>JBBGZY010001567.1:72500-672500 GCA_037952925.1 Lithobates clamitans | reverse complement strand
CACGTTGAAGAGGTGAAAAGGAAGGAACCAATGAAGGCAAAATATAGGCAGATTAAGCTTCAGCTTTAAGTGTGTGGTTGAATTTGGTCGTTGTTTACAGTCAAAGTAGAGTAACATTTGCATTTTGTTCCAATGGCACATACAAGTTCCTGTGTCTGTGGCTTTGGACACTTTTTGTTACTTTCATTGGAACTTATATGTCACATGCCAGATAAATTTACAGTTTATTACTAATCACATGTTAAAGCAGTGGTCTCCAAACTGCGGCCCGGGGGCCGGATGGGGCCTTTGCTTGCCTTTATCCGGCCCTTGAGGCCCTATTCCTGCCACTGACACCAATTATAGGGCATTATTCTTCCCACTGACACCAATGATGAGGCACTATTCCTCCCACTGACGCTAATGATGGGGCACTATTCTTTATACTGACACTAATGATGGGGCACTATTCTTCCCACTGACACTGATTGGGCACTATTCCTCCCACTGACACTAATAAGGGGGTACAATTCGCCCCACTGACACCAATGATGGGGCACTATTCCTCCCACTGACACTAATGATGGAGCACCATGCCTCCCACTGACACCAATGATGGGGCACTATTCTTCCCACTGACACTGATTGGGCACTATTCCTCCCACTGACACCAGCAATGGGGCCCTACTCCTACCATTGACACCAGCAATGGAGCACTATTCCTCCCACTAAAACTAATGAGGGGGCACTATTCATCCCACGGACACCAATAATGGGGCATTATTCCTTCCGCTGACACCAGTGATGGGGCACTATTCCTCCCGCTGACACCAGCAATGGGGCACCTATTCCTCCCACTGACACCAGCAAAGGGGCACTATGCCTTCCACTGACACCAGCAATGGGGCACAATTCTTCCCACTGACACCAGCAATAGGGCACTATGCCTCCGCCACTGACACCAGCAATGGGGCACTATTCCTCCCACTGACACCAATGATGGAGCACTATTCCTCCCACTGACACTAATGATGGGGCACTATTACTCCCACTGACACCAACGATGGGGAACTATTCTTCCCACTGACACCAATGATAGAGCACTATTCCTCCCATTGAAACTAATAATGGGGCGCTAATACTCCCACTGATACCAATGCGTCATGCAATGCGGACTTGCGGCAATTGTGCAACAAACCCGCGAAGCCTGGCAAGTCTACTAATAGCTTAGCAAGTCATTTTCAAACTTGCAGCACAATTGCTTGCTATCTGGGTTTGTTTATAAAGTTTGGAGGCCCCTGTGTTAAAGTATATGTGAACCCTCACCTTGTAAAACAACCCATTTAATTTTAAATAGAAATGAAGAGCAAAACATTTGTGTATATACCGCAGGGCTCAAAATGTCAAGTCCTGAGCTACTAGCCAGGCCTCAAATGTTACTCGCCACCAGTTGCCCCACCCAACCCCTACCTTTCCCCGCCCCTAATTCCGCCCCTAAACAAGCCCTCATAAATGATCTCATGAAATGAGAATTAAATGTTTTATGCAGAATTAAGTTATAAAAATAAATATTAACAACAACTTCATCTGAGACCATCAGTGCAGCCTCACCTGTGTCCATCAATGCAGCCTGTCTGTGCCCACCAATGCAGCCTGCCTGTGCCCACCAATGCAGCCTGCCTGTGCCCACCAATGCTGCCTTTCTGTGCCCACCAATGGAGCATACTTGTGCCTAACAATGCAGCGTACTTGTGCAGGTAAACAGAGAGAAGAGGAAAAGGATTACCGGCCAAATCATCAGAGCGCCGAGGAACATCACTCTAACAGCTTTCATTTCAATTGCTGTGTGTTCCCGCGCTCGCCGTCACATACAGCCCCGCCTCCAGGCCCCGGGACTTTGATATACGTCACACATTTGGGGATTGGACAGGTTATCTGTCTATCAAAGTCCCGGGGCCAGGAGGCGGGGCTGTATGTGACGGTGAGCACGGGGAACACACAGCAATTGAAATGAAAGCTATTACAGCGATGTTCCCCGCGCTCTGATCATCCGGACGGCTCTCTTTTCTCTCTTCCTCTCCACTATTGCTGGGAGAAGAGCTCCCATGCAACCCCACCTGTCGGCAGTGCTTGCCCCCCCCCCGCCGCTCCTAGGCAGCCCACGCTTGCCAGCCCTCATTTTCCACTCACAAAATGAGAGTATGCATGTTGAGATGATGTTACTGCCTAGTGTGGTCAGTTAAAAAAAAAATAGGAAAGCAGAGGGACTGGCCAGAACACCAGGGATTTCACACAAAGGAAGCAACACAATACATTTTAACTCAAATACATGGTACAACAAGCACAAATCAGCAATATGAAATGTTGGGGTAACAAATTCTTTAATAAGAAAGTGATTCTGTATAGCAGGGATATGCAATTAGCGGACCTCCAGCTGTTGCAAAACTACAAGTCCCATCATGCCTCTGCCTCTGGATGTCATGCTTGTGGCTGTCAGAGTCTTGCTGTGCCTCATGGGACTTGTAGTTCTGCAACAGCTGGAGGTCCGCTAATTGTATATCCCTGCTGTATAGTGATCAGTCAGCTCATATAGTGACTATTTGAAGAAGTCTTTTGTAGCCAATATTTTGTTCCATCAGTATTCACTATGCCATATAGTTACTTTCCTTGCAGAGTGAGACCACATAAACCTGCCTCTGCCTCTCATGAAGCATGAAGGAACTCTATGCTACTCAATCCCCACCTCCAGCATCAGACCCTTTAAAGTGTAATTGTAGTAAATTCTACTGCTGTATGCTATTGGAACTAGATCAAGATACTTGACAATTTTTAAAAATTTTTTTGTTAACTTCACATTGATGACCCTCATATTTGTGAAGCTATAATAGCATGCCAGTCTAATAAATGTCACTGCCCTTTAAATAGGATGCATATTGTGTGTCTTCCAACAGATGGAGCTATAGTCTCCTTTTACCTAATGTTAGCCATTTCAGTTTTCAGCTATGCCGAAAAAGCCTTTGTTTGAAGAGTTCAATAGCTCAGACTGAATATAACCGATAACAATGTATTGTAGTCTGTTGTTTGCAGAACTCAATATTGAAGTCTGAATGAGTCAGAAGGAAGTCCCTCGTCAGACTCCCCTACCCCCTACCTGCTTTCACCAGAGAAGGCTGTATTGCTTCAAGGATAAGTTCATGAATGATATGCATTGATTATTTTTTGTTAGGAGCCTAAAGCTTTGTACCCAACGATCAGCAGATCGTCTACCCATACCTCTGAAATGGGAAGGCAGTTACACAATGACAGGAAGCTCAATTAACTACCTAGAGCGCTCCATTGAGAACTACAAGCCGACAGCTGCAAAGGCTGCTGGTACTTGTAGTGTTCACATTCACAAAACACTGTGAATGAGTAACACTGGGTAAGTGGGTGGAGAAGATCCCCTGCTTACTGTCTAAAGGGGGGATCGGCGTTGTGGAGGCTGGTGCATCTGTGACGTTACATAAAACACCCTGAATAATAATGTTACAAAAGGTGAAATTATGCTTTAAGTCAGACAAAGTGAAACAGAAGGCAAAAAGCTTCTGCTATACACCCCATTTAGAACACCTATAATGCTCTTTCACATCAGTGTCATTGCTGCATCCGATATCAAATGGTATTTGTAATAAAGCAGGCAACTGTAATGACCAGCCTTGAACCTTTGCCATCTGGTGGTTGCTAGTTTGCCCTGCAGTTTATCTATACCAGTGGTCTCTAAACTGCGGCCCTGGGCCCGGGTGAGGCCCTTTACTTGGCCCTTAATGGATTATTCCTGCCACTGACACCAACGACGATGGGGCACTATTCCTTCCACTGACACCAATGATGGGGCATAATTCTTTCCACTGATAACAAAAATGGGGCACTATTCTTCCCACTGATTCCAACTTTTTCTTCCCCTAATTCCAAAGTTTGGTCTTGGTTTACTCCCAATGAGCACAGTCCGGCCCGCCTAAAGTCTGAAGGACAGTAAGCTGGCCCTTTCTTTAGAAATTTGGAGACCTCTGGTCTATGCTATATCTGACACCTGAACATCACAAGTAATACTAAAGCTGAAAAAGTTTTTTTTACCTTAACGGATTGCTTGCATAAAAGTCCATTCAAACTTGTGCGACTTAAAAACTGTGTGATTTCCTTTGCGGCTTTACCGTGCGACTTGATGCCACTTTGATGCAATCTTGAAGCGGCTTTGGATGAGTGGGACTTTGTTACAACTTTGGCTTTGACCAATGAGATTGTTTTGGTTGTACTCTTCAAAGTCGCTAGACATGTATAGACCGGAAAATTTTGTTTTGTGACGGGAGTAACTTTGGGCGGAGGGCTTGTGGAACCCAGCTTACCTTAGAGAGTTCTGGAAACTAATTTTCTGCTGTCTTGACAGGTGACTGGGTGGGCTAAGGGATCTTGAATCGCGCTGGTACCGGGCAAGGGAAGCATATATCGCAGACATACTCCTCTTGAGTACAGGGTCCATCACAAGTTTCATTTGTTTTTTTCATTTTCAAACGAATCACAAATTCTCAGCGCGGCTCCATAAACACACAGCCCGGGAGTGAGCAGACACTGTGTGCTCCCCATAGCAAACAGCTGGCTATGGGGACACATGTAGGCGAGGAGGAGCCAAGATTGCCAGCTGGGGCCCGAGAAGAGGAGGAATACTATTGCACAAAGCAGGTGAGTATAACATTTTTGTTATTTTGATTAGAAAAAAAAAATCTTCCTTTAGTAGCTACATAGGGAACTCTGAATTTCAGCCCACTGCCTGACCAACAGGTTTGGGCCATACATTATGCAATTTGCCTTTAGATTTACGAAAACACATAATATGAGGTCAAACCTACACATTTCAATTAGTATAAAAATCAGACAGGCCCTTGCACTACGTAGCTGAAGGTCATAGGTGTGCGCAGCCTATTGCATTATGGTGTGCACCCCAGAGCTCAAACACGCATGTGTGTGTGTGTGTGTGTGTGTGTGTGTGTGTGTGTGTGTGTGTATGTGTATATATACTGTATATATATACTGACAGTGTCCATAGAGCAGTGGACAGTGTCAGTAGGGCAGAGATTGGTGTCAGTAGAGCAGTGGATGGTGTCTGTAGTTTTTTTCTTTAGTAATTTATTTTTTATTATTTCTTTACAGTTTTATTTTTTAAAATTTTTTGTTTACAATATTTTTAGGAGCCGCATTTGGGGGCTTTGGTGAAATATCAGGTGTCTAAACGGGGAATCTGCGCCACATAGGGTGATTAGGGTATGCCCTGGCACACCGTGTCCTGAAGGTAAATCTAAAGGAAATTGAATAATAAAAATTGTATAATGTATGGCCAGCCTATTGCCGTGTACACACGGGCAGACTTTTCGACCGGACTCGTCCGGCGGGACGAATCCGTTGAACAATCCGACTGTGTGTGGGCTTCATCGGACCTGCAGCGGACTTTTTCGGTCGAAAATCAGACGGACTTTAGATTTGAAACATGTTTCAAATCTTTCCGACGGACTCGAGTCCGGTCGAAAAATCCGCTCGTCTGTATGCTAGTCCGACGGACGAAAACCGACGCTAGAGCAGTTATTGGCTACTGGCTATCAACTTCCTTATTTTAGTCTGGTGTAGGGTTGCCACATCATCCCTTTAATCCAGGACACATATTAATTACACAGGTTCTGAGGTTGATTTAATGCAGATAAGGCACCAAATGAGTTTAATTACCACCATAATCAACCACAGAACCTGTGTAATTAATATGTGTCCTGGATTAAAGGGATGATGTGGCAACCCTAGTCTGGTGGTACGTCATCACGTACAAATCCGTCGGACTTTGGTGTGATCGTGTGTAGGCAAGTCCGTTCGTTCGGAAGTTCGTCGAAAGTCCGTCGGACCTTTGATGCCGAAAAGTCCGCCCGTGTGTACACGGCATTAGTCTAGATTTGCACAGGCGACTAGTCCCAGTGTGAATGATGGTAGCAGGAATTGGTGTTGAATCTGCCACTTGTGAATGGTTAGCTGTGGTAGGGTTGCCACCTCATCCCTTTAAACCCGAACACCTTTGAATTACACAGGTTCTGAGGCTAATTAAATGCAGATAAGGCACCAAGTGAGTTTAATTACCACCTTAATCAGCCACAGAACCTATGTAATTAATATGTGTTCAGGTTTAAAGGGATGAGGTGGCAACCCTAAGCTGTGGCCACCAAGCCCTGGCCAAGTTGCCATCGGTCACAGATATCTGTGGCTGTCCGCACAGCCAGTGATTACCTTACCTGCTGTGATTGCTGCTGGATGCACCTGGTTGTTACCAGAAGTAGTGTCACCATTGGAGGATTCCCCCTCTATTCCCGTTTTGGTGCCAAGCCAAAATTTGGGATTTTGTTTGATTTTCACTTTTAGTGATAATGGTCGCCAGGTCAAGTCAAGGGTGAATCTCCCTAATGGGGACACAGACAGCAGTAAAAACCTGATAGATGTTCTAATCCCTCTCCACACCTTTAGTTATACGCCAACAGCTGTTTTTTCAATGGCAGGTTAGTAAATAGAAGGCATGGACCAGATTGCACCCTACAAGCATTGTTCATCTTTCCCTTTCCTCCGTTATCACAAATTTCCATGGAATATACGGGGTTAAATCTGCTCGCTCACTACTAGTCTCCAAAGTGCTAAATTTGTCTCCCTCCTTCTCGGAGAGTCATTGTCTCACTTTATGGTGCTGATACCGCCCAGATTTCTAAGTAATCAACTACTGGGACTCACAACATGCTAATTATTCTTTAAAAATAGATCCTGCTCTTTCTTCACACATTTTCCGAGGGGAGGAAGAAAGCTGGAGATGATCTGCACTCGGTAGACACCAGAAGGAAAGACAATTAACCCCATCTGTCTCCTTAGCCAGTACATTGTCATGCATGAACAATACATTATTTTAAAGGGTCACTCCATACTCCGTAGGCGATAGAACAGCATTCTTCTTTGCAGTTTAGCGTAATGACATCTCCACTTCAAGCTGCCAACAGCAGTGATTTGTTTTTTTTTCAACAGTTCTGCTATCTGCCTTATTATATTGTCTTGTGGCTTCCCCCAGATGTCTGCACAAAGCTTAAATCCAAACTATAATCCTCCCCTGCTGTAGGAGTTACACGGCGTGTGAGATGGATTCAGTTTCTGCACACCTAAAGGGAATGCTAGGCCTGTAACTCTTCTTATTGTGGCTGATCACGTGATGATCGTAAAGCATTCTCCTTAGTTTCAGAAGAGGCACTGGCAAAACACACATATATACTTACTGGCCCCTCTATTAGGTACACCGTGCTAGTACCGGGCTGGACCTCTTTTTGCCTTCATTCTTCATGGCATAGATTCAACAAGGTGTTGGAAACATTCATCAGAGATTTTGGTGCCTGTTTTGGGCTGAACCGGAGGGGGGGGATCCATGGTCAGATCCATTTGCCGCCCCCCCCCCCCAACCACAGTCTGTCGCCATCACTGGATACACTGTAACCATAAAGGGATGGACATGGTCCGCAACAATACTTTAGTAGGTTGGGGCGTTTAAATGATGCTCAATTGGTACCAAGGGGTTCAAAGTGTGCCAAGAAATTATCTTCGACACCATTACACCACCACCACCAGCCTGAACCGTTTTTACAAGGCAGGATGGATCCATGCTTTTATGTTGTTTACTTCAAATTCTGGCCCTACCATCCGAATGTCGCAGGCTGAAATCTTGACTTATCCGACCAGGCAACGTTTTTCCAATCTTCTATTGTCCAATTCTGGTGAGCCTGAGCGAATTGTAGCCTTGGTCTCCTGTACTTAGCTGACAGGAGTGGTACCTGGTGTGGTCTTCTGCTGCTGTAGCCCAATCTGCTTCAAGGTTCCATGTGGTATGTGCTCAGAAATGGTATTCTGCATTCCTTGGTTGTAACGAATGGTTATTTAAGTTACTGTTGCCTTTATATCATCTTGAACCAGTCTGCCCTTTCTTCTCTGACCTCAGCAAGGCATTTTGTCCACACAACTACCACTCACTGGATATTTTCGGACCGTTTTCTGTAAACCCTAGATGATTTGCATGAAAATCCCAGTGGATCAGTAATAACTGTGGCTCCATTAAACAGTCTAGGGGATGTCTTTTTATTACTTATTTTTAGGTGGGGTGCAGCATGGTGCGACGGCAATAGTTTACAAAGTCAGGTCAAGTCAATATAAAACTTGTATTGAAGTAATGCAGCAACAGTTCATAACAAACCCGGTGGGAAGACTGCCCAAGCGGGTGCACATATGGTTTCCAGCAATGTAAACCGAGTGGGTCCCAGCTGGACTGACAGCATCTTTTGAGAGGGGCAGAATGTGGCCTGGCCATCTCATGCCCAATCAGGAAGTTGTCCAGAAGAGTTGTATCCCTATGTTTTTCCTCCTCGTCAGGAGCCTTTCCCTACCGCTAGTGCTGTCCTTAACAGGCGGGTGCCTTTCCCTACACTACCCACTCGCATTTAGCATGCCAAAACCGGGAGCCAGGGTCTTAAATAGACTCTGCCACACCTAAGATGGCCACCAGAGTCACATGGGTATCCAGCATCCAATCGGATCTTTGCCCTAGTAACTCAGGAAGCCATAGAGGAACCCTGTTCCTCATGATCTCTTCTCTCCCTGCATTGCCACTGCGGTTGAGCACCACCTGCAGTGGGGACAGCAGACTGCACCTGACTACATATTGCTTTTTAGAACTTGTAACAGAAGAAGGCCAGAACGAAGGGGAAACCTAGAGCTGAGATTCTGTAAAAATAGTCTCAGTCAGAGCTGGCACCCCAAGTAAAACATCCCACAATCACTAGGAACCTGAGATCAGGTCAGTACTCACAATGTCCCAAGGCAGTACAAACCTTCCAGCCTCCACCAGGTATTCTTCAGTGAGTTCTCCAGAGCAGATCCTTAGGTGAAACTGCTTAGTTAGCTCCAAAGGTAATTTGGCAGCCCCTCCCCCCAGTTCTGCTATAGCTGGGACCTTGGTGAACATCAGCAGACTCCAGAAGAACTGGCTCAAAGGAGCAGGAGCCCCTGAGGCTGGAATTTCTCCAGCAGGACAAGAAGAAGGCTGCTCCAGACCCCAGCCACCTACTGGGCACGTTTCCCCAGGGATTGGCTGCAGCACAATACATTTTCAAGCTGCCCATTTGACTCCCCTAGCTCTCTGTGTTGTAGAAGCCTCTAGAATGCAGGGGGAAGCAGTCAAACTTGCAACCTATGAGATCTAGAACAGCCCAGAGAAATCAATAGCTGCTTCAATAATTACGGAGGAGCCAAACTAACTTTACCTACCATCTTAGTGACCTACTTAGGAAGGTGCTACATCCAGTAAAAAAAAAGAGGTAAAAATGTGTAGTAAACAATTTAAATCAATGTTGGAGTTGGAGTTTTTTCTCTGTTCTATACATTTGGCCCATATAAAGGAACTGTTTTACACATCTAAAGTAATTCAAAGATTCTTGTGACCTCCTGTTGTTGCTGTACAGTAGGACAATATAGTACTCCACTCCTTTTTGACCCTTAGGGGGCATCTCCTCCACCTTTGGGTAATATGCAGCATCATCTATAGATACGCCTTGTTAAAGATGATAATTTTCCTAAGTTCTCCTGAAGAAGTGATTACAATGAAATGCATTGGAACCTCCCTGCAAATCTTCAACTTTTGAGGAGTATGTTACCCAATAGCTATATGGCATAGCCATGATATACTATATTTCTAAAGGTATTGGGACGCCTGCCTTTATATGCAAATGAACTTTAATGGCATCCCAGTCTTAGTCCGTAAGGTTCAATATTGAGTTGGCCCTTTGCAGCTATAACAGCTTCAACTCTTCTGGGAAGGCTGTCCACAAGGTTTAGGAGTGTGTCAATGGGAACGTTTGACCATTCTCCCAGAAGCGCATTTGTGAGGTCAGGCACTGATGTTAGATGAGAACGCCTGACTCTCAGTCTCTGCTCTAATTTATCCCAAAGGTGTTCTATTGGGTTGAGGTCAGGACTCTATGCAGGCCTGTCAAGTTCCTCCACCCAAAACTCGCTCATCCATGTCTTTATGGACCTTGCTTTGTGCACTGGTCCAAATCATTTGGTAGAGGGGGTATTATGGTGTAGGATTGTTTTTCAGGGGTTGGGCTTGATCCCTTAGTTCCAGTGAAAGGAACTCTTAAGCTGTCAGGATACCAAGACATTTTGGACAATTTCATGCTCTCAACTATGTGGGAACAGTCTGGGGATGGCCCCTTCCTGTTCTAACATGAATGCACACCAGTGCACAAAGCAAGGGCAGCAATAGCAGGCCACAGGTTTATAGAGCCCTGTAGAATTTATTATTACAGTCTGATAGGGCCATACACATGCTGTGTGGTCATGGCAATTTTAACTCAGGCTAAAGAGTTTGACAGGCCACACCAAATTCTCAATGGGGCCACATTGTAACCAGGAGCCAAATGCTTGGCGCGCACTTGCAGCATGGTCCCACAATGTAAAATTTATATTCGGCAATTTAAAAAAAGATCAGGCATCAAGAGACAGCAGTAGCCCCCCCTGAAAGCCCGCTGACAGGATTGCCTACAATAATCAGGTTTTATTCATTTATGTAAAACCTTTATCCCAAAAGGAGAAAACAGTTATTTCTGTAAGTGCTTATAATGTGTTACCTGTAGTCAGTGCCATCTTAAGAGCATTATAGGCCCCCGAGCAATACAGTGCACTGGGGCCCTATCTACACAATCACGCACGGTTGCCCATCAAATGCAGCTTTACTGTGCCCGTGAATGCAGCCTCACTGTGCCCGTGAATGCAGCCTCACTGTGCCCATCAAATGCAGCCTCACTGTGTCCATGAATGCAGCCTCACTGTGCCCACCATTGCAGCCTCACTGTGCCTGTGAATGCAGCCTCACTGTGCCCACCATTGCAGTCTCACTGTGCCCGTGAATGCAGCCTCACTGTACCCACCATTGCAGCCTCACTGTGCCCATGAATGCAGCCTCACTGTGCCAGTCCATTAAGAGTGGAGACCCTAGGACAGGAAGTGTGTTACTGGCTGGATCACCAGGTGAAAATAAAGGAACAGAAGAAAATGAATGCAGCTATCACATTTAAGGATTGGTAGGCTTCCCCCTTCTCTTTTGGCAAGTATTTTTTTTGGGGGGAGCAGGTACCTAGTTTTGACAGCCAGTGACGTGACAAGGTAATTTAGAGCCCAGGGCGAAGATGCCAAACTTTGCCCCTCCCCCCCAAGATGCATGAGAATTTTGTGTTAGCAAACCCCCCCCCAGAAAAAAAAATGTGAGCACTAATCTGCATACTTACCCCCTAATCATCAATTCCCCCTCTTCCTAGGACAAATCCACCACCCTGCTGAAATCCCCCCTCCCAAGCACACATTTTTGCCCCCCACCCCCCACCACCCTTCCCAGCTCATATCCTCTCTTTCCCAAAAATCCCCCCAGCACAAATCCCCCCCCCCAAATAAAAATCATTTCTTGTAGCACAAATCCTCTACTCCTCAAATATCCCCTCTGAATACATATACTCCCCCCCCCCCCAAGAAAAAAAATGTCCCCTCCTAGCACAAATACCCTTTAATCATCCCTACTAGCACAATCCCCCCCAAAAAAAATAAATTCTCCTTGCACAGATTCCCTCCCCCCTCTACTATATCACCTCTTCCCCCATCCTCTCTCTCTCAACACAAATACCCCCAAATCACCTTTCCTAGCACCCCCAAATTACCCCTCCTAGAACAATTCTTACCACCTGTTGCCCCCCCAAATTCCCCCACCCAACACAAATACCCTCCCCCCAATCTCCTCTTGACCCCCTGCACCTTACATGAAACCACAGTGCCCAGGGCAGCCGCCCTTTCCGCCCACCCCTTGTCCAAACCCTGTTGACAGGTACAAGCTCCCCCTTCTGCTCCATGCCCGCAGAATTCTGGGACACATCAGAGGTCATGCGCAGTGGGAAGCCAGCTGTGAAGCCGCAAGGAGTCACAGCCAGCTTCCCACAGCTAACATGCTGGTGACGGGGACACCTTCACACTGCTACATATATGTGTACAGCATGTAGGAAGGGAAAAACAAGCTCCAATGCCTCTCTATGCCTATGCCAGGGGTCTCCAAACTTTCTCAACAAAGGACCAGTTTACTGTCCTTCAGGCTTCAGGGGGGCTGGGTTCTGGCTAGTGGGAGTAGAAAATATCAGTGGGAGTCAAAAATTTCCCTTAGGCTTGGTGGTCAGTGGGAGTAGAAAAAAATTACATGGCGTCTGTGGTCAGTAGGAAAAGGAATAATGATCCATCATTGGTATCCGTAGGAGCAATTATGCCCCATTGTTGATTTCAGTGTGAGTAATAGTGCCCCATCATTGATACCTGTGGAAAGAATAGTGCCACACCCTTGGTGTCTGTGGGAGGAATAGTGCCCTATTATTGGTATGTATGGGATGAATAGTACCCCGTCGGTGTCTGTGGGAGGAATAGTGCCCCATCCCTGGTGTCTGTGGGAGGAATAGTGCCTTCCTTGATGTACATGGGGAATACCTGTTGTTAGGGGGAGGAATACTGTCCCATCATTGGTGCCAGTTGGATGAATAAAGACCCATCATTAGTGTCAGTGGGAGGAATTGTGCCCCAAATATTGGTGTCAGTGGGAGGAATTGTGCCCCATCTTTGGTCCCAGTTGGAAGAATAAGAACCCATCATTTGTGTTACTGGGAGGAATTGTTCCCGATCATTGGTGTCAGTGGGAGGAATTGTGCCCCATCATTGGTGCCAGTGGGATGAATAAATACCCATCATTGATGTTAGAGGCAGGAATAAAGACCTATCGTTGGTATCAGTGGGAGGATGAGTGCCCCAAGGGCCAGGTAAAGGCCAGCAAAGGGCTGCATCCGGCCCACAGTGCTAAATTTTAGAGACCACTGGTCTGTACCATTGATCTCCCAGTCTTGGTATTGCATCACCTATCGAACATATCTGCAGTGCAGCAGTGAGGCATCCATGTCTGGAGTCACAGTTATTATTATTGACTCTAAAATTTTCAGGTGAGAATCTTTCATGATGGAAAACCCAAATGTATGACCGGTACCTAAAGTTAAAAAAAGAGATTGCCATTGATTCCTACTCCATAAGCGATGGGACTGGACGTGCACTCCTCTATTGTTGGCCTTTGCTGACAGCACACCCCATAAGCAAAGTAAACAGCAGGGTGAGGACATGACATATTGTGCGTTCCGTAACCAGAAATCCATTTGTGATCTGATGCCTTATCGAGTGCTTTGTATCTGATATATATCCCTAGCATCCTCCAGGTTTCATCCTGTGCAGTCTCTGCGGTGCATCTTGTCAGCACTTTGCTTGCCATTCACAAAACACATTATCTGGATTACTTTGCTTCTCAGATTTGGTGGAATTGAATTCTTTTATGAGAGTCTGTATTCAGAAGGCAGAGGCTGCCTGCGCTGCACTTAAAGAGTAATATGCCGGCTGATCTATGGAGCGGTGAGCGGAGCCAGAGGCAAGGAGAGCAGGCGGAAGCATGAAAACCGTATGAACAATGCTCTTTTCCTCTTTCTCTTTGTAAAGTCTGGTGTATTCACATAACCTTATAGAAAAGCAGATTTTTATTGGAGTCCAGCAGAGGTATATACCTTTCTGCATATGTCATATATATTGTGCTAAGATACTACAGACAAACCGAGATTTGTGAAAAGGCCACATGGACTGTGCAACAGAGAACATTTCAGCTCTCATATCCAACCACCATAAATACATGTAACATTGATGAGCATAATATTCTCAGTGGCGTCTCCAGCTTTCATATTTAGGGGGGGCACATAGGGGGACAGGGACAAAAGTAGGGGGGCAACTATAAAATGCAATTATATATATATATATATATATATATATATATCTCCTGGGGCCCTTTACTACGACCCCACAATGGCCCTTTCACATGTTCTGCAGTGAGTTCCCTTCCTACTGTATTGGGGTGGCAGAAAACAAGAGATATATGTCACCAGCATACCAAGAAAATATAAGGATCCAAAGCAGTGGGAGAACTATCAGGGTTGCAAAGGTTGTCTTGCCACCAGGCCCTGGTGTTCTGTCACTGTGGGGTTCCCCAGCCTCCTCTTGCTGTCCTGCCCCTGCTATTGACAGCGCTGGTCTGAGAAATCAGTCTGTTTTTTCAGTAACTGAGAGTCCTGGTGGAGTCCTTCCTGCAACTCGCTCTTCTCCCTGCCAATGAAGATGCAGGGAAAGGAGCAGATCGGGCGGCCGTGGTTGTGTGAGCGCTCGCATTATGCAGTGTCAGTGAGCAGAGGGAGGGGGAGGAATCACCTGCAGGAGCTGACTGGGGACTCTCTCCCTCTTGGACATTGATTTTTTGTAAAAAAAAAAAAAAAAAATTTTATTGGGGGGGCACATGGTGGGGCACAGCATAATGTTGCGGGGGGGGGGGGGGGGGTCAGGGCCCCCTCTGCCCCCCCCCTAGGGACGCCATTGAATATTCTCAATAAACCCTCTGCACCCCTGGTGCCCAATCTGAGGCCAAGGGCCACATGAGGTGCATTGGTGTTTGAAGTGTGGCCCTCAGGCCTCAACAATAAGTCGAGGGAGCATTAACCACTTGCCTACTGGACACTATACCCCCCTTCCTGCCCAGGCCAATTTTCAGATTTCAGTACTGTTATACTTTGAATGACAGTTGCACGGTCATGCAACACTGTACCCATAAGAAATTTTTATAATTTTTTCACATATTATAGAGCTTTCTTTTGGTCGTATTTAATCACCACTGTTTTTTTTTTTGTTTTTTTTTTTGCTGAACAAACAAAAAAAGACCAAAAATGTTGAAAAAAAAGCCAAAATTGTCATAGTTTGTTATAGAATTTAGCAATAAGTTCATGTAAAACTGATATTCAATGGAGGAGATCCCATGGGAGGGGGACAGCGTTGGTCAGATGCTTGGCAGCATGATACCCATCACCATAGTTAGATAAAAGGCTTACCAGAAAGCCTGCAACCACCCTTACTCAGGGGGGGTCACAAAGCACTTTTTTGGATCCATAGATCCTCTGAAGGGATGTCCAAGTGTCCCTCACCAGAAGCCTCTGTGTACACCGGGTGATAATCAACAGCCGGAAGTTCAGACAGCCTCAGCAACAGGGTGTTTTAAATATGTAAAGAGACAGGAGACTACAGATAGTGTGATATTGTCTAAACGCTTTATTGGCAATTCTGCAGTGCTGCATATACACGTTTCAAACTAGGAGCATAACTCCAGTGCAAACAAGCCAAAGCAATTCCTTACGGGTGACAAGTCCATGGAAGCGATCGCGAATGCGCAAAGCGTGTGTGCGTGGCATCCCGACGATCGTTTCTACATAAATGACATCATCAGGGGTACGCCTACAAGCCTGCGCCCACGCTATAAATACTCTATTGACAAGATAAGGGAGCGCTGTCATTGGTGACACGAAATGACCCAAAGCCAGTCATTGGATATTCAAACTTGACCAAATGTGGGTAAGGTAGGAAATGATCTTTGCAGCCATTGTTGGAATTGTATGTCTAACATCCCAAAAGGACAGAGACTTAAAGTGGTTGTAAACCCTCGTTTTTTGTTTTTTTTTTTAAATAAAAAACATGTTATACTTACCTCCACTGTGCAGTTTGTTTTGCACAGATTGGCCCTGACCCACCTATTCTGGGGTCACCCAGCGGCGATATCAGTTCCTCCCCGCATCAGTAAATCTCCTAGGAGAAGCGCTCTTTCTGGGGGTTACCGTGCGGGCACGCTCCGGAGTCCAGCATTTGCGTCCATAGACACAGAATGCCGGACTCGGCCCCGCTGCCCCAGCGCCCAAGTCATTGGATTTGATTGACAGCAGCGGGAGCCAATGGCTGCACTGACATCAATCTATCCATTCAAGGTAGAGCACGTCTCTGCCGAGGGAACAGACAGGCTCAGGTGAGTAAAACAGGGGGGCTGGGGGGCTGGTCAGCGTCGGAAGTTTTTTCACCTTAATGCATAGGGATGCATTAAGGTGAAAAAACACGAGGATTTACAACACCTTTAACTAAAACCAAAATCCTATGGCAATGGAAGCACACGTGGCCATCTTGTGGAGAGATGAAAAATTAAAAACCCACATAAATGATTACACAGGCTTGCTTCCCTGTGTTGCCAATAGACCTTACATTATTTAACAATAACATTTTAAGAAAATGTAATCAATTTAAAAACAAAATTTAAAATAAATTAAAAGTCAAAGATACAATACATATACATTCTTATAGAAACATTAGAAACATATGTATATATATATATGCAGATCATATGTTAAACACATATGCATGTGCGGTAATTTAAAATATAAAAACTTTAATAAAATCTTTTAGTAATAAACTACATCTTAATTTAAATCAAAATTATTGGATCCAAAAAGGATGAATGTTAGGACAATAATGGTAAAGGGCAGAGGAAGGAAAGATTTTGTGAAATGGCTGGTATGAAGTAAAAAAGATATTAGGACAAAAATTGAAAGAGAAGAAGGGGGGGTGGCTGGTGTGGAAAAGAGGGGATATCAACTGTTATTAATAAAACAGTTGATGTCCCACTCCACATTCAAGCCATTGGGCACATGAGAGTGCAATTTATATATCCAATTAGTCTCAGCTCTGGATATATTCCGCCTATAATTGCTCCCACACCAATGAGGGACACTAATAATGCTTAAAGTGAAAAAGTGGTTAAAGTGAAACAATAAAAATGAAATATTCCTTTATATATCATGCCTGGGGGTGTCCTTAGTATACCTGTAAAGTAGTGCATCTTTCCCATGTTTATAACAGTACCACAGTAAAATGACATTTCTAAAGGAAAAAATGTCATTTAAAACTGCTCGCAGCTGTAATGTATTGTCGGATCCCGGCAATATAGATAAAAATACCAAAAATACCAAAAAAAAAGGTGTGGGCAGTGGCGGCCCATCTATAGGGGCCATCTAGGCGCCGCCCCAGGCAGTCACAAAAATAAATAAATAAATAAAACAAACAAAAAAATTTAAACATGGCCCTTTAACCGCTTGCCAACCAGCCACCGCAGTTGTACTGCGACAATATGGCAACATCACCGTTATGTTACGCCCCTCCCTCTGGTGGCCGCTAGGGGGGCGTGCAGCCAGAGGTGCACCCCCGCAGCTCGCCCCTGGTGCCGATGCGAGTGGGAGACCGCCGGGCTGCCGTGAACGCTCGTAACACGGCGAGAACCGGGATCTCTGTGTATAAACACAGAGATCCCGGTTCTCTGAGGGGAGAAGTGACAGATCGTCTGCTCATACAAAGTATGAACAGCGATCTGTCATCTCCTCTAGTCAGTCCCATCCCCCCTACAGTTAGATCACACACTAGGGAACACAATTAACCCCTTCATCGCCCCCTAGTGTTAACCCCTACACTGCCAGTGACATTTTTACAGTAATTAATGCATTTTTATAGCTTTGATCGCTGTATTAATGCGAATGGTCCCAATAATGTGTCAAAATTGTCCGATATGTCCTCCATAGTAAAAAAAATAAATAATAAAAATGCTAAAAATCTATCCCTTATTTTGTATAACTTTTGTGCAAACAAATCAATATCTGCTTATTGAGATTTTTTTTTACCAAAAATATGTAGAAGAATCAAAAACCACCAAAAGAAAGCTCTATTTGTGGGAAAAAAAGGATGCCGAATCGCAAAAAGTGCTATGGTCAGGAAGGGGATAAAATCTTCCAGGGCTGAAGTAAAAAGTTTGGGTGCCGGACACAGTGCACTATGGGAAGCGCCACGTCTATGCAATCACAAGATGGCAGATGCGGCACTTCATTGGCGGGGTTTGGAGCTGCTTTGCCGCGCAATCCATTGCGCCGAGCAGCTTCCACCCGGCGCCCGGCCGGGTGTTTGTTCTCAGTGTTAGAACAAAGTCACTTCCGGCGGGCTACAAAAAGATGGCCGCCGTAAAGACTAATCTCCTTGTGTTCAGTGGAGAGGGGAGGGGCCTCCACTGTACACATGGAGAAAGACAGGAACTAGCTGGGAAGAGACAGATACAGGGCTGTGTGGCCGGGGACACAGATGTGAGGAAGACCCTGCTGCTCTGCTGTTGGGGACACAGATGTGAGGAGGACCCTGCTGCTCTGCTGATGGGGACACAGATGTAAGGAGGGGCTCCGCTGATGGGGACACAGATGTAAGGAGGGACTCCGCTGACGGGGACACTGATGTAAGGAGGGGCTCTGCTGACGGGGACACAGATGTAAGGAGGGGCTCCGCTGATGGGGACACAGATGTGAGGAGGAACTCCGCTGACGGGGACACAGATGTAAGGAGGGACTCCACTGGGGGCACCTGATGTAAGGAGGGACTCCGCTGGGGGCACCTGATGTAAGGAGGGACTCCGTTGGGGACACAGATGTGAGGAGGGCCCTGCTGCTCTGCTGATGGGGACACAGATGTAAGGAGGGACTCCGCTGACGGGGACACAGATGTAAGGAGGGACTGCGCTGGGGGCACCTGATGTAAGGAGGGACACCGCTGGGGGCACCTGATGTAAGGACAGACTCTGCTGGGGGCACCTGATGTAAGGACGGACTCCACTGGGGCACCTGATGTAAGCATGGACTCCGCTGGGGGCACCTGATGTAAGGACGGACTCCACTGGGGGCACCTGATGTAAGGACGGACTCCACTGGGGACACCTGATGGCATCTGGTGGCAGGCGATGTGGCAGGTGTCATGCTCATGGCTCCCACTGATTCTGCATTATGGTGAGTTGAATGATTTCATTTTATTTTACAATGGAATAATAGAAATAATGCGCTTCAATCATCCTGACACCATAACAACCATGGTGCCGAGATGATTGAAGTGCTAACACCAGGTGTTTGGAGTATCTTTATCTGCTGATTGTTAAACTTTCTAGAATACACATATTTCTATGGTTGTGTAGGATCTGGGCCTGCTTTCCCTCCCTCTCTCCCTCCATCCTTCGTTCATCTCAGACGCTAACCATACCACCTTAGAGCCACGCCCAGTATTTTGCTGAAACCACGCCCATTTTCACAAAATGGGAGGGGTCAAAAAGGAAGGGCGGGGTCTAGCGCCCCCCCATCCTAAGACTTCACCAGGCACCACCGGGCCTGGATGTCCCCCCCCCTCAAAATCCATACCAGGCCCTTCAGGTCTGGTATGGATGTTAAGGGGAACCCAGCACCAAAATGTTTAAAAAAATGGCGTGGGGGTCCCCCAGGTACTATCTACTCTGAACAGCAGTATATATACTATACGGCCTGCCCTATATGCTCTGCAGAAAAACTGGGCCTTAGGTGTTGGTGGTACCAGAACACTGTAACCCCTCACAGCTACCCTTGTTGGGGACAGGAACAGGCCCTTCTGTGAAATTTTATATCAAAAATTGAAATTACATGGCCCTGTTAAACGGGGCATAAAAATTGGGCCTTTGGTTTTGGTGGCGCCAGAACACTGTAAGACCTCACAGTTATTTTTGTTGGGGCCTTCTCTGAAATATTAGATCAAAAATTGTAATTACATGCCACTGTTAAACAGGGGCAGGAAAATTGAGCCTTGGGTGGTGGTGGTGGTGCCACAACACTGTTACCCCTCACAGATACTCTTGTTGGGCTCAGGAATGGGCCCTGCTGTGAAATATTGGATCAAAAATTGTAATTACACGCCCCTGTTAAACAAGGGCAGAAAATTGGGCCTTGGGTGGTGGTGCCACAACACTGTAACCCCTCACAGATACTCTTGTTGGGCGCAGGAACGGGCCCTGCTGTGAAATATTAGATCAAAAATTGTTAATTACATGCCCCTGTTGAACAGGGGCAGAAAAATTGGGCCTTGGGTGGTGGTGGTGGTGCCCTAAACAAAAAAAATATACAGTTGAAAGCTAGCATCATCAGGATTGAGAAGGAATAGTATAGTCAGCATAGGAAGTCTTCAAGGGATCCCAGGTCCATAGCAAATTCAATCAGTTACATCAGCATCAGGTGCTTGATAGCTGCTGATCCAAGACTGATTCATTTTTATAAATGTGAGCCTATCAACAAGATCTGGGGACAGGCGCACTCTTTGATCCATTACCAACCCTCCAGCAGCACTGAATGTGTTTTCAGAAAGCACGCTGGATGCAGGACAGGCCAGTAGCTCAATTGCATATTGAGCAAGTTCTGGCCAAGTGGTCCATGCTCAAGACCCAGTAACCCAGTGGATGCTCTGTTGGAAAGGTCTCCAAGTCTGCTCTTGCCCCTAGATATTCCTGCACCATTTAATGCAGATGCTGGCGATGGTTGCTTGAACCGATCAGACCTTGGCGCTGAGGACTGAAAAATTGTTTAAAGGCATCGGTCAGCCGGCCACCTTCTCCACCGCTCTTCCTCTGACTTAACAAAGCCTCAGCAACACGTTGTCCAGCACCAGTGGCGGCTGGTGCTCAAAATTTTTGGGGGGGCGCAAACAAACTGAAAAATTCAGAAAAAAACATCAATTGCAGCCCACTGTGCCATCAATTGCAGCCACTGTGCCATCAAATGCAGCCACTGTGTCCCATCAAACGCAGCCACTGTGCCCCATGAAATGCAGCCACTCTGCCATCAATTGTACCCACTGTGCCCATCAAACGCAGCCACTGTGCCCATCAATTGCAGCCACTGTGCCCATCAAGCACAGCCACTGTGCCATCAAACGCAGCCACTGTGCCCACCAATTGCAGCCACTGTGCCATCAAATGCAGCCACTGTGCCCATCAATTGCAGCCACTGTGTCCATCAAACACAGCCACTGTGCCATCAAATGCAGCCACTGTGCCCATCAATTGCAGCCACTGTGCCATCAAATGCAGCCACTGTGTCCATCAAATGCACCCACTGTGCCCATCATATGCAGCCTGTGTGCCAATCATATGCAGCTTGTGCCCATCATATGTAGCCTGTGTGCCCATCATATGTAGCCTGTGTGCCCATCAATTGCAGCCACTGTGTCCATCAAACACAGCCACTGTGCCATCAAATGCAGCCACTGTGCCCATCAATTGCAGCCACTGTGCCATCAAATGCAGCCACTGTGCCCATCAATTGCAGCCACTGTGTCCATCAAACACAGCCACTGTGCCATCAAATGCAGCCACTGTGCCCATCAATTGCAGCCACTGTGCCATCAAATGCAGCCACTGTGCCCATCAAATGCACCCACTGTGCCCATCATATGCAGCCTGTGTGCCAA
The DNA here is from genome assembly GCA_037952925.1 of Lithobates clamitans. NCBI lineage: Eukaryota > Metazoa > Chordata > Amphibia > Anura > Ranidae > Lithobates > Lithobates clamitans. The sequence goes on along the minus strand of JBBGZY010001567.1, from coordinate 651,170 downwards.
TCATATGCAGCTTGTGCCCATCATATGTAGCCTGTGTGCCCATCATATGTAGCCTGTGTGCCCATCAATTGCAGTGCCTGTGCCCATCATATGCAGCCTGTGTGCCCATCATATGCAGCTTGTGCCCATCATATGTAGCCTGTGTGCCCATCATATGTAGCCTGTGTGCTCATCATATGTAGCCTCTGTGACCCATCATATGTAGCCTGTGTGACCCATCATATGTAGCCTCTGTGACCCATCATATGTAGCCTCTGTGACCCATCATATGTAGCCTGTGTGCCCATCATATGCAGCCTGTGTGCCCATCATATGTAGCCTCTGTGACCCATCATATGTAGCCTCAAACCAATGCTTTGCGCTCGCAGTTCACCTTTTTTAAAGCCTATTAGACCCTATGGCTCTAATCAGGTGCATCAAAAACACCCTGGGCCGGACACTTGAATAGGGGGTGTCTACAGCGCCCATGGGTAGATTCATGCAATGCATGAATCTATCCATTATACACAGAGGGGGGTGGCTGGAGAAAGGGGGCGGTGCACACTGCCACTGTTAGGTAGACCTGTTCAGTTGCCTGGCAACACAAATTACTAATCAGCCAATCACATGGCAGCAATTCAATGCATTTAGGCATCTAGATGTGGTGAGGCAGACTTTCTGAAGTTCAAACCAAGCATCAGAATGGGGAAGAAACATGAACATGCCATGGTTGTTGGTGCCAGACTGGCTGGTCTGAGTATTTCAAAAACTGCTAATCTACTGGGACTTTAACGCACAATCATCTCTAGGGTTTACAGAGAATGGTCCGAAAAAGAGAAAATATCCAGAGAACGGCAGTCAAGTGGACGAAAATGCCTTGTTGATTTCAGAGGAGAATGGGCAGACTGGTTTGAGTAACTCAAATAACCACTTGTTACAACCAAGGGTATGCAGAATTCCATCTCTGAACACACTCACATGAAAATGGCACCGCCTGGTCCCGGGCATTGATACGCGCATACATGAGAAAGGTGCCTCCTCATGTAGGGCGGGTAGGCCCCCACCCACAGGGACACATCCCTTGGTGGCACAAACACCCCTCTGCTAGGAGCTTGTAATATACGCACAATGTTATCTGGTCCTACCCTGGATTTGAATATTGTGACAACGAGTAAAGCATTTGATATGAGATGGCCTTCATTTTTACGATGGAGGCTGGGCTGGGCTGGGCTGGGCAGGATTGAATCGGCAAGAGATAATGCAGATTAGTGGGTAGCTGGAGGCCAAAACAAATAATAGAATACAGACACAATACTGAGTCACTGGAACTGGTCTGAGTACCATTAAACTTTTATTTTAGTTTTGGTGGGTTAGATCCTCTGGAAGATTTATACTGCTGTCTGTGTCTCTTGTGGAGAGATTCACCCTCTTATAGTATCACTATACCCAGGACTAGGGATGAGCCGAACACTACCCCCAGTTCGGTTCGCACCAGAACATGCGAACAGGCAAAAAATTTGTTCGAACACACGAACACTGTTAAAGTCTATGGGACTCGAACATGAATAATCAAAAGTGCTCATTTTAAAGGCTTATATGCAAGTTATTGTCATAAAAAGTGTTTGGGGACCTGGGTCCTGCCCCAGGGGACATGGATCAATGCAAAAAAAAGTTTTAAAAACGGCCATTTTTTTCAGGAGCAGTGATTTTAATAATGCTTAAAGTGAAACAATAAAAGTGTAATATTCCTTTAAATTTCGTACCTGGGGGGTGTCTATAGTATTCCTGTAAAAGGATGCATGTTTCCCGTGTTTAGAACAGTCTGACAGCAAAATGAAATTTCAAAGGAAAAAAACTACTCGCGGCTATTAATGAATTGTCGGTCCGACAATACACATAGAAGTTCATTGATAAAAACAGCATGGGAATTCCCCACAGGGGAACCCCGAACCAAAATTTAAAAAAAAAATGGCGTGGGGGTCCCCCTAAATTCCATACCAGGCCCTTCAGGTCTGGTATGGATATTAAGAGGAACCCCGGCCAAAATTTTAAAAAAATGGCGTGGGGGTCCCCCTCAAAATCTTTACCAGCCCCTTCAGGTCTGGTATGGATTTTTAAGGGGAACCCTGCGCCAAAATTTACAAAAAATGGCGTGGGGTCCCCCCAAAAATCCATACCAGACCCTTATCCAAGCACGCAACCTGGCAGGTCGCATTAAAAGAGGGGGGACGAGAGAACGCCCCCCCTCCTGAACCGTACCAGGCCACATGCCCTCAACATTGGGAGGGTGCTTTGGGGTAGCCCCATGTTGGTTGGGACAAGGGCCTCATCTCCACAACCCTTGCCCGGTGGTTGTGGGGGTCTGTGGGTGGGGGGCTTATTGGAAACTGGAAGCCCCCTTTAACAAGGGGACCCCCAGATCCCGCCCCCCCCGTGTGAAATGGTAAGGGGGTACCTACCATTTCACAAAAAAACTGTCAAAAATGTTAAAAATGACAAGAGACAGTTTTTGACAATTCCTTTATTTAAAGACTTCTTTTTTCCATCTTCTTTCTTCTATCTTCCTTCGGTTTTTTCCTCCATCTTCTTCTTCTTCTGGTTCTTCCTCCGGTGTTCTCGTCCGACATCTTCCTCCGCGGCGTCTTCTTCCCTTTTTCTCGGGCCGCTCCGCATCCATGATGGGAGGCTCCCGCTATGTGACTCTTCTCGTCTTCTGATGGTTCTTAAATAACGGACCAGAAGAAGAAGAAGAAAATGATGGAGGAAGAAACCGAAGGAAGATAGAAGAAAAAAGATAGAAGAAAGAAGATGGAAAAAAGAAGACTTTAAATAAAGGAATTGTCAAAAACTGTCTCTTGTCATTTTTAACATTTTTGACAGTTTTTTGTGAAATGGTAGGGGGGTCCCCTTGTTAAAGGGGGCTTCCAGATTCCCGATAAGCCCCCCGCCCGCAGACCCCCACAACCACCGGGCAAGGGTTGTGGGGATGAGGCCCTTGTCCCCATCAACATGGGGACAAGGTGCTTTGGGGGGGCTACCCCAAAGCACCCTCCCAATGTTGAGGGCATGTGGCCTGGTACGGTTCAGGAGGGGGGACTCTCTCTCATCCCCCCTCTTTTCCTGCGGCCTGCCAGGTTGCGTGCTCAGATAAGGGTCTGGTATGGATTTTTCGGGGGACCCCACGCCATTTTTTAAAAAAAATTTGGCGCGGGGTTCCCCTTAAAATCCATACCAGACCTGAAGGGTCTGGTATAGATTTTGAGGTGGAACCCCACACCATTTTAAAAAAAATTTTGGCCAGGGTTCCCCTTAATATTCATACCAGACCTGAAGGGCCTGGTATGGAATTTAGGGGGACCCCCCACGCCATTTTTAAAAAAATTTTGGTTCGGGGTTCCCCTGTGGGGAATTCCCATGCCGTTTTTATGAATGAACTTTTATGTGTATTGTCGGACCAACAATTCATTAATAGCCGCGAGTAGTTTTAAATGACTTTTTTTCCTTTGAAATGTCATTTTGCTGTCAGACTGTTCTAAACACGGGAAACATGCCCCCTTTACAGGCATGCTATAGACACCCCCAGGTACGAAATTTAAAGGAATATTATACTTTTATTGTTTCACTTTAAGCATTATTAAAATCACTGCTCCCGAAAAAACTGCCATTTTTAAAACTTTTTTTGCATTGATCCATGTCCCCTGGGGCAGGACCCAGGTCTCCAAACACTTTTTATCACAATACCATGCATATAAGCCTTTAAAATTAGCACTTTTGATTTCTTCCATAGACTTTTAAAGGTGTTCTGCGGCTTTCGAATTCGCCGCGAACACCCCAAATTGTTTGCTGTTCAGCGAACTGGCAAACAGCCGATGTTCGAGTCGAACTTGAATTCGACTCGAACTTGAAGCTCATCCCTACCCAGGACCCTGCATTCTTTATATCTGGTCTCCCACAGTACACATAACATGAAAATGCAATTATTTTAGTATATATAAACTGCTAAATACTATTTCTCATCAGCAGTATGTAGCAGTCTTGTGACTTCTATCAGTGTCTGGTTAAAGCTTGTAGGAGGAGTTTTCATTCTCCTCTGACTGTCCTATAAGGCTGCAGGACCCCTGACCCTCTGTCTGGTCAGTGCTAATTGACCCTGTGCTGATCATGCACTCTCCCAAGAAAAAAAATTCTCTAGCAATAGACACCAATCTGAGAATGTGCAGAGTGCCCCCAAGGCTCTGTATTGTCAGGAGATAGATTGGGGACAGTGGAAGAAGGGGAGAATCAGAAAAGAGAGGGTCAAGAAGCCTTTTTTCACAATGCAGAGGATTAACACCTTAGGTTACACAGTGGGTATAACAAGCATGCTTTACTGCATATACAGACTGTTTTTACTATTGTGGGTTTAGTAACACTTTAAGAGCCGTTTCACACTGCTGCAATGTGGTTTGACTGCAGCAGGTGTAGGCAGGTGCAGTCTTCTTTCTCCACTGCAGGTGACGCTCTTCCACAGTGGCACTGTTGTTGGAGAGTGAGTCAAGAGGAACAAGGTTCCTCTATGGTTTCCTGGGTCACTGGGAAAGTTATCCTATTGGATGCTGCCGCCCCATGTGACTCTAGCAGCCATCTTGGGTCAGGCAAAGCCTATTTAAGGCCCTGGCTTCCAGGTTTGGTATGCATTTTGCAAGTTGGTAGAGTAGGGACTGATACGACGTCTGTTAGGGACAGTACTAGTGGTAAGGGATAAGGTTCCTGACAAAGAGGGAAAGCGTAGGGTCCCAACTCCTTGGACATCATCCCGCTTGGGCATGAGACGGACAGGCCGCACTCTGATCTCTTTACAGATGCCATTCATCAGGTGATATCCGCTCTCTTCACTTTACTGGAAACTGTGAGTGCACTTGGTTGGGCAGCCTTCGCACCGAGTTTGTTGTGAACTGTTTCTGTGCTATTTCAATACACGTTTTCCATTGCACCTGACTGTGAATTATTTCGTAGCACCCCACCTACACACAGTGTACCCACAGTTTTTATGCAGTTAACCACTTGAGCCCCGGACCATTATGCTGCCTAAGGACCAGAGGTCTTTTTCCAATTTGGCACTGCGTCGCTTTAACTGCTAATTGCGCGGTCATGCAATGCTGTACCCAAACGAAATTTGCGTCCTTTTCTTCCCACAAATAGAGCTTTCTTTTGATGGTATTTGATCACCTCTGCAGTTTTTATTTTTTGCGCTATAAATGGAAAAAGACCGAAAATTTTGAAAAAAAATGATATTTTCTACTTTTTGTTATAAAAAAAATCCAATAAACTCAATTTTAGTCATACATTTAGGCCAAAATGTATTCGGCCACATGTTTTTGGTAAAAAAAATGTCAATAAGCGTATATTTATTGGTTTGGGCAAAAGTTATAGCGTCTACAAACTAGGGTACATTTTCTGTAATTTACACAGCTTTTAGTTTATGACTGCCTATGTCATTTCTTGAGGTGCTAAAATGGCAGGGCAGTACAAAACCCCCCCAAATGACCCCATTTTGGAAAGTAGACACCCCAAGGAAATTGCTGAGAGGCATGTTGAACCCATTGAATATTTATTTTTTTTGTCCCAAGTGATTGAATAATGACAAAAAAAAAAAAAATATTTACAAAAAGTTGTCACTAAATGATATATTGCTCACACAGGCCATGGGCCTATGTGGAATTACACCCCAAAATACATTCTGCTGCTTCTCCTGAATATGGGGATACCACATGTGTGGGACTTTTTGGGAGCCTAGCCGCGTACGGGGCCCCGAAATCCAATCACCGCCTTCAGGATTTCTAAGGGCGTAAATTTATGATTTCACTCTTTACTGCCTATCACAGTTTCGGAGGCCATGGAATGCCCAGGTGGCACAAAACCCCCCCAAATGACCCCATTTTGGTAAAAATTACTGCCCTCGATCTAACCTTCGTGGTGATACCTCACATGCATGGTGCAATTGCTGTTTACGTTTGACAACAGACCGCCGCTTGCGTTCGCCTCAGTGCGAGAGCAGGGGGCGACAGGGGTGATTTTTTTTTTCTTTATTATTTTTTTGCTTTTTTATCTTATTTTTAAACTGTTCCTTTCATTTTTATTTTTTTTTAATCATTTTTATTGTTATCTCGGGGAATGTAAATATCCCCTATGATAGCAATAGGTAGTGACAGGTACTCTTTTTTGAAAAAATTGGGGTCTATTAGACCCTAGATCTCTTCTCTGCCCTCAAAGCATCTGACCACACCAAGATCGGTGTGATAAAATGCTTCCCCAATTTCCCAATGGCGCTATTTACATCCAGCGAAATCTAAGTCATAAAATGCTCGTAGCTTCCGGTTTCTTAGGCCATAGAGATGTTTGGAGCCACTCTGGTCTCTGATCAGCTCTATGGTCAGCTGGCTGAATCACCGGCTGCATTTTCAGGTTCCCTGTTGAGACAGGAGAGCCAGAGAAAAACACGGAAGACGGTGGGGGGGGGGGGGGCATTCCCTCCCACGGCTTGTAAAAGCAGTCTAGAGGCTAATTAGCCGCTAGGATTGCTTTTACATGAAAGCCGACCGCTGGCTGAAAAGAATGATACCAAGATGATACCTAAACCTGCAGGCATCATTCTGGTATAACCACTCAAAGTTGTGAATGGCGTACCTGAAGACAAAAAAATGGTTAACAATAAAGCACAGTAAACGGTAAAGTATAAAAAATTGCATACCTGAAAAACAAACATGATAAAACATAATAACAATAAAACATTGCAGAATAGAATACAGTAAAAAAGAGCAGAACAATAGAGAGAATAGAGAGAGAGAGAACAATAAAACGACAACTATTTTTTTTTATTTTATATATATATTTTTTTTTTTTTTTACACTTTTTTTGTAACTAACTTTTATAACTGTAACCGGTTCCAGGTTCGGGTCTCTCAAAATGCGATGGCATCTCGGGAGACCCTGTGAAAGTGTGCCTAGTCTGTGCAATGCTGTACCCTACGCTAATACTCAACTAGTGCATGGTAGCGTTCAAAACATTCACCAATGCAAAGACCAGGATTGTTAGGACAGGAGGGACAATAATAGCGGGTGTCTCGCCTATATCCGCGCTTGCTGCAGACACAACATCTTTTTTGGGGGCGTTCGCTGGGTAGGGGTACTCGGGAGGACATAAAGAAAATGCCTCTCATGCAGCCGACTGCATTTGGTTGGGGATGTGAATGGGGGAAGTACGGGCGCTGCAGAAGCGGTGGGTTCCCAATTAGGATTGGCGAATGCAGCAGGAAGGGCACTATGGGCACGACAGGCCTGTGTTTGTCTTTTTGGTGGCAGCGGGACACTACTTGTGCTTGCCACCTCACCAGCTTGAACTGCACTTATGGGACTCGCCACGTCACCAAGTGTTACTGCAGTGCTGGTTTGACTACGACCGGGGTGTACTAGGCCGCTGGCGCTTGCCAGTTCACCAAAACGCTACCAAAAAATCTGTTGGCGATCGCAGGGATCAGGCCTGACTCTGCGAACGCTGCAGTTATGCGTTTTAGTCTTTTGTAAGTGACAGTGATCGATCGATACTGCACTTGGGTGGGCTGGGCTGGGCCGGGCGGAGGGGCAAAACGCAGGTGCTAGCAGGTATCTGGGCTGATCCCGCTAACACTGCGTTTGTGAGAACCCTAAACTGCTGGGGATGCTAGTATAGATCTGATCGGATCAGATATTGATCCGTTCAGATACTATACCACTAAGGGTGGTGTACAGTGCGTGCGTGGGTGTTAGCGGTACTGGCGCTAATCTGACGCTGCCTGGGGCTGGTGCTTGCCAGTTCACCAAAATACTACCAAAAAAACTGTTAGCGATCGCAGGGATCAGGCCTGACTCTGCGAACGCTGCAGTTATGCATTTAGTGTTTTGTAAGTGTCAGTGATCGATCGATACTGCACTTGGGTGGGCTGGGCCGGGCGGAGGGGCAAAACGCAGGTGCTAGCAGGTATCTGGGCTGATTCCGCTAACACTGCGTTTTTGGGAACCCTAAACTGCTGGGGACACTAGTATAGATCTGATCGGATCAGATATTGATGCGATCAGATACTATACCACTAAGGGAGGCGTATGCTGCGTGCGTGGGTGTTAGCGGTACTGGCGCTAATCTGACGCTGCCTGGGGCGACGCATATCACCGCCGGGCGATCAGGGGGCTAAACCTTTATTCGGTAATAAACGGCGGGTGCCCTGACACTATAAAAAATAAACAAACTAACCAGCGTCAACCGTAACGGTTAGTGGTGAAAGGGTTAACTAGGGGGCAATCAAGGGGTTAAAACATTTATTAGGTAGTATATGGGGGTCCCTGACGCTATAAAACGCTGACGGCGAACCTAAATATTTATGTCCCTAACTAGCGTCACCAGCGACACTAATACAGCGATCAGAAAAATGATCGCTTAGCAACACTGGTGACGGGGGGTGATCAAGGGGTTAAAACTTTATTAGGGGGGGTTAGGGGGGTACCCTAGACCTAAAGGGGGGTAACAGTAACTGTCCCAACACAGTAACTGTCACAAACTGACACTATGCAGTAATCAGAAAAAAAAAAAAAACTGCTGGTGTCAGTTTCTGACAGGGGGGGGGGGGTGATTGGGGGGGGATCGGGGGGCGATCGGGGGGGGGGATCGGGGGGCGATCGGGGGGGGATCGGGGTGTTTTGTGTGCCTGGCATGTTCTACTGTGTGTGTTGGTGCACTCACATTGATGTCTTCTCTCCTCGGGCCGGAACGGAAATTACCGAGCCGAGGAGAGATGACATCATTTCCTTTGCTGCTGTTTAGCATACAGCAGCAAAGGAATGATTCGATTGGCCGGCGGCGATCGCGAGGGGGGGGGCCACGAACGGATGGTCTCCCCCTCACCACCGATCGCCGCTGGACAAAAGACGACCGCCTCGGGCACCGATTTTGCCTGTCCGTGCCACTTTGCCGACGTACATCGGCGTGAGGCGGTCGTCAAGTGGTTAAAGTGGTGTTCCACCCAAAAAAAAAATTAAAGTCAGCAGCTACACACACTGCAGCTGCTGGCTTTTAACAATAGGACACTTACCTGTCCTGGAGTCCAGCGATGTCGGCACCGCAGCTGATGTTTCCATCAGCAATCGGGTGCTGCCGCTGCCATTGCGGATAAGGGTACCCGGCAGTGTAGCCTTATGCATATCTCCCAACTGTCCCTGTTTTTGAGGGACTGTCCCTGATTTGGAACAAAGTCCCTCTGTCCCTCATTCCTCCTCATTTGTCCCTCATTTTGGTCTGATCTATTTAGATGTATATAAAATGCACTTTTTATCTATCAAAAAGTGTTTTCCAGCGCTAAACCTTTCCTCTGATTTCTAAATTGCTGCATTTGTAAATTCCAAAAGCCAATATAAAGGAATAGTAGTGATAAAAAAAAACACTTGTGGGTTTAACCAATCTTGTTTTTTTTGTACAATTCCCCTTTAAGGGGGCGTGGCAAGGGGGTATGTCATATGCCTGCTTACTTTTGCTGATAGGTATCGCTCATTCCCATCTCAACAAGTTGGGAGGTATGCTTATGGCTTCATGCCGGGAACCCTACTGCGCATGCTCAAGGCCACGTTCCTCTCTCCCAATGGCCCGGCGACAGTGAGAGAAGGAGAGAGGAGGAGGGAGCCCCACGGTGATGTCACGGGCCACGGCCCGGACTCTCGGAAGTGGGAACAGGATACCTGTCGAAGACAGGTATCCTGTGTCCCCCCCCCTCCCCCCGAAAGGTGCCAACTGTGGCACCAGAGGGGGAGAGGGGACAAATGAGAGAAAGTTCCACTTTTGAGTGGTACTCCGCTTTAACTCGCAGTTTCCCATACAAGTTCTTTTAGGTCTGTGTTTATGTGCGTTTTCTAAAAGCACATCAAAATCCTACATGCTGCATCTGGTGCACTTTCAGAAAACACACCAAAAATGCACAATCTAATGGAAAATCTATGCGATACTGTGGGTTAACCGCACAAAAATCTGCAGGTACACCTATGCTACGGCCAAACCGCAGGGTGACAAAATGCTCCTTATTTGTCTTATTAATATACAAATTGTATGAAACAAGGAGTAGACACCCGTTCTAGCGAGCTTTTAAGAGGTGATTTTCTCCCATTTCCTGTGGTGTCTTTAGGACAGAAATAAAACAAAAATATAGATAAAATAGTAGATATACAGTATACACTATATAGCAGAGGTAAATAATGATGAGAGAAGTCTAATGACTTCTGGGAGACAGCTGCTGGTGGAAACAGGAATTACAGATGGATAGCCACAGGAGCACAGTGCCACCAGCAGGTAAAACAGAGGAACAGCAAGCTAATAGTAAATCTATCCCTGAAAGTTTCTGCCAAAAATAAACTATACAGCATTTTCAGTAGACACATATTTTGAATTATTGTTCTTTGAAAGAACATTTTTATAAATGATACTTGCTTTACCATCTATCTATATTTGTATTAAATATACAGATTAGAAGATTAGCCGCTAGAAGACGTTCTGTGATTTACTGCAAACTTTAACACTATTAATCAACTTCTGAGTAAGACTTTAGCATGCACTAGTGAATGATAATGTACAATCACGGTGCAGCAGACTCTACAAGTGTAATGAGAAAAGATGGCTGCCTCATGTATATCTGGTATATCCACTGATAAGATTCTTTGCGTTGCATCATCCTGCATTACTCAAAATGCGTTGCATCATCCTGTGTTGCTCAGAAACACGCAGGACCTATTTTTGCATAGGTTGAGGTGCGCTGACAGCCCATTCATTTATAATGAGCTGGCAAACACAATGCACCCCTCCCATGAACGCAAATGCGTGGGTTGCAGCTATGATGTGAATAACTTTCAGTTATGGTGTGAATAGGAACCTACATTTCTGTAGAACTTTAGAGTGGGTTTTTTTATATTTAGGCTTGATTTACACTGTTTTGTGTGCATGCAGTACATATGGTAATGCACACGTGTAGATGTAACTGGCTCCATAGACTTTCCCTTTGTCTTTGACATTAAACTGCCATGCATAGAGGTAAACCAGCCACATTGGAAGAAATGGGATTTCTACTTGCCATGTATTTTTATGCAGTAAAACATTTTATTCTGCATCAAAACAACCAACTGTGAATAGGCCCTTAGAGTATCACTTTAACAGAATCCTCAAAAAATAGGATTTTTATAACTTACCTGTAAAATCCTTTTCTTGGAGTACATCACGGGACACAGAGCACCATAGTAATAACTATGTGTGTTATACGCCACCTATAGGTGAATGGACACTGGTACACTCAAAAAAACAGAAAGTCCCCCTCCCTATATAACCCCTCCCATACCAGGAGTACCTCAGTTTTTGTAGCAAAGCAATATATACTTATCCCAATAAGAGGGGTGGGATCTCTGTGTCCAGTGATGTACTCCAAGAAAAGGATTTTCCAGGTAAGCTGTTTTAAAAATCCTATTTTCTTTATCGTACATTAGGGGACACAGAGCACCATAGTAATTACTATGTGGGATGTCCCAAAGCAATACCACCTGAGGGGAGGGAGACACAAAGCAAAACAGCCACCACCAGGCGTGAGGACCTATACTGCTGCCCACAGGACACTGCGCCCGAAGGCAGTGTCCTCCTGCCATCTTACATCCATTTGATAGAATCTTGTGAATATATGTACTGACGACCAAGTAGCGGCCTTGCAAATCTGAGCCACTGAGGCTTGGTGATGCACTGCCCATGAAGCACGGACTGCCCGGGTAGAGTGCGCTTTAATCTGAAAGGGAGGAACCTTTCTTTTCAGACCTTAAGCCTGACTAATCACCTGACGAATCCACTTAGCAATAGTAGATTTTCGATGCTGCTTGGCCCTTCCTAGGGCCTTCTGGCAACACAAATAAAACATCAGTTTTCCGTATCTGAGCAGCCTTAACTGCTCTCACTACATCGAGAGAATGCAATAATTTTTCTTCTGCAGAACAAGGTTCTGGAAAAAAGAAAGGTAGGGAAACATCTTGATTCAGATGAAAACCAGATTCTACCTTTGGTAAAAAGGTTGGGTGAGGACACAGCACCACCTTATCCTTATGCATGCTTAAGTATGGCTCTTTACAGGAGAAAGCAGCCAACTCTGAAATTCTTCTTGCGGAGGTTACCGCAACTAGAAATACCAATTTCCTTGTCAAAAGGAGAAAAGGAATATTACATATAGGTTCAAAGGGTTGTCTTTGTAACACTGATAAAACCAGATTCAAATCCCATGGGCACAAGGGGGACTTAACTGGTGGAGTTATCCAAGTTATCCATTGTATAAAAGCCTGGACCAAAGAATGCAAAGCAAACTTTGGAAAAATACTGCCAAGGCCGAAATCTGACCCTTGATCGTACTCAAGGCCAGCTTCATTTCTACTCCTAATTGTAGAAAGGCTAGAATTCTCCCTATGACATACTTTCAAGGATGCCAATCCTTGGTTTCACACCAGGAGACATAAGTCCTTTCAGACCCTATAATAGATGGTCCTGGAGGCTGGCTTTCTGACATTAATCAGGGTGGTTACTATTGAACCTGAAAGCCCCCGATTTTTTAGAATGTTGGCTTCAATAGCCACACCGTTAAATTCAGCAACTGTAAGGCAGGATGGAATACTGGTCCCTGCGACAGCAGGTCAGCAGGTCCGGATGGGATGGAAGAGTCTATGACTCCTCTACTGCCATTCTCATGATCCCTGCATACCAGGGTCTTCTGGGCCATGCGGGGGCTACTAAGATTACCGGCTTCCCTTCTTCCCTGATCCTGTGGAGCAGCTGTGGTAATAGCTGAACTGGTGGGAATGCATAGATCAGTGAAAACTGATCACATGAGGTCACTAACGCATCTATTCTGAGTGCAAGTGGATCCCTTGTTCTCGCCACAAAGTTGTCCAACTTCTTGTTTAACCTGGACGCCAACAGATCTACATCTGGCATACCCCATCTTTGGCATATGGCCAAAAAAAAACATCAGGATGTAGAGACCATTCTCCCAGCAACAACTGTTGATGGCTCAAGAAATCTGCCTGCCAATTTTCCACTCCTGGAATGTAGACTGCAGATAGGCAAGGAACATGTTTCTCTGCCCAACACAGAATTATGGTCCACCTCCCTTTGGGTTGCGTGGCTTCTGGTGCCCCCTTGGTGATTGATATAGGCCACTGCTGTGGCATTGTCAGATTGTATCCTGACCGGAGAACTCCGCAACCTGAACGTCCAGGCTATTGAAGCCAGACGTACTGCCCGAATCTTTAGGATATTGATGGGCAAGGTCTTCTCGGACTCTGAACACTTTCCTTGAACAGTGGTCTCTTCTAGAACTGCTCCCCAGGCCCCTGACATCTCAATTTGGTTTTGGTACAGAGATTTGAATTAAACCCCATGTCCCTCTCTTCTGAGGGGACCTCTATTATTACACCCTGAGACCTTAACCGGTCCAGTGCCAAAAAAAAGGACTTTTTCTTTACTGGGTCCTTGGGAACGTTTGATCTTAGAAAACGAGATAGTGGAAATTCTTGGAACTCTAGTTTGTAGCCCAGGGCTACCACAGAGAGGACCCATTTGTCTTAGATTTCCTTTTGCCAAGTTTCTGAAAACCACCAAAGTCTTCCCCCCATTCGATCGAGTGGGGGGTGCCCCTTCACAAGGAAGCCTTGGGATTCTGTTTTGTGGACTTCTGACCCCAGGGCTTCTTCTGGCCCTGTGTTTGGTTATGAGGCTTACTCTTTGCCCCTGAAGGTAGAGGCCATCACGACTGCCTAGAGGCTGTTGCCCCAGGCATGGGGGGAAGTATATTTGAAAGAAGGACGTTTATTCTTTTTCTTAGCCAGCAGAAGGGTACTCTTACACACAGAAATCTTTTGGATATATTTATCCAAATCTTCCCCAAATAACCTTTCTCCATGAAAGGGAAACCCAGCCAAGAGCTTTTTGCATGGTAACTCGGCTGACCAGTTCTTTAGCCACAGAATCCTACACATATGTATCAACATAAGCGCAAGGCAAGACACCTGATAGATGGAATCCTTGATAGCGTCCACTGCAAAACAAAAGGCCCTAGGTAGCTCAGCTAAACTTTGGGCCTCTTCAGTTTGAGCAGGAACTCTTTTAACAACCTGCTTGAATTTGTCCCTAAGGGATTGACATATGCCTATTGCTGCTACTACAGGTTGTGCTACCGCACCAGCTACAGCAAATGAGGCTTTAAGCAGAGATTCCAACTTCTTATCAGCTGGATCTCTAAATACTTGGACATTGTCCACTGGACAAGTTAAACTCCTGTTCACAGAGGAGATAGCAGCATCTACCGCTGGCAAATCCCACCTCTTTGTAAACTTTTTCTTCATAGGATAAAGATAGAGAACTTCTTAGGAGGAGAAAACTGCTTATCTGGGTGATCCCAATCAGCATAAATCAGTTGCTCCAGGAACGGGTGCATAGGGAAAGCATGTGAACCCTGTGGGGGTCTTAGCGATCGCAAAGAGGAGAAGGAAACATCATCCACCTCTGCAGGGGGCAACTGGATTAGCAATTTCTGAGATTGCAAAGTTGAGAAAGGGTCTTCAGATGCTGAACCCTCAGAAGAGGAGTCATCCGAACTTCTTTCTGCCTAATCCCCCAAAGGTACCCCAATACCTCCTGCCCATTCTGGTTCCAATACTGGAAGGTCAGGGGCGGGAGAGGGGGATCTGCCGTGTTTTCTTCCCTCCTGGGAGGAAGATGTGAGCATATCAGCTATTTTCCCTTCCAAACCAGCCAGAGCCATAGCCAAATCGTCCTTAGTGACGTATGCAGAGGCTGAAATGTTGGAGGTAGCCACAATGCCTGAGAGTCTAGGTGGCTCAGACTGGCCAGATGCTTCAGGTCTATTAGCAGAGGATTAAACTGTGGACGTGCGACTAGGAGCCTCAGACTCTGACCGCAGCGACCTTGCACTCCCCCCTGTTGTATTCCCCTTTTTAGGGGAAGACATAGTTCTAAGCACAAAAAACAGAGGTACTAACACAGTGCATCTAGTGCCGAGCCTTAGTCTAGCAAATGAATAATATGCTGCTATAAATGCTCAGTCTAAATGCTGAGTACAACATGCCCTCTTAAAAATGCCTGTATCCAAACACCCATACAGCTTACATGCCCTTGAATGCTCTGTGTCCCTCTGTCAGCCAACCAGACACTTTCAAAGTGACATGCTATTAAGGTTAGTAAGCCTTGCGCCTGCGCTGTGTATCACGCGCACACCATTTCCAAGTGCACGCCGGCAGCGTCTGAGCTACGCCCCTATGTTCTTAGGCTGCGTCCCCTTTTTTTTTTTTTTCAAAAAAGAAAAACTTTTCCCGTGAGTGTGCGGAGGATAGGCCGGTCCCAAAGGCCGGTGCTCTCACTTAGGCCCATAGGATAAAGAGGCAGAGGCATAGAGGAGAGTGAAGACAAGTGTGTTGGAAGGCATTTTTGTGATACAGGAAAGTGTCATGGAGTGGAAGAAAGGTTGTCCAGCGCTGCAGTTGAATAGAGCAAAATAATTCAACTGAAGGAGCTTTGTGGGTCTCTGGAATCGAAGACCATGTAGGGAAAGTGTGAGATCTAAGAAAATATTGGACCTGTAGAACCCATGGGCGGGCCACCACAAAAATATGTGCGGTTGTTCCAAGTGAGGTGGAAACATAGGGTTGTTCAAGAGAGGGAGTAGTGGAGGAAAAGGGGACATGAGCCTGCTGGAGTATCTTACTGATTTCCAAAGTTTCAGGCTATGCGCCATTAGGGGGCTAACTGAAGGGGAACGTAGTTTAGGAGGGAGCCACAGTAGGGTGGAGATGGTGACCGGTGAGCAGTTAGGAGCCTCCAAGAGGACCCAGAAAGGGAGGTCAGTTATAGTGTGGAGCATGGTGATTGGGAGATTTGTGCTGCCTGATAGTATTTTGCAATGTTTGGAACACCCAGCCAACCTCACAGCTATGGGCATATAGAGATTTTTCAGTACATTTTCATGCAGTGCAAGACCCATAAAAGTCAACGCACGAAGATGCAAGTATAGTGCATTTGAATGCGTTTTGGCAGCTCCTGAGAAATAGCTCCTTCCAAAGTTCACAAGAATGATGTCACTAATCAATCTCATTAGCTAAACCAAAAATGCATATTAACACATCAAAAATGCAACGTATCACACTGTCACGCATAACGAAAATGCACAGAACATGAAAAAATGCATTAAAAAAACGGAGACAGATATATACAAACCTCACCTTAGTTATTCTGTTGTTGTCAGGTTTGCCAAGAGTTTATGTTTGTATTGAGGATTTAGCAGATCTCAGCAGGTACAAAAAAACTAATACTATATTTTATCTGCACATAGTAAAGCCCTGCTTTTATTAATGGCGGCAGCTGTGTGCCTCTCTCCCTTCCCTGTGCTGTCAGCTGCATGTCAGATTAGGTTAATTAGTTAATAATTTAGAACATTGGATTAGATTTATGTGTAAATAATTTACTATTGGACTAATTAATCTTGTAGGGATTAGGAAAAGCACTACACCGCTACGAATGTACACATCCTGTGCCAAATTATTGCAATGAGAAGATGGAGATGATACTTTGGAGTAAATATGTCAATAATACTGATCATTAGAAAAAGGATTTGGGGCAAAACAGCCAGAATTGCATATTTATTTTGATAATCACTTTTTTTTAACACTCTTTATTTTAAGATTTTTTTCATACAGATAAGAATGCTGAAGGAACATATGTATATATATATATATATATATATATATATATATATATATATATATATATATATATATATATATATATATAATATAAAAACACATATATATGACATAATATTGAGGCCTCAACCCTTCTGCATGCAGTATAGACATTTGTGGATGGCAAGTGTTTTGGAACCTCAGCTAACTGATGAGGGTCATCTGCAGTGATTGCCTCGGCTATATTCAGGCCAGGTATGGAGGTCTCATGTAGGGAGAAGTCACTATCACAACAATTGAATAAGTGTGTAGGTGAGGTGCGGCGTGGTGCAGCAGCAATAATTCATACATTTGGGTGCAATGTAAAATTTGTATTGAAATACTTCAGCAACAGTTCACAACAAGTCCGGTGGGACGAGTACCCAGCCGGATGCACTCAGTTTCTAACAACGTGAAGAAGCAGTTTCTAGCCAGATTGACAGCATCTGTAGAGAGGGAGCAGAATGTGACCTGACCGTCTAGCGCCCAATTGTAGAGGGGTCCAGAAGGGCTGCGACCCTGCACTTTCCTTCCTCATCAGGAGCCTTTCCATAGCGTTAGTACTGTCCATCACAGGTGAGGTACCTGTCCCTACTCTACCAACTCATCATAAGCTCATTAAAACTGGGCCCTAAAAAGGCTCTGCCTAATCCAAGATGGTCACCAGGGTCACATGGGTTGGCAGCATCCAATCGGATCCCTTCCAAGTGACAACAGACCATAGAGGAACCACATTCATCATGACTTCCTCCCCAACTGCAGTGCTGCTGCAGACAGTGCCATCTGCAGTGGAGAAAGTAGATTGCACCTGCCTACAAGTGTACTTCTTAAAGCATGTGCAGAGATATTTTCTTTCTCTTTTTATTTTTCATCAATCACAATCAAATGTCTTTTAGTCGTTTTTTTCAGGATCTGAGTGACAGCAAGGGGTGCGAAGTGGGTGTTTTTGGGAACACCTCTCCCACATCACAAGTAAAAGTTCCCAGCTCCTCAGATGACCACTAAATGGACTAGTAAACTACAACAAAGTCTGGATAAAAATGAAATACTGAAAAGGTAGGCCATGTTTGCTGTACACATTTCAACACTTAATATTCCTTTTTTGCTGCCATGAGGATTTCAACAACTTCAAAACTGTTCTCTTCAAAGAGCCCTCCGCAGTTTCTGCCCGGGGCAAACTCTCTTCTTGCCTTTTGGCAATAACAAGTTTTTCTTCTGGCACAGTTTATACAATGTCAGCAGATTACAAAGGTGAGTCAGATTAGGATACAGTAATCAAACTTACGTGGATGCAAAAGGTGCGAAGATCGAGCTCAGGCTAGAAAATTTAAGAAGCATCTGTTTGGTCAGTAAAAAGTATTAAAAAGTGAGAAGGGTCATGGAAGCCCTTTCAAGACACATATTGTTTCACGTTTCTGTTATTACATCTGTGTTATGTGCCCCTTTGTTTGGGCACCAGCTCTCTTTATGGCACAATAAAATAGTGCCTTTTATATACAATACATAATTTTAGTACCTAAGGTATACATTTTTCCCTTTTTTTCTGAATATTGTGCGGTATTACAGCGGCCCATTTTCGGATGTTTGACTATTTAACATATATCCCTGTGCAATTCACCATTTACAGGTTTTGTTAGGATTGCTTCCACATTCTTCTAGATTTCGCTGGAAAACATTTTTTGTTTTCTATTGTGATGAAGTATTCCATAGTTTAATTTGGCCAATAATGTTCCATTCATCGCCTCTAGATATGGCCTTGATGACGAGACTTGGAGCACGCATGCGGTTCACACACGTGCTTTGCAGGCGCCATCTTGGTGTCGACCGGAACTAGAGGACCATTTCCTTTTTCCTCCGGCGCCATTTTGGTGTCGCCTGGAAGTAGTCTTCTGTCTACTCGGAAACTTTTGACGGTCGCATTGCAGGGTGACATGCGATCGTCTGGCGGTCATCGCCTTATACTATAGCATGTTGATGCCATATGGACATGATGTTTTTTGTGGTGATGCCATACATTGAGACGCGAGGACCATGCGTTTTATGCTAATTCCAAAATGAGGTTTGGACCTCCCGACCACTGTTATCAATACATCTCAGAGTGAGGCTTGCACGGAACGCCTCAGCGCCATCTTGTTCACAAACCGGAAGTGAGTACATTTGTAAATTGATTGCCGTTAGAGCTGGTGCTCATTAGGGGTACACAAATACTATTTATACGCAGTGGCTGCAGTGGACTGGCACCCCAGATGATGTCTTATTAGACGAAATGCATCGGGACGGGCTCTGCTGATGCCACTGCATCACCTTTTACCAATATTGCAAAGCACTTTTTATCTTCATAAAATGTGAGTGTTCCCTTTTTTATATACAAATAAATGTTTTATCCATAATGGAATTACACTATGTGGCCTATTACTTCTTCTTCTTATAAATATATACCCGAGGGGAAAATTCTCTGATATATCCTTTGGCTATTATCCCTTCGGTGGGCATCCATTTGAAAAGTACTAAGAAGGACCATAAAAGTCTCTCCTTTCCATTGGATATCGTTTGTGCCGAATGATCCCTCTGGGTGTATTACACCACAAGCCTTACTGGCTCATTAGGCGTACGCCTATTTGGGTTCAACTTTTCCTGTAAGCCTTATATATATCGGTGGTGGATTATCTACTGACAAACTGTTTTTTCAAGTCACCGTGTCGTCATATATGGACTTTGATGTTATTCCATGAATACACAGAGATTTTTTGCTTCACTTATTTTGTTTTACTATATAGCTATCGATTTTAACCATTTGATAGTTCACTTTGACTTATGTATTTTATGGGGGTTTTTTTTATCTCATTATATATATATAATTTTTGTTATCAATATTTGTAGTTAATGTATTGGCGATTTAATCACATTATCTTGCCATACAGTATTTTGATATCACCGAATTCTTTTATATGTGAGGTACTGCACTGCACCAGTGGTCACATTATTTGTTGTCTAGTATATCTGACATTATATTAGCGCTACACTTTCTTTTTATATCGTTTTTACCACTTTTGCAAACCAATCTTTTGCTGTGCCAGCTGCTAACACATTACTTAAAGAGACAGCGCGGTTTTGTTCACATATATTTCCACTTTACACATTAACTGGTCGTATGACCAAAAACCAAGCCATTGGTCATATGACCTCTGCTGAAAGCAGGATCAGCCAGTCAGTGGCTCTGTCTAAACCCTGCACCTCCTCTTAGTAGATATCAAAGTTTTAGGATCCCACAGCAGATTATTCATCCATTGGCTTTTCTGATTTTTAAAGGGTTAGCTCACCTTTACAGAAAAAAATGTAAAAGAAAACTAACACCGTACATCTCCCCACCCCGGTACCTACTGCACTTACCTCTGGTGATGCTGAGCTGTGAGTGTCCTGCTCCGGTGGTCTAAGAACTTGAAATCCCTTATTAAACCTAAGAACTAACTTAAGCAATCCAGGCAGAACATGCATGCAGCCTATTGTAAAATGATGGCTGGGCAGGAGCCCATACAGATAGACCTGATTGGGATTCCAGACTGACCCTCTACCTTTTTCCTTGGAACAAAAGGTAATGGGTTATCTAAAATGTCTACAGGTGTGACTAGAGCATGTGGAGCACTTTGGGGAGATGTTTCTTTACATCTTATTCTTGATCTCTAACAGGAGGTAAGAGGAAATCTCCCCAACAGGACAGAGATGGCAAAAACATAACTGGCAAGGGCTCTAAGATTCACTACTATATCCAGAACTAATCTTGCACTTTAAATATATTGGAAATAAAAAGTGGCCTCAGAAATCCTCAGTCCAATGGCCAGCTTCATTCAATCCACTTCCTCCGAGCCCAGGTCCCCTGAGGCCAAGTGTAAGGAAAAGCTGCTCTGTGATGAGTTAATATCTCTGCCACTTTGCTCTCCTATCAGCATGCTTCTTGACAGTACATAACCTGATTGGCTCCTTGTACTGCTTCTTCCTCTCAGACTCTAGCCTTGTTGTACAGGAATGGCAAGAGGCTGATACCAGGCCAAATTTAGGTACTTACAGTGCTGGCGTTTAAAAAATGCATTACTGCTGTGATAATAACCAAGCTGCATTAATATGTGTCTTTTCCTTTAGCTTTCCGTTTCTGCTTCTCTGAAATAGACCTTGCTGTATGCAGTAACAATAGCATGCATCTCCCACTGTTTATGGCCACATCATGTAAGTGCTCAATACTTTAACCACTTCCCGCCCAGCCTATAGATAATTGACGACCGGGCAGGTGTTTTCCCATCCTGACTGGACGTCATATGATGTCCTGTCAGGAAGCACCAATCGCGGGGCCACACAGAGGCATGATCTGTCACCGACTGTGTCCATGGGACTGATTAGAGTATCGGCACACTGCCGGTATCATGTGACCGCCATGGCCAATCATGGCAGGTGACATGACAGTTGTACACAACTGATGGCTTCCTTTCATGCCATCCATTGTGTACAATTGTGTTGCTACAGTGCCTTGAAAACGTATGCATACCCTTTGAAATTTTCCACATTTTGTCATGTTACAACCAAAAATGTAAATGTATTTTATTGGGATTTTATGTGATAGACCAACACAAAGTGGCACATAATTGTGAAGTGGAAGGAAATTTTTTTACAACTAAATATGTGAAAAGTGTGGCGTGCATTTGTATTCCGTCCCCTCTACTCTGATACCCCTAACTAAAATCTAGTGGAACCGATTGCCTTCAGGAGTCACCTAATTAGTAAATAGATTCCACCTGTGTGTAATTTAATCTCAGTATAAATACAGCTGTTCTGTGAAGCTCTCTGAGGTTTGTTAGAGAATTTTAGTGAACAAATAGCATCATGAAGGCCAAGGAATACCCCAGACAGCTCAGGGATAAATTTAAGGAGAAGTTTAAAGCAGGGTTAGGTTATAAAAAAACCTCTCCCAGCTTTAAACATCTCACGGAGCACTGTTCAATCCATCATCCCAAAATGGAAAGAGTATGGCACAACTGCAAACCTACTAAGACATGGCCGTCCACCTAAACTGACAGGACGGGCAAGGAGAGCATTAATCAGACAAGAAGCCAAGAGGCCCATGGTAACTCTGGAGGAGCTGCAGAGATCCACCAGAGATAACAGAGAATGTATCTCAGCGCCTTGAGGCGATTCAGTTCGCATTTGCTGCGCATTACAAATCATTCATTCATTCATTTATCCACAGCTCAGGTGGTAGAATCTGTCCTCAGGACAACTATTAGTTGTGCACTCCACAAATCTGGCCTTTATGGAAGAGTGGCAAGAAGAAAGCCATTGTTGAAAGAAAGTCATAGGAAGTCCCATTTGCAGTTTGCGAGAAGCCATGTGGGGGACACAGCAAACATGTGGAAGAAGGTGCTCTGGTCAGATGAGACCAAAATTGAACTTTTTTGCCTAAAAGCAAAAACTAACACTGCACATCACCCTGAACACACCTCCCCACCGTGAAACATGGTGGTGGCAGCATCATGTTGTGAGGATGCTTTTCTTCAGCAGGGACAGGGAAGCTGGTCAGAGTTGATGGGAAGATGGATGGATCCAAATACAGGGCAATCTTAGAAGAAAACCTGTTAGAGTCTGCAAAAGACTTGAGACTGGGGAGGAGGTTCACCTTCCAGCAGGACAACGTCCCTAAACATACAGCCGGAGCTACAATGGAATGGTTTAGATCAAAGCATATTTATGTGTTAGAATGGCCCAAAGTCCAGACCTAAATCCAATTGAGAATCTGTGGCAAGACTTAAAAATTGCTGTTCACAGACGCTCTCCATCCAATCTGACAGAGCTTGAGCTATTTTGCAAAGAAGAATGGGCAAAAATTTCACTAGATGTGCAAAGCTGGAAGAGAAATACCCAAAAAAGACTTTCAGCTGTATTTGCAGCGAAAGGTGGTTCTGACTCAGGGGGCTGAATACAAATGCACGCCACACTTTTCACATATTTATTTGAAAAAAAATTTTGAAAACTATTTATCCTTTTCCTTCCACGTCACAATTATGTGCCACTTTGCGTTGGTCTATCACATAAAATCCCAATAAAATACATTTAGGTTTTTGGTTTTAACATGACAAAATGTGAAAAATATCAAGGGGTATGATTACTTTTTTCAAAGCACTGTACTTTTCTTTTCCTTTCACTTCCGACTGTTTGGAGTGAGCAGTGCACATTAGTCGTGATCATGTACACTACAAATCCCATAGTCCTTAGTCCATCATGGGAGCAAGCAAGAGAGTGTAGCTATGTTCCTACATACAGTGGGACCATGGAGAGCAAACATTGGAAGTTGGATTTGGAAGAAGTTGAGAGCAAGAAGGGTTTTTTGAGTTAAGAATACATATTTGAAATCAAATTTCTTTATTTTAAACCAGAGTTTAGTGTCACTTTAAGATGGCCATGCTTGACCTGCCTGTTGAAAGCTGATCTCTATATGTTGTCACTACAGGGCAGTCTGGAGAGCTGAACGTTTCATGAATCCAAGAGGGAGATTTCCCATTTAACTTCCTATCCAATTTTTCCATCAAGGTAATGAGCTGCAGAGATCAGAGAGGCATAGCTAAGCGCCGATAGGATTATAAAGCCGCAGTGCTGCATCGTCCTCTTTGTTCTCTGATGCTAGTGAGATCCTTTGCTCTTTTCCTAAGCAAGAACAGCTAACATATTATAATCAGAAAAGTTGTCAAGTTCCTAAACATAATAGCTGCATTTTTTTAGGTTGTTCTGCTCCATGTCTGCAGTGTACAGCAGATTGTTGATTGTTGGATAATGTGATATCACAGTGAGACAGACATCCCAACTGGCAAGGACTGTTAATGCCAACTCCAACATCTGTCGTTGGTGGCATTTTACACCCTCTAAAAGGGATAGGCTTATGGAAGAGGGGGGCACAGTGTGCTCCATGCTTGTGCAGAGGAAGGGAGACTAACTTATCATACTAGTCTCTATGTTACATGGGGCATACAATATTCATAGCTCCCAACTGTCCCTGATTTCGAGGGACTGTCCCTGATTTGGAGCAACGTCCCTCATTCCTCCTCATTTGTCCCTCATTTTGGTCTGATCTATATAGATGTATATAAAATGCACTTTTTATCTATCAAAAATTGTTTTCCAGCGCTAAACCTTTCATCTGATTTCTAAATTGCTGCATTTGTAAATTCCAAAAGCCAATATAAAGGAATAGTAGTGGTAAAAAAAAGCACTTGTGGGTTTAACCAATCTTGTTTGTTTGTACAATTCTCCTTAAAGGGGGCGTGGAAGGGGGTGTGTCCTATGCCTACATACTTTTGCTGATAGGTGTCCCTCATTCCCATCTCAAAAAGTTGGGATGTATGTATTATAAAAGTCATAAACTGACACTTTCACGTTCACTTTGTGTAGCCACACTCTGTGTGAACCATGGTAATCTGATGACCCCTGCAAATGTCCCCCTAACCACTAATACCGCATACTTTCACCCCCTTTTTGCCAAGGCAAATTTTCAGCTTTTAGCGTTGTTACACTTTGAAAAATCTTTATTTTTATCTTTCAATAATAAAACAGTTATTTTTTACAAATGGCTGACAGGCAGGGTATTTATGACAGAAGAGGCCATATTGGTCTTTCTGCCTGTGAGCTGTCATGTTCATTGACATGCGCAGCTCAACGAACATTTACAGCCTCGAAGGGCCCCTATCTGTGCCGCGGTGATGTGACTCTCGTGCACGTGCATGGGAGTTGCGTCATCGTGGCCTGGCCTATCAAAAGGACGAAGGCATGGAACCCGGAAGGAAGACCGGGCGAAGATGGAAGCGCCGGGGGACAACCGGATCAGTCCCAGCGTTGCGTTGAAGGACATCATAGGACAGGTAAGTCTGCCATAATGTAGTAATATGCTGTGCATACTAGCACATTATGGCATAACTCACCAGGGGGAGCTTTAAACAAAATTTTTATGGGGGCTTTACTTCCTCTTTAATTGTGGGAGCCGATTGGGACTTCCAATGAACGGGGATGAGGCATTTACCAGCATTGAGGAGGTGAAGTGCTGTCATACTTTGAAGGACAATTGCTCAGACATGACATTTTTTTTTCACACAAATAGAGCTTTCTTTTGGTGGTAATTAATCACCACTGGGTTTTTTATTTTTTGTTGAATAAACAAAAAAAGACAGAAAATTTTGGGGAAAAAAACAAAATCTTCTTAGTTTCTATTAAAGAAATTTGCAAATACAGTCAGGTCCATAAATATTGGGACATCGACACAATTCTAATCTTTTTGGCTCTATACACCACCACAATGGATTTGAAATAAAATGAACAAGATGTGCTTTAACTGCAGACTTTCAGCTTTAATCTGAGGGTATTTACATCCAAATCAGGTGAAAGGTGTAGGAATTACAACAGTTTGTATATGTGCCTCCCACTTTTTAAGGGACCAAAAGTAATGGGACAATTGGCTGCTTAGCTGTTCCATGGCTAGGTGTGTGTTATTCCCTCATTATCCCATTTACAAGGAGCAGATAAAAGGTCCAGAGTTCATTTCAAGTGTGCTATTTGCATTTGGAATCTGTTGCTGTCAACTCTCAATATGAGATCCAAAGAGCTGTCACCATCATTAGGCTGAAAAAACAAAACAAACCCATCAGAGAGATAGAAAAAACATTAGGTGTGGCCAAATCAACTGTTTGGAACATCCTTAAAAAAGAAAGAACGCACTGGTGAGCTCAGTAACACCAAAAGACCCAGAAGACCACGGAAAACAACTGTGGTGGATGACCAAAGAATTCTTTCCCTGGTGAAGAAAACACCCTTCATAACAGTTGGCCGGATCAAGAACACTCTCCAGGAGGTAGGTGTATGTGTGTCAAAGTCAACAATCAAGAGAAGACTTCGCCAGAGTGAATACAGAGGGTTCACCACAAGATGTAAAGCATTGGTGAGCCTCAAAAACAGGAAGGCCAGATTAGAATTGTGTCGATGTCCCAATATTTATGGACCTGACTGTAAGTAATCTTTCTTCATACATTAAGGGCAAAATGTATTCTGATACAGTTCTTTGGTGAAAATAACCCAAATCATTGTTTATTATTTAGTCTGTAGGGAAGTTATAGACTCTACAAACTATGGTATCTAACAGAAAGTTGATCAATCTACATGTACTGATGGCCTATCTCATTTCTTGAGGCCCAAAAATACCAGGACAGTAAAATAACCCCCAAATGACCCCTTTTTGGAAAGTAGACAGTCCAAGGTCCTTAGTATGAGGCACGGCAAACTTTTTAAAGTTGTATTTATTTGTCACAATTTTTTGGACAATTAAGAAATTAAAAAAAAATTGTTTTTTTTTTTTTTTACATACTGTCACCAGTGCAGTACAGTGTCATCATATAACTGGTGTGGTGGTGGTGATTAGGGACACTGACTGGTGACAGTATATAAAAAAAGAAAAAATATTATAATTTTCTTTTTTATTAATTTCCTTATTTTTTTTTACATATTGTGATCAGGGTAATACAGTGTTTCCATGGCAGCATATTAGAACATTATGCCTTTGCCTTGCAGGTAAAACCCGCTTTAAAGTGGTTCTAAAGGCATTCTATGCATTAAGGTAAAAAACCTTCTGTGTGCAGCATCCCACCCCTAATCCCAGATAGCAAGCAATTGTGCTGCAAGTTTGAAAATGACTTGCTAAGCTATTGCTAGACTTGCCAGGCTTCACGAGTTTGTTGCACAATTGCAGAAAGTCCTCACTGCATGACTCCAGATCAACTTTCTTTGCAAACATTCTGCAAGTCTGCAGCAAGTTCTGGTTCAGTTATGTTGTGCAATAGTCATCCCACCACAGGAGGTCACTGTGGCTGAATTTTCATGTGGTAGACTTGCAGAGCTCTTGCTGTAGACTCATCGCTGCAACTTTGCTCTTGCTAGAGGCTTGCCACAAAAATTTGCTACAAATTGGAAAAGTTTCAACTAGAACTTGTGCTTCAAGTGCTCTGCAAGTGTACAACTTGCCATTGAAAATGTACAGCAAATTAACAGACTTACAATTCAACACTGTCACACATTTGTGTTTCACATCGGACACCATCCACCATCCTGGATTTCAGTGTTTTGTTTTTTTTTACGTTTCAGCAACAGGTATCACTTGGAATCACTGTGGTCACTTATTATCGTCCTCTCCTCTGTTCATACATTGATCTATTTGGTGGTCCATTGTTTCACTTTCTTTCATCCCTTTATTTTTCATAGCCCTTGGAGTTGGGTCATTAGTTTTAACACTTACGACTTTGTATATTGGGTTATATTGCCTATTAATAATGAAATATACACTAACATTTTCCACAAAAGCCCCTTATGGCTGTTTGTTACCACCATACTGACCACTTATGAGCATCGTTTTATGGATACACATTCACCTTGGATACTTTGGTTTCTGTCGTGGAACATACCATCTCTGATACCTCCAGGGGGGGTTACTGTTTCCAGCATTATGCCACCAATATTATCGATACTTTGTAAGTTATATAGGGGAATCTCTTTAACATTTTTGTCCTTGATAATACATTTATTACCATGTTAGATTCTTTAGAAACCCATATGTTCTCTTGCAGATTATATGACGTGCTTGCTCCTGAAGAGTGGCTCTTGATGATGATGACATGCTCTATTTATACCATGCAGTTACAGTATTTTATATGGAATCGTATGTATTATGTGCTCCAGGAATTCTACATAATTTTTTTTACAATTATGCAATTTTTAGATTTTACAATTATGTATATACATCAGCAATGACGGGGACCAGAGAAACTATAGGTTACCTAGTATTATTCTGTAGTATGTAAATGAATTGTATTGAATGTGTATTATTATTATGTACTAATATTTTGTACTTTGATACAGTTAAATATAGAGACTATATATACAATTATATGCATCAATAAATATTACTTTACAACAATCATTTATCCAATTGCAACCGCGTACTTCATATAAAGTCTAATTTTCTTTTCTCCTTTTTGTTCATAAAATAACGCAGTGCTGAATAGCAAAAAAATGCCCTGGTCATGAAAGGGGTAAAACCTTACAGTACTTACCGTATATACTCGAGTATAAGTCGTTCCGAGTATAAGTCGATCCGAGTATAAGTTGAGGCCCTAATTTACCACAAAAAAATGGGAAAAACTTAGTGACCCGAGTATAAGACGAGGGTGAGAAATGCACAGTTACTGTAAGTGGAAAAGAGGGTCAACAATGCCCATGTGCAACCTCACTGTGCCCATTTGCAGCCATAGGTCCCCCGAACTTCAAACTCGGTAGTTAAAGGTTCCTAGATGCCCCCTAGCTGCAGCCAAAATTTGGGGTCTCTGAACCCAAAGGGTCCCAAAATGACATTGCTGCAGAAGGACATAGTTGACTGATTTTGGGGCCCCGTATCTCGGGGCCACTTAGTGCTAGGAACCCCAAATTTGGTGTGCAAACTCAGTAGCACCATAAAATATCCAAAGCTGGGGTTTCTAGCACCAAGTGTCCCGGAGATACAGGGCCCCAAAAATCAGTTCAGAAAATGTCAAGCACTATTCTGCAGCAGAGAATGACATTTTTCGAACCGACTTTGGGGCCCTGTATCTCGGGGTCACTTAGTGCTAGGAACCCCAGCTTTGGATATGTTGTGGTTCCACTGGGTTTGCACACCAAATTTGGGGTTCCTAGCACAAAGTGGCCCTGAAATACGGGGCCCCAAATCGGTTTGGAAAATGAAATTTTTTGCTGCAGAAAAGGGCTTGACTCGAGTATAAGCCGAGGGGGGCACTTTCAGCACAAAAAAACGTGCTGAAAAACTCAACTTATACTCGAGTATATACGGTAAGTGTTTAAAAAAAAAAATTCATTAACAAGTCAAAACCTCCAAGGGTAAAATCATATTCTCTTGAATATAGCATGTTTGGTTCAGTGTCCCATGTCCTAAAATAGGACAAACTAGGAAGTAGATCCTGAAAATATTCACATTTCTTTCAAATATTGACTCAACAGGGGTAGAAGGTAAGTGGGGAGAGGAGGAACAGAAATAAAAGGAGGGATGGGGGTAAAGTATGGGGTCTACATAAGGTTGCCACCACTTCTTCAAGCCAAACCCGAACACTTTAGCAGCACAGGGCCAATTTTTTTTTTCCCGTAGTATACACTATATAATTATAAATAACCTGGGACACCTTTGGGTGCCCCAAGGAGAGTAGTAACTATGCCACCCGCAGTTCCCGTACAGCAACAGATTTGTGTGTGACTATCTTTGTTACTTGGGGAGCCACAGCCTGGTCTGAATAATGTGTCCGGGCTTCAGGCAGAATGAAACCTGGACACATGATTCAAAACCTGGACTGTCCGGGTGAATCCTGGATAGGTGGCAACCCTAGGTCTACAGGGATTTGATGCCGATTGCAACTCGGGGGGATCAGGAAGGATTTTTTTCCCCTGCAGTAGCAAATTGGAGCATGCTTTGCTGGGTTTTTTTGCCTTCCTCTGGATCCAATGTGGGTATAGGTTTGTGTATATGAGATTGTATTATTATTATTTATTTATTTTTTGGTTGAACTAGATGGACTTGTGTCTTTTTTCAACCTGTAACTATATAATTTGTTACTAGGCTCAGGTTAGATGTTGGCTACTTAGGTGGGTGTCGGTTTGGGCCCAGGAGGCAAGTTGATGTTTAACCGCTTCCGGACCAGTTTTACTGCGGCAGGCTGGCTCCCCTGCGCAAAATCACGTTACAGTTTGTGATCACGCAAGGTCCAGATAGCAGGCGCGTGCGCGCCCGCTGCACAGCAGGGGTGCCGATGCTCGTGGCTGACGGTCTCGATCACCGCTGGCCACGAGCGATCATAACCAGGAGACACAGAACAGGGACAAGTGTGTGTAAACCATTGTGGGACCATTCTTTCTTTATGGACCTTGCTTTGTGCACTGGTGCGCAGTCATGTTGGAACAGGAAGGGACCATCTCCAAACTGTTCCCACAAAGTTGGGAGCATGAAATTGTCCAAAATGTCTTGGTATGCTGACACCTTAAGAGTTCCCTTTACTGGAACTAAGGGGCCAAGCCCAACCCCTGAGAAAGAACCCCACACCATAATACCCCCTCCACCAAATGATTTGGACCAGTGCACAAAGCAAAGTCCATAAAGCGAGTTTGGGGTGGAGGAACTTGACTGGCCTGTACAGTTTCCTAAACCTCAGCCCGATAGAACACATTTGGGATGAATTAGAGCAGAGACTGTGAGCCAGGCCTTCTTGTCCACATCAGTGCCTGACCTCACAAATGTGCTTATGGAAGAATGGTCAAACATTCCCATAGACACACTCCTAAACCTTGTGGACAGTCTTCCTAGAAGAGTTGAAGCTATTCTAGCTGCAAAGGGTGGGCCAACTCAATATTGCATCCTACAGACTAAGACTGGGATGCCATTAAAGTTCATGTGCGTGTAAAGGCAGGCGTCCCAATACTTTTAGTAATGTAGTGTACATAGCTCCATCAATTTACGCAGCGCTTTACATATATATATTGGACCATTGTAAAAATGCATATGTCTTACCCGTGGAACTGCTGTGGAAGTATACACACTGCAGCAGTTGCTGCCACTACAGAAATCTAAGTCCTGTGCCCAGCTGCTGCCCTGTTGCATATAGAACACAGGAGGGCGCCCACTCAGCACTGACGTCCTTCACAGAATGCTTTGTATTTTTTTAACAATGAATCAAGATGTTCTCTGATTGGGCCAAGTGGAGAGCATGACATCATGGCCCCACCTCCCACCTCATCCAATCAGAAAACTTCTTGCAATCACTGGAAAAAATGCTTTGAATGATGTCAACGCCAAGTTGGTAACCCCCTGTGGTTACTATACAGCAGGACAGCCACTCATAGTAGTGGCAACTACTACAGTGAATATGCATCTTCCACGGGGATCCCACAGGTATGACAAATGTACACTTATACTGGTCCAGGCTAGACCGAAATAATGATGCAATAAAACATATCCCTGGAATTCAGCTTTATTGGTTTGCAATCTACTAGCTTACACAATATCTTGAATACTGATTCTTGAAACCAATCACTGGAGGTTATATAATAATATAAATATAGCTTACATAAAATAACTGGCTTGGTGCAGTTTATCGTTTCAGCTTTGTGCTCATATCTTAGCATCCCAGCTACTGTATCATATCTAATAACGTTCTACAATGGCTGAGATGCTGAACTCTATCTACATTTGAAAAGGAAGAGTTAGAACATCTGTCAGGTTTTATTTTTGTCCCCCCTAACACTCCCCTCCTGTCCTGATGACCAGAACATCTGTACAGAAAGTGAGGAAAAATCTAAAATTTTACATCTCTCTCCAGAACAGGAAGTGAATTGGCTGCCGGCACTCTTTGGGTATTCTGACAGCCGACACTGGTGGTTGTCAGAATACTATAGCCGGGCCAGGGAGATTCCTCTATCTACACTGTTTGTGAAGATGGAGGAATCTTATTTCTTTTTTATTATTATTTTGCTTCTGCTTCCTTGCCTTGACATGTGAATCACAATATGTGCACACACCGCTTGCATGTGCAGACATGCCATAGGTCTATAGGACTTGCCAGAGCAAAACCTTCCTGCACATGAGCAGAAAGCAGCAGATCTCACCCAGTATACGGAACCTTGAAGAGAAGCGTGGCATGTCTTTACATGTGTCAGTGGTTTAACGTAAGTTTCCACATGTCCGAACATGCCATGAAGCTCTGCCAGGTCTGTAGGACAGGTTTAGCACCTGTATGGGACATACGTCTGAGCTGGTGGCACCATAACAGAGGAGGAATGAAGATCTCTGGGCTGACAGAAGGCCAAGGCTGAACTCCATGGACTAGTACGTATTGTTCTTTTTTTTTTATTTACATACAGGAACAATTTAAGAGACTAGAAATACAATTTTAGGTAGCTTGGTTGAAGTTTCTCTTTATGAAAAGAAAACCACACAGTGGTCAAGTGACAAGGAGAAATGGTTGTTTGTGACTTCCAAGCCAAGTGTTCCACAATCTATTGTTTTGCAGTACCAGGCTTGGCTCAGTAGGTGTGGACATTTAGTAATCCCAGGTTGCCCTGGGACCACGACAGGCTGAGGCGTTGATCAGAGTACTCATAATGGGCAGTGCATGAAAGAGCCATCCACAGTCCTCTTAGTAGCTGTGTGATAAGAGAGCTGTTTCATCTCCCCTATCGCTGCTTAGCTTCTGGCATTGACTTGATGGTGAATAAGGTGGGTTCACAGAGCAATTTGCTGGGTCCTCTCTCCAGGTTTCTGTGGCCAGCTGGGAAAGTTCATGAGTCTGACTCCAGGTCTGTAATTCTGTGGTGGCAATTGGTGAAACTGTGTCATCTGCTTTAGACCCAGCAAGAGCACCACAGGCGGAGGGAAAGCTCTTCACATGACGTCATTTCAGGAAAAGGCGAATTTTTGGGTCTCCCAGCAGTAACCTTTAGGAAAGAGAAAAGTAACAGTTGTATTGTTTGTTTTAATGTAAATAAAAACATTTAATGCACGACGAAAGGATTATCAGAGCACTATGGGTTACCAAAAGAGATCGCACAGTAGTAGTCTGCTTTCAGGCTTTTTCTCTGATTGAAACCCTAAAAGGAGCTGTATGGATGGGGAGATGTCACTGATCTGACTCACTGACTTGTGTGGATGTTTTAAAGCTCCACCTGGTGGCCAGATATTAGAATACATAAACTTTCTATGTGATATTTCATATTTATGTGCCTAAAACATAATTTTACAAAATCCATTTTTAGTCTGTTTCTGCTCCCTCACTCTACTACCCAGAAAAAAAACACTTGTACACATTGACTTTACTATTATATTTTATTTGGTTTTGTGTAAGAAGCTTTTTATCCCCATATGCAACTTAGTAATTCAAAGGGGCTGTCACTTTCCTGTCTCCTCGCTGATATATTTTATGATCTCTATTCACAAGACTTGACAATTCACTTTATTGTACAGTATCTCTGGAATCTGGATATGTAACTAGTTTGTCAATTGTGGAACTACTAAATAAAGAATAAAAAAGCCTCTATACATCCCCGTTAACTATACAGTACACTTTGGGGGTCCATCCTTACTTGTGAGTGCAATCTCATATTTTTGGTGACACATTGTTTTGGGACGTCAGTGCAATTGAGTTGCACATTTTATTTTCAATAGGCCCTCAACGCACATCCATGAGTTAGTAAAAAAGCAAAAAGAATCTAAAAGGAACCAGTAAGGGACACCTTAGATTTAGCAGGGGAGATATAATCAAAGGAGAACTATGGTACCAAGATTTCCCTGCTACCGCCCCAATGATGCAAGGCACTAGCCAAATATTAAATCCCCCAGATTGTATCTATTACTAAAATATCACTCTTGGGGTAGACTGATCCTTGCAGTCCTGTAGATACAGTGCATCCGGAAAATATTCACAGCGCTTCACATTTTACACATTTTATTATGTTACAGCCTTATTCCAAAATAGATTGAATTTGTTATTTTCCTCAAAATTCTACAAACAATAGCCCATAATAACAACATGAAAGAAGTTTGTTTGAAATCTTTGCAAATTTATTAAAATTAAAAAACGAAAAAAATCACATATACATAAGTATTCACAGCCTTTGCCATGACACTCAAAATTTAGCTCATGTGCATCCTGTTTCCAACCACCATCCTTAAGGGTCCTTTCACACTGGTGCGGGGGCGTTGTCGGCGGTAAAGCGCCGCTATTGTAAGCAGCGCTTTACCGTCGGTATGCGGCCGCTAGCGGGGCGGTTTTACCCCCCTGCTAGCGGCCGAGAAAGGGTTAAAACCACCGCAAAGCGCCTCTGCAGAGGCGCTTTTCCGGCGGTATAGCCGCGCCATCCCATTGATTTCAATGGGCAGGAGCAGTAAAGGAGCTGTATACACTCCGCTCCTTCACCGCTCCGAAGATGCTGCTGACAGGACTTTTTTTACCGTCCTGCCAGCGCATCGCTCCAGTGTGAAAGCCCTCGGGGCTTTCACACTGGAATGAAAGCAGCGGCACTTTCGGGTCGGTTTGCAGGCGCTATTATTGGCACAATAGCGCCTGCAAACCGCCCCAGTGTGAAAGGGCCCTAAGTTGTTTCTAAAAATTGATAGGAGTCCACCTGTGGTAAATTCAGCTGATTGGACATGATTTGGAAAGGCGCACACCTGTCTATATAAGGTCCCACAGTTAACAGTGCATGTAAGAGCACAAACCAACCCATGAAGTCCAAGGAATTGCCTATAGACCTCCAAGACAGGATTGTATTGCGGCACAGATCTGGGAAAGGGTACAGAAAAATTTCTGCAGCAATAAAGGTTCCATTGAGCACAGTGGTCTCCATCATCTGTAAATGGAAGAAGTTTGGAACCACCAGGACTCTTCCTAGAGTGGGCCACCTGTCCAAACTGAGTGATGGGGGGGAAAAGGGCCTTAATCAGGGAGGTGGCCAAGAACACGATGGTCATTCTGACAGCGCTCCAGCATTTCTCTGAGGAGATAGGAGAATCTTCCAGAAGAACAACCATCTCTGCAGCACTCCACCAATCAGGCCTGTATGGTAGAGTGGCCAGACAGAAGCCACTCCTCAGTAAAAGGCACATGGCAGCCCTCCTGGAGTTTGCCAAAAGGCACCTGAAGGACTCTCAGACCATGAGAAACAAAATTCCCTGGTCTGATGAAACAAAGATTGAACTCTTTGGCCTGAATGGCAAGCGTCATGTCTGGAGGAAACCAGGCACCGCTCATCACCTGGCCAATACCATCATTACAGTGAAGCATCATGCTGTGAGGATGTTTTTATATACAGAGACATCTTTGATGAAAACCTGCTCCAGAGTGCTCTAGACCTCAGACTGGGGCAAAGGTTCATCTTCCAACAGGACAACGACTCTAAGCACACAGCTTATTATTTTTAATAAATTTGAAAAGATTTCAAACGAATTTCTTTCACGTTGTCATTATGGGGTATTGTTTGTAGAATTTTGAGGAAAATAATGAATTTAATCCATTTTGGAATAAGGCTGTAACATAACAAAATGTGGAAAAAGTGAAAAGCTGTGAATACTTTCCGGATGCACTGTATTTTAATAGAAACACACAAAGAATAAAATTGTATTCTTACCTTATAATACCGCCAACTAACAGACCTCCAATTATAGGTCCCACCCAGTATATCCAGTGATAGGCCCAGTAATTTGCTACTACAGCAGGACCAAAGGCTCTGGCAGGGTTCATACATGCTCCAGATATGCTTCCTCTGTAATAGTGCAAGAAGAGAGTAAAATATCAGCCAGGTGCAGTAAAGGGTATAATATAAAGAAACCGTATCATTAACCTATGTAATTCAGCATATGAAATAAAACCGCACAAGCGACAGTTACATTGAGAGCTCATTCACATCTCTCAGCTGCGTTCTGGTGCTTTAACGACGCGCATTAATGTGCATTGTGGCACGTGTTAAAGTGCTTTGGATTAAGGCAGCCTTTTCAATTGAATGGTCTGCCTGTGCTTTAAAACACAGGCAAAAAATGGATTTGCACATTTTTTCCCCCACTCACTGCATCACAGCACACCTGCTGTGTATTGTAATACAATGCAGTTCAGGGGCGATGTATTAGTACACTGGGATGCCTTACAAAATGAATGCACCACAACACAATGCACAGTTGTAGGTCTGTTGCCTTGTGTTGCATTAACACAAGGTAAAATGTGCATTATTGCAACCCATAGTTGTGAATAGGCTCCAAGAGAAAACCGCATTTGAAGATGATCAGTAGATCCTGAGATGCAAGCAGCTGAATTTATATGCATTTTTTATTATTTATTGTAAAATAGGTCTTTCCCACCTCCAAAGCCTCCCAATTGTCCGCTGAGGCAACCCAACCCTAGGATTAGCAATATGTTGGTTTAGGAAATGGAGAAGGAAGGGGCCACGTTCGACTTTTGCAGGAAAAGTCAAGATTGGCATATCATTCTACTGCCTATAACTCTAATCTAGTGATTGCTTTAAAGTTGAAGTTTCACAGTTTTCACTGAAGGTCATCAAAAGGCCCTTTGCAACCTGTCCAGTGGACACTGCTGATCACAGATCGCGTAGGGTTGCCACGTCATCCCTTTAATCCAGGACACACATTAATTACACAGGTTCTGTGACTGATTAAGGTGGTAATTAATGTCCTATCTGCATTAAATCAGCCTCAGAACCTGTGTAATTAATGTGTGTCCTGGATTAAAGGAATGATGTGGCAACCCTAAGATCGCGTGGCTGGGCAGCCCCTAGGGCAGTGATGGCGAACCTTGCACCCCAGATGTTTTGGAACTACATTTCCCATGATGCTCTGGCACTCTACAGTGTAGTGGAGCATCATGGGAAATGTAGTTCCAAAACATCTGGGGTGCCAAGGTTTGCCATCACTGCCCTAGGGCATGCACGAGGCGTGCCACTGGATGGACGTCATATGACGTCTACCTGGGATAATTGTATTATTACAATAGGCAAGGTGGAAGGTGGTTAAAGATATAAGTACTTACAGACTTATCAGATGGTGGCGGCTAACTATCCTTTTATGACCTAAAGTAGAACCCCCCAAAGTGAACAAATTCCTGGTATTCACCAGGATCACCATTACTAGTGTCTTCATTGGAGAATTCTCTATACCTGTTCCAGTGACTACTCAAAATTTTGGAGACTGCAAGAGGCTGATACTAATTCAAAATCAAGTACACGGCTTGCATTAAAAAAATAAAATTAATTAAGTATTCATGGTTACATCTGCAATAATGTGTGTGTTTTATATCTGCCCAGAGTTCAGCTTTAACCATTTGCTGACCAGCCGCCGCAGTTATACTGCAGCAGGTTGGCTCGGCTGCGCAAATCGCCGTAGGTGTACGTCGGGCTCATATACGGCGATCTGTGGGCGCGAGCACGCCACTGGAGGCGTGCGTGCGCTCCCATTGGCCAACAGGGGAGCCAATCAGCGGGTCTGGCGGACTCGATGTCCACCAGCCACCCGCGATCCTTCCCCGCAGTGACAAAACAAGGATCTGCTTGTGTAAACAAGGCAAATCTCCGTTCTGATAGGGGAGATCACACAGATCCTGTCTTTCTGCTATGCAGGAAGACGGATCTGTTTGTTGTCCCCGTGAGCCCTTCCCCCATACAGTTAGAACACACAGTGAGGGTACACAGTTAACCCCTTGATTGCCCCCTGCTGTTAACCCCTTCCCTGGCAGTGTCATTAGTACAATAACAGTGCATATTTTTAGCACTGATTACTGAAGTAACGTCACTGGTTCTCAAACAAGTGTCAAAAATGTCCGTTATGTGTCCGATCTGTCGGCCGCAATGTTGCAGTCCCGTTAAAAATCACTAATCGCCAGCATTACTAGTAAAAAAAGAAATAAATAATAAAAATGCCAATCTGTTCCCTATTTTGTAGACGCAGCAACTTTTGCGCAAACCAATCAATATACGCTTATTGGGATTTTTTTACCAAAAATATGTAGCAGAATACAAATTGGCCTAAATTGATGAATAAATTTGTTTTTTTCCATTTTTTTTTAATGTTTTATAGCAGAAAGTAAAACATTTTTTTATTTTTTTTCAAAACTGTCGCTCTTTTTTGTTTATAGTATAAAAAATAAAAAACGCAGAGGTGATCAAATACCACCAAATGAAAGCTCTATTTGTAGGGAAAAAAGGACGTCGATTTTGTTTGGGTACAGAGTCGCACGACCGCGCAATTGTCAGTTAAAACGACGCAGTGCTGAATCTCACAAAATGGCCTGGTCATTAAGGGGGTAAATCCTTCCGGGGCTGAAGTGGTTAAACAGAATATTGTACTGTTGTTTGCTACAGGAGGGTGCTATAACACTCAGCAGGGGAGGAAGCAGGCAGCCATGTTTATTAGGATATCAGACACTATTCAAAAATGTCCTTTTTTAACTTTTTTAAAGACAGTAAATGTTTCTGAATAAGTGTATGTTTCTCTTACCCCGCCAAGATGTCTGTTGCCACAGTGAAGCCAATACAGAAGGGAGCCAGGGGAGTAGTGGTCTTCTTATTAATGGCCCCCATGCAGACAGCCAACACCAAGAAGAATGTCATGATTATTTCAGCTCCAATGGCTCGGGCAACCTGGGAATCAGTGGTCACCACATTGAAAGCTGCACCAGCTGATCTCTCATAAAAGTCTAGTTGAGTCAGGGCCTGAAAAAAACGAAGATCGGTGAGTACTTTACATTTTATGAAAGTACAACAAATATTAACACCATTCACATCTATTTATCCCAAGCAACCAACACAGCAGCCTGTTTTTTTGTGGCAAGCCTAACAAGATTGTGTCCGCTTTTGAGCATAACTCCAGTTTAAAAAAAATTTTATAAAAAATTGATGCCCTAGCTTTTTTTTTTTTTTTTTTTTTAAAGCAGTTCTGGGTGCACTGTTCACCTTCTCTCTGACATTGTCCCCCACAGAATAATCTGCCTTCCAGGGGCAGTCCTCTTATTCGCATCTTTCAACCTACTTCTTGTGAGTGCAAGTTGGCATGGGCATTCCCCCTATAGAGGGAGGGGAACCATGATGCCCTTAACTCATAGTATAATGATACAGCAAATGGCTCTGACATCATCATGTCAGGGATGCTATCTGCATCACTAAGGAGCACCCATCACTGGAGACTAAACCAAGAGGCAGAGGTCCCTGTAGCAGCCTGTGACCAGCCTCAAGGGTTTAAGTATAAAAAAGGAAAAAATACACATGGGAGGGGGGAGGACCAGAGGGCATGGGACAGTAGACTTTAAAGTTGCCGCTTACACACGATCGGACTTTCTGTCAGAAAAAACTTGGATGGTTTTTCCGACGGAATTCCGCTCAAGCTAGCCTTGCATACACACGGTCACACAAAAGTTCTCTGAACTTTCGATGGTCAAGAACGCGGTGACGTACAACACTATGACGAGTCGAGAAAATGAAGTTCAATGCTCCCGAGCATGCGTCAAATTGTTTCCGAGCATGCTTCATTTTTTGCGCCTCTGTATTGCATACAGACTAACGCATTTTCAGGTAGGAACTTTTCTCAACCGAAAAATGGAGAACATGCTCCCAATCTTTTTCTGGCTGGAATCCTGCCAGCAAAAGATCGATGGAGCATACACACGGTCACATTTTCCGACAAAATGCTCCCACTGGAGTTTTGCTGGCGGCATTTCCGATCGTGTGTACGCGGCATAACACTTCAAAAATACACTAAAATCTTCATATTGCAATAAAAGAAACCCATGTTCACCCTATCCTACTTTCCTTCTCATCAAAATATTGGATTTACACACAGGTACAGTATTTGAAGTGACCGTGGCTCCCTTACCTTGGCCAGTGCTGCTCCAATCATTCCACCACATAGCTGGCAGACCCAGTACGGCACTACTAGGACAAGGTTGAGTCCTCCAATTATCCAGGCGCCCAGCGATACGGCCGGGTTGAAGTGGCCACCACTGAAATAATACAAAATCGATTAATCCATTAATAGACACCACTGAAACAGTACAAAATAGATTAATTAATTAATTGACACTAATATATCCATTATAGATAAGATAGACCTATTATGTGCTACTTCCATATTTACAAATCCTTATGTAATTACAACAGCTACTTCCCATCGCTCACCTACAGACCCCTGCTAGCTCAATGACCATTGACCCTATTATCCATTTGGACACGTTCTACCATCTTTCTACTTGACTGAAGCCTTATTTATAACTCAAGCTCCTACATAATGCCATGAGATTACTTGACTTCCTCTTCGTTGCCCCCCACCCCGCAACATTAAAGCCTATGGTTATATTTTGAATCCAAGATGTGTTAACTATATTTATATCACTGCTACTGAAACATTGAAAAACGGGAAAATTTTTTAAAAAAGGTTACTAAAATAATAAGAAATAAGAAATAAGAAAAACTTTGTGTACCAATTTTGTAACATCTGTACAAAGTTTTCAATCATGTTATAAGTCAAAGTCACTATGTATTATTTGATCTGTATGACCCAATAAAAATATTTAAAAAAATGTGTGATAAAGTAAATCTGATACTCAAATCCCAACTTCAGCCAAAGATTTTTATTTTGGAATTGGATAGTGTTGATCGGTTAAGGTCAACTTTTCTTATTGCCTGTTTCCAATTGGGGAGCTCTTCCTTCACTTCCCGCCCAGGTGATGGGTGTCAGAGAGATCAGGAAGTGAGGGAAATCATTGCAGCTGGGCTATGCATTTACAGTACAATCTAACAGAACCATTTCTTTAACAGAGGCACAGGCAGCATTTAAAACCTGATGGGTTCTAACCCTTTCCCTACACTATCCAAAACTAAATAAGTTGTTTTGACCAGAGCTCAGCTACAAAATAATATAAATACGTTCAAAACAAGAATGAGCCAAGGGATGGCCTGCCACCCCAAAACACACTCGAAATATTTTATTAAAGGGCCGGTAGGCTATTTTCCACAGTGCCCTGAGTCTGCGGAAGCAGAAGATCCCCATTGGGGCTTCCTAGACCAGGGTACTTAATGACTTGCAAACTAATGTCTCATACTTAGGACCTACAGAGAATGAAACAATGTAAAGTATATAGGTCTTGACTATTGATTGCACTAGTCTGAATGTTATAAATTAGTGCACTTGGGTAAGCCAAGTGATTTCATGTCTGGTCTCTATTTTTGTTGTATTTCTTCTTTTGTTATAAACCTGTTTAAAATCAATAAAAACTAATTGAACCATAAAGGGCCGATAGGCTGTAGGTGGGGTACAGCGCTGTACGGAGGGAATAATACACACAGTTCAAGTGCAATGGAAGAACTTCTTGAAATATTGCAAAGACAGTTCACACATAACCTGGTGGTAAGGCAGCCCCGACAGGAAACCTCGCAGGTCCAACAGCATGTAGAGAGCAGGATTCAGCCGAAACTGACAGTGCCTGTTGAGGGGGGCAGAATGTGGCCTGGTCATCTTGTTTCCAAGAAGGAAGATGTCCAGAGAAGTTGCAAGCCCTATGCTTTCCCTCCTCATCAGGAACCTTTCCCTGCCGCTAGTTCTGTCCCTACCAGGCGGGGTATCTGTCCCTACTCTACTCACTCACAAAAAGCATGCCAATCCTGGGAGCCTGGGCCTTAAAAAGGCTCTTCCTGCCCCAAGATAGTTGCTAGAGTCACATGGGGAGACAGCATCCAATGGGATAGCTTCCCCAGTGACTCAGGAAACCATAGAGGAACCATGTTCTTCTTGACTTCCTCTCCAACTGCAGTGCTGCTGTGGAAGAGCACCACCTGCTGTGCAGAAAGTAGACTGCACCTGCCCACAAGGCCATTAGCCTCAATCCCACCAATAAAGAGGGTCCCCCAGCACGCTAAGCTGAAAAAATGTAGGTAAAAATGTTGTGAAGGAACTGATACTTCGGTCACTTGGTGGAAGATGAGAGGCTTCTTGTTTTAAAGAAAAAAATCTCATATTTCACTTTAGGAGATCAATGTGATTCTCAGAATTACCAATTGCATTAAAAGAATGTAAAATATGTTACTTAACCTATCTACGCCTGAGAAACCTAACACAGGATAAGCAAATATTGTCCAAATATTGTCCAAGGGGCATGTGTATCACTTGAATCTTGCTGGTCCTTGTGTATTTCTTTCAGACCTGTGCAGTAATCCAGTGGATCCATGAGTTTCCTGTAATAAAGACTGCTCACTGCTGCTCTCTCTGCTAGTGCAGGGTGACTGGTCTTGTCTCCGCCCCCTCCTGTAGTTTTCTGCAGACAGCCTGTAATGGGTGGAGCCTGCTGGGTTCCTCCTCCAGCTCCCACAAGTAATATCTGGCTTTGCAAAGACATTTGGTGCACAAGTGGATTGATATATTTTGTGGCTATTGAAGAATATATTTAAATGAGAGTTGTGTCTGGAGTTCAGCTTTAAATCAATGCCAAACTTCTATTAATCCCAAAAGAGATGTTTAATTTTTTTTTTAGAGTTTTGAGGTCTGCATGTGTTTTGGACACATGTATGTATTAAAGGAAGCCAGCACTGCTCACACTGGCTATAAATAAAATAGATTTAATAATAATAAAATACTGTCTACATACAGTCCATAAATGGCGATATGACATTTATCATGGTGGGTATCCTTATGTGGGCACCCTGCATACATAATGCGTGTTAAAATGGCCACTTGTAGTCTCCGGAAGAAGCCTTTGTGACAGGGTGACAATGCAAGAGCACAATTGAGAGGCAAGCAAAAAGCGTTGTCACCTATTAATTTTTTTATGGAAGCTGCAGATTTAAAAAATATTACAAATGGCTTTGAAATTACATTGGTGTGTTAAAGTTCTCGTGATCGAAACTAAATTTTTTAAAACTGAGCTATCAAGTGCAGGCAAGCAGAGGTCCCACTTTATTAATCTTCCTGAGTGCCCCGGAGCCCCATTAAGCATGAAAAAACAATGGGTAGCTGCGCAGGTTATAGTATAATGGTAAGCAATGCAAGTTCATACAATAGTCCTTTGAGCTTAAACAGCTCTGTGTGAGATGTACAGTCTGTATTGATAGGGCAGCCTTGTGAAGGGAGTTGAAGCCATTCCAAATATGTGAAGAGAAAGACAAAACAACAGGCGCCTCTTAGTAAGACTGATTAAGATTTAATAGCCAAATGCATTAAAAGATCCACATGTAGGTATCTGTTATCAGGCACAGGGAAGTCCAGTGTAGTCACATTCTATCTCTGCAGTCAGTATGGTTGTACGCTCTGTTTGTCCATGCAGCCGGAGTCCTGTTCCACAGGAGACTTCCGGTATTCGGGCGGGATACAAAGCGAGGCCTGGAGCGCAGCCGGACGGTCACAGAGAGGGCTGGAGTGCAGAGTTCGGTGAAATGACGTTACTGCCGTAAAGCGCCGCGATTCTAAATATGTGCACCAAGGGAATACACAAGGTGCACGCTCCTTTTTCAAGCTCTTGAAAAAGGAGCATTCCCTTGGTGCGCATGCTCAGAAATGCGTTGCTTTAGGGCAGTAACGTCACTTCACCGAACTCTGCACTCCAGCCCTCTCTGTGACCGTCCGCCTGCGCTCCAGGCCTTGCTTTGGATCTCGCCAGAATACCGGAAGTCTCCTTTGGAACCGGACGCCAGCTGCATGGACAAACAGAGCGTACAACCATACTGACTGCAGAGATAGAATGTGACTACACTGGACTTCCATGTGCCTGATAACAGATACCTACATGTGAGTCTTTTAATGCATTTGGCTATTAAATCTTAATCAGTTTTACTAAGAGGCGCCTGTTTTATCTTTCTCCCCCCATTGAGCATGATACACTCATGAAAATATCATTTGAAACTCTGGTTAGAGGGTGGTGGGGGACGCAAGGCTGAGTTTTGAAACTGTAGCTGGAAGAAAGCGATTTCAGACAGAATGCTTCGGGTTTGGTGGACCTTGAGGCACCCAGGAAGATAAAACAGATATGGGGGGGGGGGGTCGGCAATGACTGATGAGCTTGAGTTCATTATGCCTCAGCTCATCTCTAGCTCTTCACAGCCAGTAAAGTGTGTTTGTAAAAAAGATGCTGCAATCTCCACTAAAAATGTTGGCATCCTGGGTTCGGGTTTGTGTAAACCACCGGTGACCTATGCAAAAACAAGAAGAAAAACTGGGAGGG
This sequence comes from Lithobates clamitans, assembly GCA_037952925.1. Taxonomy (NCBI): domain Eukaryota; kingdom Metazoa; phylum Chordata; class Amphibia; order Anura; family Ranidae; genus Lithobates; species Lithobates clamitans. The sequence continues at coordinate 607,582 of JBBGZY010001567.1, read as the reverse complement.
CTAAACCTAGAAACCTAGAGATCGACCTGCTTTCTGGATTATGTGAATAGAGTAAACATGCAGCGAATCTATTAGTTTGAATCTTTACCCAATCCAAACCTACGGGTGAATTGCCTTGCTTTTTGCTAGAGACACATCCTTTAAACCCTCCAGCCTCCTATATTCCATCAAGCTTAGTCAGATGTATGTGTTTGTATACGCAGAGTAAATGACTAGATAGTAGGTTTTGACAATGGAAAAGCAATATTATCACTTCTTATCTAAGGCATGGCTCACCAGCATAACTATTTGTTTTTCTGCCCTTAAATGCCAGTTAATGGTTAGAGCAGATGTATGCCAGTTAATGGTTACAACACAGACACCTCCCAAGCATAAAGGACGCAATTGACATGAAATTGATTTTGTGAATATGTACCATATAGACAAAATGTGAAAAGCAATTCTGCAAAGATACAGCAACAACAGACACTCACATGAGCAAGGTGCAGAGTGTAGCAACCAATTTGAATTCACCTTTTAAAGTTTTCCACTGATTGGTTTAAATTTGATTGGTTGCTGCTGCCCTCTTAATATAATAATACAGGCTTCAGGTGTAGTGTAATGCAGAACCATGCAGGATTTTGATGTACATGTATTTTCATTTCATTAATTTCTTGGAGCAATAAAAGTATTATTGATTTGCAATACCTTTAAATTCTAATGCCAAGGTAGGAAAATGGTTAATGCTCTTTCAAAGCATCTTGGCTTCAATCCCTACTGTGAACACCATGCAGAGCTAGTATGTTTTCCCTATGTCTGTGTGGGTTGTTTTCAACAACAAGCTGGTAGGTTAATTGGAGAGAGCACCCCAAAAATGCTAGATGGAAAAAGACAGAGTTGGAAATTATGGCAGGAAATTCTCACTGTTGAAGTATATAAGTAATATAAGAACCCAGTGGATGACTAGGCTCTTTCATAAGTTCACTCTCTCTGCCAGGCTCTTCCAGAAGCTGACCCACTCCACCAGTTGGCTCTTTCAGAGGCTGATATTCTCAGCCAGGCTCTTCCAGAGGCTAACTCGCTCTACTAGGCTCGTTAGGGGCTGACCCAACCCACCAAGCTCTTCCAGAGGCTGAATCACTCCACAAGGCTCTTCCAGGGGTTGACCCAACCCACTAGGCTCTTCCAGGGGCTGAATCATTTCACCAGACTCTTTCAGGGATTGACTCAACTCGCCAGGTTCTTCCAGAGACTGACTATCCTCACCTGGCTCTTCTAGAGGCTGAATCACCCCAACAGGCCCTTCCAGGGGTGACTCACTCCACCAGGATCTCCTAGAGATTGACTCACTCCACCCAGCTCTTTCAGGCAATGACCCACCCCATCAGGCTTTCCCAGTGGCATTTACTAAAATTAAATCTTTGTTTGAGCTGACCCTTCAAAATTTTAACCCAAAAAATTTCCAAAAACGTACTTTAACGCATACACATATTGGAGCCTTAGATTAATGACACAATCTAGAGCATGTTAGCATTATGCCATCAACATTTGGGATCCAAGACTATTACTTCGTTGATGTTTGGGAGGCCAGGATACTAGCTGTATTGAGACAATGACATTGAGGTGCTTATTCACTAAAACATTGCAAAATACATAATCCTCTAGTAACCAATCCATTCTCACTTTTCTAAATTCAGTCGGTTTAAACTAAATTCTAATTGGACTATGGGTAATGGAATGGCACACAATAACATATTGCATAAGACTTAATTTGCTAAGGACTAAGGCACTTTGAACTTATTATTTACTCAAATACAAATAAAAAGTACTTCCACATCTTAAAGGTTACCTTCATTTGCTAAATTGTTTTGGCTCTGTTTTGCATTTGATAAACCTTATCAAACTGCATGGAAAAATGATAAGCTTTCAGTCATAGAAGTATTTCTGTTCTTGTGACCATTGTACTGGGTTATCAGCCTTGCAGCCACTGGAACTCACATCTACAGATATACAGATTGATCACACTACCCTAGTCACACCTGAATAAGGATCCCTTTACAAACAGGCTATGTTTCCTTTCAGCTTGATGTAGAACAATTGAACATTACTACTACTAAGGTAAGGGATTAGAGTGATCAAGACACAGATTCAAATAGTAGGCACCATCGTCCCTTGTAGTGAACAGAGAAGAAAGACCATATTGGGACTTTAAGGGTGCCTATTGCTACAAATGGATATACCACAATAAATTTAGTAAAGGATATTTTTATTTCAAAAAACAAATAGAATTAAAAAATCACTTCCTACAATTTTCCATGCAATTGTTCTACATGTTTCGCCTTGCGGCTTCTTCAGGAAATGCGTGAACTTTATTTCTAATAAATAAATACAAATATAATTCAACAAAAGAAAGGGTACATATGAGAGACAAAAGAAAAAAAAGAAAAAGTTACATCAACAAACATATTTATACACATAATACATACATGAATGCATTCGTGTAGATAGCAGGGGTTTTCCAACCGAAGGTTCTAGCCTCAAAGTTTTGAGAACTCAGAGCTAGATGTATGGTAGAAAAATTAGGTCAGAGCGAATTTCAGTACACAGGAGGTCCCGCCGACCAAAAACTTCCCCACTAAGCTGGGTCACCCACAGAGAGACACATAAGTCAATGACTTATATGTGATTTTAAAAACAATGTTTCCTGTGGATCAATCAAAGTGTTAGTATGACATGTCAGCCTCAGTGCATGTCTATCCCTATACTTGGTTAGAATATTAGATCCTTCAACAGTAAGAAAAAGGTATATGCCTGCATAAGAAACTCCTTTTAAATGGATAACTTGGAGCCTATAGTTTACTGCTGACAGCAGAGATTACCTGGACTGTATAAGGCCGAGATCAGGTCTCAAAAAGTGATATAACATTAGGGCATAAGCAAAAAAATATAGTTGTAATAGGATCCCCTATGTATTAATTTAGTAAGTTTGAAAGTTCCTGCTTATGTAAGAGCCCTTTCACACTGGGGCAGGGGGCGGCGTCGGCGGTAAAACGCCGCTATTATTAGCGGCGTTTTACCGTCGGTATGCGGCCGCTAGCGGGGCGGTTTTACCCCCCGCTAGCGGCCGAGAAAGGGTTAAATACCACCGCAAAGCGCCTCTGCAGAGGCGCTTTGCCGGCGGTATAGCCGCGCCGTCCCATTGATTTCAATGGGCAGGAGCGGTAAAGGAGCGGTATACACACCGCTCCTTCACCGCTCCGAAGATGCTGCTGGCAGGACTTTTTTTACCGTCCTGCCAGCGCATCACTCCAGTGTGAAAGCCCTCGGGACTTTCACACTGGAATGCAAGCAGCGGCACTTTCGGGTCGGTTTGCAGGCGCTATTATTAGCGCAATAGCGCCTGCAAACCGCCCCAGTGTGAAAGGGCTCTAAAAGAACTTGCCTTCATATGTTATTTGATCCGTGGGTACAGAGACTCCAAAGGAGAATGAGGCATAAGAATGACCATAAACGAAGATAGTAAATCTGCAGGTTAAAATAAAGAACAAATAGGGGAGCAAAGCCATAAGTATACCACACCATTTGTTTTTAAATGATGCACTGTGAGTACATTGCATCGAGAGAACTATCACTGAGCTAAATACCATATATACTCGAGTATAAGTCGTTCCGAGTATAAGTCGAGGCCCTAATTTACCACAAAAAAATGGGAAAAACTTATTGACCCGAGTATAAGACGAGGGTGAGAAATGCACAGCTACTGTAAGTGGAAAAGAGGGTCAACAATGCCCATTTGCATCATCACTGTGCCCATTTGCATGCCTCACTGTGCCCATTTGCAGCCATAGGTTCCCTGAACTTCAAACTCGGTAGTTAAGGGTTCCTAGATGCCCCCTAGCTGCAGCCAAAATTTGGGGTCTCTGAACCCAAAGGGTCCCGAAATGACATTGCTGCAGATGGACACAGTTGACCAAATTTGGGGCCCCGTATCTCAGGGCCACTTAGTGCTAGGAACCCCAAATTTGGTGTGCAAACCCAGTGGAACTAGCACCATAAAATTTCCAAAGCTGGGGTTTCTAGCACTAAGTGGCCCCGAGATACAGGGCCCCAAAAATCAGTTCAGAAAATGTCAAGCACTTTTCTGCAGCAGACAATGACATTTTCCGAACCGTTTTTGGGGCCCCGTATCTCAGGGCCACTTGGTGCTTGGAACCCCAGCTTTGGATATGTCATGGTACCAGTTCCACTGGGTTTGCACACCAAATGTGGGGTTCCTAGCACCAAGTGGCCCTGAGATATGGGGCCCCAAATTTGGTTCAGAAAATGTCAAGCACTTTTCTGCAGCAGAAAATGACATTTTCTGAACCGATTTTGGGGCCCCGTATCTCGGAGCCACTTAGTGATAGGAACTTCATCTTTGGATATGTTGTGGTACCAGTTCCACTGCGTTTGCACACCAAATTTAGCACCAAGTGGCCCTGAGATACGGGGCCCCAAAGTCGGTTCGGAAAATGAATTTTTTTGCTGCAGAAACTGCTTGACTCAAGTATAAGTTGAGGGGGACACTTTCAGCACAAAAAAATGTGCAGAAAAATTCGACTTATACTCGAGTATATACGGTAAATCTACCTGTCAGCAGTGTCATGTTGTATGAGGCTCCCAGGAACTCCAGCAGAGTAACTGACGATGCATGAGTCTCTTTATACCCCTCCCGAGTGCATCAGATGGACGTGACGTGTGACGTCACACCGTAATGACGCAAAGTGGACACTATAGAGGAAAAGCTACATCAACAGAGAGAACGCCACCCCCCCACCGAAGCCCTGCCTCGCGCCAACAGCCATCAGATAGAGGGGCCACCGCACACGAACACGCCCAGAGGGTGTGCCGAGTGTGGTGACACCATCACACACATCGGCCGCCCGTCTGCAAGCCATGACACAGTAGGGACTGATGTCCCACTGCAAAAGAAGCAATACCTCGGTTCCGGACACACAGAAAGGTTCCTATTTCCACGGGAACTCAGCATGTAATCCCTTGTAAACAAGGGCCATACTGTTGTGGGCCCGTGGGCGTCCGTGTGGGAATCCCAAGGCAAGTAGGTGGGTGAAGCCCGCAAGACGCCGTGCCCGATATAGCGCTCTGAAATAAGACAAAAAAAAGATTTTTTTTAATGTTATTATTTTTTTAAATAAAAATATCTTTGACTAAATTTATTGTGGTATATCCATTTGTGGCAATAAGCACCCTTAAAGTCCCATACTCCCCAATATGGTCTTTCTTCTCCATTACTGCTACTAAGGTGAGCAGTGTAATATAAAGAGCCTGTACATTTCAAATCAAGAGAGATGATTATATATTATCACAAAGAGTCTTGTGACCCCTCTTAATAAGGTCTTCAGCCTTCTTCCCTTCAGTTCATGGCTAAATGTACCCTTAAGATTCTTGAAGTTGCCAGAAACAGCAAAAGCCAAATGGTAAACATATTTGTTTTATCAAGTGTTGTACTGTTCCTAGGTATCCCTGTCTCGTGCATGGTTTACCGCTGCCAATACCAGTTGAGCCTGCCCTTCCTACAACAGATACAGATGGGAAGTCATCTGGCAAAACCTTACAATACCTTCAAATCTCTGTATAACATGCATTTGCGGTCAAACAGTGACTGCCCTCTTTTACTTCATCCTCAAAACGTGTCAAGATGAAATGAGCGAAGCATTCCACATGTCTATGTTAATTTCCCTCACCGTGAATAGATTTTCTATTACTTCCTTCTGTGTCTATAGGACATAAAGTGAAGGAAAGATCCTTGAATGGGACGCAAATGGTGAAAAAAGATTTGACAGCTGTTTTAACCTTAAAAATTAAAAAAAAAACAGTTTAAATAGTTTATTTGTGTATTTAAAAGCCTGTGATGTCTATCTTTCTATATTTATGAGGTCAGCATGACAGACAAGGGGAGGGATGACAACAGTGTGAGCCAATGGAGGCCCTTTTGCACAATGCTTTCATTCTAACAATGTCAGCCAGCTGACAGGAGGGGGTATCAGAGAGATGACCTCATCGGTGTAGTGATGCTTCTTTCAATCGTCAGGCAGGGGGTGTGGCAGTATTCAAACTGTATTGCTTAACTACAGCGTAGAAAAGTGATGTTACTGACTTGATTATGACCTCTGGTAGAGGATCCTGGATCACAAAACTGACAGAACCAAATTTCAATTGCATATGTGAATTTCAACTGTGTTTTTAGAAGTTTCCCTGTAGTCAGCTTTAAGAATATAAAGTAATGAAACTGTGCATAAGAAGACAGAAATGTACCTGATTCCCCCCAGGATGGCAATAGTGAGCCCTAGGGCCAATCCATGGGCTAGAGCTGGTTGCAGGCTTCCAGATAGGTTGTTCATGATGACAGACATGCAGCCAATGAACACAAAGAGCATGGTGCCTATGAGCTCCGCTATGCATGGCTGTACGTACACTTCGTACCAGTGAAGCTTTGGCTGCTTTTTCGGGCTGTACTCTTCCATGTCTTTAAAGGATATCTGACCCAGTTCTGTGTCCCCCATATCTACAAAGAGAATACCGTATCAAATTGTTATTCAAAGTTTATGTAACATTTTCAACTTTGAACCTCTATAATCCTTTTATACAGTATGTATGTTGCAGTCATCAGAAATAAGCAGATAGTTAGAAGTGTGTTGATTAACTTCCTACAGTAATTTGACAGGTTCATAATGTAATAAAGCACAAAAATATATGTGTAAGATTAACTTTTATGACTGTATACATAACCTGGTTTATGGCTGTCTGTAGTACACCAAAGATGAGTGTGGTTATCAGCCAAGTGAACCCAGCTCATACTGTGAAACTATATACAAAACGTTCCTGCACTGTTTACAATCCAGCCATGATATATTACCAATTTCAGAAAGGTACATTCAGTTTGCTAAAGTTTTGTGCATTATAAACCATTGTAATTTTTAATAAAATACTTGTTTTCACCCCTTTTTAATCTTTCTTGCATGCCCATGCTGCTGATCTCCTGCAGCCAATTCCTGTCTGCATGCATGCACCCCAGCAATGGTTGCATGGCTTTTCTCATGACAGGTGGTGACAAAAGTGGGCCATGCCTATGTAATATCCCCTGAGGAAGTCACGTGGTATTGTGACAATACGTGTAGGGTGACGTAATTGTCAGAAACTAGAAGTGATACAGGAGATGATGCCTGGTTGTCATTTACTTTACATATGCTGGTTTTAACTACTATTTTGTAAGTGCAATTATATTTTTTGATAAATATTAAGGTTTTAAAGTACTAAGAGGAGTTCACTGATTTTTTGAGCTTCTTTGTAGAGAAACGGACTGGGAGATTTGAGCCCTTAAAGGGCCATACACATTGGAAATTTGTACTACTGCTTATCATCTTATTCTGAGTGCACCTGAGTGGAGACAACCTGGCTCACCATCCCACGAATGGAATATGATAGACCCCTTAAAGGCAAAGTGCCTTTGACCTGATTTTTGAGCAGGTCCACCGTGGAAGGTGAGAGAAATTTATGAAAGGTGGTGGGACACTCTCTTATGCACAGTGAAGACATCTGGATATATTATCTGAGAGTCGAGTTAATGCCAAAGAGCTTAATTTTGGTCTCATATGACCACAGCACTTTCTCCCAATCCTTCTCTGAATCATTTAGATGTTCATTGGCAAACTTTAGACCGGCCTGCACATGTACATTCTTGAGGAGGGGGACCTTGCAGGTGCTGCAGGATTTCAATCCATGGCAACATATTGTGTTACTAATGGTTTGTTTGGTGACTGTGATCCCAACTGCCTGGAGATCCTTCACAAGCTCCTCTCTTGTAGTTCTGGGCTGATCCATCACTTTTCTCATGATCATCCTTACCCCATGAGGTAAAATCTTGCATGGAGCTCCAGACCGAGGGCGATTGATGGTTATTTTGTATTTCTTCCATTTGCAAATAATCGCTCCAGCTGTTGTATCCTTCTCACCAAGCTTCTTGTTGATGGTCTTGTAGCCCATTCCAGCCTTGTGCATGTCAACAATCTTGTCCCTGACGTCTTTCAACAGCTCTGTGGTCTTGCCCACCATGGTAAGGTTTGAATGGAAGAAAGATATTCTGTAGACAGGTGTCTTTTATACACATAACAGGTTTTTTGGTCTCTATCATTTAAAATACACCTATGGCAACAATTATAGACCCATTTCTTTGTAAGTGGGCAAACTTAAAAAATCTGCAGGGGGTCAAATAATTCCCCACTGTATATTGTGATGCACATTGTTTTATTTATCACAAATTAGCATTTGCACCAAAAATGTTTTATGGTTTTCACTAATTGGGCATTGAATAGTGGGTATGCGCACCATCAATTTTTATTGAATTTAGGTCATTGATTGTGGGAACACAAATTGGTGGTAGCAGCAACTGGATATGATTGATTTATTGCATGTTGGTTGTTCCACATAGCAGATAGTGTGGGAGTTATAATTATCATTTTGCCTGCCACATGTAATATGTGTTGAACTGGCCACTCATAGTCCCCATCAGAAACCTGTGTGGCAGAGTGACAACATAGTGTAGATGATCAATTGGTAGATAGGGACACAGCACTGTCGCTCTATAACAGGCAGTGCCTAAACAATGACTTTCATGGCCGGATCACTGGGTCCTGCCATGGATGTCATGGCAAGACCTAGTGATCCTGCCAAGGAGGTTATTGCTCAAGGTGCAAATTGAAAAAAAAAAAAAAACTTTTACAATTACATTAACATGTATAATCTTATATGAGATATTAGTGATTGGGTTTAAATATACTTTCTTTTTTCACCAGGTCAAATACATCTAAACTCAAGCTTACACTATAATTCAAATTTTCCATTATCCTTTACAAAGGCAAGGCTACCTAATCAGTGAAGTCATTGAACCTAATTAAAAATGTGCATGTCATCCTAAATTTGGCACAAATAGCAAAGCTGGCAGATAATTCACCTGCTGGGATATTTTGGGACATTTTCCAACAAAACTTTTATTACACAATGGCCAACTTTAGCTTTCATAGAAATTATAGATTTAAATATTGAATATTGCTTCTTCCTATTATCTGAGCACACTTGTTGAACCTAAGAAAAGATAAACAACATTCCAAAACTTTTTCCAATTTTTTTAACCTGAAAAAGGTATACTGTATAAAATTGCTTAGTGATTACATTACCCAAGCTTCAAAGATACTGCCAAGTATGACATGATAGAACAAAGATTAATTTTATAGCCTTTTGGCCGGATTCTGAGATTATTTTATCAGTGTTTTTATCTTTGCTTTTTCTGAAGAATTGTGGCCCATTTTAAAGGCTGCCTGAGCACTTAAGAAATTCTCAAGGTAATTAATATCCCTGACTCTTCAGATTCTCTATCTCTTTTGAAAAAAAAAACAGACAGGTCCACTTTTGTACAGTGGACGTAACGTTCCTGTGATACTAGCTGATAACGTTGGTGGAGGTGGATTTTGGATGTCTGACGTTTTGGTAAAACAGAGCAAAAAACAATAATACAGCAGTATCTGGGGGCTTATGTCGGGGTAGGGGGCTAAGCTTGCCAATTATTTAAGACCAAGGTTTCCAGAAAACAGCAGTAGAAGTGACTGTTCCTACATTACAACAAAACTCCAGTTAAAATTTACTCTTAAGTTTTGGATGGAGCATGGATTGGTTTGATCATCTGTTGGGTTGTTATCACTGTGTATGCCCCATTTGGGGAGATTAGATTTCTCCTCAATTTCCGTATAGGAGATCCAACGAGAAGCGACAGAAAATCTTTTCCAAGTGAAGGAAAACCCAAACTTTGATAGCTGCCACTGGTAAAATGGCCACATTGGGGAATTTATCATCTACTCCTGGAACAATGACAACAATAACATTTTCAATTTTTTATATACACACATGATGTGTCCCAATCTGACCATAGGTAGCCTTCTCAGACAACGATCATTACATGTTTGGTCAAAAAATCTGTATTTGGCCATAGATGACAGTAACCAAATTTGCCCACTCTTATGGCCATGACCAAAACTTTTTGTCTCTTATGGCCATGGATGCCCCAGATGCTGGCCATCAGTCACCATGGGGGGGGGGGGGGAGAGCAATCAGAAAGATTAGAAGACCTGTCCCCATCGTTATTGCCTCCCATAAGCTATAGCTGGCTTGGGTCCTTTACCCTGCCTCATACCATCCTCCTATCACCATGTAATTAAATTTGCTAGCTTGGAAGATCTTAGCATGCAAGTTTAAGGAGTGCTCCTCAATACTCAATATACTTTTGCCTTAAATTCAACTCTCTAAAATGTAATGCCACGTACACACAAGCGGACTTTACGGCAGACTTTGCCCGGCTGACTTTTCAACGGACTTTACGACGGACTTTCTGAATGAACGGACTTGCCTACACACAATCCACCAAAGTCCGTCGAATTTGTACGTGATGACGTACGACCGGACTAAAACAAGGAAGTTCATAGCCAGTAGCCAATAGCTGCCCTAACGTGGCTTCTTGTCCGTCGAACTAGCATACAGAGGAGCGGACTTTTCGACCGGACTCGATTTCGACGGATTGATTTAAAACATGTTTCATTTATCCTTCCACCTCCCCCTTCTACCTGCTGGGGACCTGAGGACGTACTAATATCACCTAGGTGGGAACTTCCCGACCCCTCTGGGCCCCGGTTTTCAGGTGTATGACTTCGCAGCTACCCCACCTGTATTAGAATGTGTAAACCATATAGATCCCTTGGATATCAATAGGATGTTGTATTAACAACTGATTACTCATATAATGAAACATAAACATGCTGTTGCAAATACTGTATCTGCATTTAGTGATATTCCTCTGTATAACTCCTTCTAAATTTGTACTGTCTTATTGTTCAATAAAACTCTTTTCTGTTAAAAAAAAACATGTTTCAAATCTAAGTCCGTCCAACTTTTGAGAAAACAAAGTCCGCTGGAGCCCACACACGATCGAATTGTCTGACAAAATCCAGTCCGCCGGGCAAAGTCTGCCGTAAAGTCCGCTCGTGTGTATGCGGCATCAGCCTTAGATAAACTTTGTTATTATTTTGGATACAGTAGGAAAAGGGTCAACATCCCAATCGGGTTATTTACTGATGTCTTTATCCCCCTGGGGAGATTTCTCTTCACTTCCTGTTCTGAAGACACAAATTTCCACAACATTTATCCCCCTTCCCTTGGGTTATTTCTTTCCACCATTTGCTCTGGTAACAACTCAAAAATGTTGCAATACCCCCTACTTTCCGTCTTGGTGAAAGTACTTTCCCAGACAAAGAAAGGGACAGAATGGGGACGGGACACAGACAACAAAAGAAAAAAAAATTGACAGGGGGTCAAATTCCTACCCACTGTATCCAAAAAAATAAATGCCTTTACATACACTTTAAACAACTGAAACAGACAGTGTCTACATTATGTATAATAGCAGACTGGGACCTCAGAATTCTGCCTCCACCTTTAATATGAGGATGCATACAATTATCTATATCACATTAAACCATGACTATAAGCTTCCACTATACTTTCCAAATAGCCACAATTATTTCCCCCCAGTCTAATGACTCCTATTTAAATGCAATCACTAGGTAAGACTTCAAAGACCCAGAGATGATTCTGCTGTACAGTCTGGAATGCGGTGCTTTATAAATGTGTATAATGAGTATATATAGAAATACCATTGAAAGATTTACATCAGGTCTTTAATCCTGTTACAGACTTATTCAATGCAAAGGAGTTTATGTCAGCTTCTTAAAATAAATTTAGGGCGCATTTGGACCTATCTGCTTTAAAGGTGCTAGTTAAACCACAACTGTTTTTCTGACTAGATAGATAAATAGATAGATTGTTTTTGCCTGTAATGTTGAGAAAATTTGAAGGAGCAGGACAGGCACTTTTTCTCAAATGAACAGTGTATGTACGGTATGTGATTTTCATCTGGGAAATTCTATTTGTTCCAAAATAGAATGTTTAAAGCAAACAACATTTTGAAATACTTTTGAATAACATTCGTTATATCATTATCAAACATACTGTAAGACTCTTCATATTAATGTGCATTCAAAAACCTACCATTTTATGGCCAGCATTGGTGTTTTTGTTGTAAAACAATAAGAGCGGGAAGGAAGGAGTAAAGGAGAGGAAAAGGAAAGTAAAGGAGGGGAGGGAGAGGGGGAGACGGAGAGAGGGAGAAGGATAGGGGGAGAAAGAGAGAGAGGAGGAGAGGGGGAGGAGGAGACAGAGAGGGAGAAGGATAGGGGGAGAAAGAAAGAGAGCGAGAGAGAAGGGGAAGGGGAGACGGAAAGAGGGAGAAGGATAGAGGGAGAGGAGGAGAGGGGGAGGGGGAGACAGAGAGAGGGAGAAGGAGAAGGATAGAGGGAGAGGAGGAGAGGGGGAGAGGTAGACAGAGAGAGTGAGAAGGAGAAGGATAGAGGGAGAGGAAGAGGGGAGAGGGGGAGACGGAGAGAGGGAGAAGCATAGAGGGAGAGGAGGAGATGGGGCGATGGAGAGAGGGAGAAGGATAGAGGGAGAGAGAGAGAGAGAGAGAGAGAGAGAGAGAGAGAGAGGTAAAGAGGGGGAGGGTTTGAGGGAGAAGGATAAAGGGGGGGAGAGAGAGAGAGAGAGGTAAAGAGGGGGAGGGTTTGAGGGAGAAGGAGAAGGATAGAGGGTGAGGAGAAGAGAAGGAGGGGAGAAGGAGAGAGGGAGAAGGATTGGGGAGGGAGAGGGGGAGGGGGAGAGGGAGAAGGATGGGGGAGAGAGAGAGAAGAAGAGGGGGAGGGGGAGAGGGAGAAGGGTAGAGGGAGAGGAGAAGACGAGAAGGGGGAGGCCGAGAGAGGGGGATTGATGGGGAGAGAGAGGGGGAGAGGAGGAGAGGGAGAAGGATGGGGGGAGAGAGATAGGGAGAGGAGAAGAGGGGGAGACGGAGAGGAGAAGGATAGGGGAGAGGGGGAGAGCATATCTCCCAACTTTTTGAGATAGGAGCAAGGGACACCTTTTAGCAAATGTATGTAGGCATAGGGCACACCCCCTGTCGCACCCCCTTAAAGGAGATTTATACAAAAAAAATGATTATTTAAACCCATTGCTTTTTTTTTTTACCACTACTATTCCTTTATACTGGATTTTGACATTAACAAAAATGCAGCAATTTAGAAAGTGGATGAAAGGTTTGGCACTGAAAGATAAAAATTTTGTTGCAAATCAGGGACAGTCCCTCGAAATCAGGGAGAGTTGGGAGTTATGGGAAAGAGAGATGGGGAGGAGAAGAGGGAGTGACGGAGAGGAGAAGGATATGGGGAGAGAGAGAGGGAGAAGGATAGGGGGTGAGGGAGAGAGAGCGGGAGGCAGAGAAGAAAAGGGGGGGGGGCGGAGAGGAGGATAGGGAGAGAGAGAGAGGGAGGGATGGGGGGGAGAAGGATAGGGAGAGAGAGGGAGAGGCTGAGAGGAGAAGGACATGGGGAGAGAGAAAGGGAGAGGGGGAGACGGAGAGAGGGAGAAGGATAGGGGGAGATGGAGAGAGCGAGGGAGAGGGGGAGACTGAGAGAGGCTTGAAAAAGGGAGAGGGAGAGACAGAGAGAGGGAGAAGAATAGGGGGAGATGGAGAGAGAGAGGGAGAGGGGGAGACTGAGAGATGTTTGATAAAGGGGGAGATGGAGAGAGGGAGAAGGATAGGGGGAGATGGAGAGAGAGAGGGAGAGGGGGAGATGGAGAGAAGCATGATAAGGGGAGAGGGGGAGATGGAGAGAGAGAAAAGGATAGGTGGAGATGGAGAGAGAGAGGGAGAGGGGGAAACGGAGAGAGGCATGATAAGGGGAGAGGGGGAGATGGAGAGAGGGCTAAGGATAGCAGGAGAGGGGGAGAGAGAGGTGGAGAGGGGGAGATGGACAGAGGAAGAATAATAGGGGGAGAGGGAGAGAGGGAGAGGGAGAGGAAAGGAAAGATAGTGCCCTTAAAAAAAACTAACCTTTGTAGAGAAGGATTGTCTGAATTTTTAGCAAATCAATCCTTTTTCTACAGAGCAATCAATCTGTAAAGCTGACATTTTTCTTCTGTTGTACAATAAATCTTTTCTCATGTCTGTTTTTCAGCTTCATCTTAAAGGAACGATCACACGCAATTTTCATTGACATTGATATATTCATAAAATGCTCCTTTTTTAAATTACAGTAACAGTTACTACCCACAGACATAAAACTACACTCATGGGGACTAATTTGGCAGTTCCACAGAATTTTGTATGAGTAATAAACACAAATCTTTTGTACCTTTAAAATATTCAAAATTCAGTGGTGCCAGATACTAATAAAACACAGTGTCAAGTAAACGCACATCTTTATCGTGTGTAATTGTTCCATCATCTTAAGATGAAAAACAGACTTGAGAAAAGATTGATTATACTACAGAAAACAGAGATGAAAAAAATGACAGTTTCACAGATCAATCGCTCGGTAGGAATTGTTCTATTGGAAGAATTGATTTGCTAAAAATTCAGATAATCCTTTTTAGATATATGAGCAATCATCTATAAATGTTAGTTTATTTAGGCCACTATCTTATGTTTGTGGGTAACTGTAACAGTCATGAAGGTAAAGCCAATAAAAATCCACTATGTTTACATAAAGCAAATCTAGAAAAGATTAGAACACACTCGCTGTATTAAAAGAACCTTATGAAACTAGTTATGTATAAAATAAAATAAAATTAAAAAGACACAGATTGAAGTATATAATTCTAATATATAATAAAAATATAATATATAATTAAAATATATAATAATTATGATCGAAGTAATATTATAATGGTAACAAAAAATAAATAAAATAAATAATTTTGTATAAGTCTGAACTGTTTTGTTCTATGCTTAGTGAACATTTACTACAGCATGAATGTGGTAATGTTGTAAGATGAGCGTATTTTATTGTACTCACTGAAATCCAGCAGCAGTCAATGATAGTCTGTTAGTATACCTCTACACCAATCACTGGTGTCTCTGAGTCAAGAGGTTGAGAAAGACACACTCCAGATCACGGCGTCCTCCCAAGTACTGTACTTTGTTTAAAGAAAATTCAATAAAAATGCATCAGTTGATTTACATTGACCAATCACATCTCTGGAAAGGTGTTCTTATCTCAATATGTCTCAAGTCAATAATCTTTTGGCTGCCAAGCAGGTGAATAAAGTGCCCTCCCTCCAGTAACACTGAGGATACAAGAGGAGCAATGTGCGATGTGTTACTAAGTACGATATGCTGAAGGCTCTGCAGACTTTGTCACATAGGACAGAAGTTCAGGCAGGTATTTTGAATTAAAAAGCAAGTAATGGCAGAAAAACTATCATTTATTTTTATGGTACTCTGCCAAATCCATTATGTGGCAAAGATACCAGACAAATAATCAAGTATTTCTTCTAAGAGATGCTTAGAGGAATAACTAAAAGCTATGGGGTCTTGGTAAACTATTTAAACTGGGTCAGATATACCCTTTGCAGAAATGTTTAACTTTCAGAAATGGTGCAATGTTCATTACAAAAGCATAGGCATTGATATGAAGTTGGCCTCCCTTTGCTGCTATAACAGCCTTCGCTCTTCTGGGAAAGCTTTCCAGAAGGTTTCAGAGCAGAGGCGGCTCTCTAATTAGGCAAATTAGGCAGTCGCCTAAGGCCTCGCATTCACAGGGGCCTAATTTGCCTGTGATCAATCACTGATGTCATGGCCTCATCACGGAGCGTCCCGGTCTGGTGGCAGCAGGTGTGGGGAATGGGACATTAGAGGTCTCTAGGTGGCGGCAGCGGCTGGATGACATCACCCGGCTCCAGGTGCCATATCTACAAGGAATGCGGTCAGCATGTCCATGTGGGACTCGCAGCTGATCTGCTCCTTCAGCCTGCGCCGCTCACCCGACCTCTCCGCACCTGCCTCCTATTCAGTTCAGCAGCCGGGGCCGGTGAAACTATCCAACTGAGCTGCCCCATGAGTGTGAAGAGGAAGGAGCTCTGCCTCTAATGTCCTTATGCTGCCTTGCTGACCGGAGAGAATGTGAGTGCCCGTGCAGCCTCCCTGTGTGCCTGAATAGGAGGAGCGGAGGGGAGACTGCACATAGTGGAATTGATTTTACCATATTCCTCCTGAAGCCGCTGAATGTCTGCAGGAGGGAGAGGAGGAGAAGTGATCATTCAGCGGTTGCAGGAGGAATATGGAAAAATCATTCCACTATGTGCAGTCTCCTCACCACTCCTCCTATCTAACTTCTTCTACATCACTGTGCTCTCCAGCCCTCCGTGTGCTCACTGGCTCTGCCCCTCCTGCTCTCCAGCCTCTCCTTGTGCTCCCTGGCTCCGCCCCCATTTCTCCAGCATTCTGTGCTCTCCAGCCCCTCATTGTTCTCCCTGGCTCCGCCCCTCCCTGTGCTCCCTTGCTACGCCCCCATTTCTCCAGCACCCGTGCTCCCCGGACCCTCCTTGTGCTCCCTGGCTCTTCCCCCAGTGCTTTCCAGCACCCCCTGCTCTCCACTCCAATTCTTTCTGCCCCCCCCTGCTCTCAAGCTCCCCCCAGCACTCTCCAGCCCCCACACCTCCTGCAGCACTCTCTAGCTCCTCCCTGCTCTTTGCCCCCCCCCCCCCCAGTGCTCTCACAGACGTGGACATGGGGCACAGGAGGGGCTGCAGTCAGGGACAGGGCGTGGATCTCTCTCACCCCCTTTTCCCTCACCACCTCTTTCTCACCTTCCCCTCTCTCTCCTGCTCACTCCCCCTTCCTCTCTCTCTCTCTCCTTCTCTAACCTTCCCTCCTCTTTCTCCCCTCCCTCTGTCACCCTCCTTTCTCTCACCCCGTCTCTCTTTCTCACCACACCTCTCTTCCACAACCCTTCTCTCACACCCTCACCTCTCTCTCACTCACTCCCCTCCTCCTCTGTCACCCCCCTCTCTTTCTCTCACCACACTCCCCTCTCTTACCCCTTCCCACCACTCTCTCCCTCTCCACCACTCCCTCCCTCTCCTCCCTCCCTCTCTCTTCCCCTTCTCTCCCCCCTCTCTCTCTCTCCCCTTCCCCTCTCTCTCCCACCTCCTCTCCTCCCCTCTCTCCATACCCTTCTCTCTCCTCCCTTGCTTCCCCTCTCTCACTCACCCCCTCTCTCTCCCCTTTTGTGCACCCTCTCTCTCCCCCTCTCTCTCACCCCTCTCTCCCCCTCTTACTCACCTTCTCTCTCTCCCCCTCACCCCCTCTCTCCCACTCTCTCTCACCCACTCTCCCCCCTTTCATTCACAATCTCTTTCTCCCCCTCTCTCTCCCCCTCCTTCAATCCTCTCTCTTTCCCTCCCTCCTCTCTCTCTCTCCCTATTTCTCTCTCTCTCTCCCTTCCCCCCTCTCCCTCCCTCCCCTCTCTCTCTCCCTCCCTCCTCTCTCTCCCTCCCTCCTCTCTCTCCCCCCTCTCTCTCTCCCTCCCCCTCTCTCCCCCTGTGCTGTGCTGGGATCCCCCCACTCTACTTCCTCTGTAGATGTGAAATGACTCAGTGACATCCCCTCCCCAATATGGGTGTGATTGGGGCCTCGTGTAAGTTTTGCCTAAGGCCTCACAAAGCCTAGAGCCGCCTCTGTTTCAGAGTTTCTCTGGGGGAATTTGTGCCAATTCCGCCAAAGTGCATTCAGAAGGTCAGGCACTGATGTTGGATGATAATCCCTGGCTTGCCATTGGCATTCCAGTGCATCCTATGTATATAGGATGGTAGGGGTAAAGGTCAGGGCTCTACGCAGGCCACTTGAGTTCCTCCACACCGAGCTCATTAAACTACTTTACTAGAGCATTAACAGTATCCCTCATTGGAAAGACCTAAACTCAGTAATTTGGAGGGGTGTCTAAATACCTTTGGGCATATGTTTGATTAATTTGTATAAATAAGGTTGGCCTTTAATACTGTATTCCAAGCTACTATACCTTTAGGCCCTAAATGCTGCCCACTGAATTTTCTGAGCGATATGGAACCCAGAGAATCCCGTGAGGCAATGTCCAGAGTCCTTTTTCTAGCATGTAAATTACTCTTGGTCTACTGGAAATCTTCAGAATCTCCCTTCTTGAAGGAGCTGATTCGTTCCATGGGAGATACCCTCCATTTGGATAAATATATCTACTAGCATAGGGGGTGCCCTGGTAAATTAGAGAAATTATAGGCGCCTTGGCTGGATACCCATGGACTTAGTCCTTTGGAGCTGGTTCAAATGCGGCTTTTGCAGTGCCGTACGGGCTGATATTACTTGTGGCTTCTCTGTTACTGCGGTATCTGTAAGCTTACCAGTTTGCCTTTGTCTAACTGAATATTTGATGGTGATTCTTTTGGTGCTGTGTCTCAGTTTCGTGATTTGAATGCACTGGACTGCTGTACCTTTGTTTGCACTTAATAAAGTTTTCTTAGATATAAAAACAAAAAACAAAGTTGGCCTGTACTGGACATATGTCATTGATTCTTTTAACATATGTTCAAGAAGCAACTGCACTTCAACAGTTACCACCACAGTGGTCGCTGCTGGCTTGTAGCCTTGCAGATGGTGCAATTCACAACCAATAAAGTCAGTCTGGCTTTAGCAAGGTTTGTTAGGGTATCAACAGGGACATATAGGGAAGAGGCATGCCACAAAAATCATACAATGCCTTGAAATAGTATTCATACCCCTTGGCATTTTCCACATTTTGTCATGTTACAACCAAAAACGTAAATGTATTTTATTGGGATTTTATGTGATTGACCAACAGAAAGTGGCACATAATTGTGAAGTGGAAGGAAAATGATAAATGGTTTTCAAAATTTTTTACAAATAAATATGTGAAAAGTGTGGTGTGCATTTGTATTCAGCCCCCCTGAGTCAATACTTTGTAGAACCACCTTTTGCCGCAATTATAGATGCAAGTCTTTTTGGGGATGTCTCTACCATCTTTGCACATCTAGAGAGTGACATTTTTGCCCATTCTTCTTGGCAAAATAACTCAAGCTCTGTCAGACTGGATGGAGAGCGTCTGTGAACAGCAATT
This sequence comes from Lithobates clamitans, assembly GCA_037952925.1. Classification (NCBI taxonomy): domain Eukaryota; kingdom Metazoa; phylum Chordata; class Amphibia; order Anura; family Ranidae; genus Lithobates; species Lithobates clamitans. The sequence continues at coordinate 588,506 of JBBGZY010001567.1, read as the reverse complement.
TTCAAGTCCTGCCACAGATTTCCAATTGGATTTAGGTCTGGACCTTGACTGGGCCAATCTAACACACGAATATGCTTTGATCTAAACCAGTGGTTCTCAATCCCTCTAGTGCCGTGACCCCTTGATAAAATTTCCCAAGTTGTGTGGACCCCTAACAGTAAAATTATTTTTGTTAGTCGCGTTTGATGGCACAGTGGTGGCGTTTGCTGGCACAGTGGCTACAATTGATGGGCACAGTGGTGACAATTGATGGGCACAGTGGCTGCACAGTGGCGATGTTTGCTGGCACAGTGGCGACAATTGATTGGCACAGTGGCTGCGTTTGGTACAGTGGCAGCAATTAAAGGGCAAAGTGGCTGCGCTTGATGGCACAGTGGCGGCGTTTGCTGGCACAGTGGCGACAATTGATGGGCACAGTGGCTGCATTTGATGGCACAGTGGCGGCGTTGCTGGCACAGTGGTGACAATTAAAGGGCACAGTGGCTGCGTTTGATGGCACAGTGGCGGCGTTTTAATTTTTCTTTTTTCAGATTTTTTTCAGTTTGTTTGCGCTCCCACCACTGATTTATATATAAACGTCCCAGTTGGTTCCTCAAAAGTGGTTATTCTGTGCCAGTGCTAGATACAAAGTGTATAGCACCCAAACATGTATCTAGCACTGGCACGGAATAACCACTTTTGAGGAACCAACTGGGACATTTATATAGTAATGATATGTATTATTCCATAATAAAATAAAATTTGTCATGTCAGCATTTACTTTTAAAAAATCTATGTCTTGATTGCCCTGGTGACACACAGTGTAAAATGCTTTTATAATTGCTGTGTCTGACTTACCAAAAATCACAGGTGTTCTTCAGCTTCCCTCTTGGTATACTCGTCCGCAGCAAGCGGACTTCGGTGGGTGTAAAAAGATGTCCGCTTGCTGACTTCTAAGTGTAGCCTTACTGCGGACGAGAGTACCAAGATGGCGGCGACGGGACGTCACTTCCGTGTGGTCTCTCCTCTCCAGGAAGTGACATCTCGCTGGCTGAGACGGACAGACTCCGGCAGTAACTTCGGGTTTGTCTCGGCCAGCATTCGCGACCCCCTGGCGAATCGGCAATCGACCCCCCCAGGGGGTCGCAACCACCAGGTTGAGAACCGCTGATCTAAACCATTCCATTGTCGCTCTGGCTGTATGTTTAGGGTCATTGTCCTGTTGGAAAGACTCTAACAGGTTTTCTTCTAAGATTGCCCTGTATTTGGCTGCATCCATCTTCCCATCAACTCTGACCAGCTTCCCTGTCCCTGCTGAAGAAAAGCATCCCCGCAACATAATGCTGCCACCACCATGTTTCACCATCCCCCCACCTCCCACCACCATCTGGTGTTTCTACCGGCAGCGGCGGAAGTTTATCATAGAGAATACCAAGGACTTTCAGAGGCTCGGGCGAGTTATGACATCACGTCCAGCCCGGCAGATGTAAACACTGCTGTGTACTCGGCTCAAAATAAAGATGTCATACAAAATAAATAATAATAATATCAATTCAATCAAATTATTAAAGCGGTATTAAACCCAAAACCAAAAATTTTATATATTGCAGCTTACCAATCATTAGATGTGGTGGCTGCATTAGTTTCCTTTTCTTTAGGCTTGTTTCTCTCTGTTTTCACCTGGTGATCTGGCCACATCTCCTGTATTAGAGTGCCCCCCCCCCCCCCCCCACTGGATTAAGGAGAACAGGGGGCACCTTTGTACAGCAGTACTGTCAGCCTACGGGGAGGGAAGTGTTTGATGTACTAGTAGATGTGGATACACTAACAAATTGAAGCTAAACTCCAGCTAACACTTTATAATTAGTTACAGCAACCGTTTTTATCCTTTTGGTATCAAGGTTTTACATAAATAAATAAATAAATAAAAGCTGATCATTGTAAGCACCCCTGTCAGAGGTATATGGACAGCTTGTCCTGTTGAAAAATAGCAGACCTACTGGCAGGATCGCCAGATAAAAAGAAAGGAAAGAAAGCCTAAAAAAAAAAAAAAAGAAGCCAGCACATCTACAAATTAGTAAGCTGCACTATAATAAATGATTAAGACCACTTTAACTTTTACAAATTAAAAAAAAATAAAAATAAAATAAAACTGACCAAAAAATAATCATAGTTCTCCATTACTATTAACATGCCTAGCTGAGTTTCCAGTTTAGATGCGTTTGGCACAGTAATGGGAATCTAGTCATTGAAGTTGTCGATATATATAACCTCAAAGTGACCTGCTTGATAAATGTGTTTACCATAAAAGAACTCACGGAGTATGCAGCTTTTCACTGCGGGTTATTAAATTTACTATAAACATGAAGTAACGCTGATAAGTGCAGAATTTACACATCATATCTCCTATATTATTAATAAGGTAGTTTGCATATCCCTCTGCCAATGTTCATAAAGCAGTGGTGCATGCTGGGAATGTTTTTCGCCACATAGCATGAATTAAATGGGGTGAAGATAATGTATTGTGCAGTGATGTATTGTACAGTATTACCACACAGGCCTCAAACTCCTTCAAAAAATTACCCCAAAGGCTATCCAACCTAACTGGTTTTGTAATGTGTAAAGTGGACTGGGATACCATAGGACTTGTACATAGAAGCCTTTTTTTTGCACAATCCTGGCCACAAGTCTGTACATTGCTATTGAATTTTAAGAGTGTGAAGCAAAAAAACTATTTTTTTCTAGTTTTGGATGGAGTGGTAAGGGTTTAGAACTCTTGGCTGTTTTTTACTGCTGTCTGGGCCTCCTTTAGGAAGATTTACCCTCACTTCCTGTCCTGCTGTTTTATCAGACAGGAAGTGAGGCAAAATCTGCAATAGGAAAACTAGCAGAGGTGCCAGCCTTCCTCTACTCTATGTGTGGGTAGATTGAAACAGTTAGTTAGGTGATGTCCTGGCCAGGAAGGTGAGAGTTAATTCCAGTCCCGGTTTCTTGGTCTTTTTAGCGGGTTCCTGTCTGAGTCTGGCCCACTTGTCCTGTGTCATATAAATTGGGTCAGTGGTCCGGCTGAGAGAGGTACCTGGGGAAGAAGGGAGCAGACAGAAGAGTTCCTGCACAACTGTGGGTTGTGAGACCCGTAAGGGATTGAGACGGAGATGAGACCCGGAGTAACAGAAACATGGCGTGCATTGCTGTTCATATGCAGGGACTTTTAACTTGGGGTTCACCCTGAAGACACCAATACTGGAGAATGCTGAAGGTCTATAGTTGCTGGAAGACACTTTTGCAGGTATGCCGGGGCAGGACACAAGCCTGTAGTTGGGAGTAAGGATGTAGGAAAAATATTGCATATATCTGTTGGACTGTAAATGTCTATTTTGCACCTTTTCGAAGTAAAATATTGAAAGAGTGCCCAAGCATGGTCTGAAGTTATTAAAGATCTGTGTCGCAAGTAACTGGCACACATACAGTTAACAAGTGTTTCTGAACACATTGGGGTATGAAGACATCAGTATAAGGACTTGATCTAGTGTGAGGACAGGACACATGTGGTTACCTAGAGCAATGGAAGTGTAGCAAGCAGCCTGTGGATAGCCTGTCGATAACGTTTACCTGTTATAGATGGCACGGCCTCTAGCAGTGAGGGAGATTTTGTCGGCACTCTTTCCGGTCTGTTTCCCAGAGCAACCAGGGCGGATTGCACTGCAGAGGTTCTACATCCAGTACAGAGGTACAGAAGTTCAAGAGTCAAGTAAAGTGCACGTGTGGAGCCCTAGCAGAGTGCAGGGTGGGGCCCACTTCCCTACTTGGGTGTAGTAGTGGAAAACGCTGGACAAGTGGATGTGGACATTGGCTCAGCATGTCCCTCCGAAATGCAAGTTACTGTGAAGGTGTGCTTTGTCATTGGGAACCGAGAGTTAACTGGAAAACAGTTGCAGTGCCAGTGTACATGGTATATGTTCATCTCTAAGTGTAGAGGTCCGCCTTAAGGTTATTCCCCTATTGCAGCCTTAGCCTTGTCCCAGGGGATTGGTGAAGAAGGCACAAAGTAAAGGTAAAACATGTGTGTAGTAGAGTGACCCTGTACAAAGCGTAACGCAGTGCAGAAGAATCCACCCCAGGGTAGGCCTCTTATGTGTTCCAGTACTTAGCACCCAACGAGTTAATGGGAGACATGGGGGACATGACAATCACACTGTCACCCGGAACCTGCCTCCTACATACTAAAGAAAATAAAATGAATTTCTACCCATGTTGCCATCAGAGAATTCCCCTCACTTCCTTCTGGTAAAACCATGCCTCTCGAGCCATGCCCATTTCACAGCTCTTTAGCTCTGACTTAGACAGTTCTCAGCTTTGGCTGGCTGCCCCACTCATGCCACCCTATCTTTGGGACTTTGTGGCCAGTTCAGGTGACTTTTAGCTGTTGGATCTTGATCATTCCAGATTAGATCTAATTTTGGATGGAATCCCTGAAAATGCAATAGTATTCTTACATGCTTGACATTCCTCCTGATTTCACAACGTCCATCTTCACATTCCTTTGGATTTCATATTGCTGAGTCTATAGATTTGGTTTATACAATTTTTTTTAATTATGAGGCCATAAAAGATAGGTGCTGACACCGCGTGTGATGTTTATGATCGCTATTTCACAACCAATGCAGAGAACCAACTCCAGGTGGAAAATTACACACAGTTATCAGACTACGTAGTGAGCCAAGGAGACAAAAAATAAGTATTACTGATGTATTACTGAAGTGATTGTGCACAGTCATGATTGCTAAATAACACATGCATACCTACATTTCTGGTGTAACAGTACATTCTTTTTTGATTTGCCATGATTTTTGTTCTGCTGCATTGGTTTGTGTCTTCCTTGGTTGTAGAGTATGTTGGGTTGTTAGCAATTCAATTGCTTCCTTAAAGAAAACCTATACAGTGAGGGAAAAAAGTATTTTATCCCCTGCTGATTTTGTATGTTTGCCCACTGACAAATGAATGATCAGTCTATAATTTTAATGGTAGGTTTATTTTAACAGTGAGAGACAGAATAACAACAAAAAAATCCAGAAAGACGCATTTCAAAAAAGTTATGAATTGATTTGCATTTTAATGAATGAAATAAGTATTTGATCCCCTATGAATGAATGAATGACTTGTAAAGCGCTGCAAATGCGAACTGAATCGCCTCAAGGCACTATCAGTCAGCAAGATTTCTGGCTTCCAGGTGTCTTCTATACAGGTGACGTGTTGAGATTAGGGAGATTAGCACTTGAAGGGAGTGCTCCTAATCTCAGCTTGTTACCTGTATAAAAGACACCTGTCCTCAGAAGCAATCAATCAAATACTTTTTTCCCCCCCACTGTATATCTATCAGAGGAATAAAGCTGGTAAACACAGGTGATAGCAGTCATCATCAGATGACCTTAAGCAGTCCCATTTGTTTTCCAATGACCCTCCATACCCAGGAAACACACATAAAATCCACATCATGTACCTGGAAATGACAAGGAGTAGGTTGGTGCTGTAGCAGCTACCAGCTGGAGACCGGTAAGATCGAAGCTTAAATCACCAGCACCCTATGGATCTTCAGGATAACGGCCAAACATTTATTAAACTAATCACATCACAGCAGCAAAAGTGTAGCTTTTTGGGACCACGCAGCAGTACTCATGTGTCAACACATGCCTCAAGAAGGGGCACTGTGTGGCCTCCAAAATATTGCACTTTTACTGCTGTGATGTGATCACTTTAATAAAGGATTGGACATTATCTTAAAGATCCATGATGTTCTTGTAGGCAGGTAGAGGTTACTGCTGCCCCAGCAGGGAAGTTAGAGTTAAACCGCACTCTTGGGTTTTTCTTGGTGGGTTTTTCTTGGGTCCGACCCTCCGGTCCTGTTTGCTATAAAATAATGAGGGCCTGATCCAAAGGGGCTCCCGAGGTCTTGAAGAGAGAGTAGACTCACTCACATCATCTGTCTGGGGAGAGAGACACAGACGGCCAGCAAGATGTAGGAGGATTGCTGGAACCTGCAGTCCTACCTTAAGATGCCAACTTCTGGATCCTGCCAAACATGGATTCTGCCAAAGATGCACTCTTTCCTATGTAGGTATACTGGGGCAGCCACAAACCTGTAATTAGGGACTAGGGATATTAGGGAAATGTCTGCACTTTATTCCGAACTGTTACCTGTGAATGCCAAAATGTTCATCTATTCTTCGAATAATGATTTGAAATTTTGCCTTCGCCTGGCCTAAAGTTACTAAAGGGGTGCAATGTATGTAAACGACACATATAGTCTACAGCTTGGGCCAGTAAGTACATTGGGGTATGAAGACTTCAGTACAAGAGTTAATTTAGTGTGAAGTACAAGCAAATGGTTTCCAAGGGTAATGAAGGTCTCTCTAGCAGCCTGTCATTAGGTGTCTATATGAGGCAGGTGAGATAGCCTCTTGCAGCAAGAGAGTCGTTGTTGGCGCTCCTTTGGTTTCAATCCATCTCCTATAGCTACGGGAGCAGATCTGTAGTGAAATTTCCTCATTGGAGTTTAGGGGCTCTTAGTATGCTGTAGAAGACAATTGGAAATGTATCCAGGCACCTGTAGGTGAGTAGCAGCTGTACAGGTACACTATTACCCATTTATCCAGCCATATATAATGTTTAAAGGCCATCTTTACCCAGAACTTTAGCCTGGATGAAGTAGAGGAGGGATAAAACCTTTGTTAGGTTACTAACAGATTTTTGTTTCTCTTTAAAGGGATTTCCTTAAGGTCCTCTTCTTGGTGAACTCATGTAAGGGAAGAAAGTATGTCACCAATGGGACACAGGCAATAAAACCTGTTCTGTTTGTTGACACAGCACTGGAACTTAGGTAAATAATTTAGGTTTTATGTTAATGTGAATTGAAAGTTGGCAGAGAAGTTCCCTGTGGATGATTTACTAGTGAAGCATCTCCAGAATCAATGGTCTCTCAAAGGTTTTAGCATCTCAGGTGACTAGGAGGAAACATCATAAATCAAAAGCCTTAAAATGTAACTTGGAAAGGTACCCTGATTTTATTGGTAGACAGCGTTTACATAAACAAACATGCATTTAGAGATTCTCCCCAATTTTACAGCTTTGGTTACTTGATTAAAGTGCCTACCAGGAGCTGGAAGCCATTAGAGATCTGCACTACATGAAGTGTAATGTAGTTTGTTTTGTTGTGCCCGAAACAATGGAAAGGCGACCATGTTTTTTTTTTATAAATGTACAGTAGTACAGTATGTCTTTTCTCTAAACATTTTGTTAATAGCAGATGTCAGCTTCCAGGCTGAGAAATTTGGGAGTTTGGTGTGTTTAGGTCTATCATTTCATAGGATGACTGCCAGGTTTATTCATATTTTCAGTTCTAATTACATAATTCTAGCCCTTATCTTCATCTGTAAGAAATAGATGTTCTTGAGTGGTTTTTGCTAAATAGGGCAGGAGAATACTTGGTGCTAAGTGTATAAACACTGTATATATGAGTACCTGTCAAAGTGCTCTACTACATATTTCACATTCCAAGGACTGTTGTTAGGCAAGCAAATTATGAAGACACTTATGTCCCATCATCTCCAAAGGAAAAAGCCACATATATTAAACCCAGAACTCAGTTTATGAATTAGAAAATAACCTCTACCTTGTGCACTCCTTGTGTTAGTTTCAACTCAAGGGCAAAGCCCAAAAAGGGAGATACCGTAGGCACCAAGCTAAGGAGGACCTCTTCATTCTGTCCCACACACTCACATCAAGTTGTATGAAGTAATGTCCAGGAACTGGAATGCCAAATGTTACATTTAATTGACTTCCTATGTTTGAATAAAGCCTATGTCTAGACAATTTTATCGGGGTTGGTAGAGTGGGAAGGTGTTGAAGTTGTTGGTAGTTCCTTATTTCTGCATGTGACCCCTGTTGGGAAGTTTTGCCTATATAAAAAATATAGGTGCAGTTGGGGGTACAGGAAAGCACAATTAGCAGTAAAAAAATTTTCAGAAGCCCCAACCCTTCCATTAAAAACATTTTCAGTTTCGACCCTTCGTCACCTAAAGGATGTTTTTTTTTTTTCAATTACGTCTTTATTTATATTCGTACAAAATACATCTCAATATACGATATACTTACAATAACATATTACTAATAAGACAAAACACCACTCTTAGATGTACATAAGAACCCCGTAACCAAAAGTGCTCTATTGTTTTTATCCCTTTTTTCTCCCCTCCCCTCTTCCCTCCCCTTTCCCTTTTTTTTCCTTATAACCTTATCCCTTCCCACTCTTACCTTCCCTTACCCCTCCCCCTCCCTTTAAACCCCCCTATCCCGTCCCCCCTACGCATCCCATCTCGTTCACCTTATTCCAACACATGTTAACATTCCTATTCGTAAGGGCCATATTTCTATAATTCCTTATAGCGGGTATCCCATTTCCTCCAACCAGGGTCTCCAAAGTTTTTTAAATGCTTTTATATTCTTCCTTCTTATATATACTGCCTTTTCCTTCCACATTGTTTCAGTCACCGTTTTAATCCATTCATCTTTCCGTGGGGGGGTACTTGCCTGCCATCTTTGGGCGATTAACTTCCTTGCCTGAAAGAGACATCTTTGGACTATTGTAATTTTGCAGCTTCCTACATCCATACTCTCCCCTACTCCTAAAACACATAATTTCGGGTCCATTTTAAGTTCTAAGAAGAGGACCTTATTGAGGGTTTCTACAATCTCTGACCAATACCGGAATAATTTCGGACACTTCCATAGCATATGCAACAAGTCCCCCTCCTCTTGACATCTAGGGCAGTTGGCGTCCATTCTCCTCCCAAACTCGAATAATCTTTTTGGGGTGTAATACGTCCTATGGAGCAACATTAGGTGCGACATCTTTTGGGCAGGGGAGACCGACACCTGATGTCCCCCCACTAGTATCTTCCTCCACTGCTCATCTGAAAACGCTCCCAACTCTCTCTCCCATTTACCTCTACTTTTAAGTTTTCCCGGGGTCTCTATACTATTTTTACAGATATATGGGTATATTTCGGCTATGGACCCCCATTGGCCCACCTGGTCGCCCAATTTCTGAAGCACGCAGGTCTCATTCCAGGAGGGACCCTGTTCCCCAAACTGTGCCTTAAGGGCATGTTTAACTTGTATATAGTTATATAGAGAACTATCTGGTATATCGAATTCTTCTTTCAGTACGGAAAAGGATTTTAGCGAAGACTGATTATATAACTGAACTAGTTTCTTTATTCCCTTTTTTTCCCATATTTTAATTTTTCCTGTTTCTTGTAGTTCTTGTAGGTTCTTATTATTCCACAGCGGAGTACATTTTAACCAACCATCCATTCCTAGCAGTGCTTTAACGGACCTCCAAACTAAAAAAACGTCCCGGGATTGGGAGGAGCGGTTTAAGAGGGAACTAATTGTTGCTGAAAGAGAATACATAAATGAACCTTCCCCTGTAAAACAGAGAGTGTGGGAGAATAAACAACAAAGGTATAAAAATATAATAATAAGGAAAGTAGAAAATAAAAGGGCATTTCAGAAGCAAGCTATGTACAGGGAAGGGGAAAAAGTTGGAAAGATACTGGCTCAAATAGTTAGGTCCGGTTCCCCCCCATCCGTGATCCCGGCCATTAAGACCCCGGCAGGTGAGATAACATCTCAATTAGAAATGATTACTGGGACATTTAAAGAATACTATGAGAGGTTATATAAATCTAGAGGGGCCGCGGATGAGGGGGAAGTGGACAAATTTTTTCAAAATATTAATATACCAACACTGGAGGGGATGGATGTAGATGCACTGGAAAGACCAATTACCATTGAAGAAATCAAAATGGCAATATCAGAAATGGCCAATCATAAATCACCAGGTCCCGATGGTCTCCCAGTCGAGATATACAAACAGTATGGGGAGGTACTATTGCAGGAACTTTTAGACGTCTTTAATTGGGCAAAAGAGCAAGGGAGGTTACCCACTTCAATGACAGAAGCTACAATAATAGTATTGCACAAAGAGGGGAAGGACCCCCTGGACCCTGGGTCATATAGACCCATATCGCTACTCTGTGCAGATGTTAAGATATTAGCAAAAATTTTAGCCACCAGAGTAAAGAAAGTGATCCATAAAATAGTTCACCCGGACCAGACGGGATTCATACCCCATCGTACAACTAGTATGAACATCAGGAAAGTTCTTTTGAACTTGCAGATTCCCACGGAAAACAGTGGCTCGAGGGCAATTCTTCTGTTGGATGTAGTAAAAGCTTTCGACAGTTTAGAATGGGAATATGTCTGGCGAGTATTAAAAGAATATGGGTTTGGTCCTTCGTTTATAAACTGGGTTAAAGTACTGTACAATGAACCATATGCCAAAGTAAAAGTCAATAATGAATATTCGACCGGTTTCAAACTAGAGAGGGGTTCAAGGCAGGGATGCCCTTTGTCTCCCATGATTTTTGCCCTAGCCATGGAGCCATTAGCTACAACAGTAAGGCAAGACAGGAAGATAGTGGGGTTCCGGAGGAAGGATGGTGAGGAGCGGATCGCATTGTATGCGGACGATGTCCTCATATTCATGGGAGACACTGAGGGATCCCTGAGACAAGTAATGGAGATATTCTCCGGGTTTGGGAAAATCTCGGGATTGTCTATAAACTGGGGAAAATCAGTTTTATTGCCATTAGACCCCGCCAGCGCAGGTACCCCTCCAAATAATAGTAGGTTAGAAATAACAGCGTTAACAAAATATCTAGGTATTAAGATAACCAAGGATCCAGAGAGATACTTAGATAATAACTTAACCCCTTTGTTAAAGAAATTTAAAAGTAAGATTGAAATATGGAAGGGCCTTCCGTTATCAACAGCGGGGAGGTGTAATCTAATTAAAATGCTTTGGCTTCCCCAGTTACTGTATATAATGCAGAACTCGCCAATATGGATAAGCAGGAAATGGTTTGACAAAATAGAAACAATATTTAGAGACCTTATATGGAAAGGGGGATCTTCCAGGATAAGATTACAGACCCTACAACTCCCCTCGCGGGAAGGGGGGATGGCAGTACCGCACCCTCGTAGTTATTTTCTGGCAGCTCAGCTGCAACACTTAGGGAAAAATAGCAATGAGAGTTTGACGATCACGGGAGCCCCACATGGGACCGTGCTAGAGACCCTGGAGGCGGACTCCTTTATACACAAAACCCCTACGGTCAAACTAATAAAAAAAGTCCTAAAGGATGTTTTATTTTTTGTTTTGTTTTTTTTTTTTTGTTTTTTTTAGAGAGGATCTTGCTTTACATTACACAGCCAACAGACTAGAAAGTCTGGGCTGCCATAAAGGTTTGGCATTTTCAGTGCCACATAAATATGGAGTGGTCAGAGCTTAGCTTTACATATGGTAGCAGAATATTAATGCACATAATTATTTTATATATATATTTTTTAAGGAAAACCTGTTCTGAGATAAATATGCAGGCTTACATTGCAGTCCTCCTTCTGAATATGCTATTTGCCCATCTGTATTTGGCTTTAATTCTTTCTCAGTCACTGACCAAAGTTTTAAACCTGAGGGCAGCATGATAGCCAGCACAGGAGCATTTTCAGAAGGAGATAAGCAATGGTGGTCTACATATTCCCTCACAACAGGTTTTCTTGCAACTTGGATTGTATTAACAATCTAGGCTGGTAAGACATGCTGGGATTTTTAGCTCCTCGACAGTGGAAGAGCTGTGAGCCTTCCCTATTGTGGCACAGGGGAGGTTAATCATTTTCCACTTTATACTATAGTTAAAAATGACACTGTAATTGTTGTGAATCTTTTTAGAAACAATGGCAGCACTGTAGTGCCAGGCAACTGTATAACAGGGCTCTGTCTGCCTCCCCCTGCTTTGTATAGAGAAGTGCCTCCCATTACATACAGTATAATAATGCAGAATTGAAAAAGAATTTAATCTTCAGGCCATTGTGGATGCCAGCAATCTGCTAAAAGGCAAGTTCATCAGCCTGCTATGAAATCCTCACTTGTCATGTTAAGTAATGTCAGACACGCTTCCTTGGGCAAGATGTAACCCCTTCATTCCCATTAATTGTGTCAACAGCTGAGGTCTTATGTAGAAAAAGCATAGCTTCCAGTTGTCTCTTGTTTGTAAGGACTGTCCCTCTTTTAGAACCAGATCCCTTTGACCCTTTTTCTCCATCTCTCTTTTTGGTCTGATGTATAGACATCTATAAAAATGTAATACTGAAACACCAAAAGTGTTATATTACACTAAACATTTTCACCCAACCTCCAAATCTTCATCTAAGAGTGACCTAACTTAAACCCAACTTCCATTTTCATCCCTGCCACTGCATTCAGGCATCGAAACTGAGGAGAAGAAGTCCTGTGTGTGGGTGGGGCTTAAGGTGCCTAAGCGGGAACACTGTGGGACTGCATTCGCTAATGCCTGTAAAACAGACAGGAGACGTGGTCTTGTGAAATCAGCATTAAGAGGGTACTCTGTACTTAGAAGCAAGCAGTACACTTGCACAGTTAACTCGTAATCCGTGGCCATACTTCTTATGCTGTTGATACTAAGCACTAAGGACACAACTTCTTTTAGAGACCACCACTCCCCCAAGTGTGCAGAATTTCTGAGCCAGTACCATGAAGCATGTACCAATCTTCACCAACCTAGCAGTCTCACCAACTCATTCTCAGTGTAACTGTTCCATATGTTACTGTTGGATACAGAAATAGCACTTCCATAATTCCATGCTTCTTCCCTTCATGGGGCCCCTCTACATATCTCTCTCCCGTGATTCCAGGCTAGGTCCCTAGGTATTCTGTGCTGCAAGGTTGGTCCCAAGATGTGGGTATCCAGTCGCTACTGAAGAGGCAAGGCTTAACACCCCTCCACTACCAGAGCATCTGTCACTTCTGCCATGTCAACCATTTCCTGGCTGGTTGGTTGCTTTAACAAGTGACACAAATACGATAGTCATTAGCAACGACAATATAGCGTTCTCTGGACATCATTCTGCTTGTTAGACTTCTGTATTGTATCTTCTCTAACCTTTTACAGTCCCCTGTTGTGAGCCCTGTTTATTTTATACAGCTTACATGCACCCTTTTAGAGACTTCAGAACAGGCAGATTGAATGAACAACAGAGATCTTTTATGGAAGTAGTTAAAGGTAACACATGAGCAGCTCTCCAAGACATCTTCCACATACTTCCCACATACTCCCTGTGCCCCTGAATAGTGCCCCATTAGGTAGTAATACCTTGGTGAAAGAGCAAAGTCCATGCAAGTAATCCATAGCAAGACAAGAGTCCACATGAACAATAAATCCATAAAGGCAATAAGTAATCCACCAAAGTCCAGCATAAGTCCATGTAGATCCAGATCCCTTTGGAACCCCAACTGGGCTCCCACAAGGGGGAAAACTGGCAGAGTAATGGCTACCTCTTGACAGTAGGTTTGGAACTCTCTTCAGGGGCATTACTGAGCCCCTATGTATATGGTATGACCTGCAAGAGGTAGTGACCTAAAAAAAAGCAGTAAAACCTGTCCAGTGTTAACCCCTTTCTTCTCAGATCCACCAACTCAGCAGGTCAACCTAAGGACAACAGTTGCAACAAGCTACAGTACATTGTAACACTGAGTTGTACACATAAATATGGTTGACCTGAACTTCAGAGCATGAACATAGCAGAAGAGAAAAATATTAACACTTATAACATTTGGAAGCACCTGCTTAAACTTGTAAGCCCAATGCCAGGACTCTAATGATTTTCAAGGATGAAAAATAATATATGTTCTATGTGTACTTAGAAAAGTGGCAATGGAATCTCTCTTACTTGCCAATTAGCTGCCTGAGTAGAGAAGTATTGAATGGAGTGATTTTTGTGTATCAACCACTTCACGACCGCCCACCGTAGATATACTTGTGGCAGGGTGGCCACTCTGCACCAGATCATATACCTAGTACACGATCTGATGCTTCCGGGTCTGGGAAGCACTGCTGGTGGCCTGCTCCCACTGTGGTCACACACAGCAGGATCCCAGCACCATGGACACCGATTGTTCAGTACACAGGCAGAACAGTGATCTGCCTATGTAAACAAGGCAGACTGCAGTTCTGTCAGTAGGAAAGGCATTGATCCTGTGTTCCTGCAAAGCAGGGACACGGATATATGCCTTCCCTTAGTAAAAGCACCTCCCCCACAGTATGCAACCCTTTGATTTCCCTTAATCTTAACCTCTTCCCAGCCAGTGTCATTAGTACAGTGACAGTGCAGTGCATATTTTTTTAGCATTGATCGCTGTATTAGTGTCACTGGTAACCAAAAAGTGTCAAAAGTGTCAGTTTGTGTCCGATTTGTCTGCCACAATATCGCAGTCCCGTTATAATTTGCTGATCGCCACTATTACTAGTAAAAATAAATAAATAATAAATAAATAAATAAAAATATCCCATAGTTTGTAGACGCTATAATTTTTGTGCAAACCATTCAATATACTGTATGCTTATTGGGATTTTTTTACCAAAAATATGTCGCAGAATACATATCGGTCTAAACTGATGAAGAAATTTGATTTTCTCAATTTTTTTATTAGATGTGTTTTATAGCAGAAAGTAAAAAATATTGTTTTTTTTTTCAAAATTGTTTATAGCGCAAAAAATAAAAAATGCAGAGGTGATCAAATACTACCAAAAGAAAGCTCTATTCGTGGGGGGGGGGGATACATTTTATATGGATACAGAATTGCATGACCGCGCAATTGTCAGTTAAAATATCGCAGTGCCGTATCACAAAAAATGGCCTGGTCATGAAGGGGGGAAAATCTTCCAGAGGGCAAGTGGCCAAAGTATTAGGTATAAATCAAAATTTAAAGGCTGCGCTGCAATAAATGACATAAAACGAATGAAATAATAAATGCATTTTGACAAATATCCATTTCTATGCGTGAATTATAACAGTGATGACATGACCCACACAATAATAACCAAAAAAATGATAAACAACGTAAAGTCCAAACTGCAAAGTGCACAAAAGTATATAGTTCATATAAGAGCAAGATTTATGCCAGGAAGAGAGTGGTGAACATCCGAATGGTGTATAGCATATGATTAACTCACCCAGGGTTCAGTGATGATAGAAAAAACTCCTCCACCTATGGAGAAAGATGTCCCCTTACCCAGGCCCGGATTTACTCCCTTTGCCGCCCCAAGGCCGGGTCCTTCAATGCCGCCCCCCCCCCCACACACACACCACCATTCTCGTCCTTTATCGATGACGTCTACAATAGATCAATTAAAAACATATCTCCATACACGAGAACACTGAAAATAACTGGCTTTAATTGTACAGACTAAAAATACTTCAGGGTAAGCGCGCGAGGGGTAAGGATTTTTCGCAGGCAATTTTTCAGGGCAATGGCTGGTGTTAGTGCCTCAATCATCCCCGGCACCATGGTTGTTATGGTGTCAGGATGATTGAAACACATTATTTCTATCATTACATTGTAATGTAAAATGAAATAGTTCAACTCACCATAATGCAGAATCATTGGGAGCCCTGAGCGTGTCACTTGCCACCATCTCTTGTCACTTGCCACGCTGCCTGGCACCAGATGGGGATGTCACTTGCCACGCTGCCACCAGATGGAGATGTCACTTGTCACACTGCCTGGCACCAGATGGAGATGTCACTTGCCACACTGCCACCAGATGGAGATGTCACTTGCCACACTGCCACCAGATGGGGATGTCACTTGCCACGCTGCCACCAGATGGGGATGTCACTTGCCACGCTGCCACCAGATGAGGATGTCACTTGCCACGCTGCCACCAGATGGGGATGTCACTTGCCACGCTGCCACCAGATGGGGATGTCACTTGCCACGCTGCCACCAGATGGGGATGTCACTTGCCACGCTGCCACCAGATGAGGATGTCACTTGCCACGCTGCCACCAGATGGGGATGTCACTTGCCACGCTGCCACCAGATTGGGATGTCACTTGCCACGCTGCCACCAGATGGGGATGTCACTTGCCACGCTGCCACCAGATGGGGATGTCACTTGCCACGCTGCCACCAGATGGGGATGTCACTTGCTACGCTGCCACCAGATGGGGATGTCACTTGCCACGCTGCCACCAGATGAGGATGTCACTTGCCACGCTGCCACCAGATGAGGATGTCACTTGCCACGCTGCCACCAGATGGGGATGTCACTTGCCACGCTGCCACCAGATGGGGATGTCACTTGCCACGCTGCCACCAGATGGGGATGTCACTTGCCACGCTGCCACCAGATGGGGATGTCACTTGCCACGCTGCCACCAGATTGGGATGTCACTTGCCACGCTGCCACCAGATGGAGACGTCACTTGCTATGGTGCCACCAGATGTTGATGTCACTTGCCACGCTGCCACCAGATGGGGATGTCACTTGCCACGCTGCCACCAGATGAGGATGTCACTTGCCACGCTGCCACCAGATTGGGATGTCACTTGCCACGCTGCTACCAGATTGGGATGTCACTTGCCACGCTGCCACCAGATGGGGATGTCACTTGCCACGCTGCCACCAGATGGAGACGTCACTTGCTATGGTGCCACCAGATGTTGATGTCACTTGCCACGCTGCCACCAGATGGGGATGTCACTTGCCACGCTGCCACCAGATGAGGATGTCACTTGCCACGCTGCCACCAGATGAGGATGTCACTTGCCACGCTGCCACCAGATGAGGATGTCACTTGCCACGCTGCCACCAGATGGGGATGTCACTTGCCACGCTGCCACCAGATGGGGATGTCACTTGCCATGCTGCCACCAGATTGGGATGTCACTTGCCACGCTGCCACCAGATGGAGACGTCACTTGCTATGGATGGTGCCACCAGATGTTGATGTCACTTGCCACGCTGCCTGTCTGCCACCAGATGAAGGAGGGCGGAACAGCGGTGCTGGCAATGAGAGATGTCATCTCTCTCCCCTCGCCGCCGCACCGCTGTCATTACTTCTTAATGTTTTCAAAAATGGCGCCGGGCGGCGCAATCACGCTACTGCGCATGCGCCGCCCGCCCGAGCGCGTACGACCTTTCCCGAGCCCGGCCGCTTCAGAACTGCGCATGCGCAGTAGTGGGCGGCTCGCGGCCATCTTATCTAAGGGCACCGGTGCCCTTACTCAACTTTAACGGGCAGCCTGAAAGGGGGGGGCGGCCGCGAAGTCGCCGCAGGAGCGGCGCCGCCCCTGCACCGCTGCCGCCCCGAGGCCTGGCCTCGGTGGCCTTATGGCAAATCCGGCCCTGCCCTTACCGACTCCTAAGATCTCTTTTCAGGAGATCAAGCAGGCATATGGCTGTATAACCCCAGCCTCGGGTACAGACCCAGAAGGTGACACTCATAAACTTCTAGGATGGGAGTCCTCTGTGTGGCGAATGGTCACTCGGTTGTCATGAAAAATAAGTAACAAAGGCTCCCATAGCGTAACAAGTTTAAACACTTTATTTAAAAAAAAGTTAAAGAATCACACTCACATAATAGTAGAAATCAAAGTCGAATAAACAATTGCCGGCCGGCTGCACACTGCTGCCCGTGTCTTCTGGGATCAGCGAGGATCGTGGTAACGTCAGCACGTCGCTCCTCCCTACGCCGTTCCGTCAGAGGTGACGTCTTCCAGTGCCCCTGCATTAAGATAAAAAGCCTTCTGTGTGCAGCAGCTGCCCCAGGACCCCCTAATACTTACCTGAGCCCCCTCTCTGTCCAGCGATGTCCACAAGTGCCTTGGCCGTCCGAGACTCTCCCTCCTGATTGGCTGAGACACAGCAGTGGCACAATTGGCTCCCGCGGCTGTCAATCAAAGTCAGTTAGCCGATCAGGAGAGAGGGGGTGTGGCCGAATGTCAGCTCTATGTCTAAATGGACACATGGAGTTGCAGCTTGGCTCGGGTGCCCCCATAGTAAGCTGCTTGCTGTGGGGGCACTCAACAGGGGGGAGGGACCAGGAGCAGTGAAGAAGGACCCCAGAAGAGGAGGATCCAGGCTTCTCTGTGCACAACCAAGTGCATAGAGCAGGTAAGTATAACATGTTTGTTTTTTGTTTTTTGTTTGTTTTTTTTTTAAATTAGACTTTACAATCACTTTAACTCATAATCCATGGCCATACTTCTTATGCTGTTAATACTACAACTTCTGTTAGAGAACACCACTCCCCAAGGTATGCAACATTTCTGAGCCGGTACCATGGAGCATGTACTGGTCTTCACCAACCTAGCAGTCTCATCAACCAGTGTTAATTTTAGTCTTAGGACTAAAATGGCATTTAAATTTTAGTCCCATTTTAGTCTTCTGCAATTGTTTTAGTTTTAGTCGTATTTTAGTCGACTAAAATAGTATTCATTTAGTCGACTAAAATGTTTTAGTCGTTTTAGTCGACTAAATTAACACTGTCATCAACTCACTCTCAGTGTCATTGTTCCATATGTTACTTTTGGATACAGGAATAGCACTTCTCCATAATTCCATGCTTTTTCTCTTCCTGGGGCCCTTCTACATCTCTCTCTCCCATGATTCCAAGCTAGGTCCCTAGGTATTCTGTGCTGCGAGGTTGGTCCAGTCACTACTGAAGAGGCCAACATCCCTTCACTACCAAAGCATCTGTCACCACTGCCACATTACCCATTTCCTGGCTGGTTGGCTGCTTTAACAACTGACACAAATACGTTAGTTATTAGCATTGGCAATATAGTCTTCTCTGGACAGCATTGTGCTTATTAGACTTCTGTATTGTATCTTCTCTAATCTTTCTAGTCCCCTGTTGTAAGCCCTGTTTATTTGATACACCTTACATGCACCCTTTTAGAGACTTCAGAACAAGCAGATTGGATGAACAACCAAACTCTTTTATAGAAGTAGTTAAAGGTAACACATGAGCAGCTCTCCAACACATCTTCCACACACTTCCCTGTACAAAAGCCTCCAGTGCCCCTGAATAGTGCCCCATTAGGTATTCATACCTTGGTGAAGCAGCAAAGTCCATGCAAGTAATCTATAGCAAGACAAGAGTCCACATGGACAGTAAATCTATAAAGGCAATAAGTAATCCACCAAAGTCCAGCATAAGTCCATGTAGATCCAGACCCCTTTGAACCTGCGACTGGGCTCCCACAAGGGGGAAAACTGGAGTAATGGCTACATCCTGACAGTAGGTTTGAAACTCTCTTCAGGGGCATTACTGAGCCCCTATGTGTATGGTATGACCTGCAGGGAGCAGTAACCTAAAAGAAGCAGGAAAACCTGACCAGCAGTATTAACCCCTTTCTTCTCAGATCCACTAACTCAGAGGGTAAACCTAAGAACAACAGTTGCAACAAGCTACAGTACATTGTAACACTGAGTTATACACATAAATATAGTTGACCTGAAAAACCTCAAAGCATGAACATAGCAGAAGAGAAAAACATAAATACTTAGAACATGTTGGAAGCACCTGCTTACACGTGTAAGCTCCATGTCAGGACTCTAATAATTTTCAAGGATGAAAAACATGTCCTATGTGTACTTAGAAAAGTGACAATGGAATCTCTCTTACTTACCAAATAGCTGCCTGAGTAGAAAAGTATTGCATGCAGGGATATCTAGTACACAATCTGACACTTTTGGATCTGGGAAGCGCTGCCGGCGGCCTGCTCCCCCTGTGATCATACACAGCGGGAGCCCAGCACCGGGTACCGTGGACGCCGATTGTTCAGTACACAGGCTTGTAAACAAGGCAGATTGCAGCTCTGTCAGTAGGGAAGGCATTGATCCTGTGTTCCTGCTAAAAGTTTTTCATTTTGGATAGAGTAGAGGAGGATTAAAACCCCTGTCGTAAGTGAGATTTCCCTTAATTTCCAGTCCTGTAGACTGAACTGGAATTGAGATATAATTTTTCCAAAGTAAATGAATCACTGCTGTTATATATTTGTAAACTTTAAGAAACCAAACTGCCTTTTATTAGGAATTGGTTGTATATTGACAATGACAACTGGTAATCATCACTATGTAATTTGTTGATCTCTACTTTTTCTCAGGGAGTGGTTCACTAGCCTTACTGCCATTCACTTAAAGTGTACCACCCTGATTTATTATCTTAATTTACGTAGTCAAAATTATTAATAAGTTACAAGTAAATTTTTTTCATAGGTTGCAATTTAAGATTAACCTTGGTATTTTAGGACTTAAATGTACCTTGTAGATTTAGAAGCAAGATGGAATCCTGGACGGCCACACACCGATACAACACCTTTATTGGTAATTTAAAATCCAACAGTCAGTCCATATGATGTGGAGGCAGAGATGAATAGCTACGCATTTCACACCGTATGTTGGTGCTTAATCATAGCTTTGTGTGCCTTGTTAGGGCGTGAGCTTCAAGGAGCTCTTGTTTGGAGCGGCAACATTTTTCTTTTTTCTTTTACCTTGTAGATTTACTAGCCCGTGCTGTTTAACCACTTCAGCCCTGAAAGGATTTGTCCCCTTAATGACCAGGCCATTTTTTGTGACACGGTACTGCGTCGCTTTAACTGACAATTGCGCGGTCGTGCGATGCTGTACCCAAACAAAATTGATGTCCTTTTTTTCCCACAAATAGAGCTTTCTTTTGGTGGTATTTGATCACCTCTGCGTTTTTTATTTTTTGTGCTATAAACAAACAAACAGTGACAATTTCAAAATATATATATATATATTTAACTTTTTGCTATAATACATATCCAAAAAAAATATATAAAAAACTAATTTATTCATCAGTTTAGGCAGATGTATATTCTTCTACATATTTTTAATTAAAAAATTCGCTTCGGAGGCCTTTTGGCTAAGATCAAGTGTAGTATCTGTTCTTATCAGTTGCCAGAGGAGGCGCTGTGCTGCTCCCAAAGGGGAGGGCTATGCAAATCCTTTGGCTTGATGGTATCTAGATGGTCCATCTCGGCAAGGGCCAAACCTGGCGCTCCTTGGATTAGGAGGCTAGTCCTCGGTCGAGTCTGAGTGGGCCAAAAGGATACTCCTTTTAGGGATGGGTGCTGCACTGGTCTGGCCGAAGTTTGGGTCATCCCGGCCTTCTGGCTAGGATTGGTGTGTCTCTGTTCCTGTCAGTGTCCAGACCTAGAAGGGTTTACTATCCGGCAGTAACGGGGGCTTCACTGGTCTGGCTGGAGACTGGGCTGGAAAAAAAGCCTGTGGTGCATGTGCCCCTGGAGTTGCAGTCCAAGGGTGCCGTAACTTCGCTTTGAGTGAGGGTCACATTGAATTATGGCACCAAGGTCACTGCACCTCGTACACTCTTTTTCACACCCGCCTCCCTTTTGGCTGGGACCAGAGGAATTTTTTAATCCTGGCCGAAGGGCCGGCCATTGTTCCACACAATGGTCACTTTCACTTACCTCCACTTCCTTCTTCCCCACTTCTTTTATTTAAAGCCCTTTGTTTGTCACTTTTTTGTCTTTTTGTGTTTGTACACGGTTTTACACGTGTAACTAGTAGGGTGTAGGTCCTTGGGCCTGCCCGGAAAGTCTTGGGAGGGGGTGGACATGGCCTTCTGGCTTGGTTCGCCCTCTCTCATGTGGTCTCCCTTCGGGGGAGCCAGTACCTGAGTGGGTCTGTTTTGGCAGACCCTCCAGAGAAAGGGGTCTGTCTGGTTTCGGCCAGATGGACCAAGTGTAAGTACCCCAGTCCCCATCTGGAGCCTAACGCCCTGGGGGATCAGGGCAAGGTCCTTTGATTTCGGAGGATTATGTGTACACCCTTTGCACGTATTGTGTTACACTCTTTATGTGTGTGCACCGGGTGGAGTTTTTGGGAGTGTGTTCACACACCACAGGCTTTTCAAAAGAAAAAACACTGTACTTCATAGGCTGGATATACTCTAGTGAATTTTCGAACAAATGTTCGTATGAAGGCCAAGGAACACATCAGACAGGTCAGGGATAAAGTTGTGGAGAAGTTTAAAGCAGGGTTTCGGAGGATTATGTGTACACCCTTTGCACGTTTTGTGTTACACTCTTTATGTGTGTGCACCGGGTGGAGTTTTTGGGAGTGTGTTCACACACCACAGGCTTTTCAAAAGTAAAAAACACTGTACTTCATAGGCTGGATATACTCAAGTGAATTTTTGAATGAATGTTCGTATGAAGGCCAAGGAACACACCAGACAGGTCAGGGATAAAGTTGTGGAGAAGTTTAAAGCAGGGTTAGTTTAAAAAAACAATATCCCACTGTTTAATCCATCATCCGAAAATGGAAAGAGTATGGCACAACTGCAAACCTACCAAGACATGGCCGTCCACCTAAACTGACAGGCCGGGCAAGGAGAGCATTAATCAGAGAAGCAGTCACGAGGCCCATGGTAAGGAGGAGGAGCTGCAGAGACCCACGGCTCAGGTAGAATCTGTCCAATGGACAACTATTAGTCATGCACTCCACAGCAAGACTTGAAAATTGCTGTTCACAGATGCTTGCCATCCAATCTGCTTGAGCTATTTTGCAAAGAAGAATGGGCAAAATTTTCACTCTCTAGATGTGCAAAGCTGGAAGAGACATACCCAAAAAGACTTGCAGCTGTAATTACTGTGAAAGGGGGTTCTACAAAGTATTGACAAATGCACGCCACACTTTTCAGATTTTTATTTGTAAAAAAAATGTAAAAACCATTTATAGTTTTTCTTTCACTTTACTATATGCCACTATCACATAAAATCCTACTAAAATACATTTATGTTTTTGGTTGTAACATGACAAAATGTGAAAAATGTCAAGGGGTATGAATACTTTTTCAAGGCACTGAATATGTTTGGTGGCTTGTTGCTACAGGTACTGAGTCTAACCCCCTCCCCATCCTAATCTCCCCTCTTATTATAGCTGCAGTAAGGACCAATTCGGGAACACATTTAGGATGAGATAAGGAATATAAGAGACATGAGAAATGCACAATTGTCCATAATTTTTCAAATGTAAGCATTTTTCCTTTGTCTTAAACTACTCTGGTGGATTATTATTATATTAATACTAATATGTGATTATTTTCTTGTTACATAGTTTGAAGAGATTTGTGGGTCGCTGTGTCTGAAGAAGCAGACTTTTGATATGCAAAATCTGTAACACTATTATTTACCATGTTGTTTGATTAGTAGTTTAGGCAAGATAACATATGGTGACTGATACTAAGGACTTTAAGACCAAATTAATAGGAGATATATGTTTTGGATGGATTATCATTTGTGACCCTGTTATTCATTCAGAGTGAAGTCTAGTAAGTCCCATTGTCCTCTTATTTCCCCTGTAAAACAATTTTAGAACTTATGGTAATACTTTTATCTTTGTGATGATAAAGTATATTATGTGTTTTATGACTTTGTGGTACAGAATGCCTTTTATTTAAGGTGTCTTCATAGTCCTGTTTAGATGTATCTATTTATTTTGCAGATTAGCTAATGACTCTGTTTAACTATTTAACAACTATTGAGATATCAGCCAACGCTTGACTTTCTTTGTCAGAAAGACTATTAAAGCATAACCAAACCCAAAACAAACCAGGAAGTAAGTACTTGTTATGCAATCTATAAATATGTAAAGGCAATAGGAAGTATGAGATGGCCAGATGGTCCTGCCACCCAGAAATAGCACCAGATGGGGGGCATTCTCCTTTCATCACCAACAGTAGGCACCAAACCTGTATTGAAAGTGATGCAAGAAGACCTCAAGATTTCTTTAGGCCATCAGAGCATGCAGTTGCAAGGAACAAAACTCTGACAGCTGCCACCAAGTTGTCCCTCCTAAATGTAACTTTCCATTTCTGAAAGACTTCCATGTAATGCCTTCCATGTATGAAGGAATGAGGGGGGTTAATCATAAATAGAGTAGAGGAGGATTAAAACCCCTGTCATACGTGAGATTTCTCTTAATTTCCTATCCTGTAGACTCAACTGGAAGTGAGATATCATTTTTTCAAACTAAAGGAATCCCTGCTGTTATATATTTGTAAACTTTAAGAAACCAAACTGCCTTTTATTAAGAATTGGTTGTATATTGACAACTGGTAATCATCACTATGTAATTTGCTACTTTTCTCAGGGTGTGGTTCACTAGCCTTACTGCCATTCACTTAATTGAATGGCAGTAAGGCTAGTGAACCACTGATTTCTTATCTTAATTTACGTAGTCAAAATTATTAATAAGTTACAAGTACATTTTTTTTTTTATAGGTTGCATCTTCATGCGTCTGTGCTCGGCAAGACGGGGCACCCGTAGGGTCATGCCTGCGCATTTGCCTTGGAACTTCAGCTGCCCTATTGCCAGCACATCACTGACATCCACTTTTAGTTGTCAAAGGAACAAGAGTCCCTACTGGAAAATTTCTTCTCACCTCCTGTCTGGTGACAACTGTAAAATTTGGGATTTTCTCTTAGTTACTATGCCATTGGCAATGGTAACCATAAAATATAGAGGAGTTATTTACCCAGTAGAGCAAAATATTACAGTGTATACACATGCAAAAAAGACATTTACCTCCAGCAGGGCTAGTTTAAAACACCTAGACAATTTCAAAAAAATGTTATTGAAAAATATGGGGATTTGGTCACACCATATTGCTATATGGTGCTAAGCCCACTTACTGCGACAAAGTACCCCATGATTAGTGGGTCCTACACTATCCATAGATTGGGAGATCCTACTTCTCTGAACCGTGAGAGCAATACACTCTTCTATATGGGAGAACTTTGAGGTCTCCACAGATGACACAAGTGGACACTAATGAGAGGTACTTAATGAGAGAGTGAGCTGCTCCTCACCCAAAAGGATTTGGTCAGAATCCATACAATAGACAAACAAGATATTTGGGATTCACACCCTAAAAGATGCATTAAAGCTGGTGCAGCCATAAGACCATACAGCAGAGCAAAATATTACAGCGCACACATGCAAAAAAGACATTTACCTCCAGGGCTAGTTTAAAACATTACCCAGTAGGACACAGACATCAATTCAACCTTGATGGGTGTTCTTGGTAGTCACTAGTCAACACTATATCCAAAACTAAAAAAAGTGCTGGGTAAAGATATCATTTAATTCAATATACCAGCAGAATTCTTTAGGTGTTCAGTAAAAATACTATAAACATTAATATTATTATTATTATTATACAGGACTTATATAGCGCCGACAGTTTATGCAGCGCTTTACAACTTGAGGGTACAAATGCAATACACTTTAATACAGTAGGAATCAGTTGGCCCTGCTCGTTAGAGCTTACAGTCTAAGAGGGAGGGTCAGGAGATACTAGAGGTAATAATTGTGGGGGATGTGCTGATGGTGAAAATAAATAGTTGTTAGTTGGGAGCCAGATAGGCTTCTCTGAAGAGATGAGTTTTCAGGGATCGTCTGAAAGTAGACAAATGGGGTGTTGGGTGGGGGAGGTTTCTGCACATTGGAGATCTCCTCACGAATTGTATCAATCTTACTTTTGAAGCGATTGGCGATCTCCTGGGCAGTGAATGAGTTAGAGGGTGGAGGCAGTGGAGGAAAGAGTAGAGCGTTAAAGGTAGAGAAGAGTTGATGGGGACTGGATGATAATGTGTTAATGAGAGTAATAAAATAGGTCTGTTTGGCAGTGTGGAGGCAGGAATAGTATTTACGGAGGGCAGATTTATATTGGTAGAAGTCTTCCTGGGACTTAGTCCTATGCCACAGATGCTCAAGAGCGTGGCTACGTTTTCTGAGACTTCTGGTGTCGTCTGTTTGCCAAGGTTGTAGCGGTCAGGGCCAGATTCTGCATGTAGTGAGGGGGGCGAGCTTGTTTAGGGAGGATGACAATGAGCTGTTGTAGACAAAACTGGCTAGGTTGGGGCAGGACAGGGGTGAGCTTTTGTCCTAGAGGTGGTCAGTAGAAGAATAGAAAAGAGAAGGGTTGAGGTGGCAAAGGTTTCTACAGATAACTGTTAGACGGTTGGAGGGAGAGGAGGTGGAAGACTGGGAGACAGTGAAACTAATAAAGTTATGATCAGAGAGTGGGAGAGGATTGTTGCAGAGGTTGCACGAAGTGCACAGATAGGAGGAGACAAGGTCAAGGGTGTTGCTGTTGTAGTAAGTAGGAGCCCGTATCCATTGCTTCAGGTCAAGAGATGAGGCTAGACTGAGAAGTTTAGAATGGGAGAATAATAACATATTATGGTTTCAGTCCAGTTGAGATTGGTGGTAGGTTTGGCAGGAGGGCTGGCAATAACAGGAGGTATTAGAGTTACATAGCTATAGATGCATGAACCAAGCAGATTAATGTTGGTGCTGTTCTAGTGAGTGCCTGATCAAAGATTCTGTGCTGTGGGAAGTTGGTTATACACTAGCAGATATTTATAAAAAAAATGTTCACGTTAATGTAGCACCCTTCTAGGTAGGTGCTAGAAGAGAGTATAGTTTTTGGGTCTTTCTACTTACCAGGAAAGCTGCCAGGTAAATTTAGATGCTCTCTGCCTACCAGGGTTCAGGGATCCATTGATAGGGTCTGCTCATGGTGCTCAGATGCTGCTCATGTTGTCTGAATGTTTCACACTGGTCCAATAGGACGGGGCCTACTGGATAGTGGGAGGAATTCTTACAAGTGAGAGCATAGGCATAGTTACAGCCCTGGCCATTGGCAGAGGAAAGTGCCTCAATTCATGCTGGGTGGCCATATATATGCCAAGGGCACATGTGCTCGGGGGTCTTCGGCTGGAGAGCGGGGTCCCGGAGGGAGGGGGCGGCTGCCCCTCCTCTGCACAGGCTGTCATGTGGCCTCAGGTGGTTGACCTGAGGGCCTGAATCTGAGTAAAGCTGCAACCTAGATGTCCTGCAATCCTGACTGGAAGGGAGACACACAAGAAAGGATCTGTTCCTGCCTACTGTGAGTACAGGTTTGTGTCATGGAGCCTGTCCTGTGAGGACCATCCCTTCAGCTAGTAGAGTCAGTGGACAGGTGTCAGTGAAAGGGGATGCTAGTGAGTGTACTGAAGATAAAACAGTTTCATCAACTCTGCTGCCAGAGCAACAAAGGACTTATTTCTCCCATAAAGTAAGGTATAGCAGAGAGTCTGCTACCACATTCAACCTGGTGAAGCCAAGTGAGAATTGTCATCATCTGTAAATAGTTCCAGTTGGAGTATCCCACTATTCCCTTCTCCCATCCAAGTTCCAACAATAAATACCAGAAAACCAAACACCCTGGCTTGATTATTGGATAATGAGTGGATGAGAGTACGGTTGGTCGCGTAAAAACACCTAGTAACTGGCAGCAAGACAATCAGGGGGAAGCCCAGGGAAGTCTACACACAGCAATCCCTAAGGGGGCAGTGCTACATTAAGAACGTTTGTTCAATTTTCTAATTGTTAGTGGTGTCAAATCAACGTGACTTTTTGACTACAGTGACAAGAACATTTGAAATAGCTGGATTGAATTTTTTTCTTGAGCAAATTATATTCTAACAGTCATTGTGGTTTTTGTTCAGTAAAGTCCAATCACTCCAAAATCAAATGTTAAAAGCAAACAAAATTTTGAACTACTTTCAAACGACATTCAGTAAGTCATTGAATATTACTGAGAATTTTCGTACGCATGTTCATATGAACATTCATTCGAAAATCCACTAGTGTATATCCAGCTTATAAAGTACAGCGTATAATAGCCAAAGAAAAGTGGCTACATTGAGCGAGAAAAAATCCTCTTCCAAGTCAGGTGCCCTGTATGAGGAGTCACTATGGAGTGGACTCCTGGAGAAAAACGTAAGAGGCCTCAAGTGATAAGTAATGTGACTACCCAATCTGCAAAATAGATAGATACATCCGAACAGGACTATGAAGACACCTTAAATAAAAGTCATCCTGTACCACAAAGTTATAAAACACATATTCTACTTTATTATCACAAAGATAAAAGTATTACCATAAGGTCTAAAATAGTTTTACAGGGAAAAGAAGAGGACAAAGGGAATCACTTAGTACACTTGCACAGTTAAAAGAGTTGTAAAGGCAGAAGTTTTTTTTTATCTTAATGCATTCTACGCATTAAGATAAAAAGCCTTCTGTGTGCAGCAGCTGCCCCAGGACCCCCTAATACTTACCTGAGCCCCCTCTCTGCCCAGCGATGTCCACAAGTGCCTTGGTCATCCGAGACTCTCCCTCCTGATTGGCTGAGACACAGCAGTGGCACCATTGGCTCCCACGGCTGTCAATCAAAGTCATTTAGTCAATCAGGAGAGAGGGGGTGGGGCCGAATGTCAGCTCCATGTCTAAATGGACACATGGAGCTGCAGCTTGGCTCGGGTGCCCCCATAGTAAGCCGCTTGCTGTGGAGGCACTCAACAGGGGTGAGGGGCCAGGAGCAGTGAAGAGGGACCCCAGAAGAGGAGGATCCAGGCTTCTCTGTGCAAAACCAAGTGCATAGAGCAGGTAAGTATAACATTTTTGTTTTTTTAAATTAGAATGTACAATCACGTTATCTCGTAACCCATGGCCATACTTCGTATGCTCTTAATACTACAACTTCTGTTAGAGAACACCACCCCCCAAGGTATGCAACATTTCTGAACCAGTACCATGGAGCATGTACCGGTCTTCACCAACCTAGCAGTCTCATCAACTTACTCTCAGTGTCATTGTTCCATATGTTACTGTTGGATACAGGAATAGCACTTCTCCATAATTCCATGCTTTTTCTCTCCCTGGGGCCCTTCTCCATCTCTCTCTCTCCCGTGATTCTAGGCTAGGTCCCTAGGTATTCTGTGCTGCGAGGTTGGTCCCAAGATGTGGGTATCCAGTCGCTACTGAAGAAGCCAAGCTTAACATCCCTTCACTACCAAAGCATCTGTCACCACTGCCACGTCACCCATTTCCTGGCTGGTTGTCTGCTTTAACAACTGACACAAATACGTTAGTCATTAGCATTGGTAATATAGTCTTCTCTGGACAGCATTCTGCTTGTTAGACTTCTGTATTGTATCTTCTCTAATCTTTCCAGTCCCCTGTTGTAAGCCTGTTTATTTGATACACCTTACATGCACCCTTTTAGAGACTTCAGAACTGGCAGATTGGATGAACAACAGAGATCTTTTACGGAAGTAGTTAAAGATAACACATGAGCAGCTCTCCAAGACATCTTCCACACACTTTCCTGTACAAAAGTCTCCAGTGCCCCTGAATAGTGCCCCATTAGGTAGTCATACCTTGGTGAAGCAGCAAAGTCCATGCAAGACAAGAGTCCACATGGACAGTAAATCTATAAAGGCAATACGTAATCCACCAAAGTCCAGCATAAGTCCATGTAGATCCAGACCCCTTTGAACCCCGACTGGGCTCCCACAAGGGGGAAAACTGGCAGAGTAACAGCTACATCTTGACAGTAGGTTTGGAACTCTCTTCAGGGGCATTACTAAGCCCCTATGTATATGGTATGACCTGCAGGGAGCAGTAACCTAAAAAAAAATGCAGGAAAACCTGACCAGCAGTGTTAACCCCTTTCTTCTCAGATCCACCAACTCAGAAGGTCAACCTAAGAACAACAGTTGCAACAAGCTACAGTACATTGTAACACTGAGTTATACACATAAATATAGTTGACCTGAAGAACCTCAGAGCATGAACATAGCAGAAGAGAAAAACATTAACACTTAGAACATTATAGAACATGTTGGAAGCACCTGCTTACATGTGTAAGCTCCATGTCAGGACTCTAATAATTTTCAAAGATGAAAAACATGTCCTATGTGTACTTAGAAAAGTGGCAATGGAATCTCTCTTGCTTGCCAATTAGCTGCTTGAGTAGAAAAGTATTGCATGCAGGGATACCTAGTACATGATCTGACACGTCCGGATCTGGGAAGCGCTGCCGATGATCACACACAGCGGGAGCCCAGCACCGGGTACCGTGGACGCCGATTGTTCAGTACACAGGCAGAGCAGTGATCTGCCTATGTAAACAAGGCACATTGCAGCTCTGTCAGTAGGGAAGGCATTGATCCTGTGTTCCTGCAAAGCAGGGACACAGATATATGCCCTACCTTAGTAAAAGCACCTCCCCCACAGTACCCAAGCACTGGCTAGGAACATATTTAACCCTTTGATTGCCACTGATGTTAACCTATTCCCAGTCAGTGTCATTAGTACAGTGACAGTGCATATTTTTTAGCACTGATCACTGTATGAGTGTCACTGGTCCCCAAAAAGTGTCAAAAGTTTCAGTTAGTGTCCGATTTGCCTGCCACAATAACGCAGTCCTGCTATAAGCCGCTGAATGCGGCCATTACTAGTAAAAATAAAATAGATAAAAACTTCCCATAGTTTGTAGACGCTATAACTTTTGCTCAAACTATTCAAAATACGCTTATTGGGATTTTTTTTACCAAAAATATGTAGCAGAAAACATATCGTTCTAAATTGATGAAGAAATTTCATTTTCTCATTTTTTTTTACTGGATGTGTTTTATAGTAGAAAGTAAAAAATATTGTTTTTTTTTTTCAAAATTGTTTATAGCGCAAAAAATGAAAACCACAGAGGTGATCAAATACTACCAAAAGAAAGCTCTGTTTGTGGGTGGGGGAAAGGAGATACATTTTATATGGATACAGCATTGCATGACTGCGCAATTGTCAGTTAAAATATCGCTGTGCCGTATCACAAAAAATGGCCTGGTCATGAAAGGGGGTAAATCTTCCGGAAGGCAAGTGGTCAAAGTATTAGGTATATCTAAAGCCAAAACATTTTTTCATTTTGGATGGAGTAGAGGAGAATTAAAACTCCTGTCATACGTGAGATCTCCCTTAATTTTCTGTCATGTAGACTCAACTGGAAGTGAGATATCATTTTTCCAAAGTAAATGAATCACTGCTGTTATATATTTGTAAACTTTATCATATGTATTGAAATCAAACAACCTTTTATAGGGAATTGGTTGTTTATTGACAACTGGTAATCATCACTATGTAATTTGCTGATCTACTTTTCTCAGGGTGTGGTTCACTAGCCGTACTGTCATTCACTTAAAGTGTACCACCCTGATTTCTTATCTTAATTTACATCGTCAAAATTATTAATAAGTTACAAGTACATTTTTTTCATAGGTTGCAATTTAAGACTATCCTTGGTATTTTAGGACTTAAATGTACCTTCTAGATATACAACACCTTTATTGGTAATTTAAGATCCAACAGTCAGTCCATATGATGTGGGAGCAGAGACGAATAGTTAACGCGTTTCACACCGTATGTTGGTGCTTAATCATAGCTTTGTGTGCCTTGTTAGGGCGTGTGCTTCAAGGAGCTCTTGTCTGGAGCGGCAACATTTTTCTTTTTTCTTTTACCTTTTAGATTTACTAGCCCCTGCTGTTTAACCACTTCAGCCCTGGAAGGGCTTTTAATGACCAGGCCATTTTTTGCGGCACTGTGTCGATTTAACTGACAATTGCGCGGCCATGCGACGCTGTATCCAAACAAAATTTACGTCCTTTGTTTCCCATAAATAGAGCTTTCTTTTGGTGGTATTTGATCACCTCTGCGGTTTTTATTTTGTGCGCTATAAACAAACAAAGAGCGACAATTTAAAAGTATATATATTTTTTAAAACTTTTTGCTATAATACATATCCAAAAAAATATATAAAAAAGCAAATTTATCCTATAGTTTATTCCGATATATATTCTTCTACATATTTTTAATTTAAAAAAATCACTTCAGAGGCCTTTTGGTTAAAATCAAGTGTAGTATCTGTTCTTATCAGTTGCCAGAGGAGGCACTGTGCTGCTCTCAAAGGGGAGGGCTATGCAAATCCTTTGTCTTGATGGTATCTAGATGGTCTGTCTCGGCAGGGGCCAAACCTGGCGCTCCTTGGATTAGGAGGCTAGTACTCGGTCGAGTCTAAGTGGGCCAGAAGGGTGCTCCTTTTAGGGATGGGTGCTGCACCGGTCTGGCCGAAGGCTGGGTCATCCTGGCCTTCTGGCTAGGATTGGTGTGGTCTTTGTTCCTGTCATTGTCCGGTGGAGGAGCTGTCACCCTGACCACGAGATCAAGGTGCTGCCATGCAAATCCACTGGACCATGATGGGGGCCTGGAAAGGTTAGTATCGGTGGAGGCCGTGTTTGGCATCCGCGGCTCTCCTCAAGAAAACCTAGAAGGGCTCACTATTTGACAGTAATGGGGGGCTACACTGGTCTGGCTGAAGACTGGGCCAGAAAAAAAGCCTGTGGTGCATGTGCCCCTGGAGTGGCAGTCCAAGGGTGCCCTAAATTCACTTTGAGTGAGGGTCACTTTGAATTATGGCACCAAAGTCACTGCACCTCATACACTCTTTGTCACACCTGCCTCCCTTTTGGCTGGGACCAGAGGAATTTTTTATTCCTGGCCAAAGGGCCGGCCATTGTTCCACACAATGGTTACTTTCATTTATCTCCACTTCCTTCCTCCCCACTTCTTTCATTTAAAGCCCTTTGTTTGTCACTTTTTTGTCTTTTTTTGTTTGTACGCGGTTTTACACGTGTGACTGGTAGGGTGTAGGTCCTTGGGCCTCCCCTGAAAGTCTTGGGAGGGGGTGGACATGACCTTCTGGCTTGGTTCGCCCTCTCATGGGGTCTCCCTTCTGGGGAGCCCCACCCAGTACCTGAGTGGGTCTGTTTTGGCAGACCCTTCAGAGAAAGGGGTCCGTCTGGTTTCGGCCAGGTGGGCCAAGTGTAGGTACCCCAGTCCCCATCTGGAGCTTAGGGGATTAGGGCAAGATCCTTCGATTTCGGAGGACTATGTGTACACCCTTTGCACGTTTTGTGTTATACTCTTTATGTGTGTGCACTTTTTTTGTCATCGGGTGGAGTTTTTGGGAGTGTGTTCACACACCACGGGCTTTTCAAAAGAAAAAAACAGCAGAGGAATGGTCCTGAGCTGTCTATCCAGAGTGAAGAAGCTGGACAACTGAGAAGATCCCAGGGGAGGACCCGTCATG
Source organism: Lithobates clamitans (assembly GCA_037952925.1). NCBI lineage: Eukaryota > Metazoa > Chordata > Amphibia > Anura > Ranidae > Lithobates > Lithobates clamitans. The sequence continues at coordinate 555,518 of JBBGZY010001567.1, read as the reverse complement.
GAAGGATCATGCAGAGTGCTGGTCTGGAGAGGGGCCTGGTGACTCGGTTGGAGGACGCATTTCCGAAGTAATCTTACAGTATAGTACTGAGGGGTTGGCTTAAAGGTTCAAGTACTGTGTCTGACATTCATCACGAACCAATACATCCTGTGGCAGAGGATCCTAAGGGTTTATTTCAAGCAAGTCTGTGGCAGAGACTTTTGTTCGTGCTACGTACTGGCTGCTAGGCAAGTGAGAGAGGCCTATCCAGGCGAGCAAAGATCGTGTCCCAAAAAGGAGATTGCATTTAATTACAGTATTCAACTTTAAAGGATGTTCTAAAGAAACCTAAAGAAAGGTATTTGAGCTTCCCTGCAGTTTTCCTCCTGCCTCTTTCCTGCTACTTCCTTCGTTACTTGGTTCAATAAAGCATTGAAAACGTACTCAAGTCTTAGTGCTTATATCGTCCAGAGGTAAACTCAATGGAACCCTGGACCCAGTGCCGGTGAAACAGAGGTATCAAGAGTGACGGTAACAGGCCGCTTAAAGTGGGGTTCCACCCAGGGGGGCCGTCCAAAAAAAAAAAAATTAAAAGTCAGCAGCTACAAATACTGCAGCTACTGACTTTTAATTGGACACTCACCTGTCCCTGGGTCCAGCGATGCGGGGGATCGAGGCCCCGCTCGTCTCCCCCCTCCGCTCGTCGGCGCCGGCATTTCAACTGTGGGCGCCGGGCTGTGGCTTCACAGCCTGGCACCCACTGCGCATGCGCGAGCGGCGCCGTGCGCCGTGATTGGCCGCTCAATCACCTGGGACCTGAATTGGGTCCCAGATGATTGACAGGAGGGAGGGAGCAGAGCGGAGCCCTTCCTGTGCCAAGGAGGAAGTGATGTCACCAGCCCAGGCTAATGGACAGGCAGACTACGATGGACCACCTAGCAACAGGCATTTAGAGGTAAGTAAAAAAAAAAAAAATATCCAAATGTTTTTTTGTTTTTTTTTTTAGAATTTTTTAGATAGGTTTGTTTTTTTGGGTGGAACCCCACTTTAAACCAGCAGCTCCACCGAGAGTTAGTGCTACATATATATACAGTATATGTGTATATATATATATATATATATATATATATATATATATATATATATATACAGTACCTTGAAAATGTATTCATACGTTTTGTGTTATACTCTTTATGTGTGTGCACTTTTTTTGTCATCGGGTGGAGTTTTTGGGAGTGTGTTCACACACCACGGGCTTTTCAAAAGAAAAAAACACTGTACTTCATAGGCTGGATATACACTAGTGAATTTTCAAACAAATGTTCGTATGAAGGCCAAGGAACACACCAGACAGGTCAGGGATAAAGTTGTGGAGAAGTTTAAAGCAGGGTTAGGTTAAAAAAAATACAATATCCCAAACTTTGAACATCTCATGGAGCACTGTTTAATTCATCATCCGAAAATGGAAAGAGTATGGCACAACTGCAAACCTACCAAGACATGGCCGTCCACTTAAACTGACAGGCCGGGCAAGGAGAGCAATAATCAGAGAAGCAGCCAAGAGGCCCATGGTAACTCTGGAGGAGCTGCAGAGACCCACAGCTCAGGTGAGAGAATCTGTCCTCAGGACAACTATTAGTCGTGCAAGACTTGAAAATTGCTGTTCACAGACGCTCGCCATCCAATCTGACAGAGCTTGAGCTATTTTGCAAAGAAGATTGGGCTAAATTTTTATTCTCTAGATGTGCAAAGCTGGAAGAGACATACCCAAAAAGACTTGCAGCTGAAATTACTGTGAAAGGTGGTTCTACAATGTATTGACAAATGTACGCCACACTTTTCAGATTTTTGTTTGTAAAAAAAAATTGAAAACCATTTATAATTTTTCTTCCACTTTACTATGTGCCACTATCACATAAAATCCTACTAAAATACATTTACGTTTTTGGTTGTAACATGACAAAATGTGAAAAATGTCAAGGGGTATGAATACTTTTTCAAGGCACTGTATGTGTTTGGTGGCTTTTGGGTGGCTTGTTACTACAGGTGCTGAGTCTAACCCCCTCCCCTACCTAATCTCCACTCTTATTAACCCCTTATAACCCCCTGCAATAAGGACCAATTTGGAAACACATTTAGGATGAGATAATGAATGTAAGAGACATGGGAAATGCACAATTGTCCATAATTTTTCAAATGTAAGCATTTCCTTTGTCTTAAACTACTCTGGTGTATTATTATTATTATATTAATACTAATATGTGATTTTCTTTGTAGAGATTTGTGGGTCGCTGTGTCTAAAGAAGCAGACTTTTGATATGCAAAATCTGTAACACTATTATTTACCATGTTGTTTGATAAGTAGTATAGGCAAGGTAACATATGGTGACTGATACTAAGGACTTTAAAGCGGGGTTCCACCCAAATTTTGAACATTATCTCTATGTATTCTCTTCCTTGCCTAGATGCTGACATGCTGTGTAAAAAAATTTAAATCGCTGTAATTACCTTTTTTTTTCTAATCTTCTTAGCACTTCCTGGTTTTCCTCCCATGGGAGTAGGCGTGTTTCTAGCCTCTCCCAGACCTCCCACAGTCCCCTGGGAGCTGGTCTCAGGCTTCCCAGCATGCATTGTGCAACAGCGTCATCACAACATCTCGGTGAATGCTGAGAGCACAGCATTCACCGCATCCAGGAAATACATGCTTGTGGGCTTCAAATGCCCACAATGAAGATGGAAACCGCCTTCAGTGAATTTTATAAGTTATTCTTTACAACGAAATCGGACACAGGCGGACTTATTACACAGAACATGTGAGTAGATAATCATGAGAAGAAAAGTTTGTGAATGAACTCCAAAAAAAAAAAAACGATAGATAGGTGGACCCCCGCTTTAAGACCAAATTAATAGAGATATATGTTTTGGATGGATTAACATTTGTGACCCTGTTATTCATTCAGAGTGAAGTCTAGTAAGTCCCTTTGTCCTCTTCTTTCCCCTGTAAAACAATTTTAGACCTTATGGTAATACTTTTATCTTTGTGATAATAAAGTATATTATGTGTTTTATGACTTTGTAGTACAGAATGACTTTTATTTAAGGTGTCTTCATAGTCCTGTTTAGATGTATCTATCTATTTTTCAGATTAGCTAATGACTCTGCTTAACTGTTTAACAACTATTAAGATATCGGCCAACACTTGACTTTCTTTGTCAGAAAGACCATTAAAGCATAACCAAACCCAAAACAAACCAGGAAGTAATTAAGTGTTATGTAATTTATAAATATGTAAAGGCGATAGGAAGTATGAGATGGCCAGATGCTCCTGCCACCCAGAGATAGCACCAGATGGGGGTCACTCTCCTTTCATCACCAACAGTAGGCACCAAACCTGTATTGAATGTGATGCAAGAAGACCTCAAGATTTCTTTAGGCCATCAGAGCATGCAGTTGCAAGGAACAAAACTCTGACAGCTGCCACCAAGTTGTCCCCCCTAAATGTAACTTTCCATTTCTGAAAGATTTCCATGTAATGCCTGGAAGGCCTTATGTGAAGGAAAGAAGGGGGTTAATCTTAGAACACACAATTTCATCTTCACCGACACCACCAGGCGCTTCTGAGCTGCAGAACTAACCAGTGGCCTGGACTCAATCCCACATCTCAGAGGGCTCACTTAGCGAAGGTGTCAGTCCCATTATTTGCAGACAATGGCCACCTTTCACTGATTGGTCACATTACTTTACATGGCCTCGGAGACTGGGCCGCAGGGCAGTATTCCATCATGATAATTTCAGTCATTTATTCAGTATTGTCACATGAAAAGATATAATAAAATATTTACAAAAATGTGAGAGGTGTACTCACTTTTGTGAGATACTGTGTATATATATATACATATATATATATATATATATATATATATATATATATATATATATATACAGTATATATATATATATATATATATATATATATATATATATATATATGTAGTGCTAGTAGATTGCTAGTAGATTGATATGTAAATTTAGTGAATTGCTCGTTATAGGATGTTAGAATTGCTGTTCCAGCTTGGCTGACGTTGCGTGTGGTTCCACATTGTGCCGGTGGGTGTCGTTGTCGCCATCGGCGGGTGTTAGAGAAGCAACGTGGCAAAGCGGATGAGTGCTCCTCTGTCCCGGAGACAACTCGGTGGAGGTGGTCCTCCGAGTTGCATTCTGGGAGAGGGTATTTATGGGACAGACGCCATGTTTAGGGTTTCATTTTCAGCCACCTGCTGGCCCTCCTGGCCGACAGGTATGTGTTAGAGTTCCACCTCGTGGTCCTCCGTTCCGGAGGCCCGCGTTGCTGCGGCGTGTGGGTGGGCCCAAAAGCCTGTCTGGGGCCTACCACAGCAGCAGAGGAATGGTCCTGAGCTGTCTATCCAGAGTGAAGAAGCTGGACAACTGAGAAGATCCCAGGGGAGGACCCGTCATGGAAGGATCATGCAGAGTGCTGGTCTGGAGAGGGGCCTGGTGACTCGGTTGGAGGACGCATTTCCGAAGTAATCTTACAGTATAGTACTGAGGGGTTGGCTTAAAGGTTCAAGTACTGTGTCTGACATTCATCACGAACCAATACATCCTGTGGCAGAGGATCGTAAGGGTTTATTTCAAGCAAGTCTGTGGCAGAGACTTTTGTTCGTGCTACGTACTGGCTGCTAGGCAAGTGAGAGGGGCCTATCCAGGCTAGCAAAGATCGTGTCCCAAAAAGGAGATTGCATTTAATTACAGTATTCAACTTTAAAGGATGTTCTAAAGAAACCTAAAGAAAGGTATTTGAGCTTCCCTGCAGTTTTCCTCCTGCCTCTTTCCTGCTACTTCCTTCATTACTTGGTTCAATAAAGCATTGAAAACGTACTGAAGTCTTGGTGCTTATATCGTCCAGAGGTAAACTCAATGGAACCCTGGACCCAGTGCCGGTGAAACAGAGGTATCAAGAGTGACGGTAACAGGCCGCTTAAACCAGCAGCTCCACCGAGAGTTAGTGCTACATATATATACAGTATATGTGTATATATATATATATATATATATATATATATATATTTATATATATACAGTACCTTGAAAATGTATTCATACCTTTGAAATTTTCCACATTTTGTCATATTGCAGCCAAAAACGTAAATATATTTTATTGGGATTTTATGTGATAGACCAACACAGAGTTGTGAAGTAGCAAGAAAATGATAAATGGTTTTCAATTTCAATTCAAGTCTTTTTGGGGATGTCTCCACCAGCTTTGCACATCTAGAGAGTGAAAGTTTTGCCCATTCTTCTTTGCAAAATAGCTCAAACTCTGTCAGATTGGATAGAGAGTATCTGTGAACAGCAATTTTCAAGTCTTGCCACAGATTCTCAATTGGATTTAGGTCTGGACTTTGACTGGGCCATTCTAACACATGAATATGCTTTGTTTTAAATCATTCCATTGTAGCTCTGGCTGTATGTTTAGGGTCGTTGCCCTACTGAAAGGTGAACCTCAGCCCCAGTCTCAAGTCTTTTGCAGACTCTAACAGGTTTTCTTCTAAGATTACCCTGTATTTGGCTCCATCCATCTTCCCATCAACTCTGACTAGCTTTCCTGTCCCTGTTGAAGAAAAGCATCCCCACAACATGATGCTGCCACCACTAGGTTTCACAGTGGGGATGGTGTGTTCAGGGTGATGTGCAGTGTTAGTTTTCCACCACACATAGCGTTTTGCTTTAAGGCCAAAAAGTTCAATTTTGGCCATTTGTTACAGTATTTATAGCTGCTGACTTTAATTTTTTTTTTGGGGGGGGGAGCCTAGAGCTCCTCTTTAACATGCAAAAAATGTCTGATGCTAGGTACACTTTAATTTTTTTACAAGCTAATATATAACCTTATACCAGAATGATTCTTACATAAACCCAGAGATTTTTATTGTGTTCAAGCAAATATGATAAATGTTGTTCCACAGAACATACTCCAGGTAGAAGGTCCCAGCCAGAATGTTACCAAAGGACCATATGGCGTCAGTGTTAACCGCTGCTTTATTGTATCAAATAGAATTCCAATTATTCTTTCTTTGTAGATTAAAATTGCTTCTATAATTGGTGCTGAAGTACTGTGTGTGTTAAACACTTATCTTTAGATAGAATTATGGATATAAAATGAGCGACAGAGTGGAAAACACCAAACAGAAAAAGGATTGTATTGTAAATTAATTCGAAGTAGGATGTCCAACCTAGATAGGCAAGATGCCAAGAAACAATAAAGATAATGGGCACTGCAAATAATAGAGTAATTTGTGTTTCTGAGTATAAAATACAAAGGCTTATCTTCAAGAATTTTAAAAGTCTTATGTAAACTTTGTGTAGGATTTTAAGGATTAGTCCCTGGGTTGGAGAGAGCCTATTGTAATGTGCTTGGAAGTGTTCAAAAAGCTTTGATGTGACTATATTCTGGATTGCTTGACAAGCTGTGAACAGGCTAAAATTGTAGGCTTGTAGATTTTCAAACAAAAATGAATACAAAAATTTACATTAATATTCACAGTACATTCAACGACTTTGTGAATGACGTTCGAAAGTAGTTAAAAATTTTGTTTGCTTCCTATATTTCATTTTGAAGATAAGGGACTTTACAGAATGAACACCACATACTCTATTAGAAATTTGTTCATTGAAGAAAAATTTTTCCTTCCAATTTTCTCGTCATGGTGGTCAAAAATTAACATCAATTTCATCCCACTAACAATTAGAAAATCAGAAGAATGTTCTTAAAATGAAAAATCCAAAATGAAATTCTACTAGCGAATATCCAGCTTGTTTGTACCATTCTATCCCCAAGTGCAGGTCACAACATCTTTGGTGGTTTCCTAGTCAATGCCCACTTCTGTGAGCCCAGAGCATCATAGACAGACACACCCTCTGGGTTCACGTCATTACCCAACCTGGGCTCACAGTATAAAGTTGCAGAGAATAGGACACAAACATCACTATGTGAGTACTGTTCTCCACAATATTGAGGATCGCTCGTACTGAAGGAGAGTTCGATTAAAAAAACAGCTGGATTTAAGGTATGTACTATATATTTATAAAAAGAGGTCCAAGAAGGGCAGGAGAAAACTGGCAGCCAAAACTGGTATTGGGCTTTAATGTTTTATTTCCTTTAAGTACCTGAGTCCTGCTAACAGCTCAATCATTTGTCCCCAAAGGGTTGTATCTGGTGCAAAGCACTGGACCTCCACTTTACAGATGAGGGTAAAATTCAAGAGGAACTGCAGTCTGCTCACATAATTTGTAATAAAAAAAACATTTTTGCCATTCTGTGATTCTGTACTTGCCAAATATGCTGCAGAAATCTCCCTCCACTAGGTCTGGCTGCATCCATTTTAACTGTGGGCAGCCAAAGCTGCTGCTTGTTCACTTCCTGGATTTACACAGACACACAGAGGCACACCTCCAGCTCTGCAGCCCTTCAGCTCTCATTGGCCCACCTATGATTCATCCCTCCTCCCTTCCTGGCAAACTCATGAGAGTGAGAGAGAGAGCTGTGCATGATGTCATAAGCCTAATGACCAGACAAGACACAGGAAGTGGGCTGCATAAGGTATTTACTGGCAGAAAAAAAAAATATTTTACTATCCAAAGTTAAAACCACTTACCGACCGCTGCACGCCTATATACGTCGGCACAATGGCAGCGGTGAGCAAATGGGCGTACCTGTACATCCACTTTAATTGGTGGGGCTAGCGTGCGCCGCCGCATACAGCATGACCGTGCCCGCTGGACCGGCAGACTCTATGTCCGCCGGTCTCCCTGTGATCATGTCACAGATCCACAGAACGCAGAAGTGCCTGTAAACAAGGCATTTGCCTGTTCTGCCTTATGTCATGACAGAGATCACTGCTCCCTGTCATTGGGAGCAGTGATAGCTGTCATGTGAGTGGAAGCCCACCCCCCCCCCCCCACAGTTAGAATCACTCCCTAGGACATACTTAACCCCTTGATCGCCCCCTAGTGTTTAACCCCTTCCCTGCCAGTGTCATTTACACAGTAATCAGTGCATTTTTATAGCCCTGATCACTGTATAAATGACAATGGTCCCAAAATAGTGTCAAAAGTGTCCGATGTGTCCTCCATAATGTCGCGGTCATGTTAAAAATTGCATATCGCCGCTATTACTTATAAAAAAAAATTATAATAAAAATGCCATAAAACTATCCCCTATTTTGTAGACGCTATAACTTTTGCACAAACAAATCTATATAAGCTTATTGCGATTTTTTTTACCAAAAATATGTAGAAGAATACATATCGGCCTAAGCTGAGGAAAACATTTGTTTTTTTACATATTTTTTGGGGGTAATTATTATAGCAAAAAGTAAAAAATATTGCTTTTTTTTCAAAATTGTCGCTCTTTTTTTGTTTATAGCGCAAAAAATAAAAACCGCAGAGGTGATCAAATACCACCAAAATAAAGCTCTATTTGTGAGAAAAAAAGGATGTCAATTTTGTTTGGGTGCAACGTTGCCAGGGGCGGACTGACCATTGAGTGATTAGGGCACTGCCCGAGGGCCCTGGGCCACTAGGGGGCCCCATCAGGGTTGCCAGCCTCAGTAAAACCAGGGACAGTATGTATAAATCTGTGTTTTTTTTACATCTGTCTGTGTATATTGTGTGTACATGTATGTGTATACTGTGTGATTGTATACTGTGTGTGTGTATACTGTGTGGCCCCATAATCTCTGATTGCCCGGGGGCCCCATAATCTCCTATTGCCCGGGGGCCCCATGAGTTATCAGTCCCCCCCTGAACGTTGCAGTGCCGAATCGCAAAAAGAGCTCTGGTCAAGAAGGGGGTAAAATCTTCCGGGGCTGAAGTGGTTAATAAAGATAAATGATCAGAAAAAAGTATGTCTAGTTCAAATAAAAACGTGGTCCAAATTGAGACCATGTCTACTTAGTTCCAGAAATAGAAATTACAGCACATTGGTCCTTACGAATATAGTAACAACTGCAATGTTTTATTCCAGATAAAGGGGGTTTAATACACATCCTGAAAATGTTAAAAGAGGCTATTAAAGATAGATTGAAACTTTAATTGCAGTAAAAATGTGAAAATAAATTAACCCAAAAGCATCAAAGTTTCCGTGCATTGCCCTGCATCGGGGGCTCGTGCGAGGCTCCCGGAGCACACGCCTGCAAGCCTTGTGATTGGTGTGTGTCCCTGACACAGCAGATCACATGACATGGTACAGGACCAATGAAATCAGTCCTGTACCATATGAGCCCTGTGTCCAATCAGGACAAAGTGAAAATGTAAACAGAAGCCGCATATGCGGAAGAGAAGAGAAGGAGCCGTTAGCGTCACCAGAGACTATAAGAGACATTTACAGTTTTAGCGCAGGATCGTACTGCCATCCACTTCAATGTCCCTCTTTACTGCCACCTGTCACCGGGACCTATTTACCATCATACAGTGTGCTCTGATCTCACTGTCAGACTCAGATTCTGAATATGAACTCGTGGACAACAGAGGTTCAGTATCTGATTCAGAGGATGAGAGGGTCCCAACAAAAAGAATGAGGCACTCAGGGGAGCAGCAGGAAACCACCACCAGCTCAATACCTCCCTGTGACATGGCTAACACCAGCAGTGAAGTAAGTTCAACCAAGTGAAAGATGAAGTAGTAGTATTGAGATGTCACGTCAGCCACCAAGGATTAGGGCCTATACTAGTGTCCCAGAGGCACTCCTAAATCCTGTGTGGCTACCTTCAAATTTAGGAGCACAGCTTAGTGCAGTCAGACATTCAGGCAGAAACCCCAAATTTTACGCCCATTGTTTTCTTCATTTATTTTTCATGGAAGCTTTCATGAATTCAGTTGTGAATCAATGCGATCTTGCCCAGCAATTTATCGCCCAAAAGCCCAGTTCCATTTACGCCCGTCCATTTGGGTGGAAACCCCTTACAATTCAAGAGTTTAAAGTGCTTTTGACATCACACTCAATATGGGACTAACAAAAAAAAAATAACTACAGGCTTATTGGTCCATACATTCCATTCATCATATGCCACTGTATTCTGCTACTATGTCCAGGACCCACTATAAAATAATTATGCAATTTCTATACTACAACAACAATTACTACTACAACAACAATTTCCTGTGCCCTCCCAAAAATCACCCGCCCCCCCCAGGTATAGAAAACGTAAAAAAATTCAGCCACTGCGCAATTATTTTAACCAAAATGTTTCTGAAATGCATTGTCCTAGCAAACAACATACAGTGTGTGTCAATGAGTCCCTCATCCATTTTACTGGGAGGCTGGGCCTAAAACAATACATCCCAAATAAACGAGCCAGATATGGGGTGAAGATGTACTGTACAAACTCTGCGAAAGGGCCACACAGTATTAGTACAAGCTCCATGTTTATGAAGTAAAGGACAACCAGCTAGAGCCCCCTGACTGCCCAGCCTATATGGTGAGTAGCAGAAAAATTGTGTGAGAACTTGTATTTCCCCTCTTCAATCAGGGGTACCACCTCTACATGGACAACTTTAATACAAGCCTGCCCCTTTTCTGCCAACTTTATCTCACTAAAACTGTAGCCTGTGGCACAGTTCGACACAACTAGAAGGGCTTCCCACAACAACTGGTTTCCACCAGGCTGATGGGGGGGGGGGGGGGTTCCGCCAGTTTGACAAGTGAGGAGATCTTGGCCCTTAAGTGGCGAGACAAACAAGATGTGTATGTCTTTTACTCTATCCACAACAACATCTCATTGGAAAATCAAGGTCCCTTCCAAAAATTTAAGTGCATACACGACTACAACCTGTTCTTGGGGGGAGTGAATTAAATGATCAAATGTTACAGCCCTACTTACACACCAGAAGATCAATCCATTGGTATAAAAACTATCCTTCTACCTTTTCCACTTGGCTCTGTACAATTCCTACATCGTCTATCAGAAATCCACACAAAGACCCATCACCTTTTTACACTATCAGAAGAAGATTGCCACATCCCTCATCTATCAAGAAAGCCCCGTACCCGGGCTGGTTTGCCATACTGTTGTGGAAATGAATGTACACTATGTGCAATCAACTTTGCTTGCACTAATAAGCGCACTTTTCAGCTCTTTTGGATAATGCAATTGAGCGCACTCGTGGTTACCAAGTAAAACAGACACAGTAGCTTTCACATTGGAAGCTCCGCAGACAGTCCTAGGTAACAATGGGAGCTGTGTTTTTTCTAGGACTTTGAACAGGGGTAACAAAAGAGACTTGGTGACTATTCAGTTCAGCCAATCAAGCCCATGTATTCCTTCAAACAGGAGGTGTTATACAAAAATCAACTAATAAAAACACATATATACATTCAAAAAGAACAATGACTAGGGGAGTGTCTGGTTGTGTCTGTGCAGAGCAGCGTGCACATTTTCCTGCCATTTGTACTTGAAAACTGTGCTTCTACAGTTAACAAAGAAACCCACGAGTAGTGAGATTGGCGCCTAAGAAATCTTGAACGCTGTTCCGACCAAGCTCGCGCACACATTCCCGCTTCTACCATTGGCGCGAATCCTTATTCTGCATTGTTCAGAGAACAATGCATAGCCGGATTATACTACCATTCCTATGGAAGCGAGGATATCTGCAGGGACATGCTATGGTCTTTCCATGTGGTGATCAGACACATAGAAAGACACGAGTGTACATCCCTCCATAAAAGCAGATAGGTATCAATACCGATAATGTCTTCGCAGAGCGAACATATCCCCACCAAAGGAACAAATCCGCGCATAACGCAAGGGCCCCTCGCTGGCAGACATATCTTTGCAGGGCGGACACCTCTCCACATCCACAGGGAGGCTTTCACTACCAATGGTCCTTCACCGGTGCCGGTTCTGTGACAATACATATTGAACATATTGAATACATCTTAATAAAATTCTACAACACAAAATCTACAACACTCTGATGCAGTGAGCTGGCTGCATGAAAGACAATTACCAATATCATCCCTCCTACCCAAGCAAACCTCCAAAAAATGTCCTGTATGCTCCAAAAACAGAATTCGACATTACACCTGATACTGTTGTCCCCAATATCCCTTCCAGCTTGGCCTCCGTATAGGAGAGTGTTTCCGTATCTACCATACATCACTACTGTACGCTTTTAGTGAAGTATGGTAAAGATATTTCTTCAGTGTCTGTTACCTGCCATTTTCCTGCCACATTTCTGCCTGTTGCCTGGACCTATTTGTCTCTGCCTATCACTTAAACTGACCCTGGCCTTTTAATCAGCAATGTCTCTGCCTGATCCCTGGCCTGTTTATCGACCAAGTGTATGCATTCCACTTGAATGCATCTCAGCCTGTTAATTGACTATGCCTATGCCTGCCACTTGAACTGACCTTGGCATGTTAATCCCCCAGGTCTTTAGTCTGCCTCCTGGACCGATTTTTTGCCCTGTCACTGTAGTAGTGGGATTCAAGACAACACAGGAGTCTCATGTTTGTGAGGGGCTCCAGAGTAGTGTTTCCAAGTAAAGAAAACAGCATTTTTGTTTTTCTTTGGGTCTTGTAATACCTGTGTCAGGGCCTGAAGACCAGAGGTTTCAAAGAACATTGGGTGGGAAGAAGCCTCTGCACCTTTGTCCAGTCTTACCTGACCAAGGCCATAAGCCTGATGTTTCTACCTGGATCAATACTTTGACCAGGACTCTTTCTGCTGCCTGCAGCCCGTACTGACTCTGGCCTGTTTATTGACTATGTTCCTTTATTCTGCCTGCACCCCTGCTTTTCCTGTTTGCTGACTTTGGGGGTTATTTACGAAAGGCAAATCCACTTTGCACTGCAAGTGCACTTGGAAGTGCAGTCACTCTAAATCTAAGGGGTAGATCTGAAATGAGTGGAAGCTCTGCTGAATTTATCATCCAATCATGTGCAAGCTAAAATGCTGTTTTTTATTTTCCTTGCATGTCCCCCTCAGATCTACAGCAACTTTACTTCCAAGTGCACTTGCAGTGCAAAGTGGATTTTCCTTTACTAAATAACCCCCTTTATCTCTGTCTGACACCAGTACTGACTCATATGTGCATCCCACTGGCTTCATTCTTGCGAGACACCCATCCTCTGTGGACACTGCATTATAGAAACCACAGCCACCCTTTGGTTTACCCTTTGTTCAACCTCCTGTAATTTTGTGGCCAGTGAGTGAACATTGTGCTATGGGGGCAGCCACATACCGGTAGGTTAGGCCTGCTTGGCTTTTAAGAACAGGGACTGCTGTAGGTGAAGCTGCACTACATTGTTTCCTAAACAGTGTTGGCTGATTTTGTGATACACAGGTTGCAATGTCGGATACATAATCAATCCAAAATATTGAAAAGGTCTTCTTACACATGTGGTATTTAATACTCAGGAAAAGTAGCAGAATGAGTTTTGAGTTGTTAATCTAAGAATGTCTATGCTGTGTGTTAGAAATTTCCTATTAATTGACAATTTTGTGTAAAAAAAAAATACATTTTCATTTTTTTCCCACACATTCCAAAAACTTGTGGTAAAAAATATATGTCTTCAGAAGGCTCCCTGTGCTTCTTAGAAGATACCTTGGGGTCTTTGCTTTCCAAAATGTGGTCATTTTGTGGGTATTTCAATTGTCCTGGTGCTCCAGGGCCTACTTTTCAAATATTAACCTCAGGAGTTTGTCAATATCAGCTGGACTTCTGGCGAGCAGCCCAATTGAGACATTATTTACATACTTTACACACTCCAGATGTTTTTGAGCTAAATGTATTCCCTTTTGAAAAATATTGTACTGAGGGAGGACCACTCTCTCACACTATTTCAAAAATATACACTTTATTAGTAGCACCTTCTGAAAACTTCCAAATGCCATTCTTCCAGAAATGGGACCTGGATTTGGATACAACGTTCACAGAGGAACAGCGGGCTAACATAATCCACTCTATATTTGAATCTTCAATCTGTACTAAAATGCAGTAAACAAACTTCATGGTTGTTTCCCAATAGTATCGAACCCCGGCTCTCCTCCATAGATATTTCCCAAATGTCTCTGATCAATGTTGGCACTGTCAGAGGGAGCGAGGGACACTACTACATTTCTTCTGGTCATGTCCCAGAATCGCGAACTACTGGAGAGAGGTCCGAAGGATCATTCAAGAATTTAGTGATACTGAGATTCCTGAAGACCCAACTTTTTTTCTTCTGCATGACTATAAGACTCACAAAAATTTTATTATGTGCCACCTCTTAAATGTGGCTAAATCTTGTATCCCCTAGCCTGGAAGCAGACCCGACCACCCTCAGTGGGATTATGGCTTAGAAAGGTGAAAGAATTGAATTGATTGGAAGATTTGGTTTGGACAACCAGGCGGAAACGACAGATATATGACAAAACATGGCCCCAATGGAACCTTTTCATCATCTCAGAGGAAGGAAAGACTCTCATTGTTGTAAACCCTAATAACTGAGGGGAGAGAGCAATGTCTCCCTGAATTTAATTTGGCTCCATTGAGGGCGACGGGGAGGAGAAAGATGTACCGGTCACTTTTTGTTCCCTCCCTTCCCTTTTCTTTTTCTTTGGTGGTGGTGATGTTTCGTTTTCCCCTCCCCCTCCCCTTCTTCCTTTTTTTTTTTTTTTTCTTTTTTCTTTTTTTTTTAAATAATAATAGGAAAGGGGAAAGAGGGAAGGGAGAAGAAAGGTTAGCATTCTTATTACCATCCTTGGGATTACGAATCTGGGGTACGTTAGTTCTTGAGTTCATGACCGAGAGAGGTAACACATTTTGATTAATTTGTTGGATGGAATATAGATATGAATGTATTACTTAAGACTGAGGTTACTAATATCTAAAATATGCATGTATGCTCTAAGAATTGGAGCCTTTTTTCTCATCTTTAATAAAAGGAAAATTTACACTGATATGTAAGGCTCCTCGCAAATACTGAAGTTCAGTAATCACTCCAGGGCCTCCAAAAATTTGATTGGTAGTCAAGAAATTAGATGTGTAATTTATGCCCCCAGTTTCTGCCCCTGAAAAACATCCCCACAGCATGATGCTGCCACCATCATGCTTTACTGCAGGGATGGCATAGGCTGCCTGGTTTCCTCCAGACATGACACTTGCCATTCAGGCCAAAGAGTTCAATAAAGAGTTCAATCTTTGTCTCATCAGACCAGATAATTTTTTTTCTCTTGATCTGAGAGTCCTTCAAATGCCTTTTGGCAAATTCCAGGTGGGCTGTCATGTGCCTTTTACTTAGGAGTGGTTTCCGTCTGGCCACTCTACCAAACAGGCCTGACTGGTGGAGTGCTGCAGATATGGTTGTTGTTCTGGAAGGTTCTCCTCTATCCACAGAGAAACACTGGAGCTCTGTCAGAGTTACCATCAGGTTTTTGGTCACCTCCCTGACTAAGACCCTTCTCCCTCGACCGCTCAGTTTGGCCAGGCAACCCACTCTAGGAAGAGTCCTGGTGGTTCCAAACTTCTTCAATTTACAGATGATGGAGGCCACTCATTGGGACTTTCAATGCTTCAGAACTTTTTCTGTACCCTTCCTCAGATCTGTGCCTCAATACAATCCTGTCTCGGAGGGCTACAGACAATTACTTGGACTTCATGACTTGGTTTGTGAGTCCTTATATAGACAGGTATGTGCCTTTCCAAATCATGTCCAATCAACTGAATTTAGCACAGGTGGACTCCAATCAAGTTGTAGAAACATCTCAATGATGATCAGTGGAAACCGGATGCGTCTGAGCTCAATTTTGAGTGTCATGGCAAAGGCTGTGAATACTCATGTACATGTGATTGTTTTTGTTTTTTATTTTTAATAAATTTGCAAAGATTTTAAACAATCTTCTTTCACGTTGTGATTTTAGGGTATTTTTTGTAGAATTTTAAAAAAGTAATGAATTTAATCCATTTTCGAATAAGGCTGAAACATAAAAAAAATGTGAAAAACGTGAAGCGCTGTGAATACTTTCCGGATGCATGTATGTATGATGTATTTTCAGACAGACTCATTGGAAATGTAAATTTGATCAAATTGTCTTGAAATCCTAATTAAAGCAAACTATGTCATTCCCTGATAGGTTCTTTTCTATCAATTAAAGAATTGCAGATAAGTCAATACGTATGTGGCAGCATTTGACAATCAGAATTGATTCTGCCCAGCTCCGGTGAGGGATGAAGATTGCCTAACTTCCCCCAAGCTGGCTGTACACTAGTAACATTTCATACGAAGATGTTATTCTTGGAACATTATTTGATTTTCTAATGATTATTGGGGTCAAAACGGCACTCTTCTTTGACTGTAGTGATGAAAAAAATCAAACAAACAAAATTTTTCTTGACCAAACAAAAGTCTATGTTGTTTTTGTTCCAGAAAAAAATCCACCAAAACGCATACAAATTGTAATCAAACCTGTTTAAAAACTCAAAAAAATAAATTAATAATTACAGTTAAATAGTAGGTGTGGATGGAATTGTAATGTCTTTCAAAGTTGACTGATGAAGGCAAGAAAAAAACATTCTAAGAATTTTCTGACAAGAAATTTCATATGAATATTTGTAAGAAATTCTACTGGTGCATGGTCATCTTTAACCACTTGACCTCTGGAAGGTTTTACCCACCTCATGATCAGGGCATTTTTTGCTATTCAGCTCTGTGCTAGGCTAGGAGGGACACTAACTGACAATCGCTACTACTAGCTACTAACTGCTACGTCGCTAATACAGTGATTAATGATAATACCTTACTCTGTACACTGTACTAATGACACCGGCTGGGAAGGGGTTAACATCATGGGGAAATCAAGGGGTTAACTGTGTGCCCAAGTGTAATGTGCTGCTTTTACTCACAGATCTGGCTTGATTTTAGGGAGAAGAAACAGCCAGATTGCTGTCTGTGTAAAGAGTTTTGTGTGTATATATACACAAAGAACTCTGTGCTATGATTGGCCACAGCCAATCAGCAGGTTTCAGCGAAAATGATTGGCTGAAATCTGCTGGCAAACTCATATGCTGTCCAATCACAGCATGGGGCAGCAGGGGCAGCGCTCTTGCATGCCCCAAACCCAGAAAAAAGGCTGCAATGAATGGGTACATTGCTTAGCCTATCTGTGCCACCCGTCCGCAGTAAATGTACTGTGGCCGGGGTGGCAAGCAGGTAATCTTGGGACTTTAGCAGGCACAATTACAGTTTCTTTTATCTATCAAATTGGTACTCACCTATTTAATTCTCTGCTGCTCTTTCTTTTCATCTGTTGAGTTTATAGTAGG
This sequence comes from Lithobates clamitans, assembly GCA_037952925.1. NCBI lineage: Eukaryota > Metazoa > Chordata > Amphibia > Anura > Ranidae > Lithobates > Lithobates clamitans. The sequence goes on along the minus strand of JBBGZY010001567.1, from coordinate 538,217 downwards.
TTATTATTATTTATTTCATGTTAATTTGATGATTATTGCTGAAAATAATTCTATCATATACAGCAGAGAGGTCTTACAAACGATCCACTCTGGTTCTCATGCCTCATTCATGTCTTATTATATCTATAAAGTACTGAAAGTACTGATTATGCTAATGTACTATGAACTGTAGATAATGATTAAAAACTTAAAGCAGAGGTTCCCTGAGACCTGGAAATTATTTCAAGGTTCCTTTAGGGTAAAGAGGTTGAGATAGGATGCTCAACCTCTAGCAATGAACCCAACCATTCATAAGCCCCCTGCTTAAACCTCCCACTCCTAATAACCCCACTTCTAACTCCCCTCCACTCAAACATACTTATATAAAGAAGTATTGAACCCTCAGCTGTTTTTTTTAGTTCAACACAATAAACTCTTCGCACCGACCCCTCCCAGCCCTTAAAGGGTTTCCAAAAGTAGGGAGGCGGAGGCGGCCCATCCATTAAGGGCGCACGGGTGCCGCCTCCCCTATCCATCACCCACTATCCATGCGTCTGGCCCCTTTCCGGACGCCAGACCATGGATTTCAATGCGGGGAGTTTTTTTTAAGCACCAATTAAAGCCTGGGGCTCTAATAGGCTTCAAAATAGGGTGAGCTCTGGGCGCAGAGCACTGCGCTACGAGCCCACCCAGGTGTGTGAGAATAGCGAGTGAATATTCCCTATTCTTAGACTGAATCGCCTCTCCCCCAATCAGAAAGCGCGGGTCTGAGACATGTTTCCTGATTGGCCGAAAGGAGAAGCGTTCTGATTGGCTGCCGAGGAGGGAGGAGACGGAAGCTGCCGAGCTGGGAAAGGAGAAGCTGCTCGTGATGCCCATGGAGGAGAGCAGGGGAAGCCACCCATAAGTGCCCGCAATGTATGGGGTAAGTGTACCGACCGGCTGACCGACCCGACATAAAAAATTACCACCAGCCTCCACTGCATTCTAGGGTACATAGCTGAGTGTTTCTATTGATGCACACAGTGTAAGAAGACACAACTCTAGTCCCTGCAAGCCAGGGTGACTTTATAGAATGCTGGAAGAGAAATCAGCAACCATGGCACCAGCTTAAACTGAAACATAGGCAAGGATTAAAATAATAAGCTGCATACTCAGAAAGAGAATAAATCATCTGCTGAAAATGCCAAAAACTGAGAATTTAATGTAGTTTTACCCATCCCAGCATGTCCCCTTTCCTTTAAGGTAACGGATTTAACCATATTCTTGCTTAAGGTGTTGATGTTGCAAAAGGCATTCTAGTAGGCCCTGTTGATACCCCGGGATCAGGGGTGCTCCTAGCCTTTGGTAATCCTGTTCCTACACCTCTGATTGGACAGGTACCGTGGACTGAATTCTCTGCATGCATATCAAGGCTTCATTTTTAATTTCAGCATGTACATTGCCCTGTTGTGCAGCTGAAGACGGTCCACCAGGGCAATGGGCTGGGAAATTTGATAAAATCTACTAATCCTCTGTCCTTTTTATTAGCTTTCTCAATCACAATGTTTTTATTGTCATAGTGTAAAGCAATAGTGTTTTATATGGAGATAATAAAGAAACAATTTATTGCTGCTGTTATCACCGCTGTGTAAAAGTGCATCTCGTGTGCATGTTTCCACTGATCCATCCTTTCATCATTAAAAGAAAAAAGCAGTACAGCGCTAAAAATAAACTAAATAAAAAGTCCAACATAAACTGATATCAAGCAAATGTCCAGTGATTCATCCGGTGATTCAGGTGACAAGGACAAACGAGAAGTGACTAAAGTGACAAGTAAGGACCTCCACCTTCAGTGACACCAGCCGCTCACCTCAATGGATGGACCCCTGAGTATATCAGTCAGGTCAGAAACAGCTGTTCCCTCACAGGGGAAATAACACAGACAGATAGCGACAGCAGCAGCAGCAGCCTGGGGATGTCAGCTCTCAGTGGTCAGCATACAGGTAGATGGTCACATGTAAAGATTTAAGAAAGGATCTAGTGCTCTCCGTATAATAATAAACCATTTATTAAAATTATAAAAAAGACACTCACATTATAAAGCACTGTACCCCAGTGCGAAGGAGAGAAGCATGAACGGAGCGGATGTCCCAATGCAGGATGAGCGAGCGGAGAGCGCGGGTGACGTCACGATCAAAGCACGTGGATGCCGTACGCGTTACGTCCCTCAAAGTGGGCGGGACTTCATCAGCGGCAACGGCTAAGCGCAGGGACGCCACTTAAATGCAAATCCGCTCTTCCTGATCAACCAATGGGCACGACTGTGTACTCATCTCCATGGCAACCCAATCCGACTGCTCATAACCAGGAACAGGAAGTGGTTTAATGAGCTCCTCCCATACTACCAATAAGCCTGAGTGCGCCCGTCACCATAGTAACCTGGGTCAGACAAACAAACCAGGAAGTATCTATTTTTTGGAGTAGTCATGGGTGTGAGTACATTAATGTTAGAAGACAATGATACATTGCCACAGAAACATAACTAAATGACTAAAATGATACAAAATATATAAATTATATGCAAATATATAATTATAAAGGCAATCAATGTAACCCCATGCCTCCGCTCAACATCCTGGGTAGTCCACTCCATTAATGCAAATAACATGAATTAAGCGAAAAATAAAGACCAGAAGTTGCATAAAAAACTTTACATAAAAACATATATAAAAATCTTTTTAAAACAAAGAGATTACTAACGATCGGAAATAAAGCAGTTGACATCAAATTCGACGTTCAACCCCCCTGGAACTAGAACCTTAGTCTCGTGAATCCAGTGAGATTCTCTGCGACTTATTTGGCGCAGAAAGTTGCCTCCCCTCCAGTGTTTGTCAACTCTCTCTATACCCCAGAAGCTTAAACCCCTGGGGTTTTGGTTGTGTACCAGTTTAAAATGCTTTGAGACGTTGTGTGTCTTTATCCCTTTTTTAATATTGTTGACATGTTCCCCTAGGCGGACATGTAAAGGGCGGGATGTCCTACCAATATACTGTAAGCCACACTCACACTGTAACATATAGACAACCCCAACCGTGGTACATGTTATGAGTTGATCTATTTTGTATTCTTTACCAGTGGAGGTGGCCTTAAAGCTTTTTCGTTTTTTATTGTTACACTTGGAATGCCTGCAGGCTGTGCACCGCCCACAGGCATAAAATCCTGACAGAAAGGAGAAAAGTCTACTTTCGGAATGTACTGGAGGATCCACTACACCAGGAGCTAAGCGGTCGCGTAGAGATGGAGCCTTTTTGTAAATGAACGACGGATGTGGTGGCAGCAGGGGACCCAGCACTCGGTCCTGTTTAAGAATTGACCAATTCTTTGATACAAGTTTTTCAAATTGCTTGTGCTGGATGTTGAAATTCAAAACCATTTTAAAATTCGAGACTTCTGAACCAGTATTCTTGATCTTATTGGATATCAGAGTGGTCCTATCCATGGCCATAACCCTATTAACCTCATCACTTAATGAGTTTTTGTCATATCCTTTGTCTACAAACCTTGATGAGAGTAAGGCAGACTGAGTGAGAAAATCGCTATCTCGTGTGCAGTTCCGTCTAAGTCTAACAAATTGTCCCCTGGGGATGTTGCAAAGCCACGATTTGTGGTGACAACTCCCCAGGGGAATGTAGGAGTTGCGGTCTGTGGGTTTGAGATAGTTACACAATCTAAACCCTTCATCATCTTTCCAGATTTCAAGGTCGAGAAATACTATTTTTTCTTTGCTAAAGTTCCATGACAGCTGGATATTCTTGGTGTTATTATCAAGTTTATGGATAAAAGAATCCAAACCTGATTGATCCCCATCCCAGATCATGATAAGGTCGTCTATGTAACGTTTGTAGCACACTAGCTCAGGGGGGCGTTCCTTGAACACTACGTCTTCCTCCCAGTGGGCCATGAACAGATTGGCCACACTGGGAGCAAAGCGAGCGCCCATCGCAACGCCTCTTTTTTGAAGGAAAAATTGGCGGTTAAACCAAAAATAGTTCTTAGCCAAACAAAAGGCCAAACTTTCCAATAAGAATTTTTTGTGCTTATCAGGGAGATCAGAGAAGGTGGACAGGGCCCATTGGACAGAGGCAAGGGCATCCTCATGGCCAATTATAGTGTAAAGGGACCCTACATCAGCTGTAATCAGAATACTAGAAGGAGAGCAGCTGACAGATTCCATGATTTGGATGACATGTTTTGTGTCCTTAAGGAAGGCTTCCGTTTTAAAGACCAAGGGCTGAAGGAAGTGGTCAATATATTGACCCAACCTAGAGGATATGGAATCTATACCATTTACTATGGGCCTCCCAGGGGGATTGGTTATATCCTTATGGATTTTTGGGAGGCAGTAAATGATAGGGGTTCTACAAAAGAGGGGATCCAAATAGGAAGCCTCTTTCTTGTTGAGAACATTATCCTTTTTTCCTTCCTCAATTAGCCAGTGAAGCTCATCCTTATAGGTCAACATAGGGTCCCTATTCAAAATCTGATAGGTGTCACGGTCTGCCAGTAGTCTATTAAGTTCTTCCATGTATTTGGACTTGTCTAAAATCACCAGACCCCCTCCTTTATCCGCAGGGCGGATGATGATATCATTCCTTGTTTCCAAGGATTTAATACCCTGCCTAATAGGTAGTGGGTCAACAGCCTTTCTGACTCTCATTTTATCCAGGTCGTTAAACAGCATATTCTTGAATACTTCAAGATATTTGTTATCAGTATTAAGGGGATTGAAAGTCGATTTGTTACGTAAATTGGAGTGATGACCTCCTACCATAGTAGCTGGTCTGCTTGAATTAGACAAAAAATACTTTTTCATATTGAGGTGTCGGACAAATTTATGAATATTCACATAAGTGTCAAACTTATTCAAATTCCGAACAGGGGCAAATTTCAGCCCCTTATCCAGAACCCGAATTTCGTTCTCACTTAAAACAGCACTACTCAAGTTGTATATCCCTGTTCCTAATAAGGTCTTTGTTTTTTGTAGTCGCCTACCCCCTCTAGTTCCTCTCTCTCTTTTCTTTTTCGAGGTGGGCCCGTCATTAATGGAGGCGGGGTCTGTGGTCGGTAATCCCACCAATCTCCTGGATTGGGCTGGTAAGACTGCGACCCTCTCCCCGGTCCATTCTGAACCCCTAAAAAATCCCCTCCCTCTTTATTAACTTGCTGCAATGGTGCAAATCTATTAGATAAGGGTAATTGACTCCCATGTGCAAAATGGGGTGGATCTCTTCTGGCCTCATTATTATGAGAATATGAACCATGTTTCTGATATTCCCATCCCCGGGGAGATCCATAATCCTGCTGGTAATGCGGATAGTCATGGTCCTCTCTACCGGGGATATGTGGGGGACCCCTTCCTCTACCTCCACCTCTTTTAGAGTTGGCTCTATTTCCCCGGCCCCCTCTAGTGGGGGGAACAGGTGGGGGATAACTACGAGAGTTAGGTATGGCAGGGGATGGGCCTGGAGTGCTAATTGAATGATGGGGGATGGTTTGAGAGTTGGTCCCGGATGGATTAGGAGGGGGAGGGGGAGGGGGAGCAGCCTGCCATTTAAAAATATTCCCACTCCTAAAATCATCCGAGTCTCTCATATATTTTTTCTTTTTCTTGTTTTGAGACTCAAGGTCCCATTTTGTCAGTTTATTCCCAAGGTCGGTGGATAATTTTAAGAATTCTTCACTGTTTTTGAAGGGTTCTAAGGTGTTCTTAATGTCGCGAATTTGCGACTCAAGAGACTCCATTTTTCTCTCTTTACGTGATAACAATAACTGTAATAATTCAGAACCCTTTTTGACAAAGAAATCTCTCCATTCAGTCATAGATGCCTCATCTAAGAGGCCATCGTTAGGTGGGATATCCCACCTTAGCCTCCTAGGGACAAGATTAGAGGAGAGATATTGTCTAAAGGAAGCAATATCCCACCAGGTTTTCACCTTCTTTTCAAAAATATGATTCAACTTCCTGAAAGAGGAGGTGAGGTCATTGCCTTGTTCTGATAAAGGAGCATGTGAGAAAACCTCATCTAGCTTAATTTCTCGTTTTTCTAAATAGTAAAATACATCCATGGTTGCAGCTGAAGTTGTGATAAATTAAACAAGGATCAATATACAGGGAGATCAACCAGCGCAAACCAAAACCTAGCTGAAAAGCGGCTGTGACACTGAGGGTTAAATTTACCAAATCCCATATAAACATAAAAGAAAAAAGCAGTACAGCGCTAAAAATAAACTAAATAAAAAGTCCAACATAAACTGATATCAAGCAAATGTCCAGTGATTCATCCGGTGATTCAGGTGACAAGGACAAACGAGAAGTGACTAAAGTGACAAGTAAGGACCTCCACCTTCAGTGACACCAGCCGCTCACCTCAATGGATGGACCCCTGAGTATATCAGTCAGGTCAGAAACAGCTGTTCCCTCACAGGGGAAATAACACAGACAGATAGCGACAGCAGCAGCAGCAGCCTGGGGATGTCAGCTCTCAGTGGTCAGCATACAGGTAGATGGTCACATGTAAAGATTTAAGAAAGGATCTAGTGCTCTCCGTATAATAATAAACCATTTATTAAAATTATAAAAAAGACACTCACATTATAAAGCACTGTACCCCAGTGCGAAGGAGAGAAGCATGAACGGAGCGGATGTCCCAATGCAGGATGAGCGAGCGGAGAGCGCGGGTGACGTCACGATCAAAGCACGTGGATGCCGTACGCGTTACGTCCCTCAAAGTGGGCGGGACTTCATCAGCGGCAACGGCTAAGCGCAGGGACGCCACTTAAATGCAAATCCGCTCTTCCTGATCAACCAATGGGCACGACTGTGTACTCATCTCCATGGCAACCCAATCCGACTGCTCATAACCAGGAACAGGAAGTGGTTTAATGAGCTCCTCCCATACTACCAATAAGCCTGAGTGCGCCCGTCACCATAGTAACCTGGGTCAGACAAACAAACCAGGAAGTATCTATTTTTTGGAGTAGTCATGGGTGTGAGTACATTAATGTTAGAAGACAATGATACATTGCCACAGAAACATAACTAAATGACTAAAATGATACAAAATATATAAATTATATGCAAATATATAATTATAAAGGCAATCAATGTAACCCCATGCCTCCGCTCAACATCCTGGGTAGTCCACTCCATTAATGCAAATAACATGAATTAAGCGAAAAATAAAGACCAGAAGTTGCATAAAAAACTTTACATAAAAACATATATAAAAATCTTTTTAAAACAAAGAGATTACTAACGATCGGAAATAAAGCAGTTGACATCAAATTCGACGTTCAACCCCCCTGGAACTAGAACCTTAGTCTCGTGAATCCAGTGAGATTCTCTGCGACTTATTTGGCGCAGAAAGTTGCCTCCCCTCCAGTGTTTGTCAACTCTCTCTATACCCCAGAAGCTTTCAGGAAGTTGAATCATATTTTTGAAAAGAAGGTGAAAACCTGGTGGGATATTGCTTCCTTTAGACAATATCTCTCCTCTAATCTTGTCCCTAGGAGGCTAAGGTGGGATATCCCACCTAACGATGGCCTCTTAGATGAGGCATCTATGACTGAATGGAGAGATTTCTTTGTCAAAAAGGGTTCTGAATTATTACAGTTATTGTTATCACGTAAAGAGAGAAAAATGGAGTCTCTTGAGTCGCAAATTCGCGACATTAAGAACACCTTAGAACCCTTCAAAAACAGTGAAGAATTCTTAAAATTATCCACCGACCTTGGGAATAAACTGACAAAATGGGACCTTGAGTCTCAAAACAAGAAAAAGAAAAAATATATGAGAGACTCGGATGATTTTAGGAGTGGGAATATTTTTAAATGGCAGGCTGCTCCCCCTCCCCCTCCCCCTCCTAATCCATCCGGGACCAACTCTCAAACCATCCCCCATCATTCAATTAGCACTCCAGGCCCATCCCCTGCCATACCTAACTCTCGTAGTTATCCCCCACCTGTTCCCCCCACTAGAGGGGGCCGGGGAAATAGAGCCAACTCTAAAAGAGGTGGAGGTAGAGGAAGGGGTCCCCCACATATCCCCGGTAGAGAGGACCATGACTATCCGCATTACCAGCAGGATTATGGATCTCCCCGGGGATGGGAATATCAGAAACATGGTTCATATTCTCATAATAATGAGGCCAGAAGAGATCCACCCCATTTTGCACATGGGAGTCAATTACCCTTATCTAATAGATTTGCACCATTGCAGCAAGTTAATAAAGAGGGAGGGGATTTTTTAGGGGTTCAGAATGGACCGGGGAGAGGGTCGCAGTCTTACCAGCCCAATCCAGGAGATTGGTGGGATTACCGACCACAGACCCCGCCTCCATTAATGACGGGCCCACCTCGAAAAAGAAAAGAGAGAGAGGAACTAGAGGGGGTAGGCGACTACAAAAAACAAAGACCTTATTAGGAACAGGGATATACAACTTGAGTAGTGCTGTTTTAAGTGAGAACGAAATTCGGGTTCTGGATAAGGGGCTGAAATTTGCCCCTGTTCGGAATTTGAATAAGTTTGACACTTATGTGAATATTCATAAATTTGTCCGACACCTCAATATGAAAAAGTATTTTTTGTCTAATTCAAGCAGACCAGCTACTATGGTAGGAGGTCATCACTCCAATTTACGTAACAAATCGACTTTCAATCCCCTTAATACTGATAACAAATATCTTGAAGTATTCAAGAATATGCTGTTTAACGACCTGGATAAAATGAGAGTCAGAAAGGCTGTTGACCCACTACCTATTAGGCAGGGTATTAAATCCTTGGAAACAAGGAATGATATCATCATCCGCCCTGCGGATAAAGGAGGGGGTCTGGTGATTTTAGACAAGTCCAAATACATGGAAGAACTTAATAGACTACTGGCAGACCGTGACACCTATCAGATTTTGAATAGGGACCCTATGTTGACCTATAAGGATGAGCTTCACTGGCTAATTGAGGAAGGAAAAAAGGATAATGTTCTCAACAAGAAAGAGGCTTCCTATTTGGATCCCCTCTTTTGTAGAACCCCTATCATTTACTGCCTCCCAAAAATCCATAAGGATATAACCAATCCCCCTGGGAGGCCCATAGTAAATGGTATAGATTCCATATCCTCTAGGTTGGGTCAATATATTGACCACTTCCTTCAGCCCTTGGTCTTTAAAACGGAAGCCTTCCTTAAGGACACAAAACATGTCATCCAAATCATGGAATCTGTCAGCTGCTCTCCTTCTAGTATTCTGATTACAGCTGATGTAGGGTCCCTTTACACTATAATTGGCCATGAGGATGCCCTTGCCTCTGTCCAATGGGCCCTGTCCACCTTCTCTGATCTCCCTGATAAGCACAAAAAATTCTTATTGGAAAGTTTGGCCTTTTGTTTGGCTAAGAACTATTTTTGGTTTAACCGCCAATTTTTCCTTCAAAAAAGAGGCGTTGCGATGGGCGCTCGCTTTGCTCCCAGTGTGGCCAATCTGTTCATGGCCCACTGGGAGGAAGACGTAGTGTTCAAGGAACGCCCCCCTGAGCTAGTGTGCTACAAACGTTACATAGACGACCTTATCATGATCTGGGATGGGGATCAATCAGGTTTGGATTCTTTTATCCATAAACTTGATAATAACACCAAGAATATCCAGCTGTCATGGAACTTTAGCAAAGAAAAAATAGTATTTCTCGACCTTGAAATCTGGAAAGATGATGAAGGGTTTAGATTGTGTAACTATCTCAAACCCACAGACCGCAACTCCTACATTCCCCTGGGGAGTTGTCACCACAAATCGTGGCTTTGCAACATCCCCAGGGGACAATTTGTTAGACTTAGACGGAACTGCACACGAGATAGCGATTTTCTCACTCAGTCTGCCTTACTCTCATCAAGGTTTGTAGACAAAGGATATGACAAAAACTCATTAAGTGATGAGGTTAATAGGGTTATGGCCATGGATAGGACCACTCTGATATCCAATAAGATCAAGAATACTGGTTCAGAAGTCTCGAATTTTAAAATGGTTTTGAATTTCAACATCCAGCACAAGCAATTTGAAAAACTTGTATCAAAGAATTGGTCAATTCTTAAACAGGACCGAGTGCTGGGTCCCCTGCTGCCACCACATCCGTCGTTCATTTACAAAAAGGCTCCATCTCTACGCGACCGCTTAGCTCCTGGTGTAGTGGATCCTCCAGTACATTCCGAAAGTAGACTTTTCTCCTTTCTGTCAGGATTTTATGCCTGTGGGCGGTGCACAGCCTGCAGGCATTCCAAGTGTAACAATAAAAAACGAAAAAGCTTTAAGGCCACCTCCACTGGTAAAGAATACAAAATAGATCAACTCATAACATGTACCACGGTTGGGGTTGTCTATATGTTACAGTGTGAGTGTGGCTTACAGTATATTGGTAGGACATCCCGCCCTTTACATGTCCGCCTAGGGGAACATGTCAACAATATTAAAAAAGGGATAAAGACACACAACGTCTCAAAGCATTTTAAACTGGTACACAACCAAAACCCCAGGGGTTTAAGCTTCTGGGGTATAGAGAGAGTTGACAAACACTGGAGGGGAGGCAACTTTCTGCGCCAAATAAGTCGCAGAGAATCTCACTGGATTCACGAGACTAAGGTTCTAGTTCCAGGGGGGTTGAACGTCGAATTTGATGTCAACTGCTTTATTTCCGATCGTTAGTAATCTCTTTGTTTTAAAAAGATTTTTATATATGTTTTTATGTAAAGTTTTTTATGCAACTTCTGGTCTTTATTTTTCGCTTAATTCATGTTATTTGCATTAATGGAGTGGACTACCCAGGATGTTGAGCGGAGGCATGGGGTTACATTGATTGCCTTTATAATTATATATTTGCATATAATTTATATATTTTGTATCATTTTAGTCATTTAGTTATGTTTCTGTGGCAATGTATCATTGTCTTCTAACATTAATGTACTCACACCCATGACTACTCCAAAAAATAGATACTTCCTGGTTTGTTTGTCTGACCCAGGTTACTATGGTGACGGGCGCACTCAGGCTTATTGGTAGTATGGGAGGAGCTCATTAAACCACTTCCTGTTCCTGGTTATGAGCAGTCGGATTGGGTTGCCATGGAGATGAGTACACAGTCGTGCCCATTGGTTGATCAGGAAGAGCGGATTTGCATTTAAGTGGCGTCCCTGCGCTTAGCCGTTGCCGCTGATGAAGTCCCGCCCACTTTGAGGGACGTAACGCGTACGGCATCCACGTGCTTTGATCGTGACGTCACCCGCGCTCTCCGCTCGCTCATCCTGCATTGGGACATCCGCTCCGTTCATGCTTCTCTCCTTCGCACTGGGGTACAGTGCTTTATAATGTGAGTGTCTTTTTTATAATTTTAATAAATGGTTTATTATTATACGGAGAGCACTAGATCCTTTCTTAAATCTTTACATGTGACCATCTACCTGTATGCTGACCACTGAGAGCTGACATCCCCAGGCTGCTGCTGCTGCTGTCGCTATCTGTCTGTGTTATTTCCCCTGTGAGGGAACAGCTGTTTCTGACCTGACTGATATACTCAGGGGTCCATCCATTGAGGTGAGCGGCTGGTGTCACTGAAGGTGGAGGTCCTTACTTGTCACTTTAGTCACTTCTCGTTTGTCCTTGTCACCTGAATCACCGGATGAATCACTGGACATTTGCTTGATATCAGTTTATGTTGGACTTTTTATTTAGTTTATTTTTAGCGCTGTACTGCTTTTTTCTTTTATGTTTATATGGGATTTGGTAAATTTAACCCTCAGTGTCACAGCCGCTTTTCAGCTAGGTTTTGGTTTGCGCTGGTTGATCTCCCTGTATATTGATCCTTTCATCATTCCCTGGTTTGGACTAGCAGGCATGTATTTATTATAAGAGGGTTGCTGGACGCGACCATCATGTCTTTTCTCTTATTATGGGACATTGGAGAGTCTTTCCTCCCAAAGCAGGTATTTGTGTCTGGTGAATGCCAATGGAATGAATCCCCCATTGGCTTTGGTACTTCAACAGCATGATGATCCTCCACTTCTCAGGTCCCTCTTCCATGCTCCTGGCCCCTCCCTTCTGTTGATTGGGGCACCCAAGCCATGCTGCAGCTCCCTGCATTCATTCAGACCCCCTCTCTCTCTTGATTGGCTAACTGACTTTGACAGCAGCGGGAGCCAATGGCACCACTCTTGTGTCTCAGCCAATCAGGTGGGAGAGTCCCAAAAGGCACTCGTGGACATTGCTGGACAGAGATGGGGCTCAGGTAAATATTAGGGGGGGCTGAGGGCATCTGCTGCATACAGAAGGCTTGTTATCTCAGTGCACTGGAGAATAATGGCTAGGATATGGTGCAAAGTACGCTGAGATGCACCTCTTAGCATAAGCAGTAGGTGAAAGTCTCCATGTAGCAGCTGTAAGGGGAAAGTTTTTAGTCCTAGTTTTTCAGTTGGCTAATGTTGGGGCCCATTTGTACTGTTGGTGCATGTGAGAGTAGTCCCAGTCAAGCTTGCAGGCAGCAATAAGTAATCTAGTAAGATGGCTGTATGGTCAGTTCCTAAAGGGCTGTTTCTCTAGCAGCAGATAGTAAATTCCCACAGCAGTAGCTCACTATCCAGTCACACACAGTGATTAGTCCACTCTCTGCTCTGCACCCAGATGACTCTGGCTGTTGGCACACCTGGACTCAGCGCTCTGGGTTTCAGCTCAGGCCACTGATATGCAGCTATCGAGGTGCACACTAGGCAGTGAGGTACACTCTCCAGTCTCCCTGATGACAAGAGCTGGAGAGTGTACCTCAGGAGCTGAGTCCTGTACAGTCTGAGTCTTTCCCCTTCTCCTGGTAATCTCCCTCTGGGAAATGCAGTTCAAAAACTCTTGATTACAGCAGAGTCTCTCAACTCTGGACTACAGTTCCCACAGTGCAGTGCTGCCTAACTCAAGTCAGTTTAACTCTTCCTACTCAGCAGCGCCAATATCCATATCTGATAACAGAAAGGGTACTGGGGATGCAAACAATCTCTGTAGTAGTCCACACAGCATACAGTGAGAGCCATGGTTTTTTTTTTTGGTTCTGTGAGAGCAGATTATCTTCTGCACACTGACCACATAGGGTTGCTTTCTTGGCACCTCTGACATTCTTAGGGCGCCTTGTTATTTTTTTAAATTAATACAAGGCATTCTGTGATTGAACAAGGTAGAGAGGAGGGATAGTGACGTCATAATAGCATAGTATAATAGTAGATGTACCCTTCTCATTTAAGTTTCTACCAGCAATAAATACAAAAAGACATTCCGTAGACTGTTTAATGAGCGAGAGTGAATGGACAGTTGCTGTGTGACTGGTTGCCTCTGCACTAAGTTGCAAAAGAACCTGTTAAAATACAGCGGCTCCTGGGGGGATAATACTAAATGTGGGTGCTCACCCAGGATTTCCCTATAGTGAATGCTGCAGTTTCTATTTGAGTCAATAGGTTGAATAGACTGCAATAGACTGCAGATTTGTGGTTTTCTGTGGACTCTCTGTAGCATAAAAATACAGGAGAGGATTGCTACAGTGTTTTCTTACAGTGAAATTGCCTGTCTCACAGAGAAATAGCTGCCAGTGCGGGTACATTTTCTGGTGGGCAATGATGAGTTAACTCCCAGGGTTGGAGGATTCTGCTCAACAGGAAGAGAAGTTGGCACCAGAGAATCTTGGGGGAGGGAGTCAGAGCTATTACGTGTATTCCAAGGACTGAGTACACCCTGCACGTGGGAAGGAGTACCAATATGGTGCACTACCTAAACTTTGGATGCCAAGTAATGCTTACGCCAGAACCTGCTGCTGCATCAGAGTAACTGAATTAGCGGGCCGAAGCGCAAGAGTACATCACTGACATGGGTGTGAGGCTGGTGCACTGGGACTGCTTTGCCCTTGGGCACCCTCCAGGGAATGGAGCACCTGTGTATAGTGTGCGATAACTGCTGGAGACCAACTGCAGTAATGAGGGCATGGAGCAGCTGTGGACACTGTGGAGAACCTTTATTTGACCTATTGCCTATAAGGACCGCAGGCTAGACTTTCTCTCTATGCACTCAACCAGATCATGACACAGAATGAGGGCCATGAAAAGTTTCAAAGATTCATGACTATTGTATACCAGATGTATCTAGTTTCCCTTTAATATCACAGCCTTTAAACCTGCTACGTACCCCCATTCCTATTTACCCCAAATAATTGAGACCACACCCATCTGGAGTAAAATATTGGCCGTAGCAGCCAATTATCTTTATTAATAATAACCAATAAAATTAATTTCAATATCAACTTAACGTAACTGTATAAAAACACCTGACATATCAGTTAAATACTCCCGTTGGTCTTTGCAGGGAAAAACCCACCAATCTTAAACTCGATCCAATCAGGCACTGCGGTACCTTAACTAAAATAGGCCTCCAGCTGACATGCTAGCTCGGAGACAACAAACCAATTGACCGCAGTGCACCCAATAACCAATTCCAGCTAAAACCTCCGTTAGCTGGAATACCACCAACGGGCCTCATACTACTGATGGGTCCCAAACTTTACCATAACTGGGGTTTAATCCTTCACCCGCAAAGACCAACATCACGCCACAGCACACACCAGGGTAAAGCCTTACCCTTGTGTGCCCTGCCAAACCCTCAATGTTCGCTGTATCCCATCCTGTATTCCCAAAGCCCACATCGTTCAGGTGTACCCCATCTCTCCGCAAGTAACGCCATGTATCCACCTCTAACACCATGTGCCTGATAGCCAACCCACCATTCCTGACCACGAAACCACTGACTTCCTTGTTAACCTTCTTACGGGCCCCGTTAAACTTGTCCACCAACCTCGCCAACCTCCACGTAGTACGTGCCACGATGTCCGACCACACAATCAACATGTGTGGAAAAGCCATCCTAAGTTGCCAAAATCAAATTTGATGTCTCGCACTAAATCTAACATTGACCCGAGCCCCAGATCATTGCCGCCAACGTGTAACACCCACCCGTCAGGAGGCCTATCCATACGTGCAAATCTACGCACCTACGACACCGTTCTACCCCATAGCATACCAGGCCCCCCAACCACCAGAGACAGGCTTCCTGTCTGGAAAAACCCCAACTGTCTCCCATCCCTTCTAGCATCACCTCTCCTCGCCCCCCAACACATATAGGGGTGGCCCACTGATCAGACCAGGCACTGCGTTTGACCTGAAAGAAAAGAAAAAACAAAAAACAAAAAACAAACCCCCCAATAAATCAGTTAGACACCCCAGCACATATAATCTTTTCAATGTACTCGTAGCCACCCTTATCCTAAAGGAATGGGATGAAAACTTTTTTTTTTTTTTTGATCCCCCAAACCAAGTGCCCCCAAACATTTATTGAAAATTTCAATGAATTGAAAAAACGCGATAAAGACAACCCATCCTGATGTACCAAAAGGGGGGACCACCCCCCCCCCCCCCCCCGGGCGTATGGCAAGAAGCCTCCTGCACCAATTGTTCTGGGCACAAGGGAGAACCAGGCAGTGAAAAAAAAAAAAAAAAACCTGCACCGTTATTCCCTTGCCCCGCTGATCCGTTTTAGATTTTGTAACCAATATGGACAATCTGTCCTCCCCACAACTGACATCCATTACACCCAATCCCCCATTTTTCTTTTTAGCGGGGCTGACTAATTCACTAATTCGAAACGCCCCGAAAAACGCCAAGGCGAATGCCGCCTTAAACAAAACTACCTCATAACCTGACGAACACGTAATGTCTAACTGCGCCACTGTCCCTCCCCAGCTTAGAACGCCAGTAACCCTTCAATGCCTGCCCAACCCAAAATTCCTTAGTAAAGTCAGATAAACCTTGAAGTTTTAACCAAAACGCCAGGCCTGCCAACTTCTTTTTCAACCCAGACACCGACACCCCATCCTCCAGATTCCGGGAAACAAAATACAAAAAACCAACAACCAGAAATCTTGTTCCTCATGGCCTTCCACCATCTGTTGCAGCATTGATACCCAGTCCTGCCATACTCTGTTGTAAGCTGACCACGTCGCCTCGCTCACTGACTGTCTAATCCATCCCGCTACTCTTCCAAGGCCATCCTCCACAGCCGCTCGGGACAAGGGACCCCGTTCTGCTCCGCCCCTGGTACCAACTCCCGCAATCTGTCCCACTGAAAGCGAGATAGTGCATCAGCAATGACATTTTCCACACCAGAGAGGTGCCCAGCATAGATGCACATGTTCCGCTGCCAGACAGCGCAATACAAGGTGTCTGAGCAACCTTACCACCGGCGGTGATGCAGCTGAAACCTTGTTAATTACCTGTACCACCCCCAGGTTGTCCCCGTGAAATCTAACTTTCAAATTCCTGAAAGATTCCCCCCACAACTCCACTGCTAATACCACAGGGAACCGTTCAAACAGTAACATGTTCTTTACTAAACCTGCCTCCTTCCACGACTGAGGCCAAGGCCCTGCACTCCACTTACCTTGGAAGAAGGCTCCAAAAAACCGCAGAAACCACCGCATCTGTGTACAGCTCCCGATCCAAATTGCTAACTGGCCCTGACATCCACAACACACTGCCATTAAAATTAGCCAGGAACGTGTGCCGTACCTACAGGTCTTCCCTATGAGCCTTCACCAAGCGCACATAGTGCTTGGGGGACGAAACCCCTGCCGTACTTGCAGACAGCCGCCTGCAAAATACCCTTGCCATGGGCAAAATGCGACACGCCAAATGTAACTTACCTAATAAGGATTGCAGGGTGCAATCCTTATTGCAGGGTGCGCAGCCGTACTTTGCGAAATCCCATTATTCCCTGAATCTCTGCTTGCAAAGCCGTCAGCTTATCTGCCGGCAGCCTGCACTCCATGTTCTCTGAGTCTAACATGATGCCTAAGAAACTCAACACCGTCCGTGGACCTTCAGTCTTCTCTGGGGCCAATGGAATACCAAACGTATCTGCAACATGTTCCAGCGTAGCCAACAGGACCGCACAAAACGTCTGACTTGGGAGGGCCCACGCAAAGGAAATCGTCCAAATAGTGAATGATTGAATTTATTCCCGCGACGTCACTCACCACCTACTCTAGGAAGGAACTAAACTGTTCAAACAACGCGCAGGATATAGAACACCCCATAGGTAGCCAGCAATCTCCGTAGTGTTCCTACTGCCAACAAACGAAAAACTCTCCGGGTGAACCGGTAGCAAACGAAAAGCCGACGCTATGTCAGCTATCGCCCTAAGTGCCCCCCGCCCATACACCCAAACTACCGCTGCATCAAACGACGTATATGAGACCACTCAGACCTCTGGGTCGATGGCATCATTCCCCGAACCCCCTTTAGGGTAGGAAAAATTCTGAATAAGCCTAAATTTGTTAGGCTCTTTCTTCGGCACAACGCCTAGCGTTGCCACTACCAAATCCGATATTGGCAACGAAGGAACATTCCCACTTATGCGGCCTAACAAAATTTTCTTCCCCAGTTTCTCCTAAACCATGTCAGCATGTTGTAAGGCTGACCGCAAATTGCATGACAGCGGGGGAGTATTCATTAAACGTGAAGGGATTCTAAATCCCCGACCAAGTAACCGCGCTGCCTCCCTGTCTGGGTATCTATCTAGGAAAGGTTGCATCTTTGCCACTTTCACCGGCGTTCTCCCCTTTTTCCCCCAGGGTCGCCGTTACAGCCCTTTCCTTGTTTAAAAACACCAGGACACCGTGTGTCCCCCTCCACAACCTGAACCTTCGTGCTTGTACTTGCACGACCCCCAAATCTACAGGAACCCTTATTAAACTGCCACCCCTTGAAAAAACAGAGCCGTCGGCCTAGCCGAGGTCATAAGGCGCATCCATAAGCTGATGTCCTTATGATCCCACTTCAAGGACGGGCGTATAGCCCTCCGCTGCCTAAAACTGCTCGTCATACCGCAGCCAAGCTGTTCCCCTGTAACTCTGAATGCCACACCTATAGCGTCCAAATAGCCCAAACAATGACTAGCAGTGCTCTGGGTTCTTTTCCCCAATAACACTTGTCAATATTGCAACGGCCTGCAGCCAATTCGCAAAAGTCCTGGGGATAAGCCTCTACCTCCTTTTCTCCTTGTCCTCCTTCTTGTTATCCTCCGGCTTAACCCTATCTAAGTTATATTTTACCAGCGGTAGGAGCGCAAAAATCTCCACGTATTCCCCTTTCCTAATTTTTCTCGAACTTCAGGTTTTAGGTGCGCTCCGATGGGCCCCTCAAAACCCACCTAAACCTCACATTTTTCTGCATCTGCCAGTCTCACCAAATCTTGTTTTTTCGCCCCTTCCCCTGTTCCCCCCCCCCCGGCGGCTTAGGCACCACCTCCTGCACTGCCACCCCAGCGACCTCCGTCGCGGGCGCCGCTTGTTCCGTAGCAGGCACGGGGGGAGTCCCCGAGCCCGTTGACCACCCGACCCTTGCCCCCCCCGACCCCAGGATCCACCCACCGCCGCAGGAAACTGAATCCCAATTGGCCCCAGCTCAAATTTTTTTTACTAAATCCTTCAAACCTGCTCAGAATTCCTGCAACCCCAATTCCGCCGTAGCGCGGCCAACCGCCCACGCGGCCGGAGTGGGAGGCACAGTCGCATCCGACTGCCCCGCTGCTCCCTGACCCCCACTGTTAATCTCGCCCCCCTCCCCCACAAGATTACCAACAACACGTGAAGGAATAAACATGGACTTACCGAGATGCCTGGGAAGGGTCCCACCAGCCGAAAGTCCCGTCTCCACTGCAGCATGACGTCCCTGCTGCCCATCGTCGTCCGACTGCGACAGCTCTCCTTCTGACCGGTCTTCTCCTATCTCCGCTTCAGTGGCCGACCGTCCTCCAGCCGACACCTCCCTGGACGCCGGGGATCCGCGGTCCTACAGAGCTCCTCCTCCGAGCGCCGGATTCACCCACTGATTTGTGGGTCGCTTTTTTATGGGCCCAATGACATCTATCCCACAGTGCCACACCAGGCCACTGCCCGCTTCTGTCCTCTCTCCCTTCCCTCTTACGTGCCCCCCAGCCCCAGCTTTGGGGTGCCTGGGTGCCGTTGCTGCCATCCTCCCATGCTGAAGCCCCGCCCCTGCTGTGGAAACGCCAGGGGCCTGTCTCCCTGCTCCATCTTCGCTAGGCCCAGCATCCGCCTTGGAACTGCTGGCGCTACTCCTGGATGCTCCACGGACTGATGGCCTCTGCCCCCCCTTCTCCCCACCTCATGTGCCATTGCGCGCTTCGCGGGAGGCCCAGAAACCGAACCTGCTGTCTCTGCTCTCTGGGAGGGAGGGGGATAGAGGGATCTGGCTGGGAGCGAACCCCCCCTTTCCTGCGCCACCACGTGCTTTGCAGGCGGCCCAGAAACCGGCCGACCCGCACGGAGCTTCTGACTCTGCACCCTGGGAGGGGTAGAGGGGGATCCGGGGAGAAACGAGCCTGGCGGCCTGGACCGCCGCGCTCGCACCGACTCACCCACCGCTGAAATGGCCGCTGAGGCACTGTCACCCGGCGCCGCATCCAGGTTGCTCTCAAGCCATCCTGGTCCCCTGGACGCCGTCCCGGCCTTCAATCTTGCAAACAGGGATTCACAGCGGCCATGCTGCAAGCTCTCTCTTCCAGACCAACTGAGCTGGGAAGGGACCTTGCCCCCTGCTCAGTTAATTTTTGCTCCACCCCTTCCTAATAACCTACCAATCCCAATTGTTCTAACATAAACATCCCTCAAACTATGTTCCACTGTTAACTCTGTCATGCCCGCCCTTTGCTTATTATTTTTATTTCTTTGCTCCGGGCTTTCTTCCAAAAGAGAGTAGCAATGGAGTATGGGCCAGAATACCCTTATATGCTCAAGGCTATTATGGATGAAAGAAGAGAGAAAGAACAGAGCAGAATGGTGCGAGGAGGGAGTTTGGGAATATCTCAGTGTTCCGAAACCCGGCCCGCCTCCTGACCACTCTGCTGTCTCAGCCTGGCTCACCTTGGCTACATCCCTGACCATGGCGGTTACCTGCTATCAAGCTACCAGAACCAGTGCTTCTTTGAGCCTTGTACCTCTGTCACTACATTTAGGGGTACTCAGACCAAAACCACAAGGGAAGCCCTCTTGGCCTCCAGCCAAGGTACGTGACATGCTGTGTTGCCTCTTTTACATCTGTTATATGTTATGGACCCGTTTGTTGCAAATTGTTGGTCTGCAAATAAGTTGCAGTTGACTGAACGGAACTGAACGTTGCTGCAAAAAAAAAAAAACACGATTGTTATGGGTACATTTTTCTAATTTTTTTTCTTGCGTTGTTACGTGTTTTTTGTTGGTTTACTAAGAACATTTTTGGACTTTAGGCTTGCAGAGCCAATGGCCAATATGTAAATAGGCCACTGTGTAGCAAGGTAGTAGCCATAGCATAGCAAGTGGACTTTGGTTATTATATTAGGATTATGGAAAGGGATGGTTGGCACTCAGGATGGCATCCAAACAGTATTCCTTTATTGAAAAGACATTTTTTGCAATGCTGTAAAAAACATCCTACGTGTTTTGGACATTAGGATTCATATAGCGCCAACAGTTTGCACAGCGCTTTACAATCTAAAGGAAAATAGAAATAGAGTTACAATACAATACAATACAAGAGGGTTAAGAGGTCCCTGCTCATAAGAGCTTACATTCTAATATAATGCTTCAAACACACACTGTGTGATGTTCATGCTCATATGCTAACTTTGTTTCTTTGTAGCTGACAAAGATTTGAACTTCGACTGCAGTACAATGTATTAGATGCACTATCATTCACTGTTAGATAGTGGTAGGGCTCTACCTAGATAGGTTGTCTAAATATGTCTAAATATTCCTAAGTAATGTTTGCTGTAAGAGTTCTTTTGCCGGATGGCTACTTATTTGGCTTGACGGCATTCTCCCAATATGTTGTACAAAACTTTTGCACTTTGGCTATGAGAATATTAATTATATTATACTTATGTTACTTTATACCCCCTTTCCCCATCTGTTCTTATGGGATATTCTGCTCTTGGTGACAAGAGATATATATTTTTTGTCTGTTCTGGCCCATGAGGATAGGGGCTATTTTTAGTGGGTGGGCTGGATGTAGCACCCTTCTAGTTAGGCTGCTAGGAAAGTGTTTTTTTTTTTTGCTCCTTCTGTAATCAAGGTAGCAGAAATTGTTTATTTGGGTCTGTTCATGGTTTCACAGACCAGGCGTTCGATTGCTTCCCTCTGTCTCTAGAAGAAGTTTCTGCAGCTTAGACCCCTTTCACACTGAGACGTTTTTTAGACGTTTTAGCGCTAAAAATAGCGCCTGTAAAGTGCCTGAATAGAGCCTCTCAAGTCACCCCAGTGTGAAAGCTGAGTGCTTTCACACAGGGGCGGTGCACTT
Source organism: Lithobates clamitans (assembly GCA_037952925.1). Lineage (NCBI taxonomy): Eukaryota > Metazoa > Chordata > Amphibia > Anura > Ranidae > Lithobates > Lithobates clamitans. The sequence continues at coordinate 516,786 of JBBGZY010001567.1, read as the reverse complement.
GCAGGACGGGAAAAAAAGTCCTGCTAACAGCATCTTTAGGGTGATTTGGGAGTGGTGTATACACCGCTCCCGCACTGCCCTGCCCATTGAATTGAATGGGCAGCGCTGCCGAAGCACCTGCAAAGCACTTTGGCAGCACCGCAACGCGGGCACTTTTCACCCTTTCTTCGGCCGCTAGTGGAAGTTAAAAGCGCCCCACTAGCAGCCAAAAAGCACTGCTATAACAGCAGTAAAGGGCCGTTAAAACTAGCAGCCCTTTACCGCTAACGCCCGCACTGCCCCAATGTGAAAGGGATCTTAGGGACAAAAAAATTCAAATGACCAACCTGAATATTGATCAGGACCTAGCCAATCCCTGGGAAGATGTGCCCAGATGGTGGCTGAGGGAGCTGATAAAGAGTCTGAAGTCCTGTAGAGATTGTCTTTCCCTGTAAGGGAATGGATTGCTGAGCTTCAAGGGGCTTTTTGACCCCCGGGCACTTCTGTACTGGATGTTGGACTGCTCTCCTAGGGGTTGCACCTATGGAATGATCCTGTTCCAGAATTTGGTGATTAGAGCCTCTCTTTTTTGCTGCAATTTAATTCATGGTCCCCAGCTGTGAATATACAGACTTGTTTCAGTCTGCCACTACCTGTGCTACAATCTACCATGTGATCTCTAGCTGTAAGGATTCAGACGGTTCCAATGTGCCACTACTTATGCTAAGAACGATCTCCCGGGCCCCCATCTGTGAGAATTACACTGTGCTGCTGTTAATGAGTGAAAAGTGTCCACTGCTACCTGTGCTTAACGTATTGGAGTGTCCCATACCCCACGCCTCTTCCCGTTTTAAGTTTCTACCACCAATATATACAGAAAAAAAACATTCCCTAGATTGTTTAATGAGCCAGAGCCAATGGACAGTTGCTATGTGACTGGCTGCCTCTGCACTAACTTGGGAAAGAACCTGTTAGTTTACAGTAGCTCCTGCAGGGGTAGCACTACACAAGTATTGTTTGGATAGATTGTTTGTGAAATACCCTTTGAACTGCTGTTGTGATTATCATGTTAGATAAAAATATTAGATAAACTAATCTATATAGTGCTGAACCTTATCTTTTTATAGTTATTTTGCCCTGACAACTTTGTGGTATATATAAGAAGATACACTATATTACCAAAAGTATTGGGACACCTGCCTTTACACACACATGAACTTTAATGGCATCCCAGTCTTGGTCCATAGAGTTCAGTATTGAGTTGGCCCACCCTTTGCAGCTATAACAGCTTCAACTCTTCTGAGAAGGCTGTCCACAAGGTTTAGGAGTGTGTCTATGGGAATGTTTGACCATTCGTCCAGAAGCACATTTCTGAGGTCAGGCACTGATGTGGATGAGAAGGCCTGGCTCGCAGTCTCTGCTATAATTTATCCTAAAGGTGTTGGGTTGAGGTCAGGACTTTGTGCAGGCCAGTCAAGTTTCTCCACCCCAAACTCGCTCACCCATGTCTTTATGGACTTTGCTTTGTGCACTGGTCCAAATCATTTGGTGGAGGGGGGTTATTTTTCAGGGGTTGGGTTTGGCCCCTTCATTCCAGTGAAGGGATAGCAAGAAATTTTGGACAGTTTCATGGTCTCAAAATGTGGGGATGACCCCTTCCTGTTCCAACATGACTGCACACCAGTCCACAAAGCAAAACCAAAAGAAGAGTAATCCCCTAACTAGACTTTAAAGGCACTAGGATTCCATGATAAGTAGAAAAGTATAGATGTTATTAATAACAAAGTTACTGCATGAGGTACAGGGCAGAAAACAAGGTCCATAAAGACATGGATGAGCGAGTTTGGGGTGGAGGAACTTGATTGGCCTGCACAGAGTCCCAACCCCAAGCCAATAGAACACCTTTGGGATGAATAAGAGCAGAGACTGTGATACAGGTCTTCTCGTCCACATCAGTTCCTGACCTCACAAGTGTGCTTCTGGAAGAACGGTCAAATATTCCCATAGACACATTCCTAAGCCGTGTGGACAGCCTTCCCAGAAGAGTTGAAGCTGTTATAGCTGCAAAGGTTGGGCCAACTTAATATTGAACCCTACGGACTAAGACTGGGATGCCATTAAAGTTCTTGTATGTGTAAAAGCAGGTGTCCTAAAACTTTTGGTAATATAGTGTACATAATGCTAGAGGCCCTGGATTTATTTTGCTTTTACTGGTTTATCCATATTTTTTTAATAGTTCTGTAATTTTGGTGATTCTCTAAAAACTAAATACCAGCTTACCGGCTGATAAATTGCTACAGCACTCACTTGCTTCAAGCCACTCCAGGAACACATGCAATGGTTCTGGCACCCTAAGCCACTGCTCTGCAGAGCTGTGCGAAGCTGCCATTCATTCTTAAAGAGGAAGTAAACCCTGATGGGTTTTACTTCCTCTTTATTCCCCTGAAAAGTAAAAGCATAATGGGCTAGTATGCATCGCTTACTAGACCATTATGTTGCACTTACCTGCAAATGAAGCCTGCAATGTCCCCGAGGTCCCCGCAGGTGGCCGCATCCATCTTCACCTCTCTTCCTTCCGAGGCCGTGGACTCCGGCTCTGTGACTTGTCACAGCACGTGCCCTTTCTTCAGTGCACATTCGCCGATGATGTCGGTGCAAGAGTATATGGTAAATATCTCCGAAAACCGTGCAGGTTTAGGAGATATTTCCAGTACCTACAGGTAAGCCTATTATAGGCTTACCTGTAGGTAAAAGTGGTGTGTAAGGGTTTACAACCACTTTAATAGCACCCCTATGTTTACAGGTGCGGGAACCACAGGGAAAGCACATGGCCAAAAGCACCATGTGATTTCCCAGCAGCTGCATTTTTAAAAAGGTGCAAGCACCTTTTTTGCGGGAAACACAGGCATGGCAGCCCATTCAAAGGAATCAGCTGCCGTGCCCGCGCAAACATGGGCCACACAGCCCGCATAAGTGCTAACCAGGGCTTAAGGATAAGTTCACCTTTGGGAACATGTTAGATACTCCCCTCTTTTTTAGGATGGAACTTGTAACATGTCTGAGACCTGCAGTCTCTCCCCAATCCCCCCTCTAATTGTGACAGCGAGCCGGGGATCTTCTCCCCACATACTCTATCACAATTTAAGCCTTTGCGACTGACGGCTTGTAGTTCTCAATGAAATACCAGGGTGCTGATGAGCGTTCTAGGCAGTTCATTGATGCTTCCTGTCATTTAGTAACTTCCTTCTCATACAAAGTAAGGAGCAGACCGCTACACAGACAGTCTGCAGGAGCCTGAGATTGCCCCCACCTGCGATCTGCTGATTCCTTTTTTTATTTTTAATTAATTTGCAAAGATTTCAAACAATCTTTTTTCACGTTGTCATTATGGGGTATTGTTTGTAGAATTTTGAGGAAAATAATGAATTTAATCCATTTTGGAATAAGGCTGTAACATAAAATGTGGAAAAAGTGAAGCGCTGTGAATACTTTCCAGATGCACTGTACTTCTTTGAAGGGTTAGTTCCTTTACCAATAATTGCCTATGCAGGTACCGGTTGATAAAAACAAACTGTGCAACTTTGACAAAAGTTGGATAATGCATTTGCTATAGGTGTAGGCCATTTACATACCTCATGAAGTCCCAGAGATGGCATCATCTCATCCTGCCTTGTTGTATAAATTTAACTTTAGTCCGAGCTGCACAGCTTGTTTTTATCTATAGGTGCCCCTCCTTACCTGCATAGGCAATTTTTTGGTAGCGGTGATCTAATCCTTTAAACTGGTTTCTACTAGCTAAATGAGTTGATTAATATATTTCACACACCCTTATTCTTTCTGTGCTGGCTATTCTTTTTTTCTCTTATGTTTTCTTTGCTCTAGAGCAGGGGTCCCCAACCCCCAGGCCACAGATTGTGGCCTGTTGATGACAGGGCTGCACAGCATATGGTGAGCGGCATCCACAGTCCGCACAGGTCTATCACAGACCACGGTTTCCGCTCACCTCCTGCTGTGTGGCAATGCCCGTGTGTCCTCTTATGGCCCCCCCACCCACCAGGCCAACAATGTCATCCAGTCAGGAGGTGGGGGGGGCAGAGGTGCTGCAGATCGAAATAGAGAGCGGGAGTATTTTTATATTAACAAGTGGGTAATCACCCACATGTTGAAAACAAAGGAAAAGGTTCCCCCAGGGTGGGGTTTTTAGGCAGCACAATAACAAAAAGAGGAGTCAAATTCGATATCAAAAATTATTGGCAGACTAATCCTCTGAAGAAGACCCCAAGCATAGGGAGCATAGGGGTTGAAACGCGTCAGGTTTAAATATTCATGCTACCAAGTGTTGTTGTGAATATGTGTCTGCCAATGTATGTTCAGCTTATCTAATACATAGTTTTATCTTAAGTACCCCCCACTGGAGCTCATTGTTTTAGCTTTCATGGTATACTTTAATAAATTTGTCATATTTTTTTATATCGAATTTGTTATTGTGCTATAAAAAAAATATAAAAATACTCCCGCTCTCTATTTTCGTTATTGTGCTGCCTAAAAACCCCACCCTGGGGGAACCTTTTCCTTTGTTTTCAGTATCCAAGGGGTGAGCAGCAAATCCTTTTCCTCCTCTCCAGTGTCTTCTTCCATTTTATCACCCACATGTTAACATGATAGGTTGGGCAGCTCCCGCCCTCCATCTAGATCTGCAGCTCCTCCCGCCCCCTGCCTTGCTGATAGGATGACAAAGGTATGAGTCCTGTGCAGGGGATGCACAGAATGGAATGTAGTAGTGATGTTAGAGAGCAAAGAGTGGGGGTGGGGGGGAGGGCTGCAGGGGCACAATGATGGAGGAGGCTATGATTGCTAGGGGCACTGTAATGTATAGGGGGGACTCTGATATAAAGGGGACTTTACTTTACAGAGCAGTCCCCTTTACATCACAGTGCCCCCTTTACAGAGCAGTCCCCTTTACATCACAGTGCCCCCTTTACAGAGCAGTCCCTGTTACATTATCGTAAAGTGGACTGTACTGTAAAGGGGACTGCACTGTAAAGGGGCACTATAATGTAAAGGGGGGCTGTGATGTGAAGGGGAACTGAGTATGCTGTGGGAATGCTTTAAAGAGGGAACTGTGATGTAAAGGGGGACTGTGGACACTGATATAAAGGAGGCTGTACTGTAAAGGGGGGTTGTGGTGTGAAAGGGGGCTGAGGACAGACTCCATGAATACCCCACTCCTGACCCGTACACTCCAGCCGCCCCCCCAGGCCCTGGGAAAAGTGGCTGCTGTGAAACTGGTCCCTGCTGCCAAAAAGGTTGGGGACTGCCGCTCTAAAGGGTCTTTGAATGAATGTATTTTTGGTGCATTGCTGCAAAGTCTTTCTTCATCCGAGTCACTATCAATCAGCTCTAGGTAGTAGGACAGAGACCTCTATAATAGCACACTTTTGCTGGCACGAAGAAAAGGCTCAGGTGAGCCGAACTGGATTTTCTCTAGTAAAAATGTGATTTACGAGGGGACGTTGTATCTGATCTGCTTTATATAATTTTATCTGAAGTCCTGAGAGAATGTGATGCAAGAATTTTTACATTGTGTAACTTGAACTCTAAACTACATACAGCCTATGCCAGTGAGTTATTTTAGTCTAGCTATGGCCTGGTCAAATTTGTCCTCTCTCCTGCAGTAAAACACATCCATTTAAAAGAAATCCCATTAATTCCTATGTGGCCAGATGAAGTCTATGCGCAGCAGTTTACTGCATTTTAAAGCCCAACTCAAAATGACAACCAGGACTTTGAGTATTTACAGACGCTGCTGTGAAAAAAGGAGCAATGTTTGTAAACACTGCTTAGAAATATGATTCAGAATTATATGTAACGTTATTATGTTACTTTGCATTTTCTCTGTTCCATTCATCTGCAGATCGAAGTGATGAACTTTGATCTGCATGTAATTTTACTAAAAGCAACCTTACAATTAACTATTTTTTTAAATAAAATATATTACTATTTGACTTCTTATTAGCCATTTTATAACCTTTATTATCTCCTTCCCTTTCTCTCCTTAGCTTCTATTAATCTGTTGATTTTTTTTTTTTATTTCTATATTTTAAACCATTAATTTTTTTTACATTTTAGATTTGCTTTTTTTGTGTTGCATGAAAAAAAAATGCACATAATTGAAAAAAAAACCCTTTATTTCATATGTAAATAACTTTGCCATGTTCTGTACCAGAATCATAATCATAAAATGGCCATAGATGGATTGGAATTCGGCCAGTTCAGCAGGAACCAGCTGAATTGCAATCCATGTGTTGCCATCCCTGTTCTAATGTTCAGCTAATGTCAAATGGGTTGGTTGGAAAGCTTTTGATGATCAGCAGCTGCAGCTGATGATCAGTGTGCTCCTTAATCCAGAGTGAGATGCGTTACTGGCCAGATCACCAGGGGAAAAAGCCTTTAAAAAGAAAACGAATGCAGCAAGCACATCTAATGCCACGTACACACGATCAGAATTTCGTCCCGCAAAAGACCGATGAGAGTTTTTCATCGGAAAATGCAACCGTGTGTATGCTCCATCGGTCTTTTGCTGGCGGAATTCCAGCCAGCAAAATATTGAGAGCATGCTCTCAATTTTTCGGTCGGGAAAGGTTCCTATCCGAAAATGCGATAGTCTGTGGCAATTCCGACGCGCAAAATCCCTACGCATGCCCTGAACCAATTCGACGCATGTTCGGAAGCATTGAACTTTATTTTCTCGGCTCATAGCAGTGTTGTACGTCACCGCGTTCATAATTTCAGCGAACTTTTGCGTGACCGTGTGTATGCAAGGCAAACTCGAGCGGAATCCCGTCGGAAAAGCCATCATATCTTTTTCCGACGGGAAAACTGATCGTGTGTACGCGACATAAGGATTTGCAACCTGCAATATATTACATATTTGTTTTTGGGTTTACTGCTTTAAAATCTGCACATTTTTTGGATGCCTTAGACACTGGTCCAAGATTCTGTGATGCTGTTACCACCATGTTATACACACCAGAATGAGACACAACGAGAGCGAAAAATTAGGTGGATTTATTAAAGATAAACAGGTTAGAGGTCACAGCACAAATGGTAAATTTCATCATTCAAGTTTAGTCCTCATTCCAGTAATTGAGGCAGCTTTACCAGCTATCTGAGTAAAAAGAGCCAACTAAATTGGTAAGTGGTGCCCAAATCACTAAAAACCAACAGTAAATTGGGTACTTATCAATCTAGGGCATAGGGTAATGATGATATTTTAAGGTCAATAGAGATTAAATGCTTGTACCAAGGCCTTCTTGGCATTTATAGGCTTACGTCTCAAGGGAGCTCTTTGTACTGGAACAGACTGGTGGTTGGTGCATTGACCTGCATATTTAGCGTATGACAAGTCATAATTTATAGATAACCTTGACGTAAAAATTCCAGACTTCTGTCCAAAAAGAGACCAACGCAAGGAGGATTTATCAAACATGACCAACAGCTGAAACATGTCCAGCTGGGCTTCTATTAGGAAATCATGAAACGTAAGCAATAATTTAAAGTTGCTCTCTTGGAACTTTCACAAAATACCCAGTGCCGCCATGTATGATCTGCTCCAATGAGGCCTGAACACTGTCACATTAGGAAGGAGGGAAATAGCAGGGGACTGCAGTAACCCTATAAGTGGGTCAAGTGATTGTCCTTGTGGGGGGTTTGATGTTTCTGTCCGCAAACACACGTACACCTATATAATCTGATTACATTTGCTCTTATGTGACCTGGTCTTTGGCTAATGGAACATCTAGGTCATACTCATTTGTTTAAATGTTGTACTACATATTTTTTTTGTCAAGGGTGAAGATTTTGTGTACTTGTTTAATCAATAGAGATTAAATGCTTGCACCCAGGCCTTCTTGGCATTTATAGGCTTACGTCTCAAGGGAGCTCTTTGTACTGGAACAGACTGGTAATTGGTGAATTGACCGGCAAATTTAGCGTATGACAAGTCATAATTTATAGATAACCTTGACGTAAAAATTCCAGACTTCCGTCCAACAAGAGACCAATACAAGAAGGGTTTAACAAACATGACCAACAGCTCCAACACCGGAAGGCTTCAGGCGAAGTGAGCTGATTGTTTATCTGCATGATACCACTTTGCCAAGTTTCCAGAGACGTCATCGTCCAGTGTGGTTTCTGTAAGTGCTGTGTTCATTGATACATGTCCAACTGGGCTTCTATTAGGAAATCATGAAATGTAAGCAACAATTTAAAGTGGCTCCCTTGCTCTCTTGTAACTCTCACAAAATACCCAGTGCTTCCATTTATGGTAGAGCATGACCTGCTTCCATGAGGCCTGAACACTGTCACATGAGGAAGGAGGGCAATAGCAGGGGACTGCAGTAACCCTATAAGTGGGTCGAGGGTGGGCTTTAAAGAGGCTCTGTCCTGAATCATCCACTGTTCTCTCATATTTTTCAGGCAAGGAATTACTCCACTGGAAATATCTGAGCCCACCAAGTTGGTTTTCCCAGGCAATAGGAGTTTTCAAAATATAAATACTCTAATGCCGCGTACACACGGTCGGACTTTTCGGCTACAAAAGTCTGACAGCCCGTCCGACAGACTTTCGACGGACTTTTGGCGGACTTGCGGCAGATTTTCTAACGAACGGACTTGCCTACATACGATCACACAAAAGTCAGACGGATTCGTACGTGATGACATACACCGGACTAAAATAAGGAAGTTGATAGCCATGAGCCAATAGCTGCCCTAGTGTGGGTTTTTGTCCGTCGGACTAGCATACAGACGAGCGGATTTCTGGGTCTGGCGTAGTTACGACGTAAAGATTTGAAGCATGTTTCAAATCTAAAGTCCGTCAGATTTGCGGCTGGAAAAGTTTGCTGAAAGTCCGGGGAAGCCCACACACGATCGGATTGTCAGCCGGCTTTGGTTCGTCGGCGTCCGTCTGACTTTTGTAGATGAAAAGTCCGACCTTGTGTACGCGGCATTACACAGATCATGAAACCCTTTATTGGTACCTATGGGGAACTAAAGCTGGGCACTTGTGTGCATAGATAGCACCACCAGAGTTTACTGATGGCTGAAATGACCTTTCAATTCTCATAATTGCAGATACACCATTGACAGTGGTAGGATAAGCAATCAGGTTCTATTACACTTCAGAATGCACTCAGTATAATATGTTTAAGGTACAGGGAGCTGGAGAACGATGTTCTTATAAGAGAGGAGACCACTTGTGTGATGCTCTTAGATAATCCAACGTACTGCCTGGTAAAACACATAATATACTGTACATGCATTTCAAGCCAGACTGAAAATCTAAAAATTCCAAATTCTCTACTGAAGGCATAATTCATTTGTAAAAAAATAAAAACGTTTCTACCCTGCATTAAAGGAAACCTTTTTTGGACAAAATACAGGGGTAAGTGTGAGCCAAAACATGTCCCTGGGGTATCCCGCTCCTTCCCAATTTTCACTCCTCTTACCTGCTTTCCTTCCCTTGCTACTGGACCATCTCCCCCCCCCCCCCTTTTTTGTTCTCTTCTGGACTTTTGAATGCCCCTGATGCGCTCTGTTCCCTATTTTGGACTGTGGACAACTTTTTCTTGCTTAACCCCCACCCCCCTTTTTTCTTCTCTTTGTTCAGCCTTCCTATGATGGGCTTCCCTTAGCTTTAGTGTGGTCAGTACAGCTGAGGCCCACGATACTGTTCTAATTGTCCTTGTGGGGGGGGGGGGTCTGATGTTTCTGTCCGCAAACGCGCATACACCTACATAATCTGATTACATTTGCTCTTATGTAACCTGGTCTTCGGCTAATGGAACATCTAGGTCATACTCCTTTGTTTAAATGTTGTACTACATATTTTTTTTGTCATGAGTGAAGATTTTGTGTACTTCTTTACTGAATTGTACTCTCTATTTGCACCATAGGTGTACTGTTCCTTTTGTTAAAACTTTAATAGAATTTAAGTAAAAGGAAACATGCTAAGTGTTTGGCAGCCATGCCGTTTTTCTACTTCAGTGCTTTGTAGTCACCGATATGCAACAAGCATTGTCCAGTAAAGCACATCCTTGTTCTGGGTCAGTGACCCAGGAATGTCTGAAGTCATGATATTGGCATGCTAGCCATTAAACTAGCATTTTCTGGAAAGCAATGCAACATATCCTTGATGTTTCTCTCAGCACAGGATTCCATTAGAATTGTAAACAAAACAGCGCCTATATGGAAAATTCAGTATTCCATAGTGACCAATCAGATGCCACCAAATATCACAACAATGCGTGTTGATTGGTGGGTATGTATTTTGTTATATTGTTTTTGTTAAAAATACTTGATGAAATTAAGTAGGGAGCATTTGGTTTGTCTTGGCTGTTGTTCTAGCATTAAGTAAACTGAAATTATTTGCCTCTCCAGGCATCTTGTGCTACATACCTTCGTTGGTGGCCGAGAAGACGAGTGGGCTTCCCTTGCAGTTCTGGTCCGAGCACCCCTGAATATGGTGACAGAGATACAAGGCTCAAAGTAGCATGGGTGCCGGTAGCTGGGTAGAAGGTGGAGACCCCCCCAGGAGAGGATCGTAGTTGGTAGTCTGCAGGATGGTACCCGGGAGAAGAAGCTTGGGAACATGGTATGAAGACTTGAGCAGGGAGTACACTCAGAGACAGATGCAGGTAATTGTTGGGATCAGAGTCATAGTCAGAGCTAGCCAGGGCCATACAGGGTTGGGAAAGCATTGTCAAGTAGCTGGTCAACATCAGTACCAAGAAAGCAGTCAAAACATGATTAGAGACAAGCTGAGGTCAGTATATGAACTCACAGAGCACGTTCAGGAACAAGCTGCTTCAGTAACTGGAGATCAGTCAGCAAGAGCAGGAACACAGATCACGAGGGAGCTGAAGAACATCCAACGATTACCAGACACCATTACTTCCTTTACATACTATAGGCAGTTTGGTGCCATGCCCATGTTTGGGCATGTGCATAAGCGTGCGCATAGATGTGCGCACGTCTGCACACAGATGTGACTGCGCACCGGCTACTGGCAAAAGTCCTCAATCTGCGCTCTGGCACATGTGCACTTCCTAATGGCTTCCTCCAAAACTCTTTATGCTTGCTAATGAGGCTGGTTAATATCACATGTATTTTACTTTGCTGGATGGAGGGGGCTGTGCCAATATCTTACAATAGTTAATATCAGTGTGACTTTCAGGTATGTGCTCAGGTGTTCCATATGTTTATAATACATATAAAAAAAATCCATAAATTAGTTACAAGAGGGAGTTCTATATGTTACTAGTGCCTGGTAGACTATGTCCTAAATATTTCTACAGGGAGATCTGTTAAAGTCTCCATAATATACCATTCAAAATCCAACAGAGAGAGTAAAAACCCTTCATTATGCCTACAGCATGTATGTAGACTCAGTAGCGCAGAGATCCTACCAATAGAGTCCCCGAGACATATAGGAAATGGTCAGATGGTTTAACTGTTCAGTCTCTTTGACAGGTATCCTGTTCCCATTTCCGGGAGTCCACGCCGCGGCCCATGACGTCACAGTGGGGCTGCCTCCTCCTCCCTCCTCCTGCCGCCGGCCCAGTAGGAGAGAGCAGGGCCTCGCGCATGCGCAGTAGGGTTCCTGGGATGAAGCCGTAAGGCTACACTGTGAGGTTCCCTATCCGCAATGGCGGGGGTAGCACCCAACAGCTGATGGAAACATCAGCTGCAGTGCCGACATTGCTGGACTCCAGTACAGGTAAGTCTCCTATTATTAAAAGCCAGCAGGTGCAGTATGTGTAGCTGCTGGCTTTTAATTGTTTCATTTTTGGGCGGACCTCCGCTTTAATATAACCCATAAATCTAAATTCATAACCCCAGACCAATCCATAAATCAAACTCTTAACCTGAACATAAACACTAACTTCAAAGCTTATATATTGTATATTGTATACCAGTGCTACTGAACCCTTTAAATCCAGAGGAACCCTTGAAATAATTTTCAGGTCTCAGATAACCCTGCTAAAATTAATTTTTGGGAGGTCAGTGGGAAGAATGCCTCATACATTGGGGGCCTGTGGGAGGAATGCCTCCCTTACAGTGGTGGTCACAATGCCACCCTTCCAGATAACAAAGAAGATCAAACATGCCATACTATTGGATTTGCCAAGTAATGCTGGCTCCAGAACAATGCAGGCACCATTAACCACTTGTTAACAAGCAGCGGAAGGGGATGTACCCCCTCCCAAGGCTTTACTGGGATCTCCCATCCCACCAGAAGACCCGAGCGACCAGCCGGCTTTTCCAACGGCTGATTGGAGAGCCAAACAAAGATGGATCAGATTTAATTGGCTTTGTTCGGCTCTTAGAAAATTTAGTGTAGATCAACAGGGAAAAAATGGATGAATGGCTGCACACTCCTGAAGGATGCCAAAATCTTTATTGTAGTGGTCAACAAATAAAAGCATTTCAGCACAGCGAGCGCCAGGAGATAAAAATGCTAACGAGTTTCACACAGATAACAACGCTTAATCATAACACGAAGGTGTTACGATTAAGTGCTGTTATCTGTGTGAAATGCGTTTTTATCTCCTGGCGCTCGCTGTGCTGTATATGCTTTTATTTGTTGACCACTACAATAAAGATTTTGGCATCCTTTGGGAGTGTGCAGCCATTCATCCATTTTTTCCCTGTTGATTTACACTAGATTTGCAGCACTCACACCTTGAGAGGTGTTTTCATCATCATTGCAGAAGTCATTCATCCATTTTTCCCTACATCACTTTTGGTTTACCTGGATGTCAACAGTGCCATTTTCAAAAATCAAACACATTCAGACCCACCGATCTTGGTGTGATCCTTGTGACAGCAATAAAAGTGATACTTTTTTTATTTTTTAAAGTGCCCCCGTCCCCCCCTTGGAAAGGCGAATGCACATGTCAGTCCCTCACGCACACGCTAACAGCAATCATCCCATACCTGTGAGGTATCACTGTGAATGTCAGATCATGGGCAGTAATTCTAGCACTAGACCTCCTGTGTACATCTAAAGTGGTAACCTGTGAAGGCTTTTGGGCCTGGTTCACACCTATGCATTTTTTAGTGCACTTTCAGTTTTGCAGAAACACACTACAGTCCATTTAACATGGTTTCCTGTGGATGTAGTTCACATTTGTGCATTTTATGGAAAGGGCCAGGGACTTTTTTCTGGTTTTTGGTTCCATAGACTTCAATGGATCAAAAACATGTATTGAAAAATGCAAACTGCACCTGGAATATGCAAACTGCAACCTGTAGGCTTAAAAGCATTGGCTATGGATAGTAAAATTTACATTGTTTGTCGCCATTTTTAAGCGTGACATGTTTGGTACCTATTTACTCGGCGTGACATAAAAAATTGCAAAACGCAGCATTTTATTCTCTAGGGCCCCTTGCTTAAAGTGGAGTTCCACCCAAAAATGGAACTTCCGCTGCCTGGATTGCTCCCCCTCTCCAGTGTCACATTTGGCACCTTTCAGGGGGCAGGGGGGGGGGGGGGGGGGAGCAGATACCTGTCTAAGGCTGGATTCACACCTATGCATTTTTGGTGCTTTTTTCATTTTGCATATTTGCACTACAGTCCATTTTAAAATGGTTTCCTATGGAACATGTTTTGTAGTGCAAATCTGCAAAATGCAAAAAGCACTAAAAATGCATAGGTGTGAATCCAGCCTAATACAGGTATTTGCTCCCACTTCCAGCGAAAGATCGCCGCAGTATCCGCGGCGATCGACGCCATGTCCGATCCCCCTGCTGTCTCCTGGGAGACACACAGTCCCCAGAAGACAGCAGGGACCACTTAGAATGCGCAGCGCGACTCGTGCATGTGCAGTAGGGAATCGGGCTGTGAAGCCGCAAGGCTTCACTTCCTGATTCCTTTACTAGCAATGCCGGCGCCTCCCCCCGGAGCTGAGGGACGGGACGGCTTCGGCGCCCTAGACAGGTAAGTGTCCTTATTTTAAAAGTCAGCAGCTGCAGTATTTGTAGCTGCTGACTTTTATTAATTTTTATTTTTTAGGCCGAAACCCGCTTTAAAAAAAATAAACAACGTTTAGGGGTTCTAACTAATTTTCTAGCAAAAAAATACTGATTTCTACATGTAACCAAAAGTATCAGAAAAAGTCCTGGAGCTCAAGTGGTTAAATGGGAGGTCAATCAGCCACAGCTTTAGGAACCCCTAGGAAACTCTGGAAGAACCGTAGGGTTGCACGGAAATCTGAGTGAGAATTGCTGCTGTAGACTATAAATTATATAACATTTTTATTACTATGGCAATAAATTTAACAATGCAAATGTTAACATGTAACATGTAATGTAGGAACACTTTGGAGCCAGATTATTAACACCTGCGGCAACATCTGCACCAAAATTGAAAGATCTACAAAGCAAGAACGTACAAAACATGATGACTACATCTATATTCAACAGTCCTTACAACGTTTTTAATTGAATTCTGTTTTCAAACATATCAAAATGAATGATTTATAACGTGTATGTTATCAAACAAATTAAGCTGTAAGGAAACTTCACACAGAGAACACATTAGACACTGTTATGTACAGCCTTAAATTGGTCTACAACTACATTAACCGCTGGTGTGTGAAAGAACATTGTGATCAGCAATATGTTTCTGAGGCTACACTCACAGGAATGAAGAAGAAACAATGACATACTTGAACTGTCTTACCCATCCATGTCCAGAAAAAAAACATGGGGAGATGCTCGGTTACAGTTGGTGATACCATGAAAAGATTTATCCTGCAGGAAGTTGTACAGTTATTTTAGTTATGAAGAGGTTCAAGGCCTACCTGTACAAAGGTTCTGCTCTTGCATGATAGAATTCTCTATAACGCCATAAAAGACACGCACCACCTTCACTTGATCATATATGGGGCTACGGTTTTGTACTGTGCTCTCTAAGCACACTGAGGGTTCTGTAAGTGCGTAAAGATGCAGCCCAAGTATTGTGAGATCCCAAGCTCATTTGAAGATAATCCTCCACACTGTAATTAACTAGACAGTTCAGCTCAGTGTCAAGTGAGATACTTAGGTTGTTCGAATGATGTGCAGCATTCAAGGTATCTAAACATTGCTCAGTATATTTTTTAAACCATGATGGATTAACGTGAAAAATTCAAGTGCAGCCATAATCAGCAAAATACAGAAGTCATAGTACCCATTCATTCTACCATACCAACGTCAGATCTGTGAAAGAAGAATTCGAATTGGTTGTTTTGAGTTACTGCATCTTTTTGATCTACTGGACATACAGATACAAAAGTTGGCCATACAACTGTGGAAATTTAAGACCTCTTGGCCCATGCAACATAACTACCCTGTTTGGCTAACTGGCTAATAACAAACAAAATTAGCTTTTGGATTTCCTAGTCAAAGTCCAGAACTAAACCCAACAGAGATGCCGTGGCATGACCTGAAAACAGCAGTGCATGTTCAAGAGCCCACAAATGCTTCTTCGTGAAAGTGGTTCTGCACGGAGAAGTGGGCGAGAAATTGTCTAAAGCTGTGTGAAAGATTGAGGGCCATTTTACACTTCTGCATTTTAGGTGCTGTGTGACTGCTTTTAATGCATTTAGAAGTGAAAATGTGTTTGATATGTGATATCATTCATCCCCAAGGGGACTGTGTGGGGGATTTACTAAAAATGTTGCTCTCAGAATCTGGTGCAGTTGTGCATAGTAGCCAATCAGCTTCGAACTTTAGCATGTTTAAGTTCAACTTTGGCTTAAAATCTGGAAGCTGATTGGTTTCTTTGGATAGCTGAACCAGATGTTGCACTCTCCAGCTGTAGTAAATAACCTTCACTGTGTTGGAAATCTCAAAAAAAGATGCAGCAAGCATTTACCAGATCACACTGTATCACAGTAACACGGAGCTGTGAAATGGTCCCAATATAGAAATGCTAGGGTGGAGAATAGGAGTTGACGGAGTTGTGGTGGTAGGGTGTCTGTGGGTGGACGGTAGGTGTGATAGTCAAAAAGAAGAGTTGTAGATGACAGAGACGAAAATGATGGGGGTGAGGGGGATGATGATAAAAGGGGAGGTGGGTTATAGATGGTAGGGA
Organism: Lithobates clamitans; assembly: GCA_037952925.1. Classification (NCBI taxonomy): domain Eukaryota; kingdom Metazoa; phylum Chordata; class Amphibia; order Anura; family Ranidae; genus Lithobates; species Lithobates clamitans. The sequence goes on along the minus strand of JBBGZY010001567.1, from coordinate 500,666 downwards.
GTAGAATGGGAACTGATGATGAAGTTAGGAGTATTGGTAAATGTTGGGGGGTTGTAGATGGTAAGGTGGGGAATGGGAGATGATGATTGATGGGTGAGAGTATTGGTGAAAGTTGGGTGGTTTTAGATAGTAGAAAGGTAAATGGAAACTGATGGTGAAGGGGTTTGAAGCTGGCTGGGAAAAGGGGGTTTACAGCGTCCTAAAAAAGTATTCATATCCCGTGAAATTTTCCACATTTTGTCATGTTACAACCAAAAAAGTAAATGTATTTTATTGGGATTTTATGTGATAGACCAACAAAAAGTGGCACATAATTGTAAAAGTAGAGGGAAAATAATAAATAGTTATCAAATTTTGTTTTACAAATAAATATCTGAAAAGTGTGGCGTGCATTTGTATTCAGACCCCTTTACTCTGATATCCCTAACGAAAATCTAATGGAACCAATTGCCCTCAGAAGTCACCTAATTAGTAAATAGAGTCCACCTGTGATGAACTTAATTGTGAGGTCACACGCTCTAAGGTGAGCGTACACACATAAGGGGGGAGCACTTGAGTGAACACAAGAACACAAGTTTTATCACCAGTACAAGCTGTGATTAATTTTGGAATGGACTGCAATATTTTATGATGTTACTATTTATATGAAATTTTGACACTTAAGCCGCGTACACATGATTGGATTTTCCGACGGGAAATGTGTGATAACAGACTGTTGTTGGAAAATCCGACCGTTTGTACGCTCCATCGGACAATGGTTGTCGGATTTTCCACCGACAAATGCTAGATGGCAGGTTTTTAAAATTTTCGGTGGACGAATGTCTGTTGTCGGATTTTCCAAGCGCGTGTACACAAGTCCATCGGACAAAAGTCCAAAGTACAAACACACATGCTCGGAAGCAAGGACGAGCCAGAAGCAGTCGGTCTTGTAAACTAGCGTTCGTAATGGAGAATTAACATTCGTGACGTGGCAAATTATAAAATCTCGAAATGCAGCGCACAATTCTCTTCTTCTTTAATGGGATAATAATGAAGCTGATTTGATGGTGATACTGATGGAGTTATTGCAAACGAATTTCCAAAGGCTTTTTTTTTCTAGTGATATTAAGAATAATATTATTATGCTTTTTTTTTTTCTTTTTGGGCAAGTTACCACAACACCATTATCCTGTAGTTTATAAGATCAAAGATACAACTATGTTGGTGTCCCTTGTCAATTTTACATTGTATTTTTTTAAATGTAACTGCCTACTCCCAAACTGTCATTTGAAGTAAAACACATAGCCAAGTATTATTCTACACAATTTTTTAATTGTGCATTAAAAAAGCCTCATGCATGTGTCCTGCTTCTTAATATAGGGAGTCAACAATGCCAAGAGTTGGTAAAGGCAGGGGTCCGTCATTCGGAGATTATTCCAAAAAACATCTGGATTATTCTCCTGGAGCTCCCACAGCAAAGGCATATGACATAATTGATCACGATTAATAAAGCAACCAATTTTTGGTCAAAGAACTCCTCCTGTTCCTGGACTGGACTTGGGTCAAAGCAATAACTCCAAGGCCAATAACAAATAACACGTTATCTTCTCCGATTCCGCAACATGTCTGGTTGACGAATGGCCATTCAGAAACAAACTGAAAAGCACAAAATAAAAAAGGGCAAACTGAAAAGCACGAAATGAAAAGCGCAAAATGAAAAGTGCGAATCAACACTCCCCAAACTTCTACTAACACAAAATTAGCAAAAGGAGCCCAAAGGGTGGCTCTAAAGAGCTGAAAAATCACGTAGTACGTGACTACGTTCGTGTTGGTGGGCGAGAATTCCTTGCCGTTTGTATGCAAGACAAAATCTAGGCACATGCCTTTGGACAAAAGTCAGAGGTTTTGTCTGCGGAAAATTCGATTGTGTGTATGAGGCTTTATTGTGTGTGCACTTAGCACTTTTGATCACTGGATCACTTAAAATATATTTTTCTGCATGTATTTGGATCACTATATTTGATACATGAAGTTTTATTTTATTTTGTATTAACTTCTTGGAGTTTGCACGAAAATACTTTATATATTTATTTTACCAGTACAGAGGCACTTTATACATTTCAACACATATGTGGATTATAAGGTTTGTGAAGCTGTGATCACACGCTCTATGGTAAAAAAAAACTTTGCACATCAACACATTTTTTATTTAGTGTCATTGCATCAAAATCCTAAACATACAGCCAAAGCTACAATGGAATGGTTTAGATCAAAGCATATTCATGTGTTAGAATGGCCCAATCAAAGTCCAGACCTAAATCCAATTGAGAATCTGTGGCAAGACTTAAAAATTGTTGTTCACAGATGTTCTCCATCTAACAGACCTTGAGCTATTTTGCAAAGAATGGGCAAAAATGTCACTCTCTAGATGTGCAAAGCTGGTAGAGACATCTCCAAAAAGACTTACAGCTGTAATTGCAGCGAAAGGTGGTTCTACAAAGTATTGACTCGGGGGGGCTGAATACAAATGCACACCACACTTTTCAGATATTTATTGTAAAAAATGTTGAAAACCATTCAGAATTTTCCTTCCACTTCACAATTATGTGCCACTTTGTGTTGGTCTATCACATAAAATCCCAATAAAATATATTTACATTTTTGGATGTAACATGACAAAATCTGGAAAATTTCAAGGGGTATGAATACTTTTATACTTTTTCAAGACACTGTAGATGGTTGGGTGGAGAATGATAGCTGATGGTAGAATGGAGGGGTGATAGTTAAAGACAAAGGTTGCACATGGTAGGGAGGGGGATAGGAGAAGTCATGGGTGATTGTAGAAAGGGGGTTATAGATAATAGTCTGAGAAATAAGAGATGATATTAAAGAAGTGGACATGGGAGGAAGGGCTAGGACAAGGCCATTTAATGTCAAAGTGCACCTCGCTTGAGCTGTGAACTGCTTTAACAGTATAGGTTGTAGGTCCTGACCTTTTTGTGCTCTCCTCTTTCTGAAGCATCAAAGGTGCCACCATCTCTTATGCTTACTCTAATGCCGCATACACACGATCGGATTTTCCGACGGGAAATGTTCGATGGGAGCTTGGTGTCGGAAATTCCGACCGTGTGTAGGCTCCATTGGACATTTTCCGTCGGACTTTCCGACAAACAAAATTTGAGATCCAGATCTCAAATTTTCCGACAACAAAATCCGTTGTTGTAAATTCCGATCATGTGTACACAATTCCGACGCACAAAGTTCCACACATGCTCGGAATCAAGTAGAAGAGCCGCACTGGCTATTGAACTTCATTTTTTCTCGGCTTGTCGTACGTGTTGTACGTCACCGCGTTCTTGGCGATCTGAATTTCCGACGAGATTTGTGTGACCGTATGTATGCAAGACAAGTCTGAGCCAACATCCGTCGGAAAAAGAACATGGATTTTGTCGGAACGTGCGATCGTGTGTACGCGGCATTAGGCTTAACTTTAGTAGGGAGGTCAATGGGGCTGATGGTGGAAGGTTGTTTGTTGGAAGGGAGAAGAATAGAAGAAGCGTGTGGAGAGTAATGGTGAGATGGGGCTTTAGATAGCAGGGTGAAGAATAAGACCTGATGGTGGAGAAGTGGTGGGCAATGGTGAAAGAGGGAGGTTGTACATGGTAGTGAGGGCAATGGAAGCTGATGGTGAAGTGAGGGTAATGGTAAAAGAAGCTTGCACATGGTAGGGAAGAGAATTGTAGCTGATAATGGGGAGTCTCAAGAGCTGATAGGGGAGTGAGATATTGCATTGGGATATTACCCTGGAAGACGCAGGACAGTTGAGACGTGTGTTGTAACCAGCGGCTGAAGGTTTATGAAAGGTAGATAAATTATGATTTTTAACAGGAGATGTAGAAGGGAAGAGGAAAATGAGCAGGATAGGGGCTGAATAGCAAACTAGTGGACTTGAATTTTGGAAAGCAGATGAGAGACAACTGGGTGATCAGGGAAGTACAGTGGCACATGACAGAATGGAGAAGAATTGTTTTTTGTAATGGAGGTGGGTGACAGACCCTCGAATGGAAAGGACTATAGATGGAGAATGAGACAAGAGTGCAATGTGTGGCAGAGGATCGTGAACAGAAACAGGGAAAAAAAAAAAAAGCTAGAGAGCAAATTACAGGCAAACCGGGGGGAGGAGGGGGCAGTAGGATCAGATTTTGGATTTGAGGTCAGGGGATGCAAGCAAGTGAACATTGGCAAAAGGCACAGACTGGGTGCACAAAGTCCTATCTTGGCCAGAACAGTTCATATGCCATGTGTGTTACATGAAGGTACAGCTTTCCACACCACCAAGCACACACTGAAGTGCAGGGGGCAGCGCACAGCTCACACATTTCAAGTTATAATTGCAGCATTTACCTCAAAGAAATTGTGTAATTACTTGCACAGTTTACCTCTTTGCTGCTCCAATTTTTCGTAACTGGAATACAGAGATCTGTAGAGTGGGTACTTGAGAAAATTCTACATTTCATAGCAATCACTTTACATGGTTGTCTTAATAATTGTTGAGATAGAATATCAGCCACACATAGAGTGCTTTCAATGAGAAGGCCAACCTATTGCCTTGTATTGTATGAAAAGCCATAAATCAATGTGAAGCAGTGCAAAGCAAGAAGCATAGACTGCATAGGCAATTGCCAAAAAAATAGCTCTCGTCATTTAATTGTGTAATTGCAAACTATAAATGGAAAGAAGGTTTTTAAAATATCAACAAATGATAAGATTATTCACAACAAGGGGTATCTTTCAAAAAATAAATTGGAGACAATTCATTCCTTTCAAATATACATTAGAACCAAAGGCTGTGCACTCATTATGGTAACAGATCGCTCAGCTCATGCTTTAGCAAATGACATGTCAATCAGAAGGAGAGGAGCTGCATCTGCAGTAAAAAACAAGAAGCTGGTGGAGCTCCGTAGCAATGTTACACACGGACTGGTGACAAAATGGCAGTCAGTAGGTCAAGCTTTTGCATCACATCAGCAGTCGGTAGGAGAAATACACAAATTGACTTCAATCTCACATGTGGGCTGAGTGCCTTCATGGAGAAGTAAAGGTGCCCATTTAGAAGCTAACTCATTCAAGCCGCTTCAAACGCTACCCCTTTTCTGCTTGGGTAAGTGCTGCCAAAATGCTGTAAAGCAATTACGGTATGTGCCACTGGCCTGCAATTTGTCATCAACGTGTTGTGTTTGGAAAGAGGGGCACTTTAGATGGTTGCGGGATGTATGATGCCAGCTTCTTCCTTCCAAGGTCACTGCTGAAATAAAGAGGACCTGCAGTGGGAGAACGTGCTGTGAGAACATTAAACACAGCTTAAGTGTGTGGCCAGAATTTGTCTTTCAGGGGAAAAGGAGCATTACAACATCTAATATTGACTCAGGAATATATTTCACTCCCAATAGCTTCTGTGTGATTAGCAGATGCAGTCGCGTTTTCCACAGGCAGGCGTTATATACAAGGAGCAAATATGAAAATGTATTTGTACATCTGAGAGCTATAGTCTAATCAAATAAGGCAATTTTGCACTTATACTGACTTATGCCGCGGACATACGGTCGGATTTTCCAACAGGAAATGTTGGATGTGAGCTTGTTGTCGGAAAGTCTGACTGTGTATATGCTCCATCGAACATTTGCTGTCAGGCTTTCCGCCAACAAATGTTGGCTAGCAGGTTCTCAAATTTTCCACCAACAAAACTTTGTTGTCGGAAATTCCGATCGTGTGTACACAAGTCCGTCGCACAAAAGTTCACGCATGCTTGGAATCAAGCAGAAGGAGCCGCACTGGCTATTGAACTACCTTTTTCTTGGCTCGTCGTACGTCTTGTACGTCACCCAGGGGCAGACTGATAACTCATGGCGCCCCCGGGCAATAGGAGACTATGGGGCCCCCAGGCAATCAGAGATTATGGGGCCACACAGTATACACACACACAGTATACAATCACATAGTATACACATACATGTACACACAGTATACACAGGCAGATGTGAAAAAAAACACAGATTTATACATACTCTCCCTGGTTTTACTGAGGCTGGCAACCCTGATGGGGCCCCCTAGTGGCCCAGGGCCCTCGGGCAGTGCCCAAGTGGCTCAATGGTCAGTCCGCCCCTGACGTCACCGCGTTCCCACGTTCGGAATTGTTGGCCAACATTTGTGTGACCGTGTGTATGCAAGACAAGTTTGAGCCAACAACCTTCGAACAAAAATCCACGGTTTTGTTGGCGGAAAGTCCGATCGTATGGACGGGGCATTCATGTAAATGGAAAACCGGCTCTATATTTGATTCTGGCATTCAATCTTGAACACCTTGATGCCATGCTAGCTAAATCCCAGGTCACAGTCTCCTCACTATCTGAACGGCCCTTTTCGAAAACTGGGATCCAGTAAGTTTACGGCTTCATGTGCTCTTTCATAATGTAACCTTATCCAGTCATTTAGGCGTGAGAGGTAAGTTGCACAGGGCATGAATATTGAGCAAGAGGCTATTGTGCCACTAGGAAGCTTTGTGAAATCCTTTTTATTCATATATTACTACTACATTTATTTTTTAATCTTCCACTTTTTAAACCCCAACATCAAACTTTTCTTATATGCTCCCTATTGGTCTTCTAAATGTAGCGCACCCCACCTAGGAGTTGCTGGTGAACAGGAAGCCTCTACCCTGCACAGCCAGGCACACCGAATCTTCACAGGCTCCCAGAGTCAGAAAACAGTCCAGTGGTTGCCGTTGTGTTTTTATTGAGGGGATTAAACTTGGATAGAGAATAAGGTTATCATGGGATGCCTACTTGACTTTAACCACTTGCCGACCAGCTCACGCAGATATACTGCAGCAGGTTGGCAGCGCTGCGCGAATCACCGTACCTGTACGGCGGCTGGCGCAGGCGCAGTTGCAGGTTTGCTCCCGCTCCTGTTGCGGGAGCGTGCCTGCGGGTGGGGCGGACTCGATGTCTGCCTGTGACCCGCAATCGCCTAGTACAGAGACAGAATGTGGATCTGCCTTTGTAAACAAGCGAATGCCCATTCTGACAGGGGACATGTCAGAGAACTACTGTTCCCGGTCATCGGGAACAGGGATCTCTGTCATGTCCCAGTGAGCCCATCCCCCCTACAGTTAGAACACACCCAGGGAGCACACTTAACCCCTTGATCGCCGCCTAGTGTTAACCCCTTTCCTGCCAGTGTCATTTTTACATTGATCAGTACATTTTTATAGCACTGATCAATGTAATATTGTCACTAGTCCCCAAAAAGTGTAATTTGGGGTCAGATTTGTCCGCCGCAATGTCGCAGTCCTGCTAAAAAAACGCAGATTGCCGCCATTACTAGTAAAAACAATTTTAAAAAAAAGTCCCTAAATCTATTCCATGGTTTGTAGAAGCGATAACTTTTGTGCAAACCAATCAATATACGCATATTGTGATTTTTTTACCAAAAATATGTAGAAGAATATATATATCGGCCTAAACTGATGAATAAAGGTGTTTTTTATATATTTTTTTGGATATGTATTATAGCAAAAAGTTAAAAAAAAATGATTTGTTGCTCCGCAGAGGGGATCAAATACCACCAAAAGAAAGCTCTATTTGTGGGAAAAAAAGGGCTTCAATTTTGTTTGGGTACAGCGTCCCACGACTGAACAATGGCCTGGTCATTAAGGGGGCAAATCCTTCCAGGGCTGAAGTGGTTAAAGAACTCTTCAGGGACAACTCTCCTATATATAGTCTATATACACTTCTCTGCTTGCTCCATCATACTTGCTTGCAGAAATCCTAGCTGGCACACTGTTAATTGAAAAATTGGAAAAATACAGCATTAGAAATTAATGAAATACATATAAAAAATGCACCCTCAAGCAGCAGCTCTACCGTGAGATACACACAGAACCAGACAGCAAATTTTTTTTAGAGCTGCGCTGCTAACACAAATAAAATAACTTAAAGCGGGGTTCCACCCAAATTTTGAACATTATCTCTATGCATTCTCTTCCTTGCCTAGATGCTGACATGCTGTGTAAAAAAATTTAAATCGCCGTAATTACCTTTTTTTTTCTAATCTTCTTAGCACTTCCTGGTTTTCCTCCCATGGGAGTAGGCATGTTTCTAGCCTCTGCCAGACCTCCCACAGTCCCCTGGGAGCTAGTCTCAGGCTTCCCAGCATGCATTCTGCAACAGCGTCATCACAACATCTCGGTGAATGCTGGGAGCACAGCATTCACCGCATCCAGGAAATACATGCTTGTGGGCTTCAAATGCCCACAATGAAGATGGAAACCGCCTTCAGTGAATTTTATAAGTTATTCTTTACAACGAAATTGGACACAGGCGGACTTATTACACAGAACATGTGAGTAGATAATCATGAGAAGAAAAGTTTGTGAATGAACTACAAAAAAAAAAAACGATAGATAGGTGGACCCCCGCTTTAATGCAAATTTAAGTGCCTAGAAACACAATTCAATATACATAAAATAAACATAAATAATATAAGATATATTTATATCCTTAAACGTATTCCATAAAAAGTCCATCAACCACAGGTGACTCATGGTGACTTGCAAACATGAATGTTGTGCACCACGACAATAAAGTGCACCACCACCACATAGATTGTGTGCTTACCAGATGGCAAGCTAAGGAGAGCTTGCGGTTATAGCCCAGCCAAGTCCTTTAGCTAGGGAGTAAATGAGGTAACAGCTCATGGATAGACTTCTTCCAACACAGAGGCAGAGCACCACTCACAATATGTTTGTGTGGATAAAAACTAACTCTGTACTCAATGGTCGTGGATATTAACCAACTAGAGTGACCCAAAAAGAGAAAAGCTCACCATAGTGTAGAATCCAACAATAACTTTATTAAAAACGGATAGTCAGACAAGCCAGGACATCAGGGAGCCAGGGATCAGCGTACTTCTGGACATGCCAGGAAATCAGAAAACCGGAGAATCAGCGTAGTGGAACAGCAAGCAGGATCAGGAACCAGAAGGGATGTCAGCCAAGCAAGTCTTTAACGGGTACACAGGAGAGAGTCTCTGATATGTTGACCAAGGCGAAGGCAGAGAAGATCTGAACTGAACAGCTTAAGTAACCAGCAGGAATGACGAGCAGGATATCATCATCAGGTGAGTCACGGTGGAAAAGATTGGAGCTGGCAATTAACAGCTGAGCGGCCTGCTCTAAAAAGGAAGGGCAGAGCCCAGCCATCTGGTAAGCACACAATCTATGTGGTGGTGGTGCACTTTATTGTCATGGTGCACAGGATTCATGTTTGCAAGTCACCATAATGAATAGGATCCATTCACATTCACCTGTGGTTGATGGACTTTTTATGTCAACATTTAAGGATGTAAATATATCTTATTTATGTTTATTTTATGTATATTGAATTGTGTTTCTAGGCACTTAAATTTGCATATAGTAGTTATTTTATTTGTGCTAGCAGCGCAGCTCCAAAAATATTTACACTGTTAATTGATCTGGGAAAAAAGGCAACAGTCAGATTTTGTACTAAAATGCCTTTACAGGCAGGGACCCCGGGCCCCTTGGGTTGTGTAGGAAAATACAGTGTGCAGCTTATATCACTGTGGCTACTGATCCCAGCACCACCTCTTCAGGCACTGCCAGCCTGCAGCTGCCCCTTTCACTAGCCCTCCTGACTATTTCTCCATGGTCCTCTCTGACTGCACACTCATCAGTCACCCAGCTGACTTCTCCCTGGAGATCTCCTAGACGTGCTGACTCTTTCCCGCTGTCCTCACATCTGCTCTCGTGCATCCAGGACAGGACTCTTCCGTGTGTTGTTAGAGGATTCCCTCCAGCACTCAAGCCCCAGGCCCGATGTCACCCCCCAGACTAGGGGGGCACTCTCAGGTCCAAGGTCACCCCCCCCCCAGACTAGGAGGCACACACTTAAGGGCCCCCAACAGCCCCCTCAGCAATCCATCTTCAGCTTCCACCCAACTACCCCCTGCTGGCATGACCCAGGGTATTTAAGAGGTGCCCATCCCCTGCCAGCCCACTTGCTGGGGATTGGCTGGGGCCCTCAACACTCCAGGTAGCTCCTCCTAACATCTCACCCATTCTTCTGGAGGCTTCCCCAAGGTTCTAGCAAAAAATACAGTTGATCTTGCCACTAATACAGTGCTGTCCTGTGTACTTTGCCATCTTATCTCAAACAGTGTTGTTACGTCTTATTTACAGGTGCAAAGAACAGGCATTTTCTTGTTGTTAATAAAGCTTTAGAAACATTGTTTCTATTCTTTACATGAATAGCAAACTTTCTAGTATGCACAGTATGTTTACAAGGGACATCGGTTGGAATCTCAACCAACTGGTTTAATTTCCAACCACGGCACTACCCGATTGGAGTTTGCATGTTTTCCCTGTGCCTTTGTGGGTTTCCTTCGCGTAATCCGGTTTACTTCCACACTCCAAAGACATGCTGGTAGATTAATTGGTCCTGTCTAAATTGGCCCTAGTATGTGTATGTATGACAGTGAGATAAATTAGATAGATTAGACTAGATAGATTAGATTAGATAGATCGACCTTAGATTGCAAGCTCTTTGAGGGCAGGGACTGATGTGAATGTACAATGTATATGTAAAGCGCTGCATAAATTGACGGCGCTATATAAGTAACTGTGATAAATAAATAATACGTCACTTCATGACGATTTTGTTCCTGCTTACAAAAGGTTGACAGGCATCACAACATGCAAAGGTTGCTACAGTAAATGCCCCAATTCAAGTAGAGGTGTGCCCAAAAATGTGGTAAATGCTCCTAAGGTTTAGTATGCATTTGCGAAGCACTATGGCAAGGCTCCTACCAGGGCTGGCCCAAAACATTGTGCTGCCTGGGTCCAAGAATGAAATGCTGCTTACACAGCCCCCCCACTAAAAAAAAAAAAATTAAATTAAATTAATCAGGAAGTCAGATTTACATGCAACAGCACCGTGGATAGAGGCGGATTTAGAGTGAGGCCTTAGGCAAAACTTAGACATGAGGCCCCACTCATGACCATAATGGGAAAAATAATTTATAAATAAGTAAAAAGACCATGTGGCTTCCCTGCGGCCGCATTTTCTGAAAAGGTGAGCGCCTTTTTTTTTTTTTTTTTTTAGTGGAAACACAGGTACAGCAGCCCATTCATTTAAATGGGCTGTCGTGCCCATGCAAACATGACCTGCACTAAACACAGAAGTGTGAACCTAGGTTAACCACTTGCTTACTGGGCACCTAAACCCCCCTCCTGCCCAGACCAATTTTCAGCTTTTAGCGCTGTCACTCTTTGAATGACAATTGCGCGGTCATACAACACTGTACCCAAATGAAATTTTTATCATTTTTTTCCCCACAAATAGAGCTTTCTTTTGGTGGTATTTGATCACCTCTGCGGTTTTTATTTTTTGCGCTGTAAACAAACAAATAGCGACAATATTGCATTTTTTAAACTTTTTGCTATAATAAATGTAACGACACCCCGAGTATGAAAGGGGTTAAACTCGTTTAGGACATTCCATACCCAAACACAAAGGCAGCTACCGAACACTCCAATCAGCCGAACAAGGAACCCATACAAATAATCCACCCCAAAAACGAGACACGGCTCTGTCTTTAGGTTCCAATCAGGAATTAACTTCTTTTATTATAACACATGGACACAACAGATAAAATCACTCAGAGACTCTTTCCCCCCACCCTTGGAAAAGAGGGCGGGTTAAACTGTCCAATGACAATGGACACACAGGTCAGGTGTGTTTAACGTCTCATCAGTAAACAGTCTTAACAGGGGGGCAGCTGGAGGAATCCCCCCTCCCTCTTTCCTCACAGCAATACACATCCTGTGATCCAAGGCAGACAAACACAATAGAACATTGGAATACAGCCCCACCCCAAACTAGCACAGCAAACAGTACACAACACAATGAGACAGCACACTTTATATGTACACACATATACAGCATTGAGTCTCTGACTACCACAGATCATAGTGGGGTTCTCATTCACCCTGTGCCCCTATTAGTGACTCCCATCACAATGGCATATCCAGAGTCCCCAGAGTCTGTGTGTCTTGGGGGACATGGACCTAGGGTTGCCACATCATCCCTTTAATCCAGGGCACATATGAATTACACCGGTTTTGAGGCTGATTTAATGCAGATAAGGCACCAAGTGTGTTTAATTACCACCTTAATCAGCCACAGAACCTGTGTAACTAATGTGTGTCCTGGATTAAAGGGATGATGTGGCAACCCTACATGGACCTGAATCTAAAGTAATGCCACCTCCAGGGTCCCCAGGCATAGAGCTCACAAAGAGCACCGTCCCCCCAAGTGCCAGGGCCCATAATCGGTTTGCAGGAGGCTGGCAATCAGTCCCCTCCAAAAGCCTCTTTTCCAGCTAGGTCTGTCACATTTCTCCCCTTTCGGCAGGAGACTAACACAGGAGGAGACCCCAGACGGGTTGACTCTGAAGTTAGTCAGTAGTTCCAGTCCCCCAATGCCGGTATCCACAAAGTACCCCAAATAAATTGTTCCAAACAGAGAACTACTCACCCAGCCAACCTCTGCATCTCTCAGAGAACATGCACGCCGCTGGGGAGAGGCCTGGACTGGCCCTTCTCCCTGGAGTCTTTTCAGCCGCTGGAGAGAAGACAGGGTGGCTGGGCTCACTCCGTCACGCTGTTGGGGATCTGGGCCGACCGCCCAGCATCCCTGGGGTATACAAGTGGAGACTGAAGTCCCATCCACTTTTGGTAGGTGAAAATCCCCCAGTGCTTGCAAAGCATGGCTGACATCCTCCTGTTCCAGTGCCGCACCAATTTTTGGGGTTGTGTCAGTGAAGACCGAAGTCCCCTCTACTACCACAGGAACGCCCTCTTCTGTTAGGTGAGGGCAGAGGCTTGCAGCACTCTGCTCTGTTGCCAACTCTTCTGCTGGATTGGTGGCATCACTCTGGGGTGCCATATGCTGCTGGGAAGGGACCATCTCCTTCTCACCCTGGGCCTCCGGAACCGCCGAAGGTGTAGGGCAGAGGTCTTGGACCCTCTGTCCGGTGGCCAGCGCTTCAGCTGGGGAAGTTCCTTGTAACTCCATAGATACTGCTGTTTGTGTTGGGCAGAGCATGGTGAAGCCCGGCCTTAACCCCAGCTCCCCCACCGGAGGCTCACCCGGCTGTTCCTCCCCAGCAGAAAAGTCCATCAAATCCCCTGTGTCTGCAACTGGTGTCTGGGGATAGAAGTTCACAATCTCATGTCCGTGGAACCCAGAAGATGCCATCAGTGCTGGGCAGAGGTTAGCAGAGCTCTGCCCTGTTGTCAGCACTTCAGCTTTTGAGACGGCAATCTCCGGAGTTTCCACTGCCGATTCTCTGGCATGCTGCTGAACGCATTCTAGCAGTTTCCTGTATGCCCTTTCCAGATGCTGTTCCTTCCTTAGCAAATAGTCTAGATCAGGTTTAAGCTCTGAGACCCTTGCAAGACTGAACATAGCCTCTCTGTATTCTCGCAGGTCCTCCAGGGTAGGTTCCCCTTCATCGCCATACACAAAACAATCTGAAAGGCTCTCCCAAAGCAATCCAGGGCCACCAAAGTCATATCCCTCCGGAGAGCATTCTGTTGTCTCCCCTAAATATTCCTCCTCCACGTGCCATTGCAGAGCCCGATACCGATTGTCCAGCTCTATTTCTTGCTGGACCAGCCTGTCCAACTCAGTCACCCATTGCTCCTGGGGCCGCTCTCCCAGGAATTGCATCCGTAAGTCCCGTTGTGCACTGGCCTGCTGCTCTGGGGTTGGAAAGCACTTGCCCTGTTGTGTTGCAGCAAACTGGAGGGCTCTAATCCAGTGTCTTACACGGATCTTCTGCCTGAGCTCCAGGTATTCATCCACAGACACAGTCCTGGGGATTGCTGAAAGGACGATCCGCAGCAGCCCGGGGAACTTTGATGTCAGATCCATATCTCCGCTGGGGTGACTGAAGTCTGCTCTGCTGGGCCTTTTGGTTATGTAGGGTCTTTCAGCTCTATCCATTTCGACTAGTTCTGCAATAATGTCCCTCTTCTTACGGTTGTTGGCCGGTCGGCCCCGGTTCTCCAGTAAGTCCTTGAAGGTAGAGCGCTTTAGCCGTTCATACCGTGCTTCCATTGGCCTGTGTCCTCTTGTAGCTGTCCTTCTGGGCTGTGGGAATCATCCCGCTGCTGCCACCAGTGTAACGACACCCCGAGTATGAAAGGGGTTAAACTCGTTTAGGACATTCCATACCCAAACACAAAGGCAGCTACCGAACACTCCAATCAGCCGAACAAGGAACCCATACAAATAATCCACCCCAAAAACGAGACACGGCTCTGTCTTTAGGTTCCAATCAGGAATTAACTTCTTTTATTATAACACATGGACACAACAGATAAAATCACTCAGAGACTCTTTCCCCCCACCCTTGGAAAAGAGGGCGGGTTAAACTGTCCAATGACAATGGACACACAGGTCAGGTGTGTTTAACGTCTCATCAGTAAACAGTCTTAACAGGGGGGCAGCTGGAGGAATCCCCCATCCCTCTTTCCTCACAGCAATACACATCCTGTGATCCAAGGCAGACAAACACAATAGAACATTGGAATACAGCCCCACCCCAAACTAGCACAGCAAACAGTACACAACACAGACAGCACACTTTATATATACACACATATACAGCATTGAGTCTCTGACTACCACAGATCATAGTGGGGTTCTCATTCACCCTGTGCCCCTATTAGTGACTCCCATCACAATGGCATATCCAGAGTCCCCAGAGTCTGTGTGTCTTGGGGGACATGGACCTGAATCTAAAGTAATGCCACCTCCAGGGTCCCCAGGCATACAGCTCACAAAGAGCACCGTCCCCCCAAGTGTCAGGGCCCATAATCGGTTTGCAGGAGGCTGGCATTCAGTCCCCTCCAAAAGCCTCTTTTCCAGCTAGGTCTGTCACAATAAATATCCCCAAAAAATATTTTAAAAAACATTTTCTTTCCTCAGTTTAGGCCAATACGTATTCTTCTACATATTTCTGGTACAAAAAAATCGCAATAAGCGTTTTTTTTATTGGTTTGCGCAAAAGTTATAGCATTTACAAAATAGGGAATAGTTTTATGACATTTTTATTATTATTATTTTTTTTACTAGTAATGGCGGCGATGAGAGATTTTTATCGTGACTGCGACATTATGGCGGACACATCGGACATTTTTGACACATTTTTGGGACCATTGTCATTTATACAGCAATCAGTGCTATACAAATGCACTGATTCCTGTGTAAATGACACTGGCAATGAAGGGGTTAACCACTAGGGGGCTAGGGAGAGGTTAAGTATGTCCTAGGGATGTGGGGGGGGGCGTGGCTACATGTGACACGTCACTAATCTCTGCTCCCAGTCACAGGGAGCAGAGATCAGTGACACTGTCACTAGGCAGAACGGGGAGATGCTTGTTTACCTTAGCATCTCCCCATTCATCCTCTCTGTGAGGCGATCGTGGGTATCCACAGGCAGGCCCCTGAGACCCAACTCACGGAGCTCCCAGCCGGCGTGCGCACGCAATGGCACGGCGGCAAATTCAAAGGGTCGTACGGGTATGCCCATTTGCCCAGCTGTGCCATTCTGCCGATGTACATCAGCGTGTGCTGGTCGGGAACCGGTTAAAAACACATTGAACCAAACCATAAAGTACTGTGGTACCATGCTATTTTGGGCCTGTAAACACACTGCATTTGCGATCTGCGTGTGGGGTGCCATTACCAATACACTGGCATCCACATGCAGCAGATCGCAGTGTGCTCAGCGGGCGGCGGGTGAGGTAACGGCTAATTTCCAGTCACAGTGCTGTGGCTCTGCCTCCCTCCCCGCCTGCCCTCCCTGGAGCCTGTCTGTAGCCGGCCCATGAGGGCGGCAATCCCAGCTGAGCATTGCGGTCCCTCGCCTGGCTGGGAGGAGGGAGAGGTGCCAGCCAGGTGGGTGAGCGAGGTGGTCAATCTCTGGAGCCCAGAGAGGGCTCTTCAGTTAGGCAGCTGCAAGGCCCCTGTGAGTGCGAGCCCTAAGGCGACCGCCTAATTAAAGTATTTGTAATCCTAAAAACAGTTCCTGTGTCCCCCTCTGTGTACTGACTGCAATAATCATGGCTGCTGAACCCTTGGCCAGCCCCTCTCTCTTTTATTCAGCCATAACACAATGTAAGTGTTTGTTGAAAACGAAGCCTGTAAATACCTTTTTCAGATCTCTTCAGGCCGATCACATGACTCCCGACTGTTCTCCTCCCCCATCTAAGGGCTACAGCGGGGGGGCTGAGCAGCCAGCACAGCAGTCACGTGACCTCCCGGGCTGATGTCAGAGGGAGATCTCACTCCCTCTTACTGTAGCTCATAGATGGAGTAGGAGAGCGGCCGGAAGTCACATGACCAGCCTAAAGAGATCTGAAAAAATTTCTTTACAGGCTTCGTTTTCAACACTTACACAGTGTGTTATGGCTGCATAAAAGAGATAGGCTGGCAGTGAATATTTTTTTAAAAGTTACAAATACTAAAAGAGCTGCCTCTACCACCCCTCTCAAAGTTCCGCCTGGGTCCAATGGACCCAGCAGAACTCATGGTAGGGCCGGCCCTGGCTCCTACCCTGTTCCCCAAGGAAAAGGTGGTCGAGAGCTGCTAACTTGGGAACATCTCCCCTTTATGTTATGGAAAAGGTTAGTTGTTCTATAACTCCAAGTAAAAAAGCGAATAAACATAGATACATGGAATACATGTTAAGTACTTTGTATTCTAACAGTAAATATAGAATTAACTTCTTGCTGTATTTGATCTTTGCACACTGTATAGTGAAGAAGAAAGAAAAAGGTGTAGATCAAATGATCAGTCTAAATATAATTTTTTTAGTAATGAGATATGTAGCACGGACAGAAAGAGAAATGAGTAATCCTAGACTATAAATTTAATAGAGAAAAAATAAGGATAAATAAATGGTACGTCGCAATTTGACGTACACAATTACAGGGAAAGGAATTTAATAAACAAGACTAAAAAATAATAAAGAAAGGGAAAAGGAAAAATAAAGAAAAATAATAACCACCCGGGGTGGTGATCTGGCTCGTCGTGACAAACATATACATTTAATTTGATAAGTAATCTATATATCCTAGTATGGTAACAACAGAGACTGGTCAAAGTCTGTGGGAAAGTAGTGTTTCACCCAAGGTTGCCAAATTTTATGAAATTTATTAATTTTATTATCTTCAATAGCCGTCATCCTTGCATATATAAGTGCTCTATTCATTCTATGTTTAGCTTCCGCTAAGATTAGAGATTGTGATTTCCAAGCTTTAGCAATAGTTTGTTTGGCTGCAGTATTAAGATGGATAAGTAATTAAAACTGAGTGTGGGTAAGTGTAGTAGGCTTAAGGTTTAGAAGTGCCAAGGCAGGATCTGGAAGAATGGAGGTTTCTAAAGCTTTTGATGCCATTAAAAATATATTTTTCGGGGGCGTGGCCGAACGGAGATCCGAGTGGACGTGTCTGAAGTGAGCTCCTGCAGCCATAGAACATACCAGGAGCGATACACATCCATCGGACCCGCACTGACTCCACCGGGGGCCCAGGGCTAACAACAGACCAGTGGGGAGCTGCCTGGGATTGCGGGCGCACCGATCGCGGAGCTCCAGCCGCCTGAGAGGACAGGCCGCGGCTTCGGCCTATAACGGGGAGCGGCGGCCATCTTGCTCCACCCGGACGCCGTGCCGGCGCGGCCTCGGGCTGATCCACATGCCCTGAGACCGGCTCTCCTCCTCCACGACCACTGGGGATATACAGCCTGCCACCCGGGAACAGCAATCCTTCCTGTGCCGCCCTATTAGACCAGCCAGAGGGACCTGGTAAGGGACGGCGGCCATCTTGATACACCCGGCGGCCTCTCCGTCTCTCTCCTGGGCCCAATCCACCCCCATCCACCCCCAGGAGCACCTTGGCCTGAAAAATCAAGCCCCTCAAGGGAGTATTGAAAGAGCATCTACCCCCATCTGGCACCAGTTGCAGGCAAAGCCCTAGCCCCAGGGCTCTAGTGTGGCGGCCATCTTGATACACCCTGACAGCCCCCTGTCTCCTTCTCTGGGCCTAATCCAAACCATACCCACCCCCCAGGGCATCCAGGACTGGCAGACAGTGGCCCTTGACGGAGATACCCACAAGCATATATCCCCTTCAGTGTGTGGGCTGCAGACACGGCCCCGAAAACCCAGAAAGGCGGCCATCTTGCTCCACCCAAGCTGCTGCATACACATATGCTGCTAATCTCCTCCACCCCTAGGAGCCTGGTTCACTACCTACACAGCCACCAGAGTAGCCCAGCAGGGCCAGATGTGGTCCCCGTCTGTACAATTCTGCAGAGAAGCGTGACTAACCATGTATGGCTAAAGAAATGAGTTGCTGAGCCCCGTGGATGCCCGTAGCGGGCAGGCTATACTCCAGTCATCGCACATCCTTGAAAACATGTCCATGCACAGCTCTAGATCTATTGAGCCCACGGATCCACAACAGGGCACAATCCAGAGATACATGCTCCGCACATCTCAACCCGACCCCCGCACTCCCAAAGACAAGATGGCGCCCAATAGAAACTCAGGGAAGGGCAAGCCTCCTCCCCCCCCTCAGACGGCAACAGACAGCAGCGAGGATCCAGATGACCCTCCGGTCCAGCACTCGGACTTACCAGCTGTAGAATCCAGATCTGGGTCCGCTATTGCCCCGCTTCTGGCCACGGGCCCTGGGGATGTGGCCCCTCGAATATCAGGAGAATTGCCCAGATCTGAAGCCTCGACCCTTCTGGCGGCCTTCCGAGCGGAATTTGAGTCCTGGGCGGTCAAAATGGAGACCTCATTACACAAGGATATCCAGGCCCTCCAACAACAGGTCTCCACTAATCAGACCGCTGTGTCCGCCCTAACTGACGTTCAATCTGACCATGCAGCCCGCATCACATCCCTCGAGCGGGCCTCCAAGGAACACTTGCACCGTATACGACAACATCAACTACGCATAGAAGACGGAGAAAATAGGAGCCGCAGGAATAATATACGGCTGCAAGGCATACCGGAGGCCACTGCGGGTACAGACTTGAAACCTTCTGTCACTGCCATCCTCAACCAAGTCCTGGGAAGAGAGGCCTCATCCCCTATTGAAATAGACCGGGTGCACAGAGTGGGGGGGCCGAGGAGGGAACATAGTGACCGCCCACGCGATGTCCTCTGCAGGGTCCACTATTTCACCCTTAAGGAAGAACTTATGCGCAAGGCATGGCGTTTGGGTCCCGTGGACTTTGATGGATCTGCTATCCACCTATACCCAGACCTCTCTCGTAACACTCTTCACATGCGCCGCATAGTCCGCCCACTCCTAGATCTGATACGCCAAGCCGGAGCAACCTACACATGGGGACACCCCTTCAGTATTAAGGTGACCAGGGCTGAGCATAAATTTGTCCTCTCAGACCCGGATCAACTCCCAGCCTTTTTCAGCTTTCTGGAGCAAGATCCAATTGATGTACCGAACTGGCTGGACCCGCCAGACGACCGTGCCAGGGTGCAAACACGAGAACCTCTTCCACAACGACGCAGACACCCGAGGTACGGATCACACTCTATTGACCCTGGTCCACGTCATCCTACCTCTCCGGAAGATTAAGGTACCCTTAAAGTGTTACAAGAAGCCAAGCCAACACTCCCCATGTGACTAGCACCAGCCCAGTATAATGCGTATCTCTTGTCTCCTGGACAGGTCGATGTTTGGAACCCCCCCCCATAGGATTTTCTTGGGGGGGTTTATATTTAATTTTTTAATATTTTTTTTTTTCTTTTTTTTTTTTTCCCCTCATCGGTTCCACCTGACTACAGCTGGATACGACACGGTGGGAGACAAGATAACATGATAATACTCTAATGCCTCAAGACAGATGGTGCACCAAATTGGCGGGCCTTCTCCCTGCCCTTTGCTGGTGTGATGTACCTAGCTGGGGTTCGGGAGAGGCTTTGAGACCGCAAATTCCTAATGTATGTTTTGGATATGCAATTATTGAGCTTCTAGTACATTTTACAGCACTGCTTTATTCTCTGTGATTAGCGGAAATGTCCCACCTGGATACGGGTGGAGGGGCCAATAGATGGACTGACTAGGTCCATGGTCTCTTGCCACTATCCACATGGGCTCCTCTAGCTATCAGTATACAGGTTCTCTTACACCGACTAGTCTCACTTTAAAATGTTATTATACATTGTTCCTGTTTTCAGTGTTACTACACAGATTTATCTCCGGGGCCCCATGTTGGACCTGTGTATGATATGTGTTTAAAACGTTTGTTTCCCCCCCATGATATTATCTCACGGGTTGATATCTCCTCTGTGGAGGAGGGAGGGTGGGCTTGTGTGGATATTTGCCCGCGCAGACCGCCACCCTCCTTCACAGATGATCTGATGTGTGTTCTGAAGTTTAAATGTTTTGTTACACTGATGTGCCTCAATTAAGCTATATATGCCTGTGCTGCTACTGGGCTCACGGCTCAGATTCTCCACTTTGACCCTCCACCCCCAATAGGCCGGGCACGAATTGTGCCTTCTTACGTGATTTCTCACGTGGAGTCCCGTATCAGTGGACCCCTTAGATTTGTTAGGCTCCTTATTCAGGTGTCCTCCCTACCTAGTTTTTGTCCTGATATATCTTTGCTACCTTACAAGCTCTCCTCCCCCCACTCTTCCTCCCCTCTCTATTCTCTATAAGCTGACTTTCTTTCTCTCGTTCCACTATGGCTCATACAGTGCTATCCCGTCCTCGCCTGAAAACTTGTTCATACAATGTAAATGGCCTCAATATTGCATCCAAGAGAGGGCAAATCCTTTACCAAATGCATAAACAACAGGTCAATGTGTTACTGTTACAGGAAACTCATTTCCACACAAACTCCACCCCTTCCTGCTCCAACAGGTACTTTAATAGGTGGTTCCACAGTACAAATCCCTCCCAGAAAACCAAAGGAGTATCTATTGCCTTCCACAAAACGCTTCCGATTGACCTAATAGACCAGCTCTCAGACCCCCAGGGAAGGTATGTGTTTATAAAGTTCTCCTTATGGGGCACAAAATTCACTATTGCCAACCTTTACCTACCAAACACTAATCAAATATCGTCGGCTCTGCGGTACATGAGGATTTTGTCAGAATTTGCAGAAGGTAAACTAATCATAGGCGGGGATTTTAACGCCCCCTTAGATCCACTCTTAGACACATCAACCTCTCGCTCGTCCATCTCCTTTACTAAGCTAAGGGCATTTAAACGGGCTATCTACGACCTTCGTTTAATCGACATTTGGCGGGTTCTGTTTCCAACAAATCGCAACTATACCCACTTCTCCCAAGTCCACTACTCTTATAGTCGTATCGACTACTTCCTTCTTGACCATAGCTGCTTGGATTGGTCACCTGAATGCGAGATAGACTCAATGGTCTGGTCCGACCACTCACCTATCTATCTGACACTATCGATCCCTTCCACGCCGGTGAAGGAATGGACGTGGAGGCTGAACGATTCCCTTCTTACGGAACCTGATTGTTCCCACAAGGTTTCAGAAACAATTTCAAATTTTTTCATAGACCATGCCTCGGACACTACCTCACTACCCTTACAATGGGAGGCGCTTAAAGCAGTCCTGCGAGGTATCTTTATCCAGATGGGAACCCGTGTGAAAAAGGCTCGATCAGCTGCAATAACATCAGCAATTCAAAAGCTCCGAGACCTTGAGACACAACATAAACGAGCCCCAACTGTGGAGACCCTGATAGAGGTCTCAACGGCTCGATCCCAACTTAAGGACCTGTATGAGGCCTCAGCTCGTACCTATGCGGACAGACTTGCCTTACATCAGTACCGATTTAGAGATAAATGCGGTAGACCGTTAGCTCGCACTCTCCACCCAAACATGTCTTCAACATTCATACCCCATATTCGGGCCCCTTCTGGAGAAATGCTTAGTGAGCCCTCTAAGATATCACAAACATTCCGAGATTTCTACCAAACACTTTACAATCTACCGCCCGGCGTCTCTCCTGGCCCAACCCTTGCCCCTGAACCTGATAGACAGTCTTATATTGAGGAAACTGAACTCCCTACTTTGGATGGCGATACAGTAGAAGAGCTGGAGCAAGTAATTACAGCGGATGAGGTAATGGGAGCGATAAAGGCCACCCCGTCCGGTAAAAGCCCGGGTCCCGACGGATTCACCCCTAAATTTTACAAAACATTTGCTCTCCAACTGACCCCCTTCTTGGTTAGGGTGTTCAACACCCTATCGGAAGGCTCAGCGTTTCCTCCACAAACACTCGAAGCCCACATTACCATTATCCCAAAACCAGATAAGGACCCTACTTTGTGTGCTAATTATAGGCCCATATCGTTGATCGGAGTGGACTTAAAATTATATGCCAAAATTTTAGCCACTAGATTGCAGCCGCTCCTCCCCCGCCTCATACACATGGACCAGGTGGGTTTTGTTAGTGGGCGCGAGGCAAGGGACAACACCCTAAAAACCCTGCTTCTTACCGACTATGCCCGCACCCATGACGTCCCTTTATGCCTTTTGACGGTCGACGCCGAAAAAGCATTTGACCGGGTTGACTGGCAATTCCTCCAGCTGTCCCTGAAGCAAATAGGTCTGGGCCCCAAAATGATATCCCGAATTATGTCCCTTTACTCCTCTCCCTCTGCTAGAATTCGGGTGAATGGTTCATTGTCACCTACATTTTCCATTCACAATGGGACACGGCAGGGCTGCCCTCTATCTCCCCTCCTCTATGTACTGGTCATGGAACACCTGGCAATTGCATTACGCAATAACCCTAACATTTCAGGTATATCAATAGGACCCATTCATTCCAAACTGGCTCTCTTTGCGGATGACCTGCTAATGTTTATAACCCAACCCCATATATCCTTACCACATATAATGCAGGAATTCACGAGGTTTGGGAAGCTGAGCAATTTCAAAGTGAATCATACTAAGTCAGAAATCCTGAACATCTCACTGTCCCAGGAGGCCCTCCGCCAAGTCTCCACTAAGTATCCTTTTAAAACAGGTTCCACTTCCATCCGTTATCTCGGAATCCAAATACCCACAGAAGGATCCCAATTATTCTCTCTGAACTATGCTCCCCTTCTGCTTAGAACCAAGACGGATCTCTCAAACTACACGAAGAAGCGCCTTTCGTGGTTGGGCCGGGTGAATGCCCTAAAAATGGACGTTCTCCCTCGGTTTCTCTATTTGTTTCAGACAATTCCCATATCCATACCCTCCTGGTTCTTTAAGAAGCTCCGCCAACTATTCTCCTCCTTTATATGGGGAGGGGCTCGTCCTCGGATACGCTATGAGACTCTCTCGCTCCCCAAGATTCGTGGAGGAGCTGGAGCTCCAGATGCCTCTATATACTATAAGTCAGCAGTACTCACGCGTATAATTAACTGGTTCCATCATTCCTCCACCAAATTATGGGTACAAATAGAGAGCCATATCAATTCGATAGATCTCCGCGCCTTACCGTGGACGCCTATCGAATTCCTGAAAGGAGGGATACCCCTGAGCGACCTTACACAACAAACCATACAAATTTGGACCCGAATGAATTCCTCCAAGACCCTATCTCCTCTGAAGGGGCCCATGACTCCACTATTTGGGACCCCGGCTTTTCCTCCGGCCCTACAGGGAGCAAGTTTTGGACCTTGGTGTAAGGAAGATCACAGACGACTTGCCCAAGTCTTGCGATCAGACTCTTCCCTGACTCATGACATCCCCTCCGGCCCATCTTCCCATGCCTCGACGCATTGGCTGCAGAGACAACAGGTGATATCCTTCATTCGCACCTTCCCATCCCTGCCTAATATACTTGCTGACTTAACAGACTTAGAGAATATGCTGCTCCAGACCGCCCCCCCCACACATGTGGTCTCTCAACTATATTCGCTCATACATATGGCTTATAATCCTGACCTCCCCCCATACACACAGGCCTGGAAGGAAGATCTGGGTCACCCCATTTCACCTATAGACTGGCAAAAGTGTTTCATTCTGACTCACAAAATATCTTTAGCCTCCAAAGCCCAAGAAAAAGGATTTAAGTTGTTGACCCGTTGGTACAGATGCCCCTCGACTTTGCACTGGATAAACCCGGCACTCCCGGATACCTGCTGGCGTTGCTTGTCATCCAAGGGAACCTTACTCCACATCTGGTGGGAATGCCCCCCTGTGCGGAGGTTCTGGCAGAAGATCCTCGACTTGTACTGCAGACTCATGGCGACCTCAATCACACCCTCTCCTGAGGTAGTTCTGCTATCTTTGCTCCCTGGACCGATTAAATCGGTCAAAAAAGACGTTTTGCGTCACTTTCTGGCGGCTGCCAGAACAGTTCTGCCCAGACATTGGAAGTCGACGAGCATGCCTTCCCTGGGGGATTGGGCAATTGAAGTGGACCAAATTAACGGATTGGAACGAATGTTGTCGCAGGAAGCGGGTAAGGAGGAGCAATTCTCCAAGACCTGGACCTCATGGTCTATGTTTCGCTACTCCTCAGAATTTATTTCATGGGCCGCAGAGGAATCCACCGACACATCTGTATAGCCACGGTGGAAAATTTCTCTTATTTTCTACTTCCCTTACTGCCTTGACCCTCCTATCCCAACTATCTCCCTTTTCTCCCTTCTCCTTTCCCTTTAAATGTTTGCGTTACACGCTCACCTACAACATAATCTCTAATCTCACGAGACCGGAACGGTGTCACACACAGAGCTTCCCCCTCAGAGAAAACGTGCTCAGCGCAGAAGTAAAAGCCCTAGCCTACATACAATGCGTGGGCACCACTCGTTGAGTAGATAGTGGTGTTCGCATAATATTACTAAGCCAGGTTAGACGCCGTAGGTATACAGGCTTATATACCATATCAATCAACCAAAGTTCACGTATTATCTAAACCATGAGATGGTTCGACAACAGTGTTACACGAATGTTTACGAATATACAAATGTATATCTTTGATATATGTTATTGAACGACTTATATGTATACTGTACTTCTTTGCAACGATACTTTGCTTATCAATAAAATAAGATTGAATTAAAAATATATTTTTCCAGAATCCTTGGACCACCGGACATTGCCACCATATGTGGAAGTGTGTGCCTGGTGTGTCGCAACCTCTAAAACAATTTGGTGAATATGTGGGAACAAATTTTGCTATTCTGGCTGGTACTAGGTACCAACGTGCTAGAACCTTATAATTTGTCTCTATAGCAAAACAATTTGGAGAGGAATTTTTTGTGGCTAACCATATACTAGACCAGTGTTTCTCAACTCCAGTCCTCAAGGCGCCCCAACAGGTCATGTTTTCAGGCTTACCATTATTTAGCAAAGGTGATTTGATCAGTTTCACTGCCTTAGTAATTACCACAGCTGTTTCATCTGAGGGAAATCCTGAAAACACGACCTGTTGGTGCGCCTTGAGGACTGGAGTTGAGAAACACTGTACTAGACTAATCTTTGTTATCAAATACTCGATTCATGTCTTGTGCCCATTTAGTTGTGTATGAGGGTAATGTTTCATCTGGATTCACATTAAGTAGTTGGTATAAGGTGGAAATGAGTCCTCTCACATGTGGGTCGCTTATACATATCCGCTCAAATTGAGACGTTTGATTAGGTGATGAACCTGTATGTAGAAATGGTTCGTAAAAATGTTTAATTTGTAAATAGCAGAAAATTTCAGTTCTAGGAAGCCCAAAAGATTTACATAGTACAGGAAGTAAAGGCGTGAATATTGGTAGCAGATGTTAGTTTATATAAACAAATCAAATTTGTAGAAGACCATGCAGAAAATGATTTTGGATATTTCCAGGCAGGATAGAAGACAGGATTACTAAGGAATGAAAGCAGGGGATTATGTGGGGATTGTAGATTATGAGAGCTTTTAAATTTTTCCCAAATAGCTAAAGTTTGTTTCGTTATGGGGTTAGAGAGATGAGATCTATCAGCGGGTCTGAGCCGTAACACATTGGCCATCGAAATAGGGTCACTATCCACCGATTCAATAGCAACCCATAGGGGCGTTTCAACCGTAGCATGATACTTGGGGAGAATTGCGATTTGTACAGCGTTGAAATAAGAGGAGAAGTTGGGTAGTCCTAATCCACCTCCCATTTTATGAAGGTAGAGTGTAGATTTGGGTATGCAAGGCTTAGTGGTACCCCAAATAAAGGACATAACTCTACATTGAGTAAGTCTTAAAAAATAAGATGGTAATTAAATGGGAAGTACCCTAAATAAATAAAAAAATGTATACATCTTTATGGCATTGATCCTTCCCACCCATGACAATGGGAGAGGAGTCCATAGCTTCATTAAACCAGAAGTTTGTTTCAGGATAGTTAGCCGCAAATAGATCTTTAAAGGAAATTGTGAGTTGAACTCCTAAGTATGGAAGTTGTTTTTGAACCCAATTGAAAGGTAAGGAAGTTTGAGCGAGTTGCAGATCTGATTGGGATAAAGAGATGTTTAACGCGTTTGATTTAGCGGGGTTAACATAAAGTACTGAGATTTGGGCGAATTTATCTAAAAAAGTAAGTAAATTTGGGCAGATATATGAGGATGTGACAAAAAAATAAGAATATCATCTGCAAAGAAACATAATTTATGCTGCTGTACACCTAATTCTATACCTTTAATATCAGAATTAAATCTAATTAGTTGTGCCAGGGGTTCTATTAGTAGGGCAAATAGTAACGGGGAAAGGGGACAACCTTGTCTAGTACCTTTATCTGATTTCTAGCATTGTTGACTTATAGCCAGCATATTTAATATATGCTCTTGGGTTATTATACAAAGAGGAGATTCAAGTCAGAAAATGATTTCCAAAACCCCATTTTTGAAGGGTATATTGCATATATGGCCAAGTGACAGAGTCGAATGCCTTCCTTATGTCTAGAGACGCAAGGCAAGCCGGGATGTGCCTAGTTTTAGCTGCATGAATGAGTAAGAGAGCACGCCTAATATTATCGCCTGCCTGACGTTTTGGCATAAAACCTGTTTTGTCCCTATGAATTAGACAGCCGATGATATTATTCAATCTAGTGGCCAGAATCTTAGCTATTAATTTAATATCCAGATTGAGGAGTGATATAGGAGGATAGTTAGCCCAGGAAGTAGAGTCTGAGTGTGCTTTAGAGATCATAGCAATGATAGAGGTCAGTGTCTCTGTTCCAAATGAATGTCCAGTCAGGATCGAATTAAAGGCTCTGGCCAAGACTGGCATTAAAATGTGCGCAAACTGTTTATAATAAGCTGCTGAGAACACAACCGGACCTGGTCTCTTGTGGGGTTTTAAGGATTTTATAGCATTTAAAACTTCTGTATCTGTAATAGGGCATTCAAAAACATCTCGCTGTTCTTGATCTAAAGTAGGAAGTGTGATATTTGAAAACAGAGTATCTGCTTTTGTCTTATCGAAATTATGATCAGAGGAGTATAATTTGGTCAAGTTAGAACGAAAAATCTCTAGTATCTTTACTGGGTTACTAGTATACGCTTTGCGAGATATTATCAGTTTGATGGTTGTCTGTGTATGTTGTTTGAACTTTAAACTTATAGCCATGGGGGTATCAAGTTTATTGGCCTTAAGATATTGGATATGTTGCCTTTTGCGTATGAGTCTCCAGTCAAAAAAAGATCAAGATCAAGACAGGCCTTTTCCAATTTAGAGTTGTTAATGGCAGTCGGGGAAGATTGAAAAGCTAAGTGACATGTATTAAAGGCATTCTCCAGCTTTACAAACAAATGTTTGCGTTCTTTCTTAAGTATTGTAGCTTGTTGTATCAATCTACCCCTAATGACAGTTTTATGAGCCTCCCATAGCGTGAGGGCAGAAATGTCTTCTGTATCGTGAGATAAAAGGTAATCAGTGAGCGTTTTCTCAATATCAATGTGGTGGGTTGGATGAGTTAAAATAGAGTCATTAATACACCAAGTGGTGTCGTGTGATCTGGGAACTGTGGAGGATATAGTAGTGAATACAGCACAATGGTCGGTCCATGGGAAAGGAATGATTTTGGAAGCAATAATTTCTGGCAGGATACTAGATGGGGCTAAGATATGATCTATATGTGAGAAAGAGTTATGAGGATAGGAATAATGAGTGAAGAGTCTACTGGTGGGATTAGTTTCTAGCCCAGTATCTACCAAACCATGAGTGAGGCCCGGAATGGAGAGACAACAAAATAAAGTAATGAAGGGCCGGGCATGACGAGGTGGAGAGGCAACTAAAGGGTTAAAATATGGGGGAAGGCTAAAAGGGAGGAGGCAGGAAGGTAAAATGAACTGGAGGGGAGGAGCAGTATAAAGGGGGTAGGCGGGGTCTTCCGGGAGCAGTTGGGGAAGCTTTAGAACAGAGAGGTGAAGTTTTTACACGCTTCTCTCTCACTATGGCTGACATTGACCTGATCCTGGCGCGGTTGCGGACGGCAGCAGCAACGAGTGGGCCTGAATGGCTACAATCCCAGGTGGCTGCCCTTATACAGGACCAGGCGGAGGGGTCGGCCGCTGGAGGTGAGGTGATGCAGCACGCTTGGAGATCCCAGCCTCCAGAGCATTTCTTGCCAGGCCCCTCCACCAGAGCTCAGCGCCACCCTAGGAGCCCTTTAACGGAACCGTCGGCCTCGCCGATGGCGGAGCTCGGGGGCGGGGCTACGGGCTGTCATGGCCCGTTCCTTGCCCGCGCGACAGAGGACCTTTGTGAGAGCGATCCCCTTCACTTCACAAGGCTCAGCTAGGGGGGAGATTCAGTGATGGAGGAGCAGAGTCACGTCCGCAGGGCCTCTACCAAGAGGCTGGCGGTGCGGTGGATGCAGTCGGGCGGAGGGACAAGAGGGACAGCAGAGGCACTCAGGCGCGGCCTATCCAGAGCTCCACACGTGTCGGCAGTCGCAGCAGGGAGACGGCAGGCAGATCCATGGAGGGGGAACGAGCTGCAACACGGACGGGATCCACGGCCTCCAGGCAGGCTTCGCCTGGGGGTCTCCTCACACCTATGCTATCAGCCCAGGGAGGGAGGTCAGAGGGTGAACTATCGGGCTCAGAAGAGGATGATCGCCCGGAGGTCGAGCCACCAGGGGATGCAAGGGCAGCGGCTGTAGGGGACATGCCCGGTCAGTCCGGTAAGTCCAGGGTTATATCTCCTGTTGAAGTAAATGATGCTTTGTGTAGGTTGTTGGGTATGGGGGTTGGGGGTACTACAGGTATTGGTGGGGTCATGCAAGGGGCCAACCAGGGGGTGGCGCCTGTATCGCGGGCGGCGGGCAGTCTGCCTGCCGCCCCTGGGACAGTGTGGCCTTCGGCTGAGCTATTGGGGGGGCTGAGGAATTCGGTTGAGCAGGAGGTGTGGCGGTGAGTACGGCGGTTGGGGAAAAAGCTGTGGAACCGGTGGCTGCAGTCAGGGCTGATGTAGTTCGTATCGCAGATGCCGCAAAATGTGAGGTTTATGTTTGCTTCGAGGGGCCTTTGGGGGCGCACTTGAAGCAGGAGGTCAGGGACAAAATCGGCAAGGGTGAGTATCTTGAGATTTTCTCCTTGTTGCCCCTAGAAAAGTTCAATTTGGATAGGGTCAAACCTGATGATTCCAAGAAGGAGGATGAGGAGAAGAGGAGGTATCGTCTGATCCCTAGGACATTTGTGAGCTGGCTGCAGGCGTTCGCTATTATGGCCAGCGTAATAGGTGAGAAAAACCCGGAACATTGCTCAGCGTTGTTCTGCTATATGGACGCCATAGGTGAGGCTCACAGAGTGTATGGGGAGAACGCTTGGCTGCGGTATGACGAGCAGTTTAGGCAGCATAGGGCAGTTCGTCCGGCTCTCCGGTGGGATCATAAGGACATCAGCCTTTGGATGCCCTTGATGTCGTCGGCACGGGACCCGAACCAGTTTCTTCAGGGGGGGGGGTTGGGGGGACACCTGCCTCTGGACCACTGGCTGGAAAGAAATGGGGGGTGTGCTGGCAATTTAACGAGGGCTCTTGTAAGTTCGGGGGTCCTGTCGTTTAAAGCACGAGTGCTCCGGATGCGGGGGGAACCACCCCTTATCCCGCTGTTTCAAAAAAAGGAAAACGTGCCAGGGATTTTGCTCATAAGAGGGACGACGCCAGTGAGGGTGGAAAGGATGCGGCTTTTTCTAAATAGGTACCCGGATAGGGAGGCTGCAGGGCTGTTGACTGCGGGGTTCTCTGAGGGTTTTAAGATACTGTGCTCCCTAGAGGTCGTACCGCCTCTGGCACGGAACTTGTGGTCTGCACTGCAGAATCCAGGGGTGGTTTCTGAAAAATTGGCAAAGGAGGTGGCATTGGGGCGCATGGGTGGGCCATTTATGGTTAAGCTACTGCAGGATTTGGTGGTGTCTCCGCTGGGAGTGGTGCCTAAGAAGGAACCGAAAAAGTTTTGCCTTATTCACCACCTCTCGTTTCCAAAAAAGGGATCTGTTAACAATTCTATGGATCCAGGGGCATGCACAGTGTCTTATACGTCATTTGATGCTGCGGTTGGGTGGGTGAGACGCTATGTTCAGGGGGCGCTCATGGCAAAATTGGACATTGAGTCAGCATTCCGCTTGCTGCCGACATCCGGACAGTTTTTGGCTGTTGGGGTGCTGCTGGCGGCGGGCGTTTTATGTGGATCAATGCCTGCCCAGGGGTTGCTCCATTTCCTGCTCTATACTCTAAAAGTTTAGCTTGTTTTTGGAATGAGTGGTGCGGGACGTGTCGGGTCTGGATTCAGTGATCCATTATCTTGACAATTTTCTGTTTGTAGGACCTCCTTCCGCCAATGTGTGTGCGATTCTGTTGGCCACGTTGCAGCACATTGCGGGTAGGTTTGGTGTCCCGTTAGCCGAAGATAAAACCGAGGGCCCAGCGACGGAAATGAGCTTTTTGGACATTGTGATCGACTTCGAAGACATGGAGTGTCGGTTGCCTGGGGATACGGTTGAAGCGCTCAGGGGAAAGATTAGGGAGATGATGGGGCAGCGGAAGGTTGAATTTTGCGTGTCGCATCATTCTGATGGGCAGGGTTTTTTGCCGACGGCTGTCAGCTGCTACGGCTGCCAGCCGCTGGGGTACGACCCATTTCATAAGACTTACCAGGGAACATAGGGAGGATTTGAAAGTTTGGCACATGTTCCGGAGACAAACAATGAGCGATCGGTTTGGAGGGGGGCCAGTGAGCAATTTTGACTTGGAGTTGGCTACAGGGTCCATAGGATATGGGGCGTTCTTTCAGGGGCAATGGAGCGCAGAGGCTTGGCCGGAGTCATGGGTGGAGGCGGGGTTGCTTTGTAACCTGGTACTGTTGGAATTGTTTCCAGTGGTCCTGGCTATGGAGTTGTGGGGGGGTGACCTGTCAGAATCTGAAGAGTAGGTTGAACTGTGACAACATGGGGGTGGTGCAAGTCATCAATCGGGTCTCCGCGTCGTCACAGCCGGTGATTCGATTGCTGCGCCACCTCGTGTTGTGGGGCTTACAGTTGAACGTTTTTCTGTATGCTGTGCATATCCCAGGCATTGACAACACTCTGGCTGATTCCCTGTCTCCGTTTCAGTGGGACAGGTTCAGGGAACTGGCAAAAACAGCGGAGAAGGAAGGGATTCCATGCCCGGGTTGGCTTTGGGAGGTTGCCTTGGAACCGCCGAGGGATGGATCAGGAGGTCGGTAAGTGGGTCGACGTGGGCAGCCTACACCAAGGTATGGAAAGAGTGGCTTGCTTTGGTATGGCTGGTGGGAGCTGAGCTGGGAGGGTCCAAGATGAGGTTACTTGCAGTGTATTTTGTTTCTAGGCATATGGAGGGAGGGGGGTCAGTGTCTGCCACAGAGTGGAAGCTGGCGGGCTTGGCTTTTTTGTTTAAGCTTCAGGGCCTGACGGATTTTACCAAGGACTTTTGGGTGAAGCAAGCGATAAAAGGGTATCGTAAGTGTCACCCTCAAAAAGCCCCCAACCTGATTGGCAACTACAATTCGCCAATCAGGAGCAGACACAAAGATAGGATAGCCAGCAGTCCGTTCTTGCGGACTCACCGGGACACTGTTGTGTTGGATTTGTTGTTACAGGTAAATCTGATTTTTGATTTTTTGGCGACCACACCACCATTATATGCAGAGAAAATTGACCTATTGGGACATCTCTTGTTATGCCTATTCACTGGGGGTTTTTGTCTGTGTTAATCAACAGGCTCATGCATTGTAACTGGTGTGGATACTCTGTGCATCTACCCCAGCTTCTGTTTGAATTTGCAGTTACTATACTGCCTCTGGTCATTATCAAACTGATGGGTTTGTCTCCAACTTCCCTCATGGAGGTAGGATTTTAACCAAGTTTATTGGATAATTCCTGTTGCATAACAAAAATTAATTTCAATTTTTGGTAATTTATAATTCTTTTTCCATTTTTTCATTCAGTGAATCTGGTCTACACACCAGCTCAATTGTTCGATAGATCAGTCATTAACGATCTTTTCAGTGTCCCGGTTATTTATTAGTATACCTTGTATTTGGTTAGTATTTAGGAATTGTCCTTTTCTTATTATAGCTAGTTGAGCTGTTTATAGCCTTACACTTATGTATTTTTACAGCTATATACCAAGGTTTATTTTATCAAGCCCCCTGCAGCCACACTATAGGCAGTGAAGGACGACCATTCTCCTCACATTGGATGTTGTCCATCTTGCCCTGCTGGGCTCCGTGGGTACGTTGTGATGATGCTTGATTGATGTGATGTCCTTGGGACAGCTTTCCACCTTTTGGGTGGGGTAAATTGTATGGGGGAGACTGTACTTGTCTAATCTTTTTGTACAGTTGCTCAGTGATATGCACAGTGTTATCTGTTATCCACATTTTGTCATATTAATAAAAGATCTTTTCTTTCTGTAGAACTACAACCTACCTTATCCCCTGAGGAAGCCAATGTTTTGGCGAAACTTCCATCTATTGGTTGTAATGATCTGCCTATGCTCCATTTTTGTACCCCTTATGAATTGTAATAAACTTACCATTTTTATAATATTGTATTGTTGTATTTTTGGCACCGTAATAATCCCTTACACTCGGCCTTTCATTACTGGTGGAAAGTGTTAAAGTTTGGGGTGCAATCAAAGACCAACAGACTGGGAGTTAAAACTGTCGTTACAAATGTTGTGGATATGTTAATTGAAAGTTAGTTAATTAAAGTTATTTAATATTGGATTTAATATTTGGTTAATAAAAAGGCTGCTATGGCCAGTTATACTCCAACTCCTGTGTGGTCTATTATTGGTAAATGGGGTAAGATAAGGGGATGTGTAAAAGTGGGTTTTGATGGGGGTAAAAAGGGGTGGTATTGGAGAGTTGGGGATATTTTGAATACACTGGTCATGTAGTAGGCAAATGTTGGAGGGTAAGTTTTGATGTTCCCTTAGTGGGACCTGATGGAGATTTATCCAAAAAAGGAAAACAGTTGATTAGAATCACCACATAAAATGACAGTACCAAACTTATGAGCTTCTACAACTTGAAAAAGATGCGATAAAAAGGCCGTTGGGAGCCCGACAGGGGTGTCTGGATGCCAGGGGAGCAAACATAAGTTTACCTGGCTTTAATGCTCACCAAAACACACACACTAGACCTTATTCCTTGCCCCAATACCCACCAGTGGAGACGTCTTCTTACCATACGTGATGACTTCTGCATATGTTCCTTTATCTCGTTTGGTTTTTACTGATAGACATGTTGTTTATTGATTAATGTACTTCTACTACTGTACTGAAATTGTTCTGTAAACATCCAAACTGTGTTATTCATGTAACTTCTCCATGCTGTATTGTACTTTCCTTGTTATGTCAAAAACTTCAATAAAAAAAAAAAAAAAGACC
This sequence comes from Lithobates clamitans, assembly GCA_037952925.1. Classification (NCBI taxonomy): domain Eukaryota; kingdom Metazoa; phylum Chordata; class Amphibia; order Anura; family Ranidae; genus Lithobates; species Lithobates clamitans. The sequence continues at coordinate 466,649 of JBBGZY010001567.1, read as the reverse complement.
TTTGGGCATTTATTGGGGGCATAATAAGATACAATTGTGATAGGATTATCAGAAATAAAGCCTGTAAGAAGTATATATTGTCCTTCAGGATCTTTTATTTGTGATACAAGATTAAACGGAGTGGAACCATGAATACCAATGAGAGTTCCACGCTGTTTGACTGTGGTAGAGGCTGTATACAATTGTGGATAAGAAGTTGAAAGAAATTTAGGATGAACTTTATCAGTGAAATGGGTTTCCTGTAGACAGATAATATGAGCTTTCTTAGCTGTGAAAGAGCGTCGAGCCTTGGTTCGTTTATGTGGGATATTAAACCCTTGTACATTTAAAGACAGGATATTTATAGGAGGCATAAACCAATTAGGATGAACATTATATCAAAGCAAACATAGTACTTACCGAGAGCCAGAACCGCCGACCAGGGAAACAAAAAAGAGGGAGAAAAGACAAAAAAAGAAAAAAAATAGAACAATCGAACAAACCCATTATGGAAAAAATGTATCAGTATATTGAAGCAAAATAACAGGGTGTGGGATCATCTCAGAAGAGAAATCAAAGCTCTCTGAGAGGATCCGGGCCCACCGGCAGAGTCCCGCATAGCAAAAGCAGGAGTCTACAGGTAGTGTAAAGGGCAACAAGAATTTCCAACGGGAAGAACAACACCAGAGAACCACAGGAACCTTCTAAAAGCTGTCATTGAAATATATTGCTGAAAAGAGAAAAAAAAAATTTCCCCTTTTTTTCATAACCTAAACATTAACAGAGTCATTACGCCGATGTCCATTACTACCATGGATATGGCTAATTAGGTAACTAGGCCAGCTTAAGAAGCTGGAAACCTGTAATGAGAGAATGTAGCAAATCAGAATTATAGGTCAGTCCATAGAGTGCTCGTTTTGGGGTGATGAATTTTCCAAGCATCCACGCTTATGAAGATTTTGATGTGGGGAGGAGGATGAGCTATGGCCTGCCTCTGTATTTTGCTGTGGAGATCGAAAGGTTGAACGTCTGCGAGACTGGTCATTAGGTATGGTTGCATCTACTATGCCCATTTCAATGAGGGCCGATTGTAAGTCCTCTGAAGAGTGACAGACATATCTGGTTTCCAGATGGGTGAATCGGAGACAAAAAGGAAACCCCCAGTGGTAAGTGATTTGATTACGTTGGAGCACCTGCAGTTGAGGTTTGGGTGCTCGCCTCTTAGTCACTGTAAGTGGGGACAAATCAGTAAAAGCTGATAAGTATAGCCTTGAAAGCTGAGAGGGTCTTTTCCTCTAGCAGCTGCAAGCAGCTGTTCTTTGGTTCTGTAGAAGTGCAATTTAGCTATTATGTCCCTAGGAGGACCGTTGGGTTTGTGTGGTGCCAAAGCTCTATGCACCCTGTCCATTTCAAGTCTGTCCACAGGAATACCAGGTATTAAATTCCTGAAAAAGCGCAGTCATAGTAGCCTGTAAATCGAGGACTGTTTCAGGAATTCCCATGATCTGCAAATTTGATCTGCGGTCCCTGTTTTCCTGGTCTTCTAAGCGTGACTGCAATGTGAGATTCTCCTCTTTAATAGACATAAGTTCAGAACTGCAATGCTGTGTATAGTTATCAATTTCATCAACTCTCTGTTACACTTCTGCTGTTCTCTGTCCCAGCTCTCTTATTTCTTTAGTCAGTTTAGCTGTTATGTGGTCTGAAGTCTGTTGAACTAATGATGCAGAAAGCTCTTAAACATGTCATTCTGGCCTGCAGACTGTGTCACTGGTGTCAAATTCAGACTCACCAAAAATGGGCTGGGCTTTGTGACTGAGAGGCTGGGATTTCACGGAGAGAGGTGTGCTGCGCTGTGAGGAGGAGGATGAAGCAGCCATCTTGGCCGTCAGCCTGTGTACAGTTTCCTTCAATGTACACGATTTAAACTTGGATTTTGGACCCCTCAGAATGATTATATATGTGGTAGGTGTCTCTGTGATGAATCCGCTTCTGTTTTATGCCTTTTCCGGAGCCGCTGGGACCTGTAGTCCTCTGGTGTAAATCCCCGCGGAGCTCTAAGAAGGCATTACTGTCCCCTCAGGCTGCAGCGCATGCGCCCGCTAGGACAGAAAGAGTTTTAGTGGCAGGATTACCAGGTGAAAATAATAAGCCTAAAAAAAACAAAAAAAAAAAACAAAAAAACTAAATTCAGTCACTACATCTAAGGACTTGTAAACTGCAATATATTTTATTTTTATTCTTGGCTTTAAAAAAAAAAGATTAGCTCACCTGTTGCAGCATGTTACACATTACATCTTTAAGGTCTAACATGTAACATGCTCCAGCTTCTACCGCTCCATGATAGCAGGCAGGGGTTCCTCTCCCCTCAGCCGCTGTCACATTTTTAAATCAGCATAGCTGTGTGGGGCTCCAAGTATCTGAGAATGGATAAACTTCAAGACCCATCTTCCACCACTGCAGACAGCTTGTAGTTCTCAATGAACTGTAAGGGCACTGATGAGCCCTCATGGTTCATTGACGCTTCCTCCAGTTTTCAAACTGACAGCCTGTATAGAGGCATGGGCAAGAAAGTTGGAGGCAGTGTCTGCAGGAGACTGACACTACACTGGGGTGCAATGCTCTGTAGGCTCTTGTTAAAATAAATAAATGCTCATTTTTTTTCCCCCTGAAAGGTAAACTTATCCTTTAACCTTAAAGAGTAACCCCACTTTTGTAAAAAATGATTATAAAGTATGAATAAAGTAAAACCACATTCAAGTTGAACCACTACTTTCAAGTTCAATCTTATTGCAGCTATAATTTTCTGAAAATGGCCACAATTTACACACAAGTAAAGCAGTTTTACCAAGATCAGCTACCAATCGAAAATAAAAAGTTACTTTTCAAAAAACTTAAGAATGCTGATCATCGTTTGCTTAACTTCAACAATTAGGAACAATTTTCAAGGAAAATGGAAGCCCATTAATCCTTTAGATTTTATTAAACTCAAATGAAGGTAAATGGAGAAATTTTCGGAATGTAGCGAAGGAGCGGTGTGTACTGGGGAGAATTTTCAGTTAGGCTGCTCGATTTTCCTACAGCTTCTATAAATCAATAAAAAGTGGTAGATTCTTTCTTCTTTTTTTCAAGCAGCTGGTCCAGTTTTGTGTATACATATTAAAAAAAGAAAAAAGCTGAGCGCGCAAAAACGTTTAGGCTGGGTTTCTCTGCATCCAATTCGCATGAAAGGAGATTGTGACCGGCTCCTTATGGAACCGGTTCACATATCTCCGTTGTGGTTGCAGAGCGGCTTGCACAGGAACGCTGTGCATCTTTGGCTCCATTTCAGGCAAAAATTCAGTCCTGATTTGTCCCTGAAATGGAGAACAGGGACGCACCGGACCCCTGCTGCGAGTCACATCTGTCGGAGGTGTGAACCCAGCCTTAATCGTGTTGACTGTTCAGCAAGACATAATATATTTATATTTTAATTCTTATTTTGTCTTGCTGAACAAATACCAATATTATGTTTTTATAAGAGGCAGCTGTTTAAACACTTGACCTCTGGAAGGTTTTACCCCCTTCATGACCAGGCCATTTTTTTCCATTCAGCACTGTGCTACTTTAACTGGCAATTGCATGGTCATGCAACACTGTAAGCAAAGGCCATAATCAGGAAGTGGAAAGAACATAATTTCACTATAAATCGGCCATGACCAGGTGCTCCTCGCAAGATTTCCGACAGAGCAGTGAAAAGAATTATTAGAAGAGTTGTCCAAGAGCCAAGCTTTGACAGTCCTGGAATTAGCAGGTACAATTGTTTCAAAGAAAACAATAAGTAATGCACTCAACGTCCATGGCCATAAAAGACTCCATTGCTGAAGAAAAAGCATTTTGAAGCTCGTTTGATGTTTGCTGCACAACATTTAGACAAGCCTGTGAAATACTGGGAGAATATAGTCTGGTCAGATGAGACCAAAATTCAACTCTTTGGATGCTATTATACACACCATGTTTGGAGGTCAAATGGCACTACACATCACCCCAAAAACACCCCAATACCAACAGTAGCAAACTTCATATCTTTGGAAGGAGGAATAGAAAAATGTACCAAGACATTCTTGATAAAAAATCTGCTGCCATTTACCAGGATGATGAAGATGAAACGAGGGTGGACATTTCAGAAAGACAATGATCCCAAACACAAAGCCAAGGAAACTCTCAATTGGTTTCCAAGAAAGGAAATAAAGTTGCTAGAATGGCTCAGCCAATCACCTGACTTGAGTCCAATAGAAAATCTATGGAAGGAACTAAAGATCAGAGTTCATAGAAGAGGCCCTCCAAAATTTGAAGACTGTTTGTGCGGAAGAATGGGCCAAAATCACAACTGAGCAATGCATGGGACTAGTTTCTCCATAAAGAAGGTATCTTCAAGCTCTCATAACCAATAAAGAATTTTGTATGAAGTGTTAAATACATAACAGATAGCGTGTTAAATACTTTTTCCTTGTGTCATTCCATTTTTTTTATACATAACTTACATTTCTGAACTTATTTGTTTTGGTTTTGTTGTATGTATGGGTTGCATGGGTTGTTACCGACATGTGGTGAACATTTCATGTCAATAACACCTTTAGAAATATATTTACCTAGAAAATTGGTGAGGTGTATACTTATTTTACCCGCCGTATATTTGAAAATTGATCAATCCTGATGCACTGACGGACTATTTCATTTCTTGAAGCCCTTAAAATGCCAGGGCAGTACAAATACTTTCATCAGAGTAGTTCAGTATCGCCATAGTGACACTGTACTAATCTGGGTGGGGGGGGGGTGTGATCACTGTAACAGCAATGTTTTGAACTGGGTGGTTACATTCATGGCAGCTGTGATTTTACTATCGTGTACTGTGATTGGCCCACCGCTATCACATGGTACAGGGTGCTGTGATTGTACCATATAATAGCTGTGGGCCAATCACAGTATCACTATAGGAATCACAGCTGTTCTGAATGAAATTCATTCATAACAGCTTTGTAGACATTGTAATCAAGTTGATGTATCAACTATGATCAAGCTATGTACTGGAAGTCGCCATCCACTGTGTCTGGTGGACACATCCAGCTCTCATTGGGATGATGTATATGTACAAAATCCAGCCTGCCCATGACACCTTGCTGCAGTAAATGTACTGTGGCCGAGAAGCAAGAGGTTTAGGGTATGCAAAACAAAACGAGAGAAATTCCCTGCTCAGCTTACTGACCAGCCTGCAATACAACCAAACTATCCTGTCTAACAGTATACGTTAAAAACAGGGGTTTAGTCCGCACACATTTGCAAATACGTGCGTGAGCTACAGAGCCTCGTCAAGGCACCCCGTATTTTCTGTAGTCCTAACTCTAAATTTTGAGAGCCTCTACAATGGAAGCACATGTATTATAATGGATAGGCAAAAGGCAGGTGAGCCTGGAGGGAGCACACCCCTCCTTAAAAGGCACAGGGGTGGACTGGACACCCAGCACATAGCAACATGCCTTGCTTTTCCATGTGCTCCTTGCTACAAAGGCCAGTTATAGGTGAGGGCAGTGGCCATTTGTTTGTACTGCTAACCAACCAGCCGCCAGTTATACTGCGGCAGGTTGGCACAGCTGCGCAAATTGCCGTAGCTGTACGTCGCTTCTTTTAAACGTCGCCGCTTGTCCCCGGAGCCGATGCGTGTGCCCGGCAGGCTCGATGACCGCCGGGCACCTGGGATCTTTTGTGACAGAGCGAGAACTGGGATCTGTGTGTGTAAACACACAAATCACGGTTCTCTCAGGGGAGAGGAGACAGATTGTGTGTTCATACTAAGTATGAACACCGATCTCTCCTCCCCTAGTCAGTCCCACCCCCCCCTACAGTTATAACACACCTAGGGAACACAGTTAACCCCTTGATCACCCCCTAGTGTTAACCCCTTCCCTGTCAGTGACATCTTTACCAGTAATCAATGGCTATTTTTAGCTCTGATCTCTGCATAAATGTCAATGATCCCAAAATAGTGTCAAAAGTGTTCGATCTGTCCGCCGCAATGTCGCTGTCCTGACAAATCTATCCCCTTTTTTGAAGACGCTATAACTTTTGCGCAAACCAATCAATATATGCTTATTGTGATTTTGTTTACCAAAAATATGTAGAAGAATATATATCAGCCTAAACTGATTAAAATAAAAAATAAAAAAATTGGGGATATTTATTATAGCAAAAACTACAAAATAGTGTTTTTTTTCAAAATTCTAAATAAAAACCGCCAAGGTGTTCAAAATACCACCAAAAGAAAGCTCTATTTGTAGGGGAAAAGGGACATAAATTTTGTTTGGCTACAACATCACACGACCGGGCAATTGTCAGTTAAAGCGACGCAGTACCGTATCACAAAAAATGGCCTGCTCAGGAAGGGGGCAAATCCTTCCGAAGCTGAAGTGGTTAGGCGGTTAAAGGTAGCCTCACCAGAGCCATTGTGATTCATATGAGTTTGTTCTTCTCCAATCATGATCCACTGATCAGTTTAATTCGGCACCTCAGTAACATGTATCCAAGTTTCATCTGTCATCATAAAATACAGCTACGCCGGAAAGGGTGACCCTATGTTCTCGAACCTACCAAAACTCAGCTGTTCAGACTAAACCAGGGCCTTGGACATTGCTACATGGGAGCAAGTTGGCTGTGACTTCAAGAAAGTGAGTATTTAAATGAGCAATTTAGTGGTCACGGACTCTCGGCAGACAAGAGAAAAAGTAAGTCTTATGGTGCGCTTTTGCAGAAGTAGTTTTGAATGTTTAACTACTTCACAGGTTTTACAGAGGAAGTACTGGCCTTTCAGGAAAGACAAAGATGGCAGATTTAAATGTCAGTCAACTTTGCTCTTCGTTTTCTCTCTCATTTTTCAGGAGCCATTCCTACTGTAAGCCTGATGTTAAATTGCACTGAAATCTAAAATGCAATACTTAAAACATCTTTACTATTAATAGCATTTAAATCTAAATTCCATTTAACAGCTAAATACAAAGTTCAAATGTATATACAGTATGTGAATAGTTACCCGCCAAGTGATTTATTATTCTTAACCACTCGTGATCTATATACCCTTCGTAGATAGCATAGCCAAGGTGAACTCACTTTTCTCTGCTCCAGTTAAGTAATACAGTTTGGTCACAGACATGCCTTTACCTGATGGACAGTGAAGCAGCAGAACAGTGATGGATATAAGCAGTGCCAGCCCAAGACATTGTGCTGCCTGGTACCAAGAATGAAATGCTGCCCCCCCCCCCAAAAAAAAATCATGCCCACCAAAATGCCCCCACATCCATTATTTTATATCATGGTAACAAAAGTGGACCTGTCATGGCTCTATAAATGTAAAGGAATATAAAGAGGACCTGTAAAAATACAAACCGCGGAGGTGATCAAATACCATCAAAAGCTCTATTTGTGGAAAAAAAAGGACGTAAATTTTGTTTGGGTGCAACGTTGCACGACCGCGCAATTGTTAAAGCGATGCAGTGCCGTATCGCAAAAAAAGTGAAGTGCCACGTCGCCTGAGCACACATTGTGGATTGTCACTTGCCACTGCTGCTGATCCCACTGTGAGGAGCTCAGTGTTCTGCTGAAAAAGGTCCCCCATCGGATAGTGTCCGCCCTGTACTGCGCTTGCGCAGTACGGAGGACAAAGGAGACGCCGAAAGTCTCCGAACATCAACAGCGGGAGCATGTGGCACAATGTACTCTGAAGCGCAGGTGCCGTGTAGAGCTCATGAACAGCTGTTCATGTTCGGAGACTTTCGGAGTCTCCTTTGTCGCTGTGCAGTACAGGGTGGACAGTATCTGATGGGGGACCTTTCTCAGCGGATCCTCACAGTGGGATCCACAGCGGAGTGGGCGGAACAGGCTGGCTGGTGGGTGGCAATTTGCCGCCCTCCTGAATGGTGTCGCCTGGCTCCATCGAGTCCCATGGTAGGGCCGGCCCTGGATATAAGCTGTACTCTGTTTGTTGCACATGTCCACTGCAACAGAGCCCTACTGGCTGGAATGTTTTCTATCCCATTCTGAGAACTCAAGTGTAGGGGATACCAAAACAAAGTCAGGAACTTACACTAGTTGAATTTAAAAATATGTTTATTCATAGTGGATATATAACTTGATTAATTGCATTAGTCGCGTTAAATGGTATTTTAAGATCTAGCTGTAGTTCAATTTTAAAATAAATAATAATATGACAGCCCAAGCTTGGCTTCATGAAAAAAAAAAAAAAAAAAAAGATAACTATATATATATTTTAGGTGTGGATTAAGAATGTCTTCAGAAGTAGTCTTAGAAGTCTTAGTTTATTTTTTATCAATTAAAAAAGCAAACAGAAGAAAAAAAGTTAAAACAAAACCAATATTTGACCACCCTATGGCTTTAAACCAGCATCAATTCTTCTAGGCACACACAGTACTTGTGCACAGTTTTTGAAGGAACTCGGAAGGTAGGTTGTTCCAAACATCTTGGAGAACTAACCACAGATCTTCTGTGGATGTAGGCTGCCTCAAATACTTCTGTCTCTTCATGTAATCCCAGACAGACTTGATGATGTTGAGATCAGGGCTGTATGTTTGGGGTCATTGTCCTGCTGCAGAACAAATTTGGGGCCAATCAGACGCTTCCCTGTTGGTACAGCGTGATGGTTAAGTATCTGCCTGTATTTCTCAGCATTGAGGACACCATTGATCCTGACCAAATGTCCAACACCATTTGCAGAAATGCAGCCCCAAACTTGCAAGGAACCTCCACCATACCATTGCCTGCAGACACTCATTATGGTACCACTATTATACCTTTATTGGACCAGTATTGTCCAGCCCTTTGCCAAACTGCCTCCTGCTACAGCCAAATATTTCACATTTTGACTCATCAGTCCAGAGGACCTGCTGCCATTTTTCTGCACCCCACTTCCTATGTTATTGTGCATAGAACTGCTTAGTCTTGTTTCCATGTCGGAGGTATTGTTCTTTGGCCACAATTCTTCCATGAAGACCCCTTCTAGAAAGACTTCTCCAGACAGTAGATGGTTGTACCTGGGTCTCACTGGTTTCCCCCAGTTCTGTACTGATGAAGGTCTTCCAGTGTCGAAGGGAAGTAATCATGATGTGTCTTTGAACTGTTGCATTAAGTTTCCTTGGCCGATCACTGCATCTACAGTCCTCAGCGTTGCCCATTTCTTTTGCTTTTTGAAAAGAGCTTGAACAGCACCATCTACAAACCCCCGTCTGCTTTGAAATCTTGCCTGGGAGAGACTCTGCTGATGCAGTATAACTATGTTGTGTATTGTCTTGCCATAGTGTATGACCTGTGACATGAAACGGTCTTTCACACCCACCTTCGTAGCAGAGTATGGCTTGTTCCTCATACAGTTTTAAGCCCTCTACACAGCTTTTTCTGTTTGTAATGACCACATTTCGACCTACATATGAAATGGATGAGCATTAGCACCTGCTTGGTATAACTGGTAATCATACACCTGACTCTAATGCTACGAAATCCCAGACTGTGTGCAAGTGTAAGAATTGGTGCTGGTTTGAAGCCAAAGGGTAGTCACACCAACTGTTTATTTGATTTACCATAGATTTTTCTTCTGGTTGATCACTTTGCATTTTGTAAATTGATATAAACAATTAAAATATATATTTTTGAAAGCATTCTCACTTTACAGCATTTCTTCGCACAGTACTGTACAGTGGATATAAAAAGTCTATACACCTATGTCAAAATGTCAGGTTTCTGTTATGAGACAAAAAATGAGGCAAAGATAAATTATTTCAGAACTTTTTCCACCTTTAATGTGACCTATAAACTATACAACACAATTGAAAAAAGAAACTGAAAACTTTTTTTTTTTGGGGGGGGGGGGGGGGTGTCAGTAAAAAATAAAGTAATACGCTTGCATAAGTGTTCTCTTATAACTGGGGATGTAGTTCTGTACAGAATTAAGCAATCACATTCAAACTCATGTTACATAGGAGTCAGTACAGACCTGCCATCATTTAAAGTGCCTCTGGTTAAACACAAATAATGTTAAACTGTTCTAGTAGGTCTTTCTTGACATTTTTTTCTTAGTCGCATCCTACAGCAAATGCCATTGTCCCCAGAGAGCTTCCAAAGCATCAGAGGGACTTCATTGTTAAAAGGTATCAGTCAGGAGAAGGATACAAAATAATTTCCAAGGTATTAGATATACCAGTGGACACAGTGAAGACAGTCCTCATCAAGTGAAGAAAATATAGCACAATAGTGACATTACCTAGAACTGGATGTCCCTCAAAAATTGATGAAAAGACAAAGAGAAAACTAGTCAGGGAGGCTGCCAAGAGGCCTACAGCAACATTAAAGGAGCTGCAGGAATTTCTGGCAAGTACTGGCTGTGTGGTAGATGTGACAACAAACTCCCATATTCTTCATATGTCTAGGCTATGGGGTAGAGTGGCAAGATGGCCTTTTCTTACAAAGAAAAACTTCCAAGCCTGGCTAAATTTTGCAAAATCTCATCTGAAGTCTCCCAAAAGCATGTGGGAAAATATGTTATGGTCTGATGAAACCAAGGTTGAACTTTTTGACAATAATTCTAAAAGATATGTTTGGCTCAAAAACAACACTGCACATCACCAAAAGAACACCATACCCACAGTGAAGCATGGTGGTGGCAGCATCATGTTTTGGGGCTGTATTTCTTCAGCTGGAACAGGGGCCTTAGTCAAGGTAGAGGGAATTATGAACAGTTCCAAATACCAGTCAATATTGGCACAAAACCTTCAGGCTTCTGCTAGAAAGCTGAACATGAAGAGGAACTTCATCTTTCAGCATGACAACGACCCAAAGCATACATCCAAATCAACAAAGGAATGGCTTCACCAGAAGAAGATTAAAGATGTGGAATGGCCCAGCCAGAGCCCAGACCTGAATCTGATTGAAACTCTGTGGCGTAATCTGAAGAGGACTGTGCACAGGAGATGCTCTTGCAATCTGACAATTTGGAGTGTTTTTGCAAAGAAGAGTGGGCAAATATTGCCAAGTCAAGATGTGCCATGCTGATAGACTCATATCCAAAAAGACTGAGTACTGTAATAAAATCAAAAGGTGCTCTAACAAAAGTAGTCATTTTCCTCATGTACACTGCTGCTGGTAAACGGACGTTTAGGAGCAGTTGGGCATTTTTTTTCAGCAGCCCCTGAACTCTCCTCTGTTATCTTATCAGTACATGTACACAGGATCATTTATAGTCGTTTCTAGGCAGTTGCGTTTAGAGGCTTTTTTTGGAACCCAAAAAATGCATTCAAAAACTGTGTTTAGAGGGATTTCAAATGCGGCTACATGTGGTAACTTGCGTTTAGCGCCGTTTTGTTTACGGGCGTTTTTCATTTTTGGCTATTTTGAAAAAATATATATATTTTTTTCAAACCCTTCTAAACGCAAACGCTGCTAAATGCAGCATGTAAACGCAGCAAAACGGACGTTTTAAACGTGGGTTACTATCTGTCAAGTTAAATCGTTGTGGAGAGCTTGTAAAAACATCCCGTGTACATTAAGCCTAAGGGTGTGCACACTTATGCAACAATTTTTTTTAATTTTTACTTCCCTCCACCTAAAAGATTACCATTTGTTGTTCAACTGAGTTGTATAGTTTATAGGTCACATTAAAGTTGCAAAAAGCTCTGAAATGATTTAGCTTTCTCTCAGTTTTCTACATTACAGAAACCTGACATTTTAACAGGGGTGTGTAGACTTTTTATATCCACTGTATACACACTCTTCATACATGCACACACTTCCACCACACACAAAACTCTATAAAAGATAGCCATTGACAGTTAAGTACCATATATATTATTAAATTAAAATTAACAAGTGATACATTTCATAGACCAGATTAAGGTGATAGGCCAAAAATGACAAATTCTCTTAAAACAATAATTTACAATGATTTGAATAATCACCTTTAATAAGACAGATTACTAAGAATGGAGTTGCATTATTTTTATTGGCTGTGTAACGGGTTCCATCTTTGCTTGTGACGCTTACAATTTGTAGACATCGGTGACACCTGCAATCATTTCCGATTATTGTACCTGCAAGTTATGGTATGAATAGACTTTCTGACATATTGGGAAATCTCTCCTGGCAGATCAGGAGGAAGTCCGTGACTAATCCTCGTGGTTGTGCGATTTGGACCCCTCACCACCAATCAGTCTTTGTGAGAGAACTGCCCATCTGTGAACACACCATGGGTGTGCATGTCAAGAACAAAGGTGTTAGTAAGTACAGCTCATCAGTCCATTAGTAGTGATGGCTACAATAGTTTTCTTTTTTTTTTTAGGCTTTTCCCCCTAATTTATTTTCCTGGTGACAGAAACACTTGTGTTGTCCTAGAGACAACACTCGCTCTATGTACTGCATTTGTAGAGGTGTAATTTTATTAGCCAAGAACAGGAAGTTTTAGGACCATAGAGCATCTACCCCATACCATGCAGAGGTGTTATGCGGTCTACAGAGAACTGGGCAGAGCTGATAACACTGCTTTGGATTTAAGAGCAGCACAGGAAGTGAAGAGCTCACTGGATTTCTGGAAGAATCTATGGGTAGGAGCCAGATGGACGCATATATGTGGCAGCACAGTGGGGGAGCATATCGGCATACTGCCACATATATGTGCATAGCTGGTGCCGCTGAGTAAGCATACAAAGACAAAAAAGGCGAAGTGAAATAGGTTAAAACTCCTTTAATAAAAGCTACAAAGGAGCCACTTACATTTGGGCAACCTTAAAAAGCTAATCAATTCGGTGGGCATACGCTGGATATTGCTAGAGGATCCTCGACAGACTTAGCATAAACCACAATGATGGGAAGGGACGCCGGCCACTCTCTTCCAGGTCGTGGGCTGCCAGAAAGTTGAAACGCAGCAGCGATATGAGCGTGATGGCATCACCAGAAGGTGGATGTGCAACACGTTTCAGAGCATCCCCCTTCTAGGGACTTCATCACGCTCATGTCGGCGCTGTGTTCTGACTTTCTGGCAGCCTGCGACCTGAAAGAGTGGCTGGTGTCCCTTCCCAGCACTGTGGTTTATGCCAAGCCTGTTGAGGATCTTCCAGCGATATTCAGCGGATGCCCACCGGATTAAGGAGCTTTTTAGGTTAACCAAATGTGAGTGGCTCCTTTGTAGTTCTTAATAAATTCATTTAAACACTTAGAGGCGCTTGCTCCTTTTTTGTCTTTGCATGTCATTCTACAGAGTTGACTTCCTCTTTGGATAAGCTTGCCCTAAGTGAATGGAATTTGTATTTGGGCTTTTATAAGGACTATCTTTATCTTTTACAAGTCTACAGCCTTGTGTTTAATCTCCTAATGCGCCTACAGTACAATCCTTTTTTCCACTGAATAGGGATGATCATTTATTGCCCCAGCACTGTGACTGAGCTGTCATTGTTTACAATTAGGAGCCAGTAGGACAATCTTCTAATTGTGACCAATTAAAGCCAATCACAGCAATCACATGATGGAGAACCTGCCTCCTGGCTTCTGGTGTTAAGGAACCTTTAAAGGGCCAATGGAAGCTGACAGTTAGGGGTTAAGAGATTAATGGTATGGTTTAAATACACTTCAAAACAGTATTAAACCCAAAACCAAAAATGTAACATATTGCAGCTTACCAATCATTAGATGCAGTGGCTGCATTATTTTTCTCATTTGGTCTTTTCCCCCTCTATTTTAACGCACCTCCTGCATTAGAGCGCCCCCACTCTGGATCAATGAGCACAGCGACACCTTTGGACAGCAGCTTTGTGGGGAGGGGAGTGTTAAGCTGGCCATAGACAGTTTGAATCTCGGCCGGTTCAACAGGGACCTGCTAAAATTCGAACCATGTATGGACAGGCTGAATGTACCCAAGTTGTTCAATCAACCGTGAAACATGTCAAATACTGGCTTAACTGTACATCTGTATATATTGCTATTCATGACCATGGGTTAAACATCAAATCTACAGTTAAGCCAATGAAACGGTTTGTTTTTAAATCTTTGGTCTTTTTGTATATTCTCTATAAATATGTAATAAAGATTTTTTATTTTAACTTGGCTGTAACGCGTTTGACGGTAAAAAGGAAGGAAAAATCCTACTGCCCCCTTTTCCCCGCAATTGCTTTCAAGTTGATTACTCGTTCAACTTGGGTACAACCAGCCTGTTGGATTTTGCATGCGATTATTGCTAGCGGCTATCATAGCCGCTAGCAGTAAACACTTTGTTCTCCTGGAGGGGATGGCTGACCACGACAACCACCTGCTGGGAGAACACAATTTCTCAGCAGAAGGGATTCCCCATCATCACGGACTGTGTTGATGGGGGAATCGAGCGTAGTTGCAGGAAAGAAATGCGCTCCAACTATTGCCAGCTTTATATGCAGATTTCGATACACTAACAAATTGAAGCTGAATTCTAGCTCACACTGCAGTGACAGCTTTTGGGTTTAATACCACTTTAAATCTACCGGTGTTTGAGAGGACATCCACAAACAGGCACAGCACCAACGGGACCAGAGTAAGGCTGGGTTCACACCTATGCGAATTCGCAGGACATTTTCAAAACTATTCATTTGAATGAGGCTGGATCACATATGTGCGTTGCATTCGCACTCCACATTGTGCAAAAAACGTGTGCGTTTTCTTGGCATTACCATGCGAATTGCAGGCATATATTCTTCTATGGGAACTAATCTGATTCGCACATGCGTGTCGCTGTGAACAAAAATTCTCTCCCCCTCCTCACTACATCTCCCCTCTCTCCCTGCTCAGCTGATCCGCAGATACAACGGAGAGGAATAGGTGAACAGCTGCTTTTTCTCTTTGCAGAGATAACGGAGCTGGAAATTGCACCGCACATGTGTGAATCCAGCCTCAAGGTCTGTGAATTCACGGTTTGTTGTACTGAAAATGAGAATGGTCCCGCTTATATGTCACCTATGGGCCTCACAATACTTACAACCACATTTCATATAACGGAAATTTAATCTTGCCGTCACATCAGCTGCAATCTCCAAAGAGAAAAGAAAAAGGACCAGGAAGTCAGTAGTGCCAAACCTTGTACTGAGTAATATTTGCTCATCATAATAAAAAGTAAACACAAACAAGCACACTGTCCATGAAGTTTGCACTTTGGAGGCTGAGGGCATGCAAACTGCACAATAACTCCATTCAATGCTTACAGCCAGATTTCCACAGACATGGGAGATTTGTTTTGAACTGTGAAAACACAAACAGCTCACGATGCACTTGGCATCAGGAATAACATATTCTGCTAGGTGTAGCTAGGAAGATAGAAAGCCAAAATATCTTGAGTTTGCCAATTTGAAGTCTGTGTGATAGGAATATCATGGCCGGTCCACTTTTCTGTATGTCAAAACATGATTTTTGACAGACCTAGAAAAACAAGAAAGAGGGATGACAACTATCAGGAACAGGCATGAGTATTTTTTCATTTGGCAGGACAAGAACAAATCCCAGGTCCTAATATAGGAGCAAGGATGGCTATGTAAGTTAGAGTGATTGTTTTTTAAATTAACAATCTTTAGAAAACATGTGATACGTATCTGCTCTGTGTAATAGTTTTGCACAGAGCAGCCCCAATCCTCCTCTTTTTGCGTCCTCCATTGGCGGTCCTGGCTCCTCCCCAGTCGAGTGCCTCCACTAGCAAGCCTCTTGCTAGGGGGGCACTCAAGCAGGTTTGCTCCCGAACCACAGTCCTGTGAATGGCCATTGTCCATTCAAACACAGAGCACTGCGCGGACCTGCCCCCCCGCTCACTCCTCATTGGCCTACTGGCTTTGACTGGCAGCAGCAGGAGCCAATGAGGAGAGAGAAAACAGGAAGAAGCTGCTGCTCTCATGCACATCTTTGGATAGAGATGGGGCTCAGGTATAAGAATAGAATGCATGAAGGTAAAAAACCTTCTGCCTTTGGAGCCACTTTAAAGGTTTCTCCCTAAATAGAATCTGAACTCAAAAAGGGAAGATTGGATTTGTGGTAGATTATACCTAAAAAAGTGTTAAAGGGGTTGTAAAGGTAAAAGTTTTTTCACCTTAATGCATTCTATGCATTAAGGTGAAAAAACTTCTGACAGAACCGCCGCCCCCAGCCCCCCCGTTTTACTTACCTGACGCCTCGAAAGTCAGCTTCGCGTTCCCGACATCTGTTCCTCCGCTCACCCTGGCCGCTGATTGGCTGCAGTGGATGGATTGAAAGCAGCGCAGCCATTGGCTCGCGCTGCTGTCAATCACATCCGATGACGCGGCGTGCCGGGGGGCGGGGCCGAGTGATACAGCGAGCGGCTATAGCCGCCGGCTGTATCACGGGAGCGCGCCCGCAAGCACTCACCACCGTGCGAGAGAGCTCGCATGAAGGTGGTAAATGCTTGCGGGGAGGAGCTGAGACAGCCGCCGAGGGACCCCAGAAGACCAGGTTCGGGGCCACTCTGTGCAGAACGAGCTGCACAGTGAAGGTAAGTATGACATGTTTGTTATTTTTAAAAAAAAAAAAAAAACACCTTTACAACCCCTTTAATTGCACCTAAACAGTTCCCTTACAAATCTACCTTTTGTCTGCAATTTCTACTGAAGAACAATAGTGCACCCTCCTGATATGCGAGTGCACCTAAGCCCTCCTCTGCCTAAAGCCCTGCAGTTGTATACCTACTTACATTGCAAGATTTAAAACAGTAGTAAAGTCTGCTTTTTGATTTATACCTACAGGTAGGTCTATAATAAGGCTTACCTATAGGTACAGTAAATATCTCCTAAAACTGCATCGTGTAGGAGATATTTACTTTAGTAGCAGCTGGTGTTGCCATAGATGAATGCGCACTGCGCTCTGAATAGACGGTGTCATCCATTCAGAACACTGTGTTGCAGCTGCGACTCCCATGCGCATGTGTGGGAGTGATGTCATAGTGGCTCGGCCATTCAAACAGCTGAAACCTGCAAACCCGAAAGGAAGACCGTGTGAAGATGGAAGCCCCAGCAGCAGTGCCGTTTTCGTTTCAAATCAAGTCATAATGTGCTAGTATGTGGTGCATACTAGCACATTATACTGCAGAGGCCCAATTTTTTTTGGTGGTTTACTACCGCTTTAAAGGCTTAGGCTGGTCATATATTATACAATTTTCTTGTACAATTTTTCCTTTAGTTTTTACCAAAAACCATATAATACGAGGTCAAACCTAAACAACACTTTCAATTTGTATGCAATCAGGCAGGCCCTTGCACTACATAGTGGAAGGGAAAAAAAAAATGTATATAATGTATAGGGAGCTTAAGTTCTCCTTTGGGGAAAAAAATAATAAACGCACATGCACTATTTCTGCAGAAAAAAAATGAGCATTTATTATTTTTAGGGAACCTGGAAAGCACTGCACCCTTGATCAGTATATCACAGGTGCAATGCCAGGCTCCTGCAGACTCTCAGTATACCTCCCATATGGGCAGACAGTTACTGAAGAGTAGGAAGATCAATGAACTATGAGAGCTCTCACCAGCACCCTCGTAGTTCATTGAGAACTACAAGCTGTCTGCTGCAATGGGAGATGGTAGTTGTAGTTCATTTATTCACTGAACTCTGTATGTATGATGCGGTTGTGACTGCTAGAGCATGTCACACATTACTAAATACGGGTGTAATATGTAACATGCTCCCAAAAGGTTAACTTATCGTTTAAGGCACTGCTGTCTCTGACGGTTAGACTCAGGAGATTTGGTGATATTGGACTACTGTGATGCATTGCTGGAGGCTCTGACAAGAGGAAGCAAAACCCTGCCTTTGTCTCTGTGGGAAGGCAACCATCTTGATAAAAGCAGGGATGAGACTCTGGCATATATTAGCAGGCAGAAGGCACAGGCACATTACCCAACCCCCACTGCCAGCACCCTGTAAAACTCAATAAGAGGTGGAAAGCTGCTGTGGATGGACAGTGCACACAGTGCTACCAACTTTTAAGGCCATATGACCCCCAGGGATGAATGCTCAGAACTCAAACAGTCGGTATTCTGAGAATTCGTCCTTGGAAATTAACCTTTAAAAATAATTTAAATATGTTAAAGAGAAACTGAACTCTGGAAGATGTGCCGAAAAAAGCAAGCAGCTGACTTTTTCCCCTTCACTGACTTACAATGCCTTGTTCGGCACTTTGGGGTTTATTTACTAAAGGCAAATAGACTGTGCACTTTGCAAAGTGCAGTTGCACTCTAAGTGCAGTTACTCCACAGCTTAGTAAATTAATCAAAGCCTCACTTTGCAAAGAGTACCCAATCACATTCAAGGAAAAAAAAATACAAATTTTTTGCTTGCACATGATTGGAGGATGGAAGTCAGAAGAGCTCTCCCTCATTTACTAATCTCTGGAGCAACTGCTCTTCTAGAGTGCAATTGCACTTTCTATTTGCCTTTAGTAAATCGACCCCTTTTTCTCTGTAAGAAGGCAGCCATCTTGATAAAGCGCAGAACAAGGCATATTAGGCCAACAAAGGGGAAAAGCTGCAGCTGTACTCGGTGTCCAGCCGCAGCAGCTTTCAAGCTCTTATAGAGTCTTTGTCAAAAACATGGTATATAGGAAATCCGCCCACTCCTATACTCCAAATGCTGCGCTAATGGAAATGAAGCCTCAATTGAGCAGCCACTTTAATAAATGTGAATATATAAACAAAAATTTGATTCGCCGCGAAACTAGCCCCTACCAATAGTGAAACCAAATAGCAGCGCTAAACCAACTAAACCAAGTAAACAAGTGGATAAATAAAGCCTTTCAGGCTCTTATAGAGTCTTACAAGGTGCTGGCAGCAGGAGTGGGACAGTACTCCTGTGCCTTCCCCCAGAACACATTCCTCCCCTCATCACACGCCGGTAGAGGACGTCGTTCAGGTGGGTGACCTCCCCACAGACAGCGGCCGTTTTCCTTCTCCAAGTGCATCACCGCTATGGCAGCACAGTGCATTCTGCAGCCTGGTCGGGCTTTTTCTCGATCTGCCATGCACAGCTCAGTGGCCCTTCTATCAGAGGATTATATGCCCCCCCTTCTTTTGTTTCTGAAGAAATGGAAGTGTTTTTATTTACTACACTATGATCGTTTGCGCTGGATTCTTTGTTTTTCTATTTTGAATCACCTACTAGCTTTTCATCTGTCTCAGATCTTTGCACCTATGTTCCCAGCTCTGCCCACTGCTATGGCTAATGCTCTTGTAATTGAATCTCTACAAAGGTTTATAAGTTTGTTGTGTTTTTAGAGAAAAGTGGTACAAAAAAAAATAACCTTCTTCAGTGACCTGTGGAAAAATTATTGGAATGGTCCCGCAGTATTCTGGGATCTGTAAAGTGCCCCAGAAGGCTGCGGGGGAAAGCGGGGCGAACTTCTGTTCAGATAACTTTGGTGATCCAACCAGAAGTGGGAGTGTCAATATCAGGTATTCGCTAACCCCCAAATGCCAAATATGAAGGAGGAGGAGGGAAGAAGGAGCAGAACTTTTGGGTGGGTGAAGTTCTGCTTTAAGACCATCTACCTGCTGAATTCTCAGAGTCTCCATCTCAGAAGAAATGAACTTAGAGAGATATTAAAACAAATGATAAAGTGGTCCACGATGTACGCAGCAGTTCTTTTTTAAATATGCTGAGACAAAATGTCCTTACCCAAGTGTAATGAGTCTTTTGTACCCCAGCTGATACAGTAATGGAGTAGCAGCTGTTCCAGTAATTCCTTCTCATCTAAAAATTCCAGCTTCTCAATCCTGGGGGAAGGGAAACCAAATGAAATTTTACTAAATTTATTGCATTCATTTATATAGTGTCAACAAGCTTTGTACAGCTTTACAGAGCATACGGACATCAATCCCTGCCGCTGATTACAGTCACATTTCCCCAGCACAAGTATACACAAACAGTATCTCACAAAAGTTTGTTTTTTTTAGCTACAGTGGCTCTTCTATTAGATTGGACTACACCGGCCAGCCTTCACTCCCCACTGTGCATCGATGAGCCCTGGCTGCCAATGACCATGTTGCCAGTATTCATTCCCTGGACCACTTTTGATCAGTCCTGACCACTGCAGACAGGGAACATCCCACAAGAGCTGCAGTTTTGAAAACACTCTGACCCAGTCCTCTAGCCATTACAATTTAGCCTTGTCAAAGTTGCTCAAATCCATTGATGCTTGCTAATTTTTTTTCTCTGCTTTCAACACATCAACTTCAAGGACAACATGTTCACTTGCTGCCTAATGCATTCCACCAACCTTAAGGTACCATTGTCTTGATATAATTGATGTTATTTGCTTTACCTGTCTGTGGTCATCATGTTATGGCTGATCGGTGTATGTGTTCCATTCTGCCAGTCTTAGTTAATGGCACCCTGGTGCCCAGCCGTCATCTAATAAAGGATCTTCCATGCCCACAGTGAGGTACTCCAGTTCACTGTCCTCATGCACCCCAGACAGGGAGACAGTTCCCCACTATCATTATGTTCCTTAAAAGGGGTTGTAAACACTTTTTTTTAAAAATAAAAATAACAAACATGTTATACCTACCTGCTCTGTGCAATGGTTTTGCACAAAGCAGCCCCGATCCTCTTCTCCTGGGGTGCCCCATTAGCACTCCAAGCCCCTCTTTATCGGGTGCCTGCACGCAAAGCCACTTTCCCTGGGGGCACCAATGAGGGCGCGCCCCCAATTGCCGCTGCTGCATCCATTGACACAGACAGCGGGTCTCGGCCCCCGCATCACTGGATTTGATTGCCATTGGCTCCTGCTACTATCAATCTGTAATGGGGAGAGACAGCGGCCCAAGCCGTTGTGCACATCGCTGGAAGGGATCAGGCACAAGTAAGAAAAGGGGGGGGGGGGGGGGAGCTGCAGCACAGAAGGTATGTGGCTTTACAACCATTTTAAGTCCAGGGTAGGCATGCCAGGGGTTGTTAGCCATGGGCACAATAGCTTGTCAAATCTCTCAGGTACACCTCTATGACTAGAGATATGTTTTTCCAAGCAAAGTGTATTGTTATTCTGGTTCTTCCATTCATCGAGTGTGAAAGGATTTCTCATATCTCATAAGAATAAGCTTCCTGCCATTTTATGAGTCTTGCAAGGAAGGAGTTTAGTATATCCCAGATTACATTGTACATAAGAGGATAACCAATTATGTCAATTTGAAATACTGCATTTAAAGTGTTACTAAACCCAGGACCCTGCATTCACTATATCCGGTCTCCCACAGTACACAAAACATGGAAATACAATAGTTTAGTAAATATAAACTGCTAAATACCTATAACAAGCATGCTTTACTGCATATACAGACTGATTTTACTGTTGTGGGATCAGTAACACTGGTGACTGCACCCCAATAGCTCATTCAGCCAGTCTTTACTCACAAACGCCTTCAATTACTGCATAGACAGACATATATCATCTCTATTCCCTGGTTTACCTTTGCAGCTTCCCTCTCAGAGGCCAACCTGCTTCGTGTAGAGTGTCAGCATTACTACATGCTGGGTAATTTGCTACTAGGGGCAGACCAACATTGATTTCTTTCCTAATTAATACCCATCATTCCCTGCACCATGTTCAACTGATCAAACCAAGGATGGCAGTGATATAGGAGGGACATAAACCAAAATAGGGGGGCAAAGCCACAAAATATGACATGTTTATAGCACAGGAGATGTGAATACTGTCCTCCAACTACACATGCTCACACAAGGTGCATACAGAAACAATCACTGCAGGTAACTACTGACGGCACGGCCAGCCACGGATAGCTGCGGTAGCCAACAACCTGTCATTGAAGTGTACAGGGCCCGGCGGCTACAGCTAGCTGCTCACAGGTGGCAGAAACAGCTGCAGGAAACAGATTCCTGCCAATAACATTCATGCCAGTTGCCCGTGCACATATAGTCTTATAGGAAGAGAGGCATTGGGGCTTATTTACTAGAACGGAAGAGTGCAAAATCTGGGGCAGCTTTGCATAAAAACCAATCAGCTTCCAGGTTTTATTGCTAAAGCTTAAACAAGCTGAAGTTAGAAGTTGATTGGCTACCATGCACAGCTGCACCAGATTCTGAGTGCACCAGCTTTAGTAAATCTCCCCTACTGAATAACTGCATGCATATTCAGACATGACACAGGTTAGATGTGTGAGGTTACATACCGTTGTAGATCATTCTGAGGTAGACTGCCATATACTCGGATCATGTCCAAAGCATCTGCTGCTTCCCACCCATTGGACAAGAATCGATCAATCTGCAACAAATGTATTCACACCATGTAAAAACCCTACTTTACAAAAGAATTAAACAGAATTTCTACATATAAAAAGGTCGATACCTACAAATGTGGAAACCAAAAAGTTTAACTTAATGATGTCTTATATATTATTTATAACCCATATTGTTACATTATGCGATTTTGATTTTTAAATTTTTGTCTTAATTCTTTGCATTAACGCAGTGGTTTCTAAACTGTGGTCCGTGGACTGAATGCTGCCCTTTGAATGCTCTTATCTGGCCCTTGGGGCACTGTTTTACCCACTGATATGAGTCATTTTTCCTTCTACTAATATGATGTATTCTTACATCCACTGACACAAACAATGGGGCACTACTCCTCCCACTGACACTAATGATGGGGCACTACTCCTCCCACTGACACCAATGATGGGGCACTACTCCTCCCACTGACACCAATGATGGGGCACTACTCCTCCCACTGACACCAATGATGGGGCACTACTCCTCCCACTGACACCAATGATGGGGCACTACTCCTCCCACTGACACAAACAATGGGGCACTACTCCTCCCACTGACACAAACAATGGGGCACTACTCCTCCCACTGACACCAATGATGGGGCACTACTCCTCCCACTGACACCAATGATGGGGCACTACTCCTCCCACTGACACCAATGATGGGGCACAACTCCTCCCACTGACACCAATGATGGGGCACAACTCCTCCCACTGACACCAATGATGGGGCACTACTCCTCCCACTGACACCAATGATGGGGCACTACTCCTCCCACTGACACCAATGATGGGGCACTACTCCTCCCACTGACACCAATGATGGGGCACTACTCCTCCCACTGACACCAATGATGGGGCACTACTCCTCCCACTGACACCAATGATGGGGCACTACTCCTCCCACTGACACCAATGATGGGGCACTACTCATTCCACTGACACCAATGATGGGGCACTACTCCTCCCACTGACACCAATGATGGGGCACTACTCCTCCCACTGACACCAATGATGGGGCACTACTCCTCCCACTGACACCAATGATGGGGCACTACTCCTCCCACTGACACCAATGATGGGGCACTACTCCTCCCACTGACACCAATGATGGGGCACTACTCCTCCCACTGACACCAATGATGGGGCACTACTCCTCCCACTGACACCAATGATGGGGCACTACTCCTCCCACTGACACCAATGATGGGGCACTACTCCTCCCACTGACACCAATGATGGGGCACTACTCCTCCCACTGACACCAATGATGGGGCACTACTCCTCCCACTGAAACCAATGATGGGGCACTACCCCTCCCACTGACACCAATGATGGGGGACTACCCCTCCCACTGACACCAATGATGGGGCACTACTCCTCCCACTGACACCAATGATGGGGTACTACTCCTCCCACTGACACCAATGATGGGGCACTACTCCTCCCACTGACACCAATGATGGGGCACTGCTTCTCCCTTCAATACCAAAAGATGGGGCAATATTCCTCCCACTGACAATGATGGGGCATTGCTCCTCCCACTGACACCAATGATGGTGCACTTTTCATCCCAATGACCCCACCGAAGGGACACTGCTCCTTCCACTGAAACCAACGATGGAGCACTGCTCCTCCAACTGATACAAAAGGACAGGGCATAATTCCTCCCACTGACACTAACGATGGGCACTGCTCCTCCAACTGACAACAACAATGGGGCACTATTCCTCCCACTGACTCCAGCGATGGGGTCTTCTCCAACTGACACCACTGATGGGGTACTACTCCTCCCACTGCCACTACTGATGAGGCATTATAACCTCCACCAATACCAATGATAGGGCACTATTCCTCCTTCAGCTGACCAGAGGTGCTATCTAGTTTTGTATACTCTCACTGACCACCAAGACATTTTCTACTCCCACTTGCCACAGTCCACCCCCCACCCGCCTATAGTCCGAAGGACAGTAAACCTGCCCTTTGTTTAGAAAGTCTGGAGACCCCTGCATTAAAGCAAGGAAACCAACCCAGTAGTATAGTAATAGTAATATGCTTTTATTGAAGCTAAAGAACGGTAACACATATACAGGATATACTGGCTATTGAGTATCCTGTGTGCCCAATGGGAAATGATACAGTAATTTGTAAAAGACACCTGATAGAAAAGCATTATTATAAATGGAAAAGCTGATTAAATCACCAGCTACAGTTAATTGTGTGACCTCCTTTTCTTGCAATGAAAAGGCAACTTATATCCAGTCTAGCACCTGACAGCTTGGAGCCTATTTTGTAAAAGCCTTAGGCAGTGCCATAGATAGTCTTTCTAAATCTGTCTCGCGGTAGTGCGACAAGTGGTGCCACTTGTGACAGACTCATGTACAGTGCCTTGAAAAAGTATTCATACCCCTTGACATTTTCCACATTTTGTCATGTTACAACCAAAAACGTAAATGTATTTTATTGGGATTTTATGTGATAGACCAACACAAAGTGGCACATAATTGTTAAGTG
The DNA here is from genome assembly GCA_037952925.1 of Lithobates clamitans. NCBI lineage: Eukaryota > Metazoa > Chordata > Amphibia > Anura > Ranidae > Lithobates > Lithobates clamitans. The sequence continues at coordinate 441,831 of JBBGZY010001567.1, read as the reverse complement.
GAAGAAAAACAAAGTTATTTCAATTTTTTTTTTTAAAACAAATATCTGAAAAGTGTGGTGTGCATTTGTATTCAGCCCCCTTTACTATGATACCCCTAACTAAAATCTAGTGGAACCAATTGCCTTCAGAAGTCACCTAATTAGTAAATGGAGTCCACCTGTGTGCAATTTAATCTCAGTATAAATACAGCTATTCTGTGAAGCCCTCAGAGGTTTTTTAAAGAACCTTAGTGAACAAACAGCATCATGAAGGTCAAGGAACACAGCAGACAGGTCAGGGATAAAGTTGTGAAGTTTAAAGCAGGGTTAGGTTATAAAATAAAATATCCCAAGCTTTGAACATCTCACAAAGCACTGTTCAATCCATCATCCAAAAATGGAAAGAGTATGGCACAACTGCAAACCTACCAAGACATAACCGTCCACCTAAAGTGACAGGCCGGGCAAGGAGAGCATTAATCAGAGAAGCAGCCAAGAGGCCCATGGTAACTCTGGAGGAGCTGCAGAGATCCACAGCTCAGGTGGAAGAATCTGTCCACAGGACAACTATTAGTTGTGCACTCCACAAATCTGGCTTTTATGGAAGAACGGCAAGAAGAAAGCCATTGGTGAAAGAAAGTCATAAGAAGTCCGTTTGCAGTTTGCGAGAAGCCATGTGGGGGACACAGCTAACATGTGGAAGAAGGTGCTCTGGTCAGATGAGACCAAAATTGAACTTTTTGGCCTAAAAGCAAAACGCTATGTGTGGCGGGAAACTAACACTGCACATCACCCTGAACATACCATCCCCACCGTGAAACATGGTGGTGGCAGCATGTTGTGGGGAGGCTTTTTTTCAGCAGGGACTGGGAAGCTGGTCAGAGTTGATGGAAAGATGAATGGAGCCAAATACAGTGCAAAAGACTTGAAACTGGGGCGGAGGTTTGCTATAGCCCAGGTGGCAAGTGGTTAAAATAAACACGTTACGGATTTCATACCAACTCCAACTTCATATGTACTAAGTACTAAGTGGGGTTTCTCCTTAAAAAAAAAAAAAAAAAAAAGTGTAACATGATTATTGGGTTTGCGTGTCAAACAAGATCCTACAGTAGTAGTCACATGTTCTATAGATCCCCTGTTCATGAATATTCATTCATGCTCGATTTCACAAAGCTGCTGATATCTTATCTCTGCAAAAAGTGGGTACGTCAAAGAGGCTTTCCATCTGCTAATCGATCGTCTCTGTACATGGCAAAATGAACTACAGGATGAACTGAGGTCACCTGTATAGACAGCGACGAGTCTGCAATTAGTATATTGAAAGATTAATGAGAGAAACAAAGTCAGGTATCCGAGGTCATGATGAGAGCACACTCGTGGTACATACCTGTGTAGAATCTGGCAAGTCAATACAGACCCTTTTACTGCTAAGCACTGGGCATCGGATGCCCCCCTATGCATGAGAAACCCCCCCATGACATCAGGCTACCCAATGACAGAAAACCCATCCATCACACCAGTCTCCCAACAACATCAGATGTCCCCCTATGCATGAGAACTTTCATGACCCCTCCACACTGTTTTTTCACTTCCCGATTTTTTTTAGTGCCAGCAATCCTTGTTTTTACATTGAGCTGTCAGTGGGGAACCCCACTGACAGCAGATGACTCATCAGTTGTTAAGGACGGCTGGCTTCCCGGCCCGCTCCTTTACAACCAGCCATTCACAGTTTGCTAAAGAGCCCATGAAAACTGTATGCAAAAATGCATCAAATGCGCATGTTCTAAAACACAAAACGCACCGTAAAACCGCATCGATCGCATAGATGATGACCTAGCCTGAGGAAGTGGAGTGACATCCAGACTGAGGTCTGTTAGTAAATAAGTGATGCATGATGAGACTGATGGAATGAGCCGAGGGTGTAAAGAGATAGATTTGGGTGTCATGAGCATAGAAATGTATACCTTGCAAAACTAAAACTTCAAATGGGTTGAGTCTCTGTTATTAGGAGCCATATGTACATGATTATTTCCTCCTCTCTTTTTTTCTTGATTGTATATCATTGAACAGGTGGATACCAGATAAGGGGAGGAAATTTATTCTCCATCTTTAAGTAGAAATAAAGTATATTTTGGATCTTTATAAGGGAATAAATTCCGGATGGCTGCATTTCCTAAAATCCTTTTATTGAAGCTTCATATGACAAGTGGTTGACGTATGGAGCAGTGGACAAAGAGGTAGACGCGTTTCGCCCAAATGTTAACGCTTAGTCATTATCTATTGGAACTAGTCACCACAATCACCTATATACTTCTCTAATGTGTCATCATTAGGTTACAGGTGAACTAACCAATTAAAACAGTACAAGTAGAACACAAGTAAAGAGAGTGAAAGGTAAAAGAGCAAATAAAAGACAAATATGTGCCAACAGAGAATAGGGTGGGGTGGGGGTGCAATGGGCTGCAGGTATTAAAGCAAACTTGTTACAGTTTCCCTTTTCCTCCGGATCAACATGAAGTAAAAATGTTTCAATTAAATCACCATTTTCTGCTTGTCTCTGCTGTATGATCAGATTGAATTTGGCAAGAGGGGCTTGAAAGGTCTGCTAAATATCACAGCACTGTTCTATGAAAGAACACATCCCGATTTCCCTTTAGGATTGGCATTTTCTTCCCTGTTGACAAATGTGTGCTGCAAACTTTAGCTGTGTAATCAGCTGATCACTTGCTTGATCACCCTAATATAGTGTAATTAAGCAAGTGATCAGCAGATGTATTCAGGAGCACACTTGTTTAAAGGGATCTTAGGGCTGTGCTCTTCCATGAATAGCAGTACACTGATACCAGTCCAAAAGATCATGCCTGTAAATAACAAGCAAGATGGATAGAGATAGCTGGAACATGTGGGCAAAGGCCGTAGGGATCAGGTGGAGGCAGAATTGATTGATGATTGAGGTCAGATAGGGAATGTAGGTGGGTTCAAGAAAGCTGCTGCAGCTTCAAGGGGTTTTATCGTCGAGATGCAAGTTTGCAGGACATTGAGAGTAATCAGTTTCAACACAGTAAATGACTCGCTACAAGTATGGAGAAAAAGGTAATGCTGGAGCTCAGCTTAACCACTTAAAGACCAGCCTCGTTTTGGATTTTAGGTGTTTACAAGTTTAAAACAGGTTTTTTTGCTAGAAAATTACTTAGAACCCCCAAACATTATATATTGTTTTTTTTCTAACATCCTAGAGAATACAATAGCGGTCATTGCAATACTTTTTTTTGCACCGTATTTGCGCAGCGGTCTTCTAAGCGCACTTTTTTTGGAAAAAATTCACTTTTTTGAAAAAAAAAAATAAGACAACAGTAAAGTTAGCCCAATTTTTTTTTATATTGTGAAATATAATGTTACGCCAAGTAAAATGATACCCAACATGTCACGCTTCAAAATTGCGCCCGCTCGTGGAATAGCGTCAAACTTTTACCCTTAAAAATCTCCATAGGCGACGTTTAAAAAATTCTACAGATTGCATGTTTTGCGTTACAGAGGAGGTCTAGGGCTAGAATTATTGCTCTCACTCTACCGGTCGCGGCGATACCTCACATGTGTGGTTTGACCACCGTTTTCATATGCGGGCGCTACTCACGTATGCGTTCGCTTCTGCGTGCGAGCTCGTCGGGACAGGGCGCTTTAAAAAATTTTTTTTTTTTTTTTTTTTTATTATTTATTTTATTTTAATTTTATTTATTTTTTCACTGTTTTTAAAAAAAAAAAAAATTTGGATCACTTTTATTCCTATTACAAGGAATGTAAACATCCCTTGTAATAGAAAAAAGCATGACAGGTCCTCTTAAATATGAGATCTGGGGTCAAAAAGTCCTCAGATCTCATATTTAGACTAAAATGCAAAAAAAAAAAAATAAAGTCGTTTAAAAAAATGACACTAAAAAAATTTGTGCCTTTAAGAGAGTGGGCGGAGCCGTCGTAATGACGCCGCTCCGGCCGTCACATGGTATGGAGACGGGTGGGCGCCATCTTGGCCTCACTTGTCTCCATACCTCAGCAGGGAAAGGACCCGATCGCCTCCGCCGCTACCGACGGCTCCGGTAAGCGGCGGAGGGTGCGGGAGAGCGGCGGGAGGGGGGGGTGGCACCTCTCCCGCCGCCGATAACGGTGATCTCGCGGCGAACCCGCCGCTGAGACCACCATTATCTTGTACAGAATCGCTCACTGTAAAGATGGATATCTCGGTTGTGGCAGCAGCTGCTGCCGTTACCGAGATATCCATCTTCAAAAAAATGACGTATATATACAGTGAGCGGGGCTGAAGTAAACGATTTTATACAGTGCTTTAGGCAACTACACGTCATTTTAGTTGGGTGGTTTTTTTACTTTAACATAAACTAAATGGAATCCTTTCAACACTGCAGCACAATGCATTGGTACCAAGAGGTCTCATTGAAAATAATGTATAGTCCAGACATTGCATGTGCGCTGGAAAATGGGGCAAAAATTATTGTCAACTCAACCTAGTGTGAATGAGACCTTTGTGGGTAGTGAATATACCATCACTAGTAATTTACAGGAATGCACACGTTTGCAGAAATTTGCAAAATGTGTCGCCATGGATCAATGCATTCAATACCTTCAATGTCTATTAACTGCTTCACAACAGATAGTGACAGTGCAGCGCTTTTACAATTCTAATTAAATACATTATCGTGTATGAATAAAGTGCCGAAATAAGCGATCATCAAAATTAAGCTGAAAAACAAAAAATAAACCAAATAAATAGATAAAAAAACACATACGAATAAACATATAAACAATCCTTATATTGATGGGTCATTATAATTAAATGACATCATTCCTTATCAAAGATATTAGTGCAAAAAAAGTCCCAAAATTTTGTGCAAAGATGAAAATCTTCCTCCTTAGTAAATCCGAGCGGTTGGATTCTGAGGAATACCGGCTGATATATGATTGGCTGTGTATCTACCTTCACATCTCATCTATCTGGTGAGTGCATTCCAGGTGGTGGTTTGGTGCACTGCTGGTGAGAAAGTGAAACTTTTTTGCACCTTGGGTCTGCTTGTATGCATTTACTAAGGAGGAAGATTGATCTTCATCTTTGCACCAAATGTTGGGACTTTTTTTGCACTAATAAACATTTTATAAGGATTAAGGTCATTTAATTATAATGACCCATCAATATATGTATTTATTATAAATGTATTTATTTTTTTTTAGCTTAAATTTTGAGTATCACTTATTTCAGCACTTTATTCATGCACGTGTTTATTTTGAATTTTTATAAGCGCCGCACTGTCACTTTTCAGATCACGTAGAGCTTGCCACAAGACTGTGGATAGTGCTGTAGGAAGCTGGGCATTGGCAGCTTTTTGACAACTGTCAAATCTGGTTTCCGATGCTGGCTTGAGAAGCAAAAGCTACCGATGCACGTTAAAAACTTTGCAGTGTCCACATCCAATCCTTATGCTGAATGTCAAGAATCTTACATGTACAATCTTGTCCCCGACATCCTTGGACAGCTCTTTGGTCTTGGCCATGGTGGAGAGAGACAGGAATCTGACCGATTGCCCTGTGTACAAGTGTCTTTCTTGAGTCTTCTTTGCGAGGCTCAGGTACCATTTATCTAAGCATATAAAGCCTGTGTCAAATGGATCCGATCGGTCAATCCCTTGATTCATTTAAGAACTGTTTGTGGGACTAAAGACCTGGAGCTCAGAGAGCTCAAACAACTGTCATCCACCTTGCAGACACTGGTAAAAAACTGAAGTACTTCCAGTATGGGAGGGTTTATATAGGGGATCACTTCCTGTCTAAAGACCTTTGGTCTACCAGTGTCCATTCACCTGGAGATGAAGTATAACGCAGCAGGTAATGAATATTAGCCTAACTCTGTGCCCCATGATGTATGAAAAATACATTTTTTTTATTGTGTGTTATACATAGCATGCAGAACTACCATCCTGTATATCCATTTTGTTTCAACTTTTGAAATAATCTTTTGTAAGGTCTAAGCCTCTCCAAAGATTTTTCTTTACTGTATGTGTGGTAATAGAGGGGAAATCTTCCAATGGGGATAATAGTTCTGGTGACCTGGGGGTACCCAAGGAATTCCTGCAATTTGCAGGGATTTCCTCTCACTTCCGGTTTTGTCTATGAGAAAATAAATCCCGCTCAATGGGACAAAGTGAGCAAAAATAATCCTTACAAGGGTTGTAACCATCCCTTACTCTATCCAAGATGAAAAAGAAAAAAAAAAGTGTTGCCTATAGTTTTACTTTAAGCTGATTGCATATGAGCAAAAAGTGTGAAGTTTACATAATAATTTTTTTCTCTTTTTGCATCACTGCACAAAGAACCACTTGAACTGGTTATGCACAGATGAATGTATTCATGTATGTTTATTGATAGAGATTTTTGGCACAAGTAATAGATAGAAAGACAAGCACTTTAATATAGAGTAGTTTAATACTAGTGCCGAGAACTCTGAGATAATAGCAAAGGTGGTGGAAAATTCAACCAGCCAGCTTCAATCAAAACGCAAACATCAAGTCTGGGTGGACTATGTCCCTCTAAACATTGTGCAACAGAGAGAAGGTGAGCAGTGGGCTTCTTACCTGAGACTGGAGTGACTGGCAGGCCTCAACTCCCGCCAGGTTGCATTGTCTCCTCTGCAAATTCTCTATCATGATCTGTCCAAAGCGGTCTGCCATGTTGACCTGGTCAGTAAAAGAACAGAGGTTAACAGACATTTCTTATCACTGGCTGGCTCGTAAAATAATCAAATAAAAAAATCAGACTGTTCCCATCAAATGTTTGACATCCCATAAACCATCCTGCCAGCTGAATCTGGTCCAGCAAGAATTGATTTTATAGGAGGAGCAGGGATATACAATATTCCAGAACTCCTGAATATTTCTCATTCTGTCAGCTCAGTCCACGTTTATCTTGAGCTCTAACAAATTAAAGTAGTTCTGCAATGGTTGTGTAAGTTCAAAGTGCATTTGTCACCTATAGACTGTGAAGGCTGTTATTTATAATAAGTGTAATAATTCCAGGTATTTTAATCCCTTATACAGAGATCACAATACTCCTCCTGACAATGCCTTCATCTGCTTTTCTCTCAAGAAGGACAGAGCGATATTACATTACCCAGGGTCAACATTTACCTCCTGGAATGAGATGGTGGCTCAGAAATGACACAGTCAAGAAAAGCCTGGTGGCTGTGCAGTTCTTGGTTGTCTTCACAATTGACTGACACAAATTAGGCTCTCAATGTGACAGACCCAACTAAGACAGGAGCTTTTGGAGGGGACTGCAAGGTGGCCTCTTGCCTACTGATTATGGGCCCTGGCTTTTAAGGGAACACTACTGTTTGGGAGTGGTGTGCCTAGGGGACCCTTGCTATGCGACTGCTTGCGATTTAAGTCCAAGTTTCCCCAAAACACACAGACTCTGGAAACTGGAAGACCCATATACATATTTGGGGTCTCTATGCGCAAACCAGCAATTACTGCTTAAGATTCTGATACTCAGAGCAGATGTTAATATCATCAGCACAAAGCAACCCGATTCGGAGGTCTCCTGATACAGAATAAAGTGTCTTTGTCACCTTGTGTGCCTCCTAGGTGTGCATTACCATTGTTAATTGAGTCACCGATTGTTTGTCTGTCTGATCATCCTTCGAGAGATGATATTAAAATTGTGACCACTGTACCACTTGTAAGGTTAGGGTAATGTAATCAGTCCCTACCTGGTGCTGTGTGCTGTATAAATTCTGTGTGAGATTTCAATAAAGCAAGTTCCACAGCACTTACGCTAGTGTCAGCTAGATTCTTGGGTGCTCAGCTATAATACCTGGTACCTAGGTCCAGACTGGTCCAAGCTATATATCTTGATGGAAGCACCCAAGCTGGGTGCTGGATGGTTCCGACACACTCAACTTGTGTCTTGCTTGAAAATTACAGTGCTACAGTCTGATCACAGGGAGAGTCTGAGATATTTTCCCATTGAGGATGCACTAAGCGAAACATAACTTGACCAGGGAGATCTTCAACCATGTTTAGTCTCCAGTGATTGTGTTCTCCCAGCGGAGGGGGGTGGTGAGGCCCCCCCCCCCCCCCCCCCCAAGGAGAGAACAGTGATTACTACTAGTGGCTATGATAGTAATAGTCTCCAGTGACCGTCTGTCCTCAGGACAGGAAGTGACGGCAATAAAGAGGATGTGACACAGGTTATTACACTTCCCTCATGCTATGAAAAATGGTTCTGACATAATAGTCCAGCAACTGCCCACAACTGCAGAGAAAAACAAACTAATTTCTAGCTTCTCTGGGAGAGAGAGACAATAAACATATAAAGGGTGGTTGGTCGTGTAGGCACAATTGGACCACTGGAAGTATATCTATCAGCTGGCAATGCCAGAAACACGAATGCTTAGTTAACACAAGTGCACAAATGTATAAAGGAAGAGTGAGCTGGATTATCTTGGTGCGGTGGGGTTGGGGGGGGTAACTCTATATGGCTACACCCCAAGAGTAGTCATCTAGAAGGGGGTTTGAGGGGTTTGCTACTGCCGTAGACATGAAACAGTCACAGTTACAAATAGTAAAACAAGGTTAATTTTTTCTAAACAGGTGAGTAAAGCCTTGTACACATGGCCGAAAACCCTCCTGAACGAGTCGACTTTCCGCCCATGTGTACAGCGGTCTATTCCACAGAAGCCGGTCTCGATGTCAGAATACAATAGAACAGTGGGGGAGATCGCCGCACCAACATAGTTTGTGTTGGTTGGTCGGTCTGTCAGTTTTTTTCATTCAGTCTGCTGGGTTGAGTGTAAAAAAAAAAAAAAAAAAACTGAATGTGTCTACCCAGCTTTAATCGAACTATATGCAAAAGTTTAGTTTTCATTTTGGATAGAGTAAGGGAGGGTTATAACCCCTGTCAGATTTTTTCGCCACCTGTGCCTCATTGTGGAGATTTCCCTTCACTTCCTGTCCCAAAGCCAAACAGGAAGTGAGAGGAAATCCCTGCAAATTAAGGGAATTCCTTGGGGACCTCCAGGTCACCAGAATTAGTGTCCCCATTGGAAGACTTTCCCCCTCTATTAATTTTCTGGGGACAACCCAAAATGTGGGATTTTCTTTTACTTTCAGTGATAAAGGTAAAAAGGGACAAATAGAGAGGGCGAATTTCCTTCATGGGGTCCCCACTTCCGAGAGCTCTTGCCGTGGCAAGATCACTTGGAAGTTCGGCCCCCCTCCTCCTTCCCCCGCCACTGGGCCATTTAGAAAGCATAGCGCACTTCGCGCATGCGCAGTAGCTTCACTGCCGGTTTCCCTTACAGGCAATGGCGGTGGCAGCACCCGAGAGCTGATGGAAACAAACATCGGCTGGGGTGCCGACACTGATGGATTCCTGGACAGGTAAGTGTAGTTGCTGACTTTTAATTTCTTGCTTAGGGGGAGCAGAACTCTGCTTTAAGAACACAATATAATCCTATACCTGTTCATAGTTTACAAACATGGCTGTGGGAAAGGTGTCAGCTGCCCATCTCAGGAGGTTGGCGGAATACTCAGGGGACATGTAAACCAGCACACACTCTGCCACAAGCAGTGTTGGAAGCCTGGAAATAAAGACAAAAAAGACAGATAAAGAAGATTTCAAGCAAAACCAACACAACATGGCAAAAAAGAACTTCCAGTTGGACGGGAGTGTGAAAAGGAAGAATTTTTGAGTCAGTATTCCTTTCCCTTTGTCAATAAAATATTTGGACAAGGAATTGGTGAGTCAGTAGAGTTCATACAATCATATATGTGAAAAGTTGGTAACCAACAGCGTTGAGGGTTTAGGCAAATCCTCTACTTCAGGGCTTGCGATAGCTTCTGCAGAATTTTTCTCCATGTGTGTCATAGTTTATATGTGGCTAGTCTCTGAAAATAATTTAAGATGCATCAGCAAGGCCGAAAAGTCGTTGGCTACCAAATTTTAATAAATCTAATTGTTAGAACCTGACTGATTTAACAAGGTCATCCAAGGTCTCTCAATACATAAAGGGTAAGACCCCATACACACTATTAGATTTTCCGCAGATATTTGATTTGAGATTTACCAAAACCATGTAGTGCAAGGGCCTGCCAGACTGCATACAAATTGAAACTCTTAAAGTGGTATTCCACCCAAAAAACAAAAAAAATTACATACATACACACACACACATATATATATATATATGCATGGACTTCCACTTTAAGTGAACCTGTTGACTTGGATAGACTAAGCATAGGTTCACAGGGATAGAAGAGAAGACGTGACACTCCCGTTCAGCAAAGAAATCTTGTATGCTTTATTGGATATAGTAAGAAACACACTAGCAGCTCTAGAAGGGAAGCAGTTGACGCGTTTCATGCTTTTAGTGAAAGTAATGACTAAGGGCGTGAAAACGCATCAACTTCCCTGGTAGAGCTGTGTTAGTGTCTCTGTTACTACACCCAATAAAATATACACTTTTTTATTGCTGAATGGGAGTGTCTCCTCTTCTCTTCCATCTCTATGACATTTGCAGGTGCGGACTAAGCTGGTACCCGGGATTTCAGCAGTATGCTATCGTTAAAGTGTTACTAAATTCACAACAGTGAAATCAGTCTGTTTATGCCGTAAAGCATGCTTATTATACTCGCTGTGGATCCTAAGGGGTTAATCCTCTGCATTATGTAAAAAGGCCATTTGATCCTGTCCTCTCTGATTTCTCCCCATTGTTTACTGCCCCAAAACCATCTCCTGACAGTACAGAGCCCTGGGAGGCACTCTGCCCATGCTCAGTTTGGTTTGTATTGCTAGAGAATTTTTTTTTCCCTTAGAAGGGTTCATGTGATCAGCACAGGGCCAATCAGCACTGTCCAGGCAGAGGATCAGGGGTCATGCAGTCTCATAGGACAATCGGGGTACAATAAAAACTCCTCCTACAACCTTTAACCAAACACTTAGTGAAGTCACAAGGCTGCTCTATACTGCTGATGAGAACGGGTATTGAGCCGTTTATATTTACTAAAATCTATTGCATTTCCATGTTGTGTGTACTGTGGGAGACCAGATCTAGTGAATGCAGAGTCCTGGGTTTAGTAACACTTTTTTTTTTTAACTTCAAAATGTTCCTTTATTGAGACATATAATCCAAGCATGATACAACATTTGTCCAAAATGGACCAAATCAAAAATATATAGTATAGGTGAGTTTTGTACAGAAGATAAACAGTACAATAATTATAAAACAGTACACAACCATAGCGCAAGATTTCCTCTGTTCTCGAGGGTCAAGAGAGCCGGTGCAAGCATTACATCCCTACGTATGAGGATCCTTCAGTCAAATATCTACTCCTACCTAAGCTGTCCATGGCTGCCATATTTTATTGAACTTCTTGGGGCAATTCCTGTTTAGGTACGTTAACTTTAAAGTGGAAGCATAGCATTTATTGATTTCTCCCAGGATTCTACCGTGGGGGGAAGAAGGAGCATTTTAGTAACACTTTAAAGACTGAAGTCCACCTGGAGCGGTGTGCATCTAGCTTCCTTCCCTATAAGCACAGGTTCACATTAGGGCATCATTAAGGTATATGGTGTGTGTTCAATTCTGGGCTTTCCTTTTTAAATAGACACCTTACTGTGGGTCCATGCCAACTTTCTTTAGCTTCTCCTCCATGTCCTTCAGTTTTCTCAGATCTGCCCCAATGATGGAGTATCGAGAGGAGTCAAGGCTGTGAGCATCTATGGAAAAATGAAACAGAAGTAAATATCTGTACAAACGTCTGAAGAATGGCCACAGACTGGCATTAATCTCTTAGGCAGTTGGCAGAGATCAGAAATCTATGACTCACAAGATCTTTCAGTGCCTCGATTGACAGACTATGGAAGAGGGTGTAACCATACTACCAAATGTTTCACTAAACACTTTTTGTATTGGAGAATAGTGAATGATTTTCTCTCATTAGATTTATGATCTATTCTTCACTGCTCTGTGCTCTCTCCAGAGGAGCAGAGGGTGGGAGCTGCATGCTGAGAGACTGGCATCTAGGCGGATCCCGACATTGTTGTTGGGATTCTTCCAGTCTGGACCGGCTCTGGGACGCAAGTCGACAGAACAAAGATGTATTTGCTTTCAATGCAACTCACAAGATGCGACAATGGCACGCCATTTTTGGCAGGATCAACAAGTATTATCTGTACTTTCTATGTTTAGCCAGAAAAGCAAAATCGAATGCAGCCACTGTGTTTTTGTGCTTAGTTATCCTTTAAAGTGTAGATTCACCTTTACAGAAAATTTGTAAGATGACCTAACACTGGACCGACACCACATAGCTGTACTGTAGTCCCGCGATCCTGCTCTGTCAGGGACTGGAACGCCTCTTCACTGGTCCGGGGATTTAAAATCCCAGTGGCTTAAATCTCCTGTTTCTCTCAGCGTGTACAGACAAGAGGCATTCTAGTTGGTCAGCACCATCACATGGATGGTGCCGACCAATCAGAATCCATCTAGCCCAACATGTTAGCGATGCAAGGAGAGAAAGCCAGGAGGATTTCAAATCCTCGGACCAGTGTAGCGGCGTTCCGGTCCTTGACAGAGCAGGATCGCAGGATTACATTACAGCGGGACCCAGGGGGATGGGGAGTCCAGTGAAAGGTCACCATACAGATTTTCTGTCAAAAGCGAACTTACATTTTTTTTTTTTTTTTTATAAAAGTCCACCTTTCTGACCATGTTTTAATGTTACACCAATATTTAGGATATAACCCGAAAAACATGGTCAGTCTGCACATGAGCGGTGGCGTCACTCAAGTCCTTTAACTGATGGAATAGTTTGCAGAACCATTTGCACCCACAATCCACTTGTCACAGTTTAAATGCTCTGCAGGCTCCAATGCAAAAAATGCTGATTTTTTTTCAGTATGAGAAAAAGGAAGGTGGGACTTTAATTGAGGCTATTGATTTGTGGGGGAGATAATTAGAAAATATATTTAATTGGCATATTGAGTCTGACAATACATAACAATGATGCACATAGTAGAAGAGGTTTAATATGTATACACATATACATGGTGTTGACCTCATGAATACATTACATATACATATCAAAGGGACGGCATATAAAATTGACAAGATATTTAATATGGATAAAATTAATGCAAATTCATATATGTACATGGCATCTAAATTGCACAATGCAGTGTAATCAATGGTAAGAAACACAGTATAATCACTTGGTTATAGATAATGAGTCCAAGTAGGTTCCCATCAGTGGGCATGAGAAAGCATCCTAAAAGGCTGACGCGTTTCGTAGATAACACCACTCTTCAGGGGCAGATGCATGCAACTCTATAAAAGACAACAAAACATGAGTAGAACAGTATGATCAAACGTTATACCCCTCAACGGGGAGGATGTGTACAAGAAAAAAGGGAGAGAGAGAGTTACTCATCCCCCTCAGTACTTTAATCATGATAAGTCTGGAAAATGGGGGACGAGGAATCAAAGGCTGTCCCAACTGTCTGTACAATTTTTCCCCCCTTTTTTTTATTCCGTTATTCTTTTTCATCTCTGATCTTGTACACATCCTCCCCGATGAGGGGTATAAGGTTTGATCATACTGTCTACTCATGTTTTGTTGTCTTTTATATAGAGTTGCATGCATCTGCCCCTGAACAGTGGTATTATCCACAAAACGCGTCGGACTTTTAGAATGCATTCTCATGCCTACTGATAGGAACCTACTTAGAGACTCATTATCTATAACCAAATGATTATACTGGTTTTTCTTACCATTGATTACATTACATAGTGCCATTTAGATGATGTGTACATATATGAATTTGCATGAATTCATTTTATTCATATTAAATCTCGTCAAATTTGCCATCCCTTTGATATTTATATGTAATGTATTCATGAGGTCAACACCATGTATGTGTGTGCCAATTAAATATATTTTCTAATTATCTCACCCCCACGAAACAATAGCCTCATTTACCCCCTTTTTTTTATACCTGAACCAGGGATGGAGGCACACACGGTGTGCTTCATATTAAATTTTTTTTCAGTATGGGTATTTATATATATTTTTTTCCAAATGGCTTTAAGATTAAAGGTTATAGACCGAACCTTAATACTGTAATGTGTGACATAACTAGATATAACACTCTGAGTGCATCCAGCAGTGTTCACTTCAAGTATGAACAGGCATGAATAGTTGAGGTCACTAACAATCTGTCATTGAGGTGTAATGGGCTCAGCGGCTGCAAATATCCACTCGTAGCTCTCAAACCTAGCAGCAGGACTCAGTAGATTCCTGCCACTGGGGATCGCACCATGGCAAAACGTATGTGCAAATGCAGCATTATTATACCATTCTCTGTTGTCCACTGCAAACTTCAAGCGGGGGTCCACCTATCTATCGTCTTTTTTTTTTTTTGAGTTCATTCACAAACTTTTCTTCTCAGCATTACATACTCCCATATTGTGTGTAATATGTCCGCCTGTGTCAGATTTCGTCGGAAAGAATAACTTATATTATTCACTGCAGGCGGTTTCCATCTTCATTGTGGGCATTTGAAGCCCACAAGCATTTATTTCCTGGATGTGGTGAATGCTGTGCTCCCAGCATTCACCGCTCGTTCCCACACATGCTCAGTGGCATCCTGGGAAGCCTGAGACTAGCTCCCAGAAGTCTGGGAGAAGCTAGAAACACACCTACTCCCACGGGAGGAGAACCAGGAAGTGCAAAGAAGAATAGAAAAATAAAAAGGTAATTACGGCGATTTAAATTTTTTTAAACGGCATGTCAGCATCTAGGCAAGGAAGAGAATACATACAGATATTGTTCAAAATTTGGGTGGAACCCCGCTTTCAATAGTAAAATGAACACAAACATCACCTGATTCACAGACTCAACAGACCACTCTTTTACAAGCAGCTCCATATCACAATACATATATCAAAAACTGCTCATCGCACAAAGTGCAAAATTTAGTGCAGACATTATTATGTATAAACTATGGCAAAGGCAGTGATGGCAAAGGCAGTGAATACTTATGTACATTGTGTGTTTTTTTTTCGTTTTTCATTTAGTGCATTTAGCAAAATTTAGTGCACACATTATTATGTATAAAACTATGGGAGACAATCTACATACAGTGCATCCAGAAAGTATTCACAGCGCTTCACTTTTTCCACATTTTGTTATGTTACAGCCTTATTCCAAAATGGATTCAATTCATTATTTTCCTCAAAATTCTACAAACAATACCCCATAATGAAAACACGAAAGAAGTTTGTTTGAAATCTTTGCGAATTTATATAAAAAATAAAACACGAAAAATATCACATGTAGATAAGTATTCACAGCCTTTGCTCAATACTTTGTTGAAGAACCTTTGGCACCAATTACATCCTCAAGTCTTTTTGAGTATGATGCTACAAGCTTGGCACACCTATTTTTGAGCAGTTTCTCCCTTTGCAGGACCTCTCAAGCTCCATCAGGTTGGATGGGGAGCATCGGTGCACAGCCATTTTCAGATCTCTCCAGAGATGTTCAATTGGGTTCAAGTCTGGGCTCTGGCTGGGCCACTCAAGGACATTCTCAGAGCTGTCCCATAGCCATTCCTTTGCTATCTTGGCTGTGTGCTTAGGGTCGTTGTCCAGTTGGAAGAACCTTTGCCCCAGTCAGGTTCAGAGCACTCAGGAGCAGGTTTTTATCAAGGATGTCTCCGTACATTGCTGCATTCATCTTTCCTTCTATCCTGACTAGTCTCCCAATTCCTGGCGATGAAAAACACCCCCACAGCATAATTACATAGTAGGTGAGGTTAAAAACAAGTCCATCAAATCCAACCTTTGTCACCACCACCATGTTTCACTGTAGGGATGGTATTGGCCAGGTGATGAGCAGTGCCTGGGTTTCCTCCAGACATGACATTTGCCATTCAGGCCAAAGAGTTCAATCTCTGTTTGATCAGACAAGAGAATTTTGTTTCTCATGGTCCAAGACTCCTTCAGGTGCCTTTTGGCAAACTCCAGGAGGGCTGTCATATGCCTTTTACTGAGGAGTGGCTTCCGTCTGGCCACTCTACCATACAGACCTGATTGGTGGAGTGCTGCAGAGATGGTTGTTCTTCTGGAAGGCTCTCTTATCTACTCAGAAAAACGCTGGAGCTCTGTCAGAACAACCATCGGGTTCTTGGCCACCTCCCTGACCGCTCAGTTTGGCCGGCCCATTCTAGGAAGAGTCCTGGTGGTATCAAACTTCTTCCATTTTTGGATGATGGAGGCCACTGTGCTCATTGGGACCTTCAATGCTGCAGAAATGTTTTGGTACCCTTCCCCAGATCTGTGCCTCAATACAATCCTGTCTCGGAGGTCTACAGACTATTCTTTGGACTTCATGGCTTGGTTTGTGCTCTGACATGCACTGTTAGCCGTGGGACCTTATATAGACAGGTGTGTGCCTTTCCAAATCATGTCCAATCAACTGAATTTACCACAGGTGGACTCCAATCAAGTTGTAGAAACATCTCAAGGATGATCAGTGGAAACAGGATGCACCTGAGCTCAATTTTGAGTCATGGCAAAGGCAGTGAATACTTATGTACATTGTGTGATTTTTTTCGTTTTTCATTTTTTTTTCCATTTTAAATTTGCAAAGATTTCAAACAAACTTCTTTTGCATTGTCATTATGGGGTATTGTTTGAGGTGAATAATGAATTGAATCCATTTGGAATAAGGCTGTAACATAACAGAATGTGGGAAAAATGAAGTGATGTGAATACTTTCCGGATGCACTGTTTAATAAAATTATCTCCTGGTGTCTTGCTCTCAAAGGTGATCTCAAATTATATATACACACACACACACACTACAACATGCTCAGGATAATCCTGTAATGTTCTGGTTCTGAGAGTCTCCAGATAAGTCAAAAATATAAATGAAGACTCCAGCAGTGTAGTGCAAAAGGAAGAATTAGGCTCCCATGAGCAGTTTCAATAAATCTCATTTATAGTGAGCATCCTCCCTGACTTAAAGGATCATTTCACCTTTGGGAACATGTTACACTTTCCACCCATTTTTAGGGTGGAACATGTTTCCACTCTCGGCGATCCCCCTCCTCACTGTGACAGCAGGCTGGGGATCTTCTCCCTGCACCAGTTGTCACAATTTGGGGGGAGCTAGTGAGCACTTTTGGTAGTTTATTGAGCCTTCCTGTTATTGTGTAACGGCCTGCCCAAACGATGTACGAGCAGACAACTCTTGTCTGAAGATCGAGCAGCACATACCATTATGGTCATGTGCACTGCAAGCCTCAGACTACATCTCCCATCATGCATTGTGTAGACATTCAGCAATGCACACATGAGCCCCCACATTCTTCGTTATGTTGTTGGTACCTCCTTCAATGCTGTTGGCAGGGCTGTAATGAAACCAGCTTGCTGGCTAAATTGGAGCAGATTTGAAGTACTGGTGCTGATAGTATCACTGCGTAGCATTGGAGTGCAGCATATGAATGTACCGAGAGGAAGGACTAGTCTTACTGGGAGGGCACCGAGGAGTAATGCAGGCACTCAGAAATGAAGTGCTAGACCCATACTTTGATGGAAGAAATTCATCAACTAGGAACTCTCAAAGATTACCTCACTTATATATGGCTATGCAAGGCACTATATTTACCTCCTCTCTAATGGGTTGGGTTCCTCACCAGCATAATTGCATGTCTCTTCTGTGATAATAGCCTGCCTCTTCAGGATCTGCTGTAAAACACCTTTTGTTCCACTTTAAGGAAATGCAAATTATATATTTTTATTCCTTGCATTTTTAGTGTGGAAAATGTCACATGTTCCCACTCCTGCAGCCGCTCTGCAATCTGCTGCCTCTGTGTGACAGCAGTACAGGGAGAATTACCCATACCAGCTGTCACTTTTTGCAAAAAGCTTGGTCGTGCAGGGCTCCACCCATACATGGCTGCATCATTCATTCACAGATTTCTGTGAACAGATGAACTACAAGTACCAACATCCTTTGCGGCTGTTGGCTTGTAGTGCTCAATGAACTACCCCGGCACTGTTGAGCGCTCTAGGTAGTGCATTGATTCTTCCGGTCAGTGTGTAACTGCATGCCTGTATGATGTATGGGCAGACAGCTTACACTGTCAGTCTCCTGGAATCTTGCATGGAACCAAGCAATCTGATCGCGGGTGCAATGCATTCCAGACTCCTAAAAAATAAAGTAAATGCAAATTTTTTTTTTGTACATGCATAAAAAATATGAGCATTTATTATTTTTTTTAAATGGTGAACTTATCCTTTAAACTACCAAGAAGTGAACACAGTACCAAGTGCAATCATCCTTCAGAAGGTTTCATTTTACTGTCCTTTACTACACTATTTACTTACTATATATACACAAGTTATGTGTGTTATTACACTTAAGTATACTAATAATGGCGCAATATACTTCTAAAACCAGGAAAAACATATTCCTACACATACAGACAACAAACAGGTGCACGCAGTACACTGAAATACAATGTGGCTTTTTGAACCTACAATCTTAGGACAGAACGAGAAGAAAAATAAGAGTGTTGAGCAAAGTGCATGGTCCCTGGCGCAATTTACACCTTTCCCCTTGATATGAGGCTTTACAATGGGCCAATTTAGGTAGATAAAATAAGTGGTGAAGTTTATGGTTTATTAGCGGTTATAATCATAATCGGTTATACAGTGTTATACATTGTTGGCCATCTATAAAAAGGTAGGAAGAGTTGTGTGAAAGCGACACTGCATCTTGGCTCATTGAATATGGAAGTTTTTAATACAAGTTAAAATGGTCCAATCACCAGATCCAATTCTAAAATCCTGGCTCTAAAATCCTGGCAATTTTTTTTTTTTGCAATAGCCACAAGTGAAATAAGTTACCTCTAAGGCCTCATGCACACTGGGTGATTAGATCTGGTGCAGGAAGCTGTGGTGTTTTGCTGCAGCTGGAGGGCGGAAGTGCACCATCCAGCCCCATTGCCTGCAGCCTATGAAACTGTATGAGAGTTTGACAGCCGCTGGAAGGTGCACTTAGCGGGACTTCCATTTAGGCAGTATCCACCCAGGGACAAATGCACAGAATGCAGATTCCTTAAATTTCCGGGCATCAGTCTCTGGGAACATACTGCCTGAAACACACATACCTCTAGGTGCACCATCCAGCCCCAGAAGCTGTCAGACTCTGAGTTTGACAGGCTGTCTGCAGCAGGCTGCATGGTGTGCCTATGGCCTCAGCTAAATGCTCACCTGCTACCTCATGTGCTAGGGCTAAATGCCCAGTGTGCAGTAGGCCAAATATATATATGTGTGTGTATGTATGTATGTATGTATATATATATGCGCATGTATGTATGTGTATATATATATATATATATATATATATATATATATATATATATATATATATATATATATATATATATATATATATATATATATATATATATATATATATATATATATATATATAATGTTCATTAATCCTAGTTACTACAGGTCAGCATTCCTCTTTTGGAGCAGCAGGTCTGGTAAAGTGACGAATTCTATCAATCATTCACTCTTCCCTTGTCCATTCACAAAAAGCTTTGCATTTACAGTACACAAGGCATTCAATGAATAGAAGATGGGGAGGGGCACATAAATGACAGGATCTCCACTTGTGCATTCTGTGAAAATAATAAAATACTTTTTGTGAATGGATGAGAAGAGAGGAAGGGGGAAGTGATCGACACCCACACTGTACCACATCCTGAATCTGTCAGTTGCAGCACCAGAGCAAGAGCCTTGACTGTCGCAGAACGGTAAAAATCTGTACAGTAATCAGCAGTCAGTAAGCCAAGAGATAGTGAACATTAAAGTAAATTATTTCATTAGTGGTTAGAGCAAATAAATGTTCTCCTGGAGTTCCACTTTAAATGCAGACATCAGGGATGCACTGATACCACTTTATTTTCAGAGAGTACGAGTACGGTAACTTTTCCGCAGTTATTGGCAAGTACTTGCCAATACTAATTACCAAT
This sequence comes from Lithobates clamitans, assembly GCA_037952925.1. NCBI lineage: Eukaryota > Metazoa > Chordata > Amphibia > Anura > Ranidae > Lithobates > Lithobates clamitans. The sequence continues at coordinate 421,740 of JBBGZY010001567.1, read as the reverse complement.
ATCAGTTTTATTGGTTATGGTTATAAAATATGGCATATATTATATTTCTTCTTCACTGATGGGCACTAATGAGGCGGCACTAATGGGGACTGATGAGGCGGCACCGACGAGGCTCACCTGATAAGCTGCACTAGTAATCAGGACAGTGATTATCAGACTTGCTGAAATGATCAGTTTATAAATTTAATGGTAGGTTTATTTTACAGTGAGAGACAGAATAACAACAAAAATATCCAGAAAAAACGCATTTAAAAAAAGTTATACCTTGATTTGTCATTTTAATTAGTGAAATAAGTATTTGATCCCCTATCAATTAGCAAGTTTTCTGGCTCCCAGGTGTCTTCTATACAGGTAAAGAGCTGAGATTAGGAGCACTCTCTCAAAGGGAGTGCTCCTAATCTTAGCTTGTTACCTGTATAAAAGACATCTATCCACAGAGGCAATCAGATTCCAATCTCTCCACCATGGCCAAGACCAAAGAGCTGTCCAAGGATGTCAGGGACAAGATTGTAGACTTACATAAGGCTGGAATGGACAACAAGACCATCGTCAAGCAGCTTGGTGAGAGGGTGAACAGTTGGTGCAATTATTAACAAATGGAAGAAACACAAAATAACTGTCAATCTCCCTCGGTCTGGGGCTCCATGCAGGATCTCCCCTTGTGCGGTTTCAATGATGAGAACGGTAAGGAATCAGCCCCGAACTACACGGGAGAATCTCGCCAATGATCTCAAGGCAGCTGGGACCATAGTCACCAAGAAAACAATTGGTAACACACTACGCTGTGAAGGACTGAAATCCTGCAGTGCCCGCAAGGTCCCCCTGCTCAAGAAAGCACATGTACAGGCCCGTCTGAAGTTTGCTAATGAACATCTGAATGATTCAGAGGAGAACTGGGTGAAAATGTTGTGGTCAGATGAGACCAAGATCGAGCTCTTTGACATGAACTCAACTCGTCGTGTTTGGAGGAGGAGGAGGAATGCTGTCTATGACCCCAAGAACACCATCAAATATGGAGGTGGAAGCATTATGCTTTGGGGGCGTTTTTCTGCTAAGGGGACAGGACAACTTCACTGCATCAAAGGGACGCTAGACGGGGACATGTACCATTAAATTTCGGGTGAGAACCTCCTTCCCCCAGCCAGGGCATTGAAAATGGATCGTGGATGGGTATTCCAGCATGACAATGACCCAAAACACACAGCCAAGCCAACAAAGGAGTGGCACAAGAAGTAGTACCTTAAGGTCCTGGAGTGGCCTAGCCAGTCTCCAGACCTTAAGCCCATAGAAAAAGTGTAGATGGAGCTGAAGGTTCCAGTTACCAAACGTCAGCCTCGAAACCTTAATGACTTGGAGAGGATCTGTAAAGAGGAGTGTGAAAAATTCCCTCCTGAGATGTGTGCAAAATTGGTGGCCAACTACAAGAAACGTCTGACCTCTGATTGCCAACAAGGGTTTTGCCACCAAGTACTAAGTCATGTTTTTCGAAGGGGTCAAATTCTTATTTCACTCATTAAAATGCAAATAAATTTATAACTTTTTTGAAATATGTTTTTCTGGATATTTGTGCTGTTGTTTTGTCTCTCACTGTTAAAATAAACCTACCATTAAAATTATAGACTGATCATTTCTTTGTCAGTGGGCAATTGTACAAAATCATCAAGGGATCAAATACTTTCTTTCCTCACTGTGTTTGTGTGTAATATTATATATATAGATTTTTTAAAGTACTCGCCAATACCGATACTTTTTTTAAATGTCATGTGACAGTTTGACTGATGGGTACTGATAGGTGGCACTGACTAATAGGTGACACTTATGGGCACTGACAGGTGGCACAGATAGACGGCACTTACAGGTGGCTGGCACTGATAGGTGGCACCGACAAGTGGCTGGCACTGAAATGCAGCAATAAATGACATGAGGAAAGGATTTATTTTTTAAATGCTGTGACGCCCATCTTGGTACACCCTGCCGCAGTAAGCAGCAGCAGACATCTTGTTACACCGCAGACCAGGTATCGGATAAGGCATCGGGAGCATTTTTGCAAGTATGCTCGGTATCGCTATATTATATATATATATATATATATATATATATATACACATACATATACATACACAAAATAATGTACTCACCTATCAGCAGAGAGTCTCCACTGTGGGTTTCCATTATTGGCTTGGAGAGAGGTGGTTTTGACCTGTTAAAACAAAGACAAAATTAAAAGCAGTAGGAATTGCCAGTTAATGCAGCCCTGATTGGACATTTGGGTTAGCAGAGAAAAAGGATATTGAAATAACACAGGTCTTTGTTGAATTCTATTTGCATGGTCGAGGGTGTAAATCATACAGGCCAGTATGCGGCAAAGAATCACTTCAACTTCAAGTGAAGGTTCTGGCAACGTACACATGTCTATATAATCAAGAAGGAATACACATTGCTCTGTGGTACATTGGAGGAAGGCCTTTACGGATCACTAGTATTCTCATATACAGCTGATAACAGTGATGTTCAAGTAAAGATTTAGCTTAGGTTTAAAAGGTCAGGTGTAGGGGTATCAGAGTAAATTTGTCTTGTTTAAATTTGTCTTGACATCAGCGTCCTGTAAAGCCCTGCACAGCAGGAACTGGCTGAATTTTAATCCATGTATGGACAGGCTGATTGTACCCAAGTTGATCCATCAATTGACTTGGGTACAACCAGCCTGTCGGATCTTTCTACATGTGATTACTGCCAGCGGCTATAACCACTAGCAGTAATCATTGTATTCTGCGCGTCCCTCCACCGGCAGAACACAATAGGAGATATTTCCCCAACACACACGGTTGATGGAGGAAACAAGCCATTTTCTTTCCCTCTACTCATGGTGGAAGGAAAGGAAATTGATCCATCCATGGCTTGCCTTAGGGTTAGGTTGAGGCTAAACGTGTTTACTTTGAGGTTTTGGGTGTGGTAGCCTAAAACATCCAATCCACTATTGCAGCCCTTAAAAAATTGCACTCGCCTGCTCACATTTTGCGAGTGCATTTAGAGGGCTGTCGAGGAAGGGCTGCCTGGAGCGGAGGGGGGGTGGGGGGTGGCGAGCACCGCCGACAGCCTGGGAGTCCTTCTTGTGGATGGGAAGAGAGAGAGCTGCCCGGATGTTCAGAGCGCAGCGCAGGGGGAAACACAACAATTACAGCTTTCATTTAACATTGCCGTGTTCCCCACCGCTTGCTAATACAAATACAGCCCCGCCCCCTGGTCCCGGGACTTTGATGGACAGATCACACGTCCAATCCCGGGACAGGTGATCTGTCAAAGTTCCCCGGCCAGGGGGCGGGGCTGTATATGACGTTGAGCGGCGGGAATACGGCAATTGAAATGAAAGCCATTATCGCTGTGTTCCCTGTGCTATGAACATTGTTCCTGCACAGGTAGGCTGCATGGTGGACACAGACTGCATGGTGGGCACAGGCTGGATGGTGGGCAAAGGTTGCAAGGTGGGCACAGGCTGTATGGTGGATGGTGGGCACAGGTTGCATTGGTGGCCACAGGCAGCTTGCATTGGTGGGCACGGATAAAGTTGTTATTAATATTTATTTTTATAACTTAATTCTGCATAAAACATTTAAGTGTCATTTAATGACATAAATTATAAGGGCGTGTTTAGGGGTGGGGTTGGGTGGAGCAACTGGTGGCGAGTAACCCTTGAGGCCTGGCTAGTAGCTCAGGACTTGAAATTTTGAGCCATGCACTATTGTACACTGTGTAGCACAGGGCAAGTTGAGGGACTATTTCTCCATCAGAACTGCTCCTTTTGTGGGGGGGCGGGGACATTGTGGCTGGATATGTATATAAACGAACATTGAAGATGTCAGTGGGTCATTTACTACCCTGGCTGTGATGAAGAGGGTTTGCCTTGAAATGCGTCATCCATTTTGAACACTACCTGGCCTTCCTGCAGTACAGAAGGACTCGAATAGACCTCTATGCAGTTGGTTCCACTAGGTTATGTATTTATGCTATATGCGTTGGTGAGTATATTTATTGCGGTTTCTCTTTCCCATATGAAACTTTATTGAGGTAATGCGCTAGGGTCAGTGCGCTCTTCTCTCTTCATTGATGTTTTTCGGTATGAGGATACCCATTGACCAGAGAGGGCAGCAAGACCATAGCGTAAAGAGGGATATTTATACAGTACACCTCTGGGTTAATCATTGTGTGCGCAGGAGAATGCTTGTTTGATACATCCCTCATGACTAAGAGCAGGTAGTGGGCAGATTCCATAGCCAATAGCAGCCAAACAGCAATACACCCTTTGCCAATCACACGATGAAGAACCAATTACCCTGAATCCCCATCGTGCATCTACCCAGCTACAAAACTCATAGGAGCTTCGCTTCCCGTGCAACAACAGCTGCAGCAGTTGCTGTCTATATGGACACTCAAGCCTCAGTGCACCTCCGCGTGACAAATATATTGTGGTTGCCCTAAATTCATGGACCCATTTCCAAGAGGTAAATGGATTTCACCCAGCACCAATGTTTGTCGTGTGGAGGCATGACAGAATTCTGGAGCCTGTCACAGAAACGCTTTATGAACTACCCAGGTTGTCTTTTTCAGTCGATCCCCAGCCTCACCAAACCTTACATTGAGATCATTGTCAATCTGATACAGAAGGGGTTATTTACAAAAGGCAAATCCACTTTGCACTGCAAGTGCACTTGAAAGTGCAGTCGCTCTAAATCTAAGTATATAGAAAAGTGCAGCGCGGGATAATAAACCAATGGTTTTACCAAATGAGCATAATATATAAATTTACATTAAAGTGACATATGTATCATAATCAAAAATATCAAGTGAAATAAACCAAGTTGAAAAATCAGGTGAAAATAAAAAAAAAAAAAAAAAGAGAAGAGGAAGAGTCCATACATAAATATATGTGTTAAGGAAATGATGTGTATTAATGTGCCAAATAAAGTTCATAAAGTGAAGGTGTCCCAATGGAAAAACTTCAATACAGGAACCAGGATCTATGTTCTCCGCTTGTGCTGCCCGTCACCCTACAATAAACAATGGAGGCTTACCGGAAAGCCTGCAACCGCCCTTCTCAGGGGGGTCAAAACAGGCTTAGTAGAGAATGCAGGAACACTGTTAGGGATTCCCAGGTGACCAGCTGGCATCAGTCAGGAGTGACTTCCATGGTTCATTAACAGGATATAAGTGCTGCGCACCAAATGGATGACCAAAGGGGCAAGAGCGCACCGATGGGTGACTGTTGAGACAGGAACTGCGCACCAATGGATAACGACTGTCACTCTCCACCCGCTGTGCTCTAAATCTAAGGGGTAGATCTGAAATGAGTGGAAGCTCTGCTGATTTTATCATCTAATCATGTGCAAGTAAAAATGCTGTTTTTTATTACCTTTGCATGTCCCCCTTGAATCTACAGCAACTTTACTTCCAAGTGCATTTTCAAGTGCACTTGCAGTGCAAAGTGGATTTTCCTTTAGTAAATAACCCCCAAAGAGTAGCAAGCTGACAGCAATAGGGGAGAAAAGTGGCACAAGACAGCTAGCCTAGGGGTGAAGGAAGTGGAAGCCCAGCTGATAGCAGATTGCATTATACCCAATATGTGATTTTATTATTATACAATATAAACTAATCCTTCCGTACATATATCCCTTTAGTAAACAAAGTATCACAACAGCTCTCAGTTCCATTATAGGAGGAAAACAGTAAAACCCACTTACTTTATGTTGTGGAGCTTTCGTGCAACTATTGTGGGAAAATCCACTTCAAAATATTTCTTCGGCAGGAGATTTTCATCCTAGAATGATAGTAAAACAATCAGCTGTTTACTCCAGATAGAAAGTCATTTTTTAAATGAAATTTCTGCCACTGAATCACCCCAAAGCAGTTTAAAGCGGAGTTCCAACTCTTAAAAAATTTTTTGGGGATGAATATCTTCATTTTTAAAATCTTATTAATAGCACTCACAATTCTCTTATGTTTTATTCCTTGTTCTTGGCAATTTCCATCTTGCTTGTGGGCATGTGAAGCCCACAGAGCACTATCTTCCGGGATCTGGTGCAGCTGAGCGACCAGCATGCACCGCGCATTCTTGCGCATTATGTTCGTCTCGCAGCGCCGTACACTTCTGACGCTGCCATCACAACGGGCGTCAGCGGCGGAAGTGCCCGCCCCGTTGTGATTGCAACAAAGCCCTCGGCTTCGAAATGGCGCCAGGGAAAGGAAGTGGCAGATTCCAAGGCACCCCTTAGCAACAGACGTGAAAACGTGAGGAAAAAAAAATTCCAATTGTTGTTTATTAGGTTTAATGATGCTGAATAATGCAAAGTTAATTTTATGGGTGGAACTCTGCTTTAAAAGAATATGGGACAGTCTGACAAGTCTACCTAACCAAACTTGAATATGAGACAAAAGGTTTACTGCACAACTGGAGTGCAGAAAAAGATTTCATTGTATCACGGCAAGCAGGATTTTCATTTTTCACACTGCTTACATACCTTTTCTAAAGAGCAAAACACTTTAGCTGACGGCAATGTACATTGGGAGTAATGCTAGCATGTAAACAAACTCCCAGCTGCTACAGCGGACAGGAGATTGTTTATATCTTTGCTCCTGGTTGCAGGCTTTCTAGTAGAAGTGATTCAGGTAGCTGCAACCTTCCTACCCACCACATGTCCCTTCTGGGTGCCCACGATGATCGTGGCAGATGTCAGAATGGAGAAGAGCAACAGGAGATCAGCACACATCAGTTCACCAATCTCTTCTGTAAAGAATGAACCCAGAAGCCATCAGCTCTAAGCACTTTAGAGTTCAGAGCTGTTATTCATTGGTTTGGCCAGCTGTGCATGGCCTATGTGTGATTGTCTTCAATAGAGTGCAGGGGTGACATTAGGGGTATAATAAACCTCTGATGTCTCCTCGAAGAAAACTTGTCACCTACACTATGCTCTCATATTGGGGGCTTATCGATAAAGTTAAAGCGTATGTAAACCCCCACATATACCCAGAGAAGTGAACATCCTCAAATGATACACAGAGACAAAACAAATCTCCTTACATAAGTTTTACATGAATATCTGCTGTCTTCAGCTTTATATACTGTTTAGAAAGTGCACATCTTGTTATAATTTTCACTTCCTCATTCTGCACTGTGAGAGAAGTCTTGGATTACACTGGGAGACAGCTGATTTGAGGAAAGGCACCCCCCCCCCTCCAGATAGGCAGAGACTTTCAGAGCTGTCCTGTGAGCAGAGCAGCTTTCTGATAATCTATAGCACGCTCTCTGACACAAAATTCAGGCTGGTTTTATCACGTGTCAGAGAACTTGTCAAATGTTATTAGGCTGATAACAGAAGAACTGAGCAGGAGAAAGTCACTGGACTCAGTGCTTTGAAGAGAGATAAGAAAATACTGCAGATATGTGTGCCCAGCTCAAATTTCATGAATCGGGTTTACATCCACTTTAAGGCAGAAGTTCACCTTTGCCAATGCAGGCATTGGATCTTTGTAGTTTAAAACACACTGTGCAGTTTGTAAAAAGATGGTTAACCACTTGCGCCCCGCAATATTTACCCCCCTTCACGACCAGGCCCATTTTTTGCGATATTGCACTGTGTTACTTTAACTGACAATTGCAGGGTAGTGCGACGCTGTACCCAAATAAAATGTATGTCTTTTCCCCCCCCCACAAATAGAGCTTTCTTTTGGTGGTATTTGATCACCTCTGCAGTTTCTATTTTTAAGCTCTAAACAAAAAAAGACCCACAATTTTGAAAAAAAACAAAAAACAAACTTTTTTTCCTTTTTGCTATAAAACATCCAATAATAAAATTGAAAATAAATAAATAAAAAAATCTAAATTCTTCATTGTCACGGAACGTCCCACACTCCGCTTGAGTGCTTCCGTCAGTATACCGCTTCCTAAGTTCTGGAACACGAGCCCAATGGATCTGGCTATAGGAACCCCCAAGAACTAGACAACACCAGTCTTGGAGTACATCAGAACTGTTTGAGATCTCACCCACATTTATACACCAGGATGACTCAAAGCTAACCTAATTAACATGAGCTAATTTACTACAAAATTTACCCAGACTAGATGACAGACTTGTGGGCACCGAGCTTCACACAGTAATATAAACACAATAGCTGGAGCTAATTACAATTAACAATACAAACAGAACCTAATTAACATGAGCTCCAATAGGAGTCGTCCCGTCTCCTACATTGTATAGAGGACAATGTGATCAGCTCATTCAATTAACATACATCCTGGGAGATATTGTGGACAAATATTACTGTCCCATTTTAAGTAGTCCAAGATATATTTTCTCACTCACCCTGTGCCAGGATGGCACAGGGTGACTTAGACATAAGATGTATTTTGAGTTCCACGGGCCTTCCCGTCACATTCATCAACTTAGTCAAATATGTGTTCTGCTACATATTTTTGGTAAAAAAAAATCCCAATAAGTGTATATTGATTGGTTTGTGCAAAAGGTATAGCGTCTACAAACTATAATAATAGTTTTATGTATTTTTTTTATGTATATGTATATGTATAGTAACTAGTAATGACAGCGATTAGCGACTGCGATGGACAAATCGGGCACTGACACTTTTTTGGGGACCAGTGACACTAATATAGTAATCAATGCTAAAAAAAATATGCACTGTCGCTGTACTAACGATACTGGCTGGGAAGGGGTTAACAGCAAGGGCGATCAAAGGGTTAACTGTGTGCCTAGCTGGTGTTTTCTTACTGTGCAGGGGAGTTCTTGTACTAGGGAGCACGGATCGTTGCCACTGCTTTGCAGGAACACAGGATCGATGCCTTCTGTACTGACAGAACTGCGATCTGCCTTGTTTACATAGGAAGACCGGCGTTCTCCCTCTGTACCGAAGGATCGACAGGTGCCGGTGGACATCAAGTCCACGGTATCCGCCAATCAGCTCCTGATGTGTATAATCACAGTGGGAGCGGGCCAGACCCAGAAATGTCAGATCACATACCAGGTACGTGATCTGGTGCAGCTGTGCCACTTTGCCGCCGTAGATCAAAGTTATACGGTTGGCAAGTGGTTAATGCAAATATCATCAGGCCTTATCTGTCACCGATATTACCACCCAAGGACATCCCTGTACATCCTTCAGTTGCAGTGGTTACACTGGGAAGATGCCTGCAGCTACAGGCATCATCCTGGTATTTATTATTTTGGATGGGGGTTCTCTTTTTTTGTACAAGCAATTCCACAGGCCAACTAGCCGCTGGATTGCTTTTACAGGCAGCAGAAGAGGGTCAACCCCCCCACACTGCCTTCCCAGTCTCGCCCGTCCCATCGGGAGAACCCGGGATTACAGCTGTTTGTTCTGCCGGCTGACCATAGGATCTTCCGTTTCCGATGATCTCTATGGTCTGCGAAAACTGGAAGCGACAAGTATTTTGTCACTTCTGGTTTCGGTTTTGTGTTTACTGGCTAGGTGCCAGCCAGTAAAGCAGCCGATCAAACCGATCTGTGTATGATTGGCAGCTTTGTAGGCCAGAGGAGAAATCTGGGGTCTAATAGGTGCCAGATCTTTCAATAAAGAGGACCTGTCATGGCCCATGCTCTCACGAGGGATGTTGTTCATCCCTTGTCAAAGCAGTAAAGTTGATCAAAAATAAAGAAATAGCATAAAATTTTTTTTTTTTTTTTTAAACAAAACAAGTAATAAAAAAAATGTAAAAGCTCCCCCGCACTCAAGCAGAAAGGAAAATGCATATATAGGTCGTACAAGCATATGGTGATGGCGTTTGCACCACACATGTGAGATATCGCCATGAAAATTATAGCGAGAAGGAAGCGGCAGACGTTGGGCGCTCGACCCTAGCATCAGAGGAATGAGTGTGCTTTTACACGTGTAGTGCTTTTTCTTTTTGCAGCAAAGTCTCTCCAGTTGCACAACCCCACCAGCATAAATTACTGGGACCACTTCTCTGCAAGGGCCAGTTTTTGTAGTGTAGTGAACGGAGCCTTAAAAAAAAAAAATACATTTTAAACAAACACATTTTTAAAAAGTTTTAGAGCCCCTATCCCCTATTTACACACACATACAAGCATAAATGTGCATACAAAAATAACGATTGCACCAAGCATATTAGGTATCGCTTTGCATGCCGTATTGAGATCAATAATATGAGGGGCATTATTAAACTGATTTGCTCTACAAGCTTTTAACCGCTTGCCGACTGTATAACATACATATACGGCGGCAAGGCTGCGCCAGATCATGTAACTAGTACGTGAACTGCCACTCCTGGGTAGAGGGCTCGTTCACGTCGCCGGCGACCTGGCTCTGCAATGATTTTACACAGCAGATGCCGATCAGCATGTGTCGGCCAATAGATTACCGCCGGCACCCAGAGATCGTTCAGAACACACACACACACAGGACAAAGTGGGAAGAGCAACGAGGGTGGGACTTTACATGAAGTGCGTGACTGTAATGAGATAAAATTTGGTGAATTGGGAAAATTTAATTGATTCATAAAAAATATATAACAACATGCATATAATGGTAATATTGGTACAAGTAAATCGAAATACTAGCAATTGACATGATAACAATAAAGATACATGATAATATAAATACAATATTCCACAGTAAACCAAATTAGTTAGTATAAAACCATAAGATATGAGGTAGTGCCTGCATGACAAATAGCCTCAATATCCTGTAAGGTAAAAATTGCATAACAATTGTAGAAACTTGGGTGGAATTTATGAAGAACACAACATTTGGTGGCTCTACACGTTTCGTGGCTGAGGTGCCACTCATCAGGATCAAGCGCGTGTCTTGTCTAGAATAAAAGATATGGTATAAGAGTACACACAGGACAGGGTTGTGCCTATGTAAACAAGACAGAGCACTGTCCTGTCAGTGAGGAAGTAATGGATTTACTCTCCCCGCAAAATCAGGGAATGAAATAGATTACTTCCCCTAGTAAAAGCACCTTACTGTGTACACAACACTGGCTAGGCACACATTTATCCGTTTGATCACCCTAGATGTTTAACCCCATTCCCACACAGTGACATTAGTACAGTGACGGTGCATATTTTGCACCGATCCCTGTATTAGTGTCACTGGTTCCTAAAACGTGTCAAAAGTGCCAGAATGTCCGCCGCAATATCGCAGTCCCACTATAAGTCGCTGATCGCCGCCATTACTAGTCGAAACTATATATAAATATACATACACACACTTGTGCTCATATTCCATATATTATCAATCAAAATTACCTTGATCAAAAGTTTACATACCCTAGTTCTTAATACAGTGTATTTTCCCCTTTAACATCAATGACAGCTTGAAGTCTTTTGTGAATGAGCCTCTATCTTCTCAGATGGTAAAGCTGCCCATTCCTCTTGGCAAAAAGCCTCCAGTTCCTGTAAATTCTTGGGCTGTCTTGCATGAACTGCACGTTTGAGATCTCCCCAGAGTGCCTCAATGATATTGAGGTCAGGAGACTGAGATGGCCACTCCAGAATCTTCACTTTATTCTGCTGTAGCCATTGACAGGACGATATGGCCTTGTTTTTTGGATCATTGTCATGTTTGAATGTCCAAGTACGTCCCATGCGCAGCTTCCTGGCTGATGAATGCAAATTTTCCTGCAGTATTTTTTGATAACATACTGAATTCATCTTGCCATCGATTTTGACCAAATTTCCTGTGCCTTTGTAGCTCACACATCCCCAAAACATCAGCGATCCACCTCCACAGTAGGAATGGTGCACCTTTCATCATAGGCCTTGTTGACTCCTCTACAAATGTAGCATTTATGGTTGTGGCCAAAAAGCTCAAGTTTGGTCTCATCACTGCAAATGACTTTGCCAGAAGATTTGAGGCTTGACTCTCTGCTGTTTGGCGTATTGCAAGCGGGATACTTTGTGGCATTTGCGTAGTAATGGCTTTCTTCTGGCGACTCGACCATGCAGCCCATCTTTCTTCAAGTGCCTCTTTGTTGTGCACCTTGAAACAGCCACACCACATGTTTTCAGAGAGTCATGTATTTCACCTGAAGTTATTTGTGGGTTTTTCTTTGCATCCCGAACAATTTTCCTGGCAGTTGTGGCTAAAATTGTAGTTGGTCTACCTGACCGTGGTTTGGTTTAAACAGAACCCCTCATTTTCCACTTCTTGATTAGAGTTTGAACACTGCTGATTGGCATTCTTAATTCCTTGGATATCTTTTTATATCCCTTTCCTGTTTTATTCAGTTCAACTCCCATTTCCCACAGATCCTTTAACAATTATTTTGCTTTCCCCATGACAAAGAATCCAGAAATGTCAGTGCAGCACTGGATGAAAGATGCAAGGGTCTGTCAGGAGTTCAGAAACTCATGGACATTTTATACACACACACTAATTACAAGCAAACAGATCGGGGGCTTACCTTACTAGGATCATAAAACACCCCCTTCGGTCTGTTGTATTCGCCCAGTCTTATGTAGGTAACCTTACTTGCCGAGAACCTCTGAGATACCCTTCTTCCCCAACCCTCATTTCCCCCTTCTTCTCCACCCCCTACCCCGTCTCTTCTATTCCTATCCAAATTTCAAGTCTACTCTTCTTTATTTTCCTTCTAGTTTTAATTATAAGAAAATTGACAGTTACTTACCGGTAACTGCTTTTCTAGGATATCTTCCAGGATGGCACACCTGAGAGATGACTGGTCCATCTGACAGGAAACACAATCAACACATGAGGTTAAAAGGCCCCTCCCTTCCCCCCTGCACCTCAGTTCTACTAAAGTAATAGGCTATCCGTGCCAGAGAGAAACTCTTCCCGTAATACTTACATTAAACCAGGGGTGGGAAGTAGGCCTGGCGTCCTGGAAGATATCCTAGAAAAGCAGTTACTGGTAAGTAACTGTCAATTTTCTCTAGTCATCTTCCAGGACGGCACACCTGAGAGGAAGTTCAAGGCCTACCTTAGAGTGGGACCACAGCCTGTAAGACCTTCCTTCCAAACATCAGATCCTGAGGCGATAGCAGTTCCACTCTATAGTGCTTTAAGAAGGTGTCCTGCTTCGCCCATGTAGCTGCTCAGCAGATCTGTTCTATTGAGGCTGCTGCTTTCTCCGCCCAAGAGGCCGCCAAAGACTTGGTTGAATGGGCTTTAAGGTTTACTGGTACTGGGGAACCTGACTGCTCATAAGCCGTACCTATGGCCTGCCTAATCCACCTAGCCACTGTAGGTCTAGAGGCCTGCCCTCCCTTTCTAGGGCCGCTAAATAGAACTAAAAGTTGAGATTTCCTAAAATCCTTTACTCTCTCCAAGTATGTCAGAAAACAGCTCCTGACATCTGAAAACTTAAATTTTTCCTCTCCCTTGTTCTTTGGGTTGTCACAAACGGAGGGAAAAATGATCTCCTGAGACCTATGAAATTGTGATGCGACCTTGGGAAGAAAAAGTGGGTCTTGCCTCAGCACCACTCTATCTTCCAATATTAACAGAAAGGGCTCTTTACTTGACAAGGCCTGCAGGTCACTTACGCTAAAAAGGCTAACTTTTTTAAGTGTCAAAAATTTTATGGAGATCTCCTGAGCTGGCTCGAAAGGCGCTAGCTACTAGAAATCTCCTAATCAGGGGCTCCTGTGTGAGCCTCTGGTCCAAGAATACAGATAGGGCAGCTATCTGTACCTTCAGGGTGTTTGTGGCAATTCCCTTGTCCACCCCTGCTTGTAGAAATTCAAGTATCACTGGTATAGAAGGTCTATATACGTCTCTATTCCTACACCAGTGAGAAAAAGTATTCCAAACCTTTGAATAAATCTTCCTAGTGACTGGTTTCCGACTACTCAGGAGGGTCTCAATCACCCCGTCGGAACATCCTTTGCCTCTGAGAATCTCCCTCTCAAGAGCCACGCTGTCAATTTGTAGAACCCCGGATCGGGGTGAAGGACTGGTCCCTGAAGAAGGAGATCCTGCCTGGTTGGGAGAGGAAAAGGAGGAGCAACCGACCATTTTCTCAGAGTAGCAAACTAAGTCCTCTTTGGCCACCAAGGGGCTATCAGAATCAGTTTGCACCTTGAGTAGGCTAGTCTTTGTAGCACCCGAGGAATCAAAGCTAGTGGAGGGAAGGCATATGCTGACAATCCCAGGTGTGCGCTAGAGCATCTATTCCCTCTGATCCTCCCTCTCTGGTGAGAGAGAAAAACCGCTCCACCTTCCTGTTCCCTCTGTGGGCAAAAAGGTCTATCTCGGGAAACCCAAACCTGTAACCTATCTGGAGGAATAAGTTCTGGTTTACTTTCCATTCCCCCTGGTGGATGGGTTGACGGCTCAGGAAATCTGCCACCACATTGGCGGTCCCCTTTATGTGGGCTGCCAATATGGACTGTCGGCCCAACTCAGAATTTCCAAGGCCAGAGTTAGTAGTGTTCTGGACCTTGTGCCCCCCTGACGGTTCAAATAGGCAATGTATCACATTGTCCGAGAGGACTTGGACGTCTAGTCCCTAAATCCTGCTTCCAAAGGCCTTCAGAGCCTGACCCACCACAAGAAGCTCCCTGTAATTGGAGGAGGCCCTTGCCTGGATCGAGGTCCAGGATCCTTTATCTTGGAGGTCCCCCAAGTGAGCCCCCTCACCCCAGGAGCTTGCGTCCATGGTCATTTTTACAGGGTTCCACTGGGCCCAGGGACGACCCAACATGAGTCTGTCTTGACCCAGCCACCAATTTAGGGAGGCCCTTACCCTTGTTGGAATGGCAGTCTTCCCTTCCAGTGACTCCTTTTTGTCCCAGGAGGATAGAAGGAAAAACTGCAGCTCCCTGGAATGGAGCTGAGCCCAGGGAACCGCCGGAATACAGGAGGTCATTAGGCCTAGGACCCTCATGACCTGTCTGCCAGAGCAGTCCCTGGGTTCCATTAGGGAGGAAACCGCTGTTGCTTCCTTTGACCTTTTTTCTTCTGGGAGAAAAAGTTTCTGAGCCCCTGCGTTCACCAAGTATCCTAGGAAAGTCTTTATTTGGGATGGTACTAGAGATGATTTTTTCCTGTTCACTATCCAGCCCAAGCTCTCTAAAGTGCAGATTACTTTGTCTACGTCTGCTCTCACTTGCTCTGAAGACTGTCCACAGATCAGGAGGTCATCTAGGTAGGGTATCAGAGATACCCCCTGTAAATGCAGGTAAGCTACAACCTCTGCCAAGATTTTTGTGAACACTCTTTGACTTGCAGATAACCCAAAAGGGAGTGCCCGGTATTGCCAGTGTTGCATCCCCTTGCTTGTAAGGACTGCGAACCTCAGCAGGGATTGGTGCTCCAGGGCAAATCGGCACGTGGAGATACGCGCCCCTCAGATCTACTGTGGCCATAAAGGTATCCTTCAATAGATGTTTGTGCACAGTATAAATGCTCTCCATCTGAAAGCTCTACTGTCGCAGAAACCTGTTCAGCTTCCTGAGGTTTAATATCAATCAATATTCAATTTTCCTGAAGGTTTCTGGACCGCAAATACATGGGAGTAAAACCCCTGGTAGAGCTCGTCCGGTGGAACAGGGACAATCACCTCCTGGTCCGCCAATCCCTGCAAGTTGTCTAACAACCCTGCTGCTCTCAGTGGATCTTTGGGGAGATGTGTTAGGGTAAAATTTTGAGAGGGAGGGGAGAGAAGTTCCAGACGATATCCCTCTGTCAGAATCTGTAGGATATAGGCGCTTTCGGAGATCTTTCTCCACTGAGGGACAAATCGAGAAAGTCTCCCCCCTACCTTGCCGCCACTTTGACTGTTTATTGGTGTCCTTGGATCCAGAAAAGAGCAGGCCCCCCTTCTGTCCATTCTTTCCCTTCCCCCACCTTTTATTTGTGTCCTTCTTGGCCCTAAATTGGCCCTGGTTAGGAGGGGCACGAAAAAAACGTTCTGCCTTTCTGCTTGGCTTTAACCGGGAACTTCTTCCCTTTTTCTGCAGATCGCGATAGGACCTGATCCAGTCCGGGACCAAAAAGCTGGGAGCCTTCAAAAGGTAACCCGCAGTCGTGACCTGGACATATGGTCCCCTTGCCATGATTTGACCCAGATAGCCCTTCTAGCGGAGTTCAGGAGGGCCGCTGACTTAGCCGTGGTCCTAACCACTTCCACTGTTGCATCAGCTAAATATGCTACAGCCCTGTTTATTACTTCTACAGAGTCCAAAACTTCCTTGGAATTATTTCCTCTAGAGACATGGCCAGAGAGCCTGCCTAGCCATGTGTTAACATTTCTAGCTACGCAGGTAGACGCCAAAGCAGGTGCCATGGCTGCCGCATTGGCATCCCATGCTCTGCACAGAAGCGTCTTGGCCCTTCTGTCCATTTGGTCTTTAATACTACCCGAATCCTCAAAGGACAGATCGGATTTTTTAGAGACCTGGGAAAGGGCTGCATCTAACTTGGAGGTCTTGAAAAACTTTTCTTCTTCCTCCCCAAATGGAAACCTTCTCTTCCAGGTTTTAAGTTTAAGGAACTTCCTCTCCGGCTCCTTCCACTCCATCAGAATTACTTCCTTAAGGGTCTGATACACTGTGAATACCCTGGACTGAGGTTTCCCTAATCCCTTATGTATTTTATCCCAGGCCCATACCTGTATGGGAGGCTCCGGGATGTCCTCGGAGGTATAGATTGCCCTGAGTAACTGTACCAGGTCCTCTAGAGGAAAGAGATGTCTAAGTCTAGGCCTTTCACTGTCCTGGCTTTCAGAGTCTGAGTTTTTCCCTTCCTCTAAAGAGTTTTTCTCTGACTCTTCCGGGTCCTCAAACTCATCTACTTCCGAAGTGATAGAAGAGGAAGGCCTCTGCGGAGCTATCTGACCTCTGTCAGACATGTCTCCTAGAGATGAAGTACCTTCCCTGGAAGACAGAGCTTCACTGCCACTAGTGCTAGGCTCGTCTTTAGATGCAATAACTGTCTTCAGGGATTTGAGCGTAGTCAGCATCTCTGACTGAACTGCAAGGAAGTCCCTTATAACCTGTGAGGTTTCCTTACCCAACAGTTTAATTATGCACCTGTAACAAAAAGGTTTTGCGTGACCCAGTGGGAGCCTTTCATTGCAATTCCCACACCATTTTGCTCTGGGGGGGTTTGCCTTTGGTTTGGTGGGCCCCTTGAGCAGATCCACTGGGTTCTAAGGAGACAAAAGACAAGACAGTACTCATACTTTAGCAGGTTGTACTCTTCCTCCTGTCCCCACCCACCCCAAGGGGTGTGGGTAAGACCCCCCTCTTTACCCACCCCTTGCCAAATAGAGGAAGACTCACCACTCGTGGTCCCCTCCTGGGTTGCAGCCACCGCTGTGTCCTCCTCACCTTCCATCCTGATCCCAGCTGGTTCCGTCTTCCAAGGAGCTCCGCTGTGAGGATCCAGGTGGTGAGAGTGGCCTGTGGGAACTTTGCCTTGCTCCACCGGACTTTAAAGGCCAGGACACCGCTCAACGCCATCTTGCTGAAGACCCGCCGCCGGAAGTAGTGCCTCTTCGGATCCGCCATTTTGGCGTGGACTGGAACAGGAAGTGATGCTGCTCGGAAATGGAAATGGCGACGGCGCCATCTTGCTCCACCCTTCCAGAACACTCACTCCTGCCTAGGAGTGTTTCCGGCATTCTCAATGGCGCTGCACTGCCACAAAAGCGACACCCCCCTCCAGTGGCCTGGACCCCTGTTGACCCTCCGGTTCCTTCATCCCCCAAATACCCAAATTGGCTGGAAGGTAAGGGAGGAGGCATGTACCCACAAGAGTTCCAGGATACGCCACTGTGCCCGGGAAGCTCTTTACCGGGGAGTACCACCGGTCATTGGAGGTCCCCCATGAGAAGGGACTGAACCCTGGCTGGACCCGCAGCCCTCCCCAGCTTTGGCGTCCAGCTCCCGGGGGGGGGACCGTCTGCTACCAGCTTCAGGTCTTACAAAAATAACAAATGTTTCGCTGCTGGGAAACACAATCAAGAACTGAGGAGCAGGGGGAAGGGAGGGGCCTTTTTAACCTGTTGATTGTGTTTTCTGTCAGGTGGACCAGTCATCTCTCAGGTGTGCCATCCTGGAAGATGACTAGAGAAAAATAGCTGTGGGTTTGGGCAGCCTACTGTATCATCATGAGAGTATTATATATAGTCACCAGTTTCCTGTTTCAGCAGACGAAGCGTATTAGAAATATCAGTTATTTTTTATCCATGTGAACTCCTTACACCTTAGTCACTTCTCCTGTTAGATATCTCAAATGTCCGTGAAATGGAAATGCTCATGTCTGTATGGTACCAATGTTATTTTTGGGCTTTGCCCTCCCGGTGCTTTAATAAAACTTATATTTGAAAAAATAAATACCCAATACAAATCAAATCAACAATGTAATAACAACTAAGATAAGTGCAATGTGAAATAGTGTCACAAAAAGTCCCAATTGAGAATAGGAACTAAACCGCCATGATAGTGGAGTTCATATTCTCAATTGGAACTTTTTGTGACACTATTTCACATTGCACTTATCATTTTAGTTGTTATTACATTGTTGATTTGTATTAGGTATTAATGGTTGCACTGCACTGATCATTTGCATTATTTTTGGTTTGTAGAGTCACAGGTGGATATACTCTGATAGGTGTTAGAAGCAATCACAGAGGGCCTCTAATTGAGGCCATAGAATAACATTTTGAGATATTTTAGCAGAGAGTTGGTCATATTTGCGCTGATTATACACTTGTTTCATAGTTATATTTATCATATAGCAGTGGTGTTGGCACTCACTACTTGGATGTAGTAATGAGGCCCAGAGTTGCGGCTCACAGCAGGGGTCCGGCGCATGTCTGTTCACTGTTTCAGGTCTGAATTTTTGGCTGAATTTGCACCTGAAATGGACCAGAAGACCCACCGGACCCTTCTGCAACCTGGACAGCGGCCACCCCAGAAGTGTGTGAACCGACTCCATTGTCACACCCTCCTGTTATGCGAATTGGATGCGGTGGAAACCCGCATCCAATTCCCATCAGTGTGAACCCAGCCTTAAAGAGGTTGTAAACCCCGTGAAAAAAATCAAAATAAAAAAAACCCCCCAAAAAACAAACCTGCAAGACAAAAGCATAATGAGCTAGTATGCATAGCATACTAGCTCATTGTGAATTACTTATCTGAGATCGAAGCCCCCGTAACGGTCCTCGTTCACCGGGGGGGGTAACTTCCAGGTAACGCGGCTCCGGCGCTGTGATTGGCCGGAGCCGCAAAGATTTCACTCCCGTGCATGCGCGCGGGAGCCACCGGTAACGGCACTGACGTGCCGTTGCTTCAGTTTGCTTAAGTGCGCATGTGCTGATGACGTTGGCAAATACAGGGGATATCTCCTAAACTGTGCAGGTTTAGGAGATATCCAGTATAGCTACAGGTAAGCCTTATTATAGGCTTGCCTGTAGTATAAAGTGGTTGTAAAGGGTTTACAACCACTTTAAGTACTTTCTTCGTCAGTGACCTGCAATAAGTATGCAGATTAGCAGTCCTGGTTTTACTCTGACTTGGCTGCTGCCTGCCTGTTCCAGGGCAGGAATTCTGAAAATTAGGTCAGGGATGGAAGCCCCATATTTTTACTATTACAAATACACAACAGCAAAATTGGGGAACACTTTAGAAAGATTTTTAATTCGTCAGACTCTACTGAAGCATTGGATGATCTCTGATTGGTGCAGCTAGTCTTTTATAGGTCGGATACATGTGAGAACTTACCTTTAACCTCCAGAACGTTGTGTCCAGCCCAGCCCCAAGGTTAATGACTTGGCAATTGCATTCAGTCCTCCCCAGAAAGGCAGCGAGTAGTTGAAAGACGCCCTGTACTCGGGCATAGTATCCTAAAAAAACAGCAAAAGCAACAGAAATAAAATTAATGAAGATTCATTCAGACGCTTACACAGTTCACCTTCACAAACATTCTGAGAACTACAAAACAGGAACTGCAGTGCCATCTAGTGATAAATCTGGGTATTTATGTGAAAACCTGCAGGGCTACCTGTAAGAAGATATACTTCTCTTGATTAGGATAAACAAAGGTAAAAATGGAAGGTTAAACCCAGAGATAGGTACAGGGAGCACTGACCAGTTCTTTCTTTTTCCATGGATTCTCTCCCTGCTCAGTCCTTTAACCACTTCCATACCGGGTCTTTTCTGGAACTTGTTTACAAGTTTAAATTAGTATGTTTGCTAGAAAATTACTCAAAACCCCCAAACATATTATATGTTTTCTTTAGCAGAGACAATAGGGAATAAAATGGCAGTCGTTGAAACTTTATGTCACGTGGTATCTGCGCAACAATTTTTCAAATGCTTTTTTTTTGGAAAAAAAAACAAACTGTTTCATTAATTAAAAAATAACAAAAAACAGTAAAGTTAGCCCAATTTTTTTGGATAATGTGGAAGATGATGTTACGCCGAGTAAATAGATACATAACTTGTCCCGCTTTAAAATTGCACACTTGTGGAATGGCGCCAAAGTTTGGTACTTAAAAATCTCCCTAGGCGACACTTTAAAAATTTACAGGTTACCCGTTTACAGAGGAGATCTAGGGCTAGAATTGTTGCTCTCGCTCTAACGCAAGCGGCGATACCTCATGTGTGATTTGAATGCAGTTTACATATGTGGGCGCGACTTACGTATGCGTTCGCTTCTGTGCACAAGCGGTGACAGACGCTTTCGTTTTTTTTCTTTATTATTGTTTATTTTACTAACATTTTTATTGTTTTTACACTTTCTCTTTAAAAAAAAAAACAATTCTGATCACTTTTATTCCTATTACAAGGAATGTAAACATCCCTTGTAATAGGAATGGTGTGCGACAGGTCCTCTTTATAGAGGCTGGAAAGATGGAGAACAAAAAAAAAAATAAGAATAAAACATAAAATTAACAATCTCTTTCTTTCCAGTCGAATTCTCTGCATTGTTTATTTCTGCCGGCCGGACATGACCTCATAACGTCGCGCTCGGGCCTCCGAAGGACATAGAGATGACTGGGAAACATCTGGTCACCGGAAATCTCTATGATCAACGTCCGGCAGTTGATTCCTTCTCCGGCTCGCCGATCGCACGGGCAAACAAGGAGAAGCCACCTCCCGCAAGAACGATTAAGCAGCTGAACTGCCGCTATGATTGTTCTTACGGTGCACAGAATCCCTGGCTGTAAAAGATGATATCTGAATGATGACTGCAGATGCCCGAAGCTTCTTTCAGATATCCCCACTCAAAGTCAAAGACGTCATATGACGTCCTTGGGCTGTAAGTGGTGAATTTTCCATCCTGCCACGGCTGTAGCACATCAGGTCACCGTAGTCATTTTGACAATAATCCGGAGACATGGGTATCCCTGCAGGAGAAGTATTCCAAAACAAACCCAAAACAATCTCCTTGCTGTGCCTTACGTAAGAGAAACATCAGAACTAATAACCACCATCAAGATTAAAGTCCGATATGAAAGCCTTAATGGGATTGGTCATACAGAATGTTGCAAGAGAGGAATCTGTGCAGTACAGGTTAGCAACTTAGTGAGGTGGTCTTGGCCTTCTGGACATCGTGCATACAGAGAATAGAGATGAAGCTAAATAAGTGACATTGCTAACTTCAGCACAGCTGCAGTGTTTGCCAGTCATAAGTCCCTCTAACTTCCTCTCCCAAAAGTCTTTAGAGCCAGTACAAGCTATATTATCAGACCAGACACAGGGGATGGGGCTGGCTACTTAGGAAGCACCTAACAACACAATACTACATCTACTTCGTTCGGGGGAACAAAATTAGCAAAAACATGTTTGATCTCCAGCTTCTAATGACGTTTAAATAGCTCATTTGGACTAAACTGGTCCAAACAAACGATTCACTTCACTAACAGATACAGTGGCTGTGTGCGCTGTATAAACTGCATGTGGCTTCATCTATATACAGTATATATTGCTGTGCTCCAGCAGTGGGATGAGAACTTCATGCCCCACTTCCAGAACAAAACTGAGTCAGGCTGAAGGCTGCTAAGCCATTTAAAAGCAGCTTTGTATTCTGATCTGAGTCGGAGATTGAGACATCATCCGCCTACCTCTCTGCCACAGCCAGGGGAAGCTTTGTATTCATTCAGAAAACACAGAGCTCCCTGTGAGTATTCATAGACACTAGGGCTGTCCCGTGACCGATACTAGTATCGGTACCGATACCATGCATTTGCCCAAGTACATGTACTCGGGCAAATGCTCCCGATACCTGGACAGTCAGCGGTAATCGGTGAGTGGGGGAGTTACAAGCTCCCCCCCCCCCACGTTCAGCTGCTTTAGTGAAATGAGCTCTACAGCGGTGATTGGTGCTTGTAACTCCCCCACACAGGATCACCGCTGACTGTCACAGCATCCTCCTCCAGTCCCCCTCCATGCCCTCTCCGTTCTGCTGTCCCCCTCCTTTCTTCCTCCATGCCCCCTCTATTCTGCTGTCCCCCTCCTTTCTTCCTCCGTGTCCCCCTCTGTTCTGCTGTCCCCCTCCTTTCTTCCTCCATGTCCCCCTCCGTTCTGCTGTCCCCCTCCTTTCTTCCTCCGTGTCCCCCTCCGTTCTGCTGTCCCCCTCCTTTCTTCCTCCGTGTCCCCCTCCGTTCTGCTGTCCCCCTCCTTTCTTCCTCCGTGTCCCCCTCCGTTCTGCTGTCCCCCTCCTTTCTTCCTCCGTGTCCCCTTCCGTTTTGCTGTCCCCTGCCGTTCTGCTGTCCCCCTCCTTTCTTCCTCCGTGTCCCCCGCCGTTCTGCTGCTGTCCCCCGCCAGTTTTCCTCCGTGTCCCCCTCCTTCCTTTGATGTATGAACAGAGTCAGTGACCACTGTGTCCATTCACATAACTGAAACATTGTAATCTCCTGTGATTACGATGTCTCCGTTTATGAATGGAGAGGAGCCGCCGTCTTCTCTCTATTCATTTTCAGTGCAGCTGAGGCTGCAGAGAAAGGGACCGGGGAATCTCTATCCTCTGTCTCTTTCTCTGTCTCAAGGGGGAGATATCAGAGGTCTGTTAAGACCCCTAATATCTCACCAAAGCCCCCCAAAAGGGCTGATTAAAAAAAAAAAGTATTGCAAT
The DNA here is from genome assembly GCA_037952925.1 of Lithobates clamitans. Taxonomy (NCBI): domain Eukaryota; kingdom Metazoa; phylum Chordata; class Amphibia; order Anura; family Ranidae; genus Lithobates; species Lithobates clamitans. Next base: position 398,643 of record JBBGZY010001567.1, on the reverse strand, counting down.
AAATAATAAAAAAAAATTGTAAAAATAATAAAAATTTAAATAAAAAAACACACAGACACCATCCACCCCCTCGCTCCCTAAAAAAAAAAAGAAAAAAAAGAAAGTATAGTAAAAAAAAAAAAAAAACACTGTCACGTGACATTAAAAAAAAGTATCGGTAATCGGTATCGGTGAGTACTTGAAAAAAAGTATCGGTATTTGTACTCAGTCTTAAAAAAGTGGTATCAGGACAACCCTAATAGACACTGACTTGGTTAGTGAAGGTATTAATTCCTGTGGACCAGCTTAGTCCAAACAAAACTATTTAAACTTCACTAAAAGCTGGAGTTCAGCTTTAAGACAAAGGGGGGGGGGGGTGGATGTACTTAAAATGGTGCACACAGAATCTGGTGAAGCTAAGCTTGATAGCCAATCAGCTTCTAACTTCTTTAACTGCTTGCATCTCGCCCGTCACATGACGGTGGGGCGGTGTGGCTCTTGTTCTGGGACGCCGTCATATGACGGCGTCCCAGAACGGCCGCTCGGCTGCGCCGTTGTGCTAGGACGTGGCGCGACCCTGATCTCTGTCCGTGGCTCTTTAACCATGTGATGGGCCGTGTCCAATCATAGCCGGTCACATGTAAACAAGGAAGTGCTGGTAATCAGCGCTCATCGCCTCACACTGACAGAGTGTGAGGAGAGGAGAGCCGATCAGCGGCATCTCCTCACAGGGCACACAGTTAGGAATGTAATCAGGGCACTGATCATCAGTGCCCTGATTACAATATTGCAATACAGTGTCACAAATTAGTGCCCACCAATGCCAGCTATCAGTGCACACCAGTGGCAGCAATCAGTGCCCACAACTGCCACTAACCAGTGCTGGCATTCAGTACTGCCTATCAGCGCTGCCTATCAATGCCCATCACTGCTGTCAATGCCCATCAGTAATGCCCATCAGTGCCACCTATCAGTGCCTATAACTGCCACATATCAGTGCCCATAAATGCGGCATATTAGTGCCTCATTATCAATGCCCACCAGTTCAGCCTATCAGTGCCCATCAGTGCACATCATTGAAGGGGAAAAATGACTTAGCTACAAAATTTATTGACAGAAAAAAAAAAAAAAAAGTAAAAACTTTTTTTTTTTTTTTTTTTTTTTTTAATTTTGGGTCTTTTTTTTTTTGTTTTTTTGTAAAAAAAAAAAAAAAACATCAGTGATTAAATACCACCAAAAGAAAGCTCTATTTGTGTGAAGAAAATGATAAAAAAATTTTGAGTACAGTGTAGCATGACCGCGCAATTGTCATTCCAAATGTAACAGCGCTGAAAGCTGAAAAATGGCCTGGGCAGGAAGGGGGTGTAAGTGCCTGGTAGGCAAGTGGTTAATTAAGCTTTAACAAAATAAACTAGAAGCTGATTGGTTACTATGCAGAGCTGCATCAGATTCTGTGTGCGCCAGTTTTAGTAAACCTCCCCCTGTACATGATAAACCAGATACAACATCAAACACAAAATCGGCTTCTTTTTATTCTGTTCCCATTGACTTGCCTCTGTTGATCTCAGGCGCCTTGCGCTCTTTGGCCTGCCTGACGAAATACTGAATGTAGGGATCTTTCCAATAACCAACGCTCACCGCAAACCTGCAGAGATGAAAAAAAGCAAATGTAAAGGGTTCATCTATGTGGCTCTTCAGGAATGAAACCCTCAATAGATCCCAATCAGCATCTGCAAAGTCTTTTTTCCACCGGCACCATAGTTATTTCATCCTTCGTTGTCCCACACTGCTGTCCCTTCCTGCCATTGAAATGAACGGCCCAGAGAAAAGTGGTGCCCACTTAAAGCGGGGGTCCACCTAAACCGCCAAAAAAAAAATAAAAAATATTAAAAGCCAGCAGCTACAAAATACTGCAGCTGCTGACTTTTAATACATGGCCACTTACCTGTCTCAGGGTCCAGCGATGTCGGCAGGCGACCCTGAGAACCCGCTCGGTTCTCGGCAGCTGCCGCCGCCATCCTAGGTGCTGGAATCAGGAAGTGAAGCATTGCGGCTTCGGTTCCCTACTGCGCATGCGCGAGTCGCGCTCTGCATCGTAACTGGTCTCCGCTATCTCCTGGGAGCTGTGTGTTCCCAGCAGACAGCGCGGAGGGACAGGAAGAGGCATAGACTCCCATGGGAGTCTATGCCGGAAGTGGGTGCAAATACCTGTCTTAGACAGGTATCTGCACCCCCCTCCCCCCTAAAAGGTGCCAAATGTGACACCGGAGGGGGGGAGGGTTCCGAAAAGCAGAAGTTGCATTTTTGTGTGGAACTCCGCTTTAATGGCAGTATGTCTATGGATGTATCAGGTGGTGGCCTGAAAACCAATCAGGTTTAATCAATTCAAATTTATATGTAAAAGTGCCCCCTTTGTGGGGCCTGTGTGTAGTTGGGGCAATTAAATTTTTTTTTTTTAAAAATGTATATATTTATATTATTTATATAAGGTGTGTCCAGGTTGCCACCTTTTCTTCAAGCCGAACCCAAACACTTTATTGGGGGGATGTATATATACAGAGTGCGGAGTTCGGGGGGGGGGTGTATATACAGGGTTCGGGGGGGGGTGTATATACAGGGTGCGGGGTTCGGGGGGGGGGGGGATGTATATACAGAGTGCGGGGTTCGGGGGGGATGTATATACAGAGTGCGGGGTTCGGGGGGGGTGTATATACAGAGTGCGGGGTTCGGGGGGGGATGTATATACACAGTGTGGGGTTCGGGGGGGGTGTATATACACAGTGTGGGGTTCGGGGGGGATGTATATACACAGTGCGGGGTTCGGGGGGGATGTATATACACAGTGCGGGGTTCGGGGGGGGGGGGATGTATATACAGAGTGCGGGGTTCGGGGGGGATGTATATACAGAGTGCGGGGTTCGGGGGGGATGTATATACAGAGTGCGGGGTTCGGGGGGGGGATGTATATACAGAGTGCGGGGTTCGGGGGGGGGGATGTATATACACAGTGTGGGGTTCGGGGGGGATGTATATACACAATGCGGGGTTCGGGGGGATGTATATACACGGTGCGGGGTTCGGGGGGGGATGTATATACACGGTGCGGGGTTCGGGGGGGATGTATATACACGGTGCGGGGTTCGGGGGGGATGTATATACACGGTGCGGGGTTCGGGGGGGATGTATATACACGGTGCGGGGTTCGGGGGGGATGTATATACACGGTGCGGGGTTCGGGGGGGATGTATATACACGGTGCGGGTTCGGGGGGGATGTATATACATGGTGCGGGGTTCGGGGGGGATGTATATACACGGTGCGGGGTTCGGGGGGGATGTATATACACGGTGCGGGGTTCGGGGGGGATGTATATACACGGTGCGGGGTTCGGGGGGGATGTATATACACGGTGCGGGGTTCGGGGGGATGTATATACACGGTGCGGGGTTCGGGGGGGATGTATATACACGGTGCGGGGTTCGGGGGGGATGTATATACACGGTGCGGGGTTCGGGGGGGATGTATATACACAGTGCGGGGTCCGGGGGTTATGTATATACACAGTGCGGGGTCCGGGGGTTATGTATATACACAGTGCGGGGTCCGGGGGTTATGTATATACACAGTGCGGGGTCCGGGGGTTATGTATATACACAGTGCGGGGTCCGGGGGTTATGTATATACACAGTGCGGGGTCCGGGGGTTATGTATATACACAGTGCGGGGTCCGGGGGTTATGTATATACACAGTGCGGGGTCCGGGGGTTATGTATATACACAGTGCGGGGTCCGGGGGTTATGTATATACACAGTGCGGGGTCCGGGGGTTATGTATATACACAGTGCGGGGTCCGGGGGTTATGTATATACACAGTGCGGGGTCCGGGGGGGATGTATATACACAGTGCGGGGTCCGGGGGTTATGTATATACACAGTGCGGGGTCCGGGGGTTATGTATATACACAGTGCGGGGTCCGGGGGTTATGTATATACACAGTGCGGGGTCCGGGGGTTATGTATATACACAGTGCGGGGTCCGGGGGTTATGTATATACACAGTGCGGGGTCCGGGGGGTTATGTATATACACAGTGCAGGGTCCGGGGGTTATGTATATACACAGTGCGGGGTCCAGGGGTTATGTATATACACAGTGCGGGGTCCGGGGGTTATGTATATACACAGTGCGGGATTTGTATGTTCCACCCCCCCTCGTACCTCCCGAGGCCCTGGGCACAAGTGTCCAATCCCGTACAGGTGTCCCCCTCCCCCTCATGTGATCTCCTCTTGGGGTCCCTCCTCACCTCTTACATATAGAGGCGTCATCACAGGTGCCCCTCACAGCCTCATCCGCGGTGTCAGAGTCCCCGGACATGTCTCCTCCTCTCATCACAACACCTCGCACACCGTTCTGCGGCCTCACACACCATTGGCAGGCTGCTGTCCGAAGCGATAGCTCCCATTGGTCTCCTTTTCCGCCACTCCTCCGTTCACTTTCTGTTGTGCAAAACTATTGGATGTACAGCCTAGGCGGCGTCGGCCATATTTAGTGATGGAAAGAAAAAATGGCAATCCCTTTCCGTGCTGTGTGATTTATGGAAAAAATAAAAAAAAGCCACCAGCTGCTATTTATAAATAAAAGAAAACGTGCACAATGTCCGGCGGTGGATTTGTTTTTCTCTTTTTAATTGCGATCAGTTCTTGGAAAATTGGAGAAACAAATGACAGTCTGTACTCCTCAGTGCACTAACCTGTCACTACTTCCTGTCATGGGAATTTATACGGCCCCGATTCCGTATATTGTCGTAATAACAAGATTAAAAAAATGTCACTTTGATAATAATAAAAAAAAATGTCTCCTAGTGTATTATATCTGTATATACTGAGTGTAGAGCCAGAATTCACAAAGCTAACAAACCAGGACAGGGTTGCATAAAGAAAAAAAACAGTTATTTTTAATTAACAAAAAATGTCAATTAAAAAAAAAATATTTTTTGCTGAGTAAGTTTAAAAAACAAAAAAAATGCACAGTGCAGACCTGTTTCTTCTCTGGCGATTGTTTGATTGCGATTTCATTCTTGCAATTTCTTTGAAATCGATTTCTTTGTGATTTTATCCAGACACGCTTCAAGCGTGCTTGATTATTCTTCACAATTAATTTCTTTCAACGCAAGAGAGCTGTTTATCATCTTGACACCAAAGATAAACAGACACCTATGGAAGGGGGTATCATTGAACAGCTGGAAGATGCCCCAACCAAAACGACGACAAAACTTAAGAGGGTTCGGGCTTTCCTACGCGGCTGCATTCGCGTCGCCGCTGGATGTTTCCATGGAATTGGCCCAAACCAGAAGACAGAAGACTCTATAGGTAAGTATTGTGGATATTGATAGAGACATGGTGGCTGAAACACTTTCATGGTATCCTTTGTTCCCATCATACTGGGGCAATATGATGGGGCAGTTTTGATGGGGCAGTATGATGGGGGCAATTTTGATGGTGGCAGTATCATGGGGCAATTTGATGGGGGCAGTATGATTGCATAGCTCCCAACTGTCCCTGATTTCGAGGGACTGTCCCTGATTTGGAGCAATGTCCCTCTGTCCCTCGTTCCCCCTCATTTGTCCCTCATTTTGGTCTGATCTATATAGTTGTATATAAAATGCACTTTTTAGCTATCAAAAAGTGTTTTCCAGCGCTAAACCTTTCATCTGATTTCTAAATTGCTGCATTTGTGAATTCTAAAAGCCAATATAAAGGAATAGTAGTGATAAAAAAGCACTTGTGGGTTTAACCAATCTTGATTTTCTTTTGTACAATTCTCCTTTAAGGGGGCGTGGCAGGGGGCGTGTCCTATGCCTGCATTCTTTTGCTGATAGGTGTCCCTCATTCCCATCTCAAAAAGTTGGGAGGTATGTGATTGTGCAGTTTTGATGGGGCAATTTTGATGGGGGCAATATTATGGGGCAATTTGGGGCAGCTCCTGCAAAAGGTAATTACTTTAAAAAAAAAATGCTATATATATATATATATATATATATATATATATATATATATATATATATATATATATATATATATACATTACAAGAGATTTTATATATATATAAAATCTGCACAGAAATAAGGGATACCATTTACAATTAGCATCTTTTAAAAAGTAAGTACCTTTTGCAGGAGATTCTAGATTTATAGTATTTGTAAATGTAGATAAACTTCCTGGTTCCTGGAGGGGGAGGAGAGGTTTCCGTAGCTAAGGGGCGACAACTTCCTCTGACACTGCTGTTGCTATGGAAACCCGACCTACAACCTATTACATTGCTCGTGCTGCTCTGAGCAAAGTGCACTGTCTATTTGCCTTTATTAAATAAACCCCTTTATTCCTTATTGTCGGCACCATATTTATCACACTAACTGACTGATGGTGTGCAGCTGCAGAGGCCGGCTTCAGGTGTTCCCTCTGTGTATGCTGCTGCATTGCTTGTACTCCAGGGCCAGTATATACACCTCTCCCTCCAGATGACAGATATCTCTGCCCAGCCATTTCTATACTCCATCCTCCACCTCTTAGGACTCTTTCACTTGAGTGTCCAGGGGGTGGCTAAGCTGTGGTTTTACCGCACACTGGCTACCCACCTAAATCCTAACAATCCAATCGCAGTTGTGGTTTTTAACTCCCGCATGTACTTTCTGCTGTCATATTTTCCACTCTCCTCTCCTACCCATACTACCCCTCCCCCTCCACCGCCCATCATACACTCTGCATTCCTTTCCTGCATCTACTGCCCACTATTATACCCTCCTCACTCCTCTCTAATACATACTGCTCAGCATCATACCCTAAGCATTGCTCTCATTTACCTACTGCTCAATGTCATACCCTCCACATACCTCTCCTGCACATGTTGCCCACTGCCATACCCCACTAAATCCTCTTCTTTACCCACTACCCACTGTTTTACCCCTCACCTGTACATACCCCCCACTGTCATACCCTTCATTTGTATATACAGCCCACTGCCATAACCCTCACCTGTACATACAGCCCACTGTCATAACCCTCACCTGTACATACAGCCCACTGTCATACCCTTCATCTGTAGTTACAGCCCACTGTCATACACCTCATCTGTACATACTGCCCACTCTTATACCACTCACCTGTACATACAGCCCACTGTCATACCCTTCACCTGTACATACAGCCCACTGTCATACCCCTCACCTGTACATACTGCCACTGTCATACCCCCCACCTGTACATTCAACCCACTGTCGTACCCCTCACCTGTACATACTGCCCACGGTCATACCCCTCACCTGTACATACTGCCACTGTCATACCCTTCATTTGTATATACAGCCCACTGTCATAACCCTCACCTGTACATACAGCTCACTGTCATACAACTCACCTGTACATACTGCCCCTGTCATACCCCTCACCTGTACATACTGCCCACTGTCATACCACTCACCTGTACATACTGCCCACTGTCATACACCTCACCTGTACATACAGCCCACTGTCATACCCTTCATTTGTAGTTACAGCCCACTGTCATACCCCTCACCTGTACATACAGCCCACTGTCATACCACTCACCTGTACATACAGCCCACTGTCATACCACTCACCTGTACATACAGCCCACTGTCATACCCTTCACCTGTACATACTGCCACTGTCATACCCCTCACCTGTACATACTGCCACTGTCATACCCCTCACCTGTACATACTGCCCACTGTCATACCACTCACCTGTACATACAGCCCACTGTCATACCCTTCACCTGTACATACAGCCCACTGTCATACCCCTCACCTGTGCATACTGCCACTGTCATACCCCTCACCTGAACATACCACCACTGTCATACCCCTCACCTGTACATTCAACCCACTGTCGTACCCCTCACCTGTACATACTGCCCTCGGTCATACCCCTCACCTGTACATACTGCCACTGTCATACCCCTCATCTGTACATACTGCCACTGTCATACCCCTCACCTGTACATACAACCCACTGTCGTACCCCTCACCTGTACATTCTGCCCACGGTCTTACCACTCATCTGTACATACAGCCCACTGTCAAACCCCTCACCTGTACATACAACCCATTGTCATACCCCTCACCGGTACATACAGCCCACTGTTATACCCCTCTCCTATATATACTGCCCACTGTCATGCCCCTTACATGTACATACAGCCCACTGTCATACCCCTCACCTATATATACTGCCCACTGTCATACCTCTCACCTGTACATACAACCCATTGTCATACCCCTCACCTGTACATATAGCCCACTCTCATACCCCTCACCTGTACATACTGCCCACTGTCATACCCCTCACCTGTACATATAGCCCACTCTCATACCCCTCACCTGTACATACAACCCACTGTCATACCCCTCACCAGTACATACTGCCCACTGTCATACCCCTCACCTGTACATACTGCCCACTGTCATACCACTCACCTGTACATACTGCCCACTGTCATACCACTCACCTGTACATACTGCCCACTGTCATACCACTCACCTGTACATACAGCCCACTGTCATACCCTTCATTTGTAGTTACAGCCCACTGTCATACCCCTCACCTGTACATACAGCCCACTGTCATACCACTTACCTGTACATACTGCCCCTGTCATAGCCCTCACCTGTACATACTACCACTGTCATACCCCTGACCTGTACATACTGCTCACTGTCATAGCACTCACCTGTACATACGGCCCACTGGCATACCACTCATCTGTACATACTGCCACTGTCATACCCCTCACCTGTACATACTGCCACTGTCATACCCCTCACCTGTACATACTGCCACTGTCAAACCCCTCACCTGTACATACAACCCACTGTCGTACCCCTCACCTGTACATTCTGCCCACGGTCTTACACCTCACCTGTACATACAGCCCACTGTCATACCCCTCACCTGTACATACAACCCACTGTCATACCCCTCACCTGTACATATAGCCCACTCTCATACCCGTCACCTGTACATACTGCCCACTGTCATACCCCTCACCTGTACATGCAACCCACTGTCATACCCCTCACCAGTACACACTGCCCACTGTCAAACCCCTCACCTGTACATACTGCCCACTGTCATACACCTCACCTGTACATACAGCCCACTGTCATACCCCTCACCTGTACATACAACCCACTGTCATACCCCTCACCTGTACATATAGCCCACTCTCATACCCCTCACCTGTACATACTGCTCACTGTCATACCCCTCACCTGTACATACAACCCACTGTCATACCCCTCACCAGTACATACTGCCCACTGTCATACCCCTCACCTGTACATACTGCCCACTGTCATACCACTCACCTGTACATACTGCCCACTGTCATACCACTCATCTGTACATACTGCCCACTGTCATACACCTCACCTGTACATACAGCCCACTGTCATACCCTTCATTTGTAGTTACAGCCCACTGTCATACCACTCACCTGTACACACTGCCCCTGTCATAGGCCTCACCTGTACATACTGCCACTGTCATACCCCTCACCTGTACATACTGCCCACTGTCATACCACTCACCTGTACATATAGCCCACTATCATACCCCTCACCTGTACATACAGCCCACTGTCATACCCCTCACCTGTACATACTGCCACTGTCATATCCCTCACCTATACATACTGCCACTGTCATACCCCTCACCTAAACATTCCACCCACTGTCGTACCCCTCACCTGTACATACTGCCCCTGTCATAGCCCTCACCTGTACATATTACCACTATCATACCCCTCACCTGTACATACTGCCCACTGTCATACCACTCACCTGTACATACAGTCCACTGTCATACCCCTCACATGTACATACAACCCACTGTCATACCCCTCACCTGTACATACTGCCACTGTCATACCCCTCACCTGTACATACTGCCCCGGTCATACACCTCACCTGTACATACTGCCACTGTCATACCCCTCACCTGTACATACAACCCACTGTCATACCCCTCACCTGTACATACAACCCACTGTCGTACCCCTCACCTGTACATTCTGCCCACGATCTTACCCCTCACCTGTACATACAGCCCATTGTCATACCCCTCACCTGTACATACAACCCACTGTCATACCCCTCATCTGTACATACAGCCCACTCTCATACCCCTCACCTGTACATACTGCCCTCTCTCATACGCCTCACCTTTACATGCAACCCACTGTCATACCCCTCACCAGTACATACTGCCCACTGTCATACCCCTCACCTGTACATACTGCTAACTGTCATACCACTCGCCTGTACATACCGCCCACTGTCATACCACTCACCTGTACATATTGCCCACTGTCATACACCTCACCTGTACATACAGCCCACTGTCATACCCTTCATTTGTACTTACAGCCCACTGTCATACCCCTCACCTGTACATACAGCCAACTGTCATACCACTCAGCTGTACATACTGCCCCTGTCATATCCCTCACCTGTACATACTGCCACTGTCATACCCCTCACGTGTACATACTGCCCACTGTTTTACCACTCACCTGTACATACTGCCACTGTCATAGTCCTCACCTGTACATACAGCCCACTATCATACCCCTCACCTGTACATACAGCCCACTGTCATACCCCTCACCTGTACATACTGCCACTGTCATATCCCTCACCTGTACATACTGCCACTCTAATACCCCTCACCTGTACATTCAACCCACTGTCATACCCCTCACCTGTACATACTGTCCACCGACTTACTCCTCACCTGTACATACAGCCCACTGTCATACCCCTCACCTGTACATACAACCCACTGTCATACCCATCACCTGTACATACAGCCCACTGTCATACCCCTCACCTGTACATACTGCCCACAGTCATGCCCCTTACCTGTACATACTGCCCACTGTCATACCCCTCACCTGTACATACTGCCCACTGTCATACCCCTCACCTGTACATACTGCCCACTGTCATACCCCTCACCTGTACATACTACCCACTTTCATACCCCTCACCTGTACATACAGCCCACAGTCATACCCTTCATTTGTACATACAGCCCACTGTCATACCCCTCACCTGTACATACAGCCCACTGTCATACCACTCACCTGTAAATACTGCCCATCACAATACCCCTCACCTGTACATACAGCCCACTGTCATACCACTCACCTGTACATACTGCCCATTTCATACCCCTCACCTGTACATACAGCCCACTGTCATGCCCCTCACCTGTACATACTACTACAGCGGAGGGACACCGTATTTGTCATATTGTGCCTCGCTGTTGCGCCAAGTGTTTACAGCGAGGCACAATCTGACATCTACGTTGCCCCTCTGCTTTTTGTATAGCTTTAAATTGTGCCCATGAAATAGTTTCTCCTGTTGAAAAAACCCTCCTACGATGTGCGCATGCGTTATGGTGATGTCACTCCAGCTGATTGGCAAATCAGCTGGAGTGCCCTTCTGTTCTGCGCATGCGTGGGCACATTTTGACGGAGGGCACAAATCAATAGAACACCGGCTCTACAATGGGCACACTAGTCAGCTAAAGGGAATCTTCTCTGCATCTAGTTTTGTTCTGCCCATTGCTAGAACCCATTTAAGTTTGTGATTACCACCATGACTTATAGAGGAGTATGAAGGGTTGTGTTCAAAAATAATCTACCCCAATGTCAGCTATGCTAGGTACACCTAGGTTAACAATATGCCTCTTGTAAAACCACGTCCATTTTAAATTAATGGCCCACCCCCAATTAAAGTATATTCTCCACCTACAATGGATAGCAAAAAAAGAGATGCCCCTGGAAATGTTTTTGAAATGTTGGCAACTAGGACATTGATAGATACACGGAGGCTGAAAGACTTTAATTTTAAACATTGTTCCCCTATATGACAAGTCAAATTCCCATATGTAAATACAGTATGTATAAGTATGTCTATGTACAAGGGATAGTGACTGTCAGGGGGTGGGATCAAGAACCCCCAGAGCACACATGGTCCTGGATAGACATGCATTGTAAAAAGCAGTGTAAATCATATAGTTTATGGTAGCAAGACATGATTCACAAACCTCTTCCACAATGCACAGGCAGGGAGGTGACACCACTACTTCCTGTCGCAGCTTCACAATTTCTTTGTGACCAGCCCCCTCATTTAACTATAAAAGGTCATCACACCACTGAAAATACTTGTTGCTAGCTTCTTGACTCACTGACTTTGAGGAAGTATCACAGCCAGTGGGTCAGGATAAGTGCCAGGCAACTAATATTTTTATATCAGGGGCCAACAATAGTCTTCCCTCTGTCCCTGTCATGTCAACTTTATTTCTCGGCTCTGGCAATGGTGCTTTTTGCTTTTCTCTCTATAATTTGATGTTGTATAAAGAAAAATAGTTCACTTGTAGGTGAAGGTGCTAAATCCAATTCTTCTTTTTTTATTGCAGATGTGCACGGTATTTACCGCAGATGCAGCTCACACGGCAGGCTTGCCCCAGTGAGCGAGACCGAATGTGAACTCCGCATTGAGACGCCAACAAACTGTGATGTTCACATTGAATCACAACCAATAAGTGACATTGAGATTGAGACTCCACCAAAAACTGACATTGAGATTGAGACTCCACCAAAAAGTGAGGTTCACATTGGGACACCACCCAAATGTGACATTGAGAAATTCTCCAGTACTAGTGATATTGTCCCAGTCACATTGGATAACTTCAGATTCCATCGTTTCCTCTGAGCCGGAAGTTTCGGAAATGTAAGTGGCCAGATCTTTTCCTTTATTAAAAATGTTCAGATAGTGTGTGTGTGTGTGGCGGGGGTTGTTATTAGAACCACTTTAGGGTTTTATCACTGTCTGGGGCTCCGTTAGAAAGATTTCCCCTTACTTTCTGTCCTGCTGATGATGTTTTCACCAGATAGGAAGTAATGGAAAATCTGCAACAAGCGCACAGACAGAAATCTCCTCCCCCTACTCTACTAAAGAAGACTTTTTTATTTCTGTGTATGTGACTGCTGTAGAGGGGGAAATAACTTTAAAGCCCAATTTATCTCTCTGTTTAACTCATCTAAATGCATTCCAGGTGCATCAAAATTAAAGGCTTTACAGTTACTTTTTTATAAAGAAGTTAAAGACAAAGTAGAGAAGCCTGTCCCCTGCTAACATGCTGCAGAGTGGGGTATTTGCTCAGTTACATACTACTGGGGAGCTCTGGGCTCTGATCCAGAAAGGGGTGTGCTGAACCTTGGTAGAGAGCCCACTACTTCCCTAAAGAGAGCAAAAAATTCCATTCTGGAGCATGCTGGCAGGGGATGGGCTTTTTAATTCGGGTTGTGGCTGCTTTTTAATGATAATAAATTGTTAAATTTATATTGCACATATTTTGCTTTCATGCATCTGCAATGCATTCATGATATCAACTGAGAGTTCAACTGAGTTTCTAACTATATAAAACAGAGAAGGAATCAGGGTGTTGAAACTTAGCATAACAACTTCTTCATGAAGGGATGTGTTGTAGTGGAATGGGAGGGCCTCACCTTTTATGGTGGATTTTTCATTGACTTATATCTCAGTGCACCAGGATGAGTGAGGCTGCAACCAGGAGCTATTATGTTGATTCCAGACATTACTCTGCGCCCATAAATGAAGTATTAATGTGAATGAACTTCTGTAATTGTCAGCTATAATTCTCTGTCCTTTTGTCCCTTCCAGGTGGTTTTGGCATCACACACTTCCACTGATGAACTGCTGGCTCTCAAAATCATAACCAAGGACAACCATTACGTCAATGAGATCCTCAACGAGAGCCGAATACTTCAGGAAGTTCGTATCAGCCCATTCTGCACCCATGCATATGGTGCCTTCAAGACAGAGGTAAGTGACTCTACCTTTTACTTATTTTGTGGGTGAGGTTGGAGTTAAATGGTTATCCTTTCAAAATACTGCTATAAGGGACACCTACCTTTCTCACAACCTACCCAAGATTGCATAGGACTTCACATAGCGAATCATTTCCATAACCTTGATCTTTCTTTCCTCTGTACAGGACAAATTAATCTTCGTCATGGAATACCTGAGTGGTGGAGACCTGATGGACTTCTTAAAAGAAAGAGCACCACTAGATATTGAGACAATAAGGTAAGACAATTGGCTACCATAATAACAGACATAGAGGTAGAACATAGTACTCTAGTAAGATCACATTAAAGTGTTGGCTTGTCTTAGATATGAAATGGGTAAGACAACAGGGTACCATAATAACAGGGATGAAGGTAGAACATAGTACTCTGGTAAGATCACATTAAAGTGTAGTCTTTTCCTAGATATGAAATGGGTAAGATAATTGGGTACCATAATAACAGGGATGGAGGTAGAACATAGTACTATAGAAAGATCACATTAAAGTGTAGGCTTGTCCTAGATATGAAAAAGGTAAGACAACAGGGTACCATGGTAATAGGGATGGGGGTAGAACATAGTACTGTACATAGATTACATCAAAGTGTAAGATTGTCCAAGATATGCGATTGCTATGGGAAGGTCGGACGTTCAGTAAATGTGTCCTACCAAAGCTCTCCCTATATATGTACAATCACACATTGAGCAGACATCCCAGGCACCGGACATATCTTAGCAAACCTCTACTGAGACTCATTTTGGACAATCTATTTTACCCTGAGAATGATCTGCCATGGTGTGTCTACAGATTTCGCAGTGTGTCCATATACATACTACTACATTCCACTCTAACCATTATTGGCCAGTTCATCCAATGGAAGCCTTCAACCTTCCATCTGATTGGGCAATCTTTAACTTATATCCTTTCATATTTACAAGCAATTATATTGTATGGGGGGGGGGGGGCAACCAAAACATGTATTTGATTTCTACCTAACAGGTGCTTTTATAACATCATTTTTGCTAAAGTTAGTTTAAATGTTAAACATTTTTTGTAGTTTTGGATGGAGCAGGAAAGCTTTTTTTATTGCTTCCTGTTTTGGCCTTACATAAGCCGGCCATAGATGGATCAAAATTCAGTCGGTTCTGCAGGGACCAGGTATATTTCGATCCATTTTTAGGCATGCTGGTTGTACCAAAGTTAACTGACTTCTGTACAACCAGCTTGTCGTTTTTTATTTCTTGCTATAGCCGCCAGCAATGATCATTGTATTCTGATTGCTCGGAAACCTCCCACTGTCAAAATACAAAAGCTCCGAAGGAGGGGTTCATCAACATTGACTGTGTTTATGGGGGAATTGAGCAATTCCCTTTCCTGCAAAATTGCTTGATGTATGTCTGGCTGTACAATCACATTCAATCATATTTGGACATTTTACTATCACAAAAAAATAATTTGTGAGAATTTGTAAAGTGTATGTGCTACAAATTCATCAGCAATTTCAAATATCCATATAAAACACTTCTGTGTATTGTGCTAAATTCTGCCGTTACTGATAATATATATATATATATATATATATATATATATATATATATATATAGTGGAGACAGAAAGTATTCAGACCCCCTTAAATTTTTCACTCTTTGTTATATTGCAGCCATTTGCTAAAATAATTTAAGTTCATTTTTTCTCCTCATTAATGTACACACAGTACCCCATATTGACAGAAAAACACAGAATTGTTGACATTTTTGAAGAAAGAAAAATTGAAATATCACATGGTCCTAAGTATTCAGACCCTTTGCTCAGTATTTAGAAGCACCCTTTTGATCTAATACAGCCATGAGTCTTTTTGGGAAAGATGCAACAAGTTTTTCACACCTGGATTTGGGGATCCTCCGCCATTCCTCCTTGGAGATCCTCTCTAGTTCTGTCAGGTTGGATGGTAAACGTTGGTGGACAGCCATTTTTAGGTCTCTCCAGAGATGCTCGATTGGGTTTAAGTCAGGGCTCTGGCTGGGCCATTCAAGAACAGTCACGGAGTTGTTGTGAAACCACTCCTTCCTTATTTTAGCTGTGTGCCTAAGGTCATTGTCTTGTTCGAAGGTAAACCTTCGGCCCAGTCTGAGGTCCTGAGCACTCTGGAGAAGGTTTTTGTCCAGGATATCCCTGTACTTGGCCGCATTCATCTTTCCCTCGATTGCAACCAGTTGTCCTGTCCCTGAAGCTGAAAAACACCTCCACAGCATGATGCTGTCACCCCCATGCTTCACTGTTGGGACTGTATTGGATAGGTGATGAGCAGTGCCTGGTTTTCTCCACACATACCACTTAGAATTAAGGCCAAGAAGTTCTATTTTGGTCTCATCAGACCAGAGAATCTTATTTCTCACCATCATGGAGTCCTTCAGGTGTTTTTTCAGCAGACTCCATGCAGGCTTTCATGTGTCTTGCACCGAGGAGAGGCTTCCGTCGGGCCACTCTGCCGTAAAGCCCCGACTGGTGGAGGGCTGCAGTGATGGTTGACTTTATACAACTTTCTCCCATCTCCCGATTGCATGTCTGGAGCTCAGCCATAGTGATCTTTGGGTTCTTCTTTACCTCTCTCACCAAGGCTCTTCTCCCTTGACAGCTCTAGGAAGGGTTCTGGTCATCCCAAACGTCTTCCATTTAAAGATTATGGAGGCCAGTGTGCTCTTAGGAACCTTAAGTGCAGCAGAAATTTTTTTGTAACCTTGGCCAGATCTGTGTCTTGCCACAATTCTGTCTCTGAGCTCTTCAGGCAGTTCCTTTGACCTCATGATTCTCATTTGCCCTGACATGCACTGTGAGCTGTAAGGTCTTATATAGACAGGTGTGTGGCTTTCCTAATCAAGTCCAATCAGTAAAATCAAACACAGCTGGACTCAAATGAAGGCGTAGAACCATCTCAAGGATGATCAGAAGAAACGGACAGCACCTGAGTTAAATATATGACTGTCACTGCAAAGGATCTGAATACTTAGGAACATGTGATATTTCAGTTTTTCTTTTTTAATAAATCTGCAAAAATGTCAACAATTCTGTGTTTTTCTGTCAATATGGGGTGCTGTGTGTACATTAATGAGGAAAGAAAATGAACTTAAATGATTTTAGCAAATGGCTGCAATATAACAAAGAGTGAAAAATTTAAGGGGGTCTTAATTTTTTCCGTCCCCGCTGTGTGTATATATATATATATATATATATATATATATATATATATATATATATAAAATATTTTAACATTATTTAGTTATAGCAAGCATGCACGACTATACCTGGTAATTTTAGCGTTAGGATCAATTTTTTGTTATTTTTTTGGCTTAGATTACCATACATAATGCATACCATCAATCTTTTCTATGTCTCCATCAGATTCCTCACCGCAGAGATCCTTTGCGGCCTGCATTTCCTTCATAACCGGGGGATTGTACACCGGGATCTCAAACCAGACAACATTCTGCTGGACAGCGTTGGACATGTAAGAATCGCTGACTTTGGCTTATCAGCAATAGGTGTAGACTCTAACAAGGCCCTGGATGACTCGGTCGGCACTCCATTGTACAGGGCACCAGAGGTAAGTATTGGATCATTTTGTTTTTTCTGTCTTCTTGTCAGTAAAATGCTCATTACCGACCACTCTAATCTTTTTGATATTTCCACAGATCTATTTGGAGCTGCCATATGGATATGCCGCTGACTATTTCTCCCTGGGAGTTATAGTCTATACAATGGCAACTGGAAATTACCCATTCATGGGCTTAGACTCTAATGTGCTTGCATGCTCCATCCGCAACGAACGTCCACATTTCCCAGAGGATTTCAATATGGATCTCAAGAACCTCATAGGTGACATAGTAAGTAAACACCATCTGTAGCCAGTATAAAAATGGCTATTCTATTAATATTTGAAAAGTAGAATTGCAGAGTTATTGCCTATTACCATTGATAACCTATTTTTTTTGTCTGTTGTTACAGCTCCTATGCGAATGGCAAGATATGAGAGCGATGCTTTGTGAAAATCTGCGAAGCCACCCATTCTTTATGGGCGTAGACTGAAAGGAAATGGAGGCTGGAGAAGTAAGCCCGCCATTTACTATGAAGACGCTAAGTATAGGAACCACACATGGGTCCTTGGCAGTGCATTGTCCAATGTTCTGCATTCTATTTTCTCCCAGAAAGAGTGTGCATAACCATTTCAAATAGAAAGGCCATCATTGTACATATTCCAATAGTAATGTTTCTTCTCTTTACAGTGCCCACCAATTGACCTGACGACAGAGATCAAATTAGAGGAAATCATACCTCCTCCCGAAGATCGATGGGAGACTGAATTTACAGAAGATGACCAGGAGCTTTATTGCGGGTTCTCTTTCACCAACAGCAAGTGGGGAGAAGTACAAAGACCAATGTCAGCAGCTCCCCCTGCAGAAGAACTCCCGATCATCAAAAGCCAACAATCAAAAGACAATTGAGGTAGGTTTTTAGCTTACTGATTTAGGACTGAATTTTGTACACCTGATTCATATACATATGTTCCTAGAAGAATCTGCACCTTCATCTGTTCCCATAGTGCAGTAGGATAATATGTCTCTAGGAGCCAACTTTTATCTCTTCATAGAATCATATTTTGGGAACAGTGTACCAGATTACAGTAATATAATGTTAGAGTTTTTCAACACCCACATAGATTTCTAAATGGCCGGATTTGTAAACATCTCTACCTTTGCCTCTTCTCTTTAACAGATCTGCATCAGAGGATCTCAAAATCAAATCATCACTGGAGCGTCTTCTACATCTTCACTTTACTGAAGGAGTCTCATCAGCACCTGTCTCCAAGAGAGCAATGCCACCAGTGCTCTTCTAACAGGATTGCCACATTTTTTTCCGCAGGCGTGCGCTGGACCGGCTATGAGGGGAGGTTGGAGGCCGGTAGACCTTTTTTGCCGCAGGTGTGTGTTGGACCAGCTATGAGGGAAGGTTGGAGGCTGGTAGCCCTTTTTTGCCGCAGGCGTGTGTTGGACCGGCTATGAGGGGAGGTTGGAGGCCAGTAGACCTTTTTTTCCCACAGGCGTGTGTTGGACCGGCTATGAGGGGAGGTTGGAGGCCGGTAGACCTTTTTTACTGCAGGTGTGTGTTGGACCGGCTATAAGGGGAGGTTGGAGGCCGGTAATCCTTTTTTACCGCAGCTGTGTGCTTGACCGGCTATGAGGGGAGGTTGGAGGCCAGTAGTCCTTTTTTACCATAGGTGTGTGTTGGGCCAGCTATAAGGGGAGGTTGGAGGCTGGTAGACGTTTTTTGCTGCAGGCGTGTGTTGGACCGGCTATGAGGGGAGGTTGGAGGCCGGTAGACCTTTTTTACCGTAGGTGTGTGTTGGACCAGCTATAAGGGGAGGTTGGAGGCTGGTAGTCCTTTTTTCCCGCAGGCGTGTGTTGGACCGGCTATGAGGGGAGGTTGGAGGCCGGTAGACCTTTTTACCACAGGTGTGTGTTGGACCGGCTATGAGGGGAGGTTGGAGGCCGGTAGACCTTTTTTACTGCAGGTGTGCGCTGGACCGGCTATGAGGGGTGGTTGGAGGCTGGTACTCTTTTTTTAGGTGTGTGTTGGACTGGCCAATTTTATTCTTCTTTTTGCTATCTGGCACTAGATGTGTGTTGAACCAGCAAAAAAAACACTGGCTGAAATATTGTTCCAAGTTGGGAGCTCTGTGTGGCTTTACATGTGATTGCAAATATATGCAACCAAAACCTCTGTTTTTTAACAAATTTTAAAAAATAGTTTTGACTTTCAGTTTATTTCTTGCTATGTTACAATTTAGAAACAATGTTAGAGTAGAGTTAGGGACCGCACTTTGCAGAGGAGCCTTGACGTGGCAGTGCGGCAGTTTAGACTTTTTTCTTATTTTGCTGGCTATCTGGTAAGTATGCTGGAGGATTTTATGTATGGGTTTGTTCTGTGAACTGTACACCGCTCCGAAGATGCTGCTAGCAGGACTTTTCTTCCCGTCCTGCTAGCGCATTGCTCCAGTGTGAAAGCCCTGGAGAGACAGCAGTGGCTGCTTCGGGTCAGTTTGCAGGCGCTATTTTTAGTGCAATAGCACTGGCAAACCGCCCCAGTGTGAAAGGGGCCTAACTGGACACGTTTTGCCCTATATGACGAAGTCACAGAAAAACTTTAAAGCCGAACTTCACTCTCTCAATCAACATTGATTATTTTTAATCCTTTTGCTACTAAATAGATAGGACCATATATTATATTTACTTGTTTTTAAACTTTTTTTTGATGGTTCTTCAGTTACTTTTATGGTTCTGGTTTCCAAACCTAGGCAAATGATGTCATACATCCCAGGAGTCTTCAGGAAGGAGGAGGAGTTTTCTTAGCTAAGCACAGGCTCCTCACTATATGCGTTATACAGATGGATTCCAGGAAATATATACTACATGAATCATCTACCCTTTTGCAAGATGGCCACGGGCAGAAATGCTAGGGGGCAGGGCAGGACTTAGGGTGGTGGGGGTCCCTGGGCTTGAGTCACTTTCGGGCCCTACCTTCTATACATTACTTTAAATAGAACAAAATGTTGATTGGTACCGTAGACAGTGTTACATGTTAAAAAAACGTAATAATCTATTTATATGATCACTGATTGAAGCTTGAAAAACTTTTTTTCCAATAAATAAATAATGATTAAAAAAGTTCAAAGTGATCATGTGTTTATTGCAATGCACAAATGTCTTGGTCAGAATGAGAATAAAATACTTATTTACCTGGAAAACATATTGAAAAACAAACAAATACCTTGTAAGGTTGCAATCATAACAAATCAATTTCAAGAATATAGCAAAATAGCTCATTGAACAAAGTGCAAGATAAATTGTGTGTGTGTGTGTGTGTAGTACGTGAGTGGGAAAAAAGGGACGTCAATTTTACTTGGGTTACAATGTCGTACGACCGCGCAATTGTCAGTCAGTTAAAGCAACGCAGCGCAGTATCGCAAAAAATGGCCTGGTCATAAGGGGGGGGGTAAAAGGTTCCGGAGCTGAAGGGGTTAAGATTGAACAAGTCAAGACTAAAGGGGCATTTTTTTCATACATAATGGCACACATGTATTTTGCTTTTTGACTTGACATATGAATTCATTCTTTTTTTTTTTTTACTCACTTTTAGTCAATTAATTCGGTGCTCTGGTGGGGGGAGGGGCTCCCATGCAGGAGCAACGGAGTCCAGTTGGTTGGGTCCAGTAATTTCACTGTCAGTGTCTGCAGCCTTCTACTTCTTGTATCCACGCCGCTCTGCGGACTGCAAGGTGGGCAAGATGGAGGGAGGAGGTGGGTGGATCCAGCACTCACCAGGGGCGGAGTCCTACAGTTAGTGTGAGTGACTGTATGGACAAGATGGAGGAGGTGTTGCCGGTAGGAGGGCCAATACACTCATGGGCGGCGCGGAAGAGGAAGATTGCTGGCCTCTGCCACATAGTGCCAGACTGCAGCAACAACTGCTTATTAGCCCAGGAATGACAGATACACTTAGGCAGGCTCCTCCGCTCCAGGCAGCTCCTGTCACGGTCACATCAGCTCTGAGTCTGAGACTCCGAGTCTGACGTGACTGACTCAATGACGTCACTCGTTGCTAGACGTCAGGCGGCCCAGGTGCTAGCAATGAGTGCAGGGTTGCCAAGCCAATGGCACAGCTCCACCTACCTCCAAGCTCCTCTTGGTCTGACCTGCGTAATTACACATTAGAGTCTCTCTCTCTGTGCCGCTGATCGGCTGATGAGACAGAGAGAGACTCGGGCAGAGCAGCGCTGCAGCCAAGTGAGGACCAGTGTGAGTCACCGCTGTTTCATCTGATCTGGCTGAAGATATATGAAGATATTTAAAATGGGGTGGGTTCCCCCAAAATCCATACCAGACCCTTATCTGAGCATGCAGCCTGGCAGGCTAAGAAAGGGGGGGCAAGTGAGTGTCCCCCCACCTGCAGAACCATACCAGGCCACATGCCCTCAACATGGGGGGATGCTTTGGGGCAGAGTACCATCCCCCCATGTGGATGAGACAAGGGCCTCTACCACACAACCCAGGGCGGTGGTTGTGGGAGTCTGTGAGCAGGGGGCTTATCAGAATCTGTAAGCCCCCTTTACCAAAGGGGCCCCCAGATCCAGGTCCCCCCCACGTGAACGAGTAGGGGTACCCCTACTTATTCACCAAAAAAAGTCTCAAAAATAAAACACAAACACAGTTTTGGACAGTTAATGTGTCTTTTCATATTAATATGAATAAATCAGCTTTATTTTTGCACCATCCTTTTTGAATCATACTGTATATATACATATACTATACACTACTTAAATTATTCTTAATACTTAAATGCAGGCCCTATGCAAGGGCATAATAAAACAATTGTTATATATTCACCCTGTTAACACCACAATGCTGTGTTGAGGTGGGTTGCGGATCGATGTATAATGTAGCATGCATTTTTTACACATAACAACTCATTGCACGGCTTGTCACTGCATCACTGAATGTTACATCGTGCTGTGGTGCAATAGACATATATAAAGTGTCATTTTGTGTCACTTCAATAAAGTTAAAAAGTAAATATTGCGATGCATTGTAACAACACATCACACCATCCCTAGGCTTTCTATTATTTACTTTTATTTCTGCATCAGAGCAGACGTTTCCAGCTGTAAGGCTGTCCTCTCTCCTGCCTGAGTTCAGTTCTGATGACAGAAACTCATATAAGAAAGTTTCTGTCATAATTACAAGAAATAAAATGGCCGCCTTTGTTATTTTACTGGTTGGCTTTCCACCAGCAACCTCAACAGAATGTCATTTAATGACTCCTGAGCTCTGACAGAACGGTCAGCCTTGATGGGGGACATCACATCCTGACTCTGACAGGAAAATGGAACATGTGAAGATGGACATGTAGAGTTACCCCGAGGGGAAAGGCTCCATATTAGATTCAGGTGGTTATAAACATTCTCAGCCCACATCATCCTCCATTTCATGTGACTCCCCACACAGACTATATTCCCTGGTGCAATTTCAGTTTTGGGTGGAGCACTTGAATTTTATCTTGTTGAGTTGTAAACAGTAATTATTTATACATCATTGATCATATATTTGTAGAGTAAATAATGGTAGCACAGCGCTGCACGTTTGCAATATTTATTTAACTCAATTTTCGGTCAAATATAAAAGACGAGGTTTTACCGAGTAAATAGAAACCCAACACATCAAGCCTTAAAATTGTGAAATGCATTCGGATTGGTGCACCCATTCCTGCCCACATGTCAAACTTTGACATGCGGTTGTGTCTGTGCCGGCGCTGCCTGTGCACCCATTTTTGAGGGCTGCCTGCACGCAGCTCCGAGGTGGATGTACACGCATCTGCCAGAGGCTCTGCACAGAGGATGGGCGTAATGAATGAGCCCTTATCCTTTAAAACAGCAGTAACTGATCCCTGAACTCTACTCTTGTTTAATCGCTTCAATACCGGCACTTTTACCCTCTTCCTGCCCAGGACAATTTTCAGCTTTCAGCGCTGTCGCACTTTGAATGACAATTGCGCAGTTATGCAACACTCTATCCTAACTACATTTTTATCACTTTCTTTTGGTGTTATTTAGACACCACTGGGTTTTTTAATTTTTTCTAAATAAACTAAAAAAAAAAGACAGAAAATGTTGAAAAAACAAACACGTTTTTATTTGTTTCTGTTATAACATTTTGCAAATAAATAAATAATCTTTATGAATGTAGTCCAAAATGTATTCTGCTACATTTCTTTGGTGAAAATAACCCAAATCAGTGTATATTATTGAGTCTATAAGAAAGTTATCACAAACTATGGTATATATCTGAAAATAGATCAATCCTGATGTACCGACGGCCATTTCTCATTTCTTGAGGCCCTAAAATGCCAGGACAATACCTATCTGAAAAGTAGACAGTCCAAGGTATTTAGTAAGAGGCATGGCGTGTTTTTTGAAGTTGTAATTTTTTGCCACACTTTTTGACAATTTCTTTTACATGCTGTCACCAGTTGAGTACAGCATCATCATAGAAAAGCACAATCTTGCTTGCAGAACTACATCTCCCAGGACCAGCTAGCACTGACACATTGATCCAACACAGACTCAGTCAGATCCAAAGCAAATGCCCATTGCAGGTCGTCCTTTAGTGCTTAGCTGTCCTATTCCTGTGGCTACTGCTCCCAGTACCATCTCTTTAGGCACTGCCAGCTTGTCTGGATGCAGCTGTCCATTTCACTAGCCCTTCTGGCTACTTCTCCACAGTCCTCCCAGCCTGACTCTACATCAGTGACAGTGCATCCAAAAAGGGCGCCCACTATGCCCAATGGGTAGATTCATGTATTGCATGAATCTATCCATGGCCGCCGCTGCCACTCCCCTATTCGGGCATCCGGCCCCTTTTCGGGTGGCTGAATTACAGCGGTGGGGTTTTGTTTTTTTTTTAAGCACCCAATTAGAGCCATAGGCTCTAATAGGCATCAAAACATGAATATTCGCTTTCCTAACACTGAACCGACTCTCTGCCAATCAGGTTCTTGGGTCTGTTGCCTGTCACCTGATAGGCGTCCAATAATGACGCCTGTCGTTTCAGCCAATCAGGAGGAGAGGACGGGAGATGAGGATGGCAGGAGATGCATGAAGGACCCCGCTGCCCCACCAAGACAGGGTAAGTGCCTGGCAGACAGCGAGCGGGCGGGGGTCACACTGGTGGCATTCAAAGGCACACTGGCAGCGTTTGATGGGCACACTGACAGCATTTGATGGGCACACTGGCAGCATTTGATGGGCACACTGGCATTTGGTGGGCACAGTGGCAGCGTTTGATGGCCACAGAGGCAGTGTTTGGCACAGTGGCTGCATTTGATGGGCACAGTGGCTGCAATTAATGGGCACAGAGACTGCAATTGATGGGCACAGTGGCTGAAAATTATGGGCACAGTGGCAGCAATTGATGGCACAGTGGCTACAATTGATTCTTTTTTTTCAAAATTTTTTGCGCCCCCCCCAAAAATTTTGAGCACTGGCCGCCACTGCTGGTGACCCCACAATAGGGATAAAACTTTTTCTCAGAAGGGAGTTTAACAAGACACACGGCCACTCATTAAAATGAGAAGAAAAGAGGTTTAACCCTAAATTACGTAGAGGGTTCTTTTCTGTAAGAGCAGCAAGGATGTGGAATTCCCTTCCACAGGCGGTGGTCTCAGCGGGGAGCATCGATAGTTTAAAAAAACTATTAGATAAGCACCTGAACGACCGCAACATACAGGGATATGCAATGTAATACTGACACATAATCACACAAATAGGTTGGGCTTGATGGACTTGTGTCTTTTTTCAACCTCATCTACTATGTAACTACTATGCAAGAGCAAGTAACCAAAACTACTATCCTCTCAAATTAGAATTAGCCCATCAGGAATCCATTTTAATTACATAAAATGGCAGTGTAATATGTGGGGTATTGGTTGGTAAAGCAAACCTGGTTTGGTCAAATATGGTTATAAGATTACAACAGTGCATACACCTCAAGGTACAATCACATATGCAATTTGTTTAGTTACGAATCGAGATTCGGACGAAATGTTCGTTATTCAGAGATCCGAATGTATCCAAATTTCCGAATAACAATAGTAACGAATTTCAACTAATCCGAAATAAATTAAAACAAAATGAATCATCTGAATTCAAAAATGAATTTGAAAAAGAATATGCATTTGAAAATTCCCACCACCATGCTTGACTGTAGGCAAGACACACTTGTCTTTGTACTCCTCACCTGGTTGCCGCCACACACGCTTGACACCATCTGAACCCAATAAATTTATCTTGGTCTCATCAGACCACAGGACATGGTTCCAGTAATCCATGTCCTTAGTCTGCTTGTCTTCAGCAAACTGTTTGCGGGCTTTCTTGTGCATTATCTTTAGAAGAGGCTTCCTTCTGGGATGATGGTCATACAGACCAATTTGATGCAATGTGTGGCGTATGGTCTGAGCACTGACAGGCTGACCCCCCACCCCTTCAGCCTCTGCAGCAATGCTGGCAGCAATGTTGGCAGCAATCATACATCTATTTCCCAAAGACAACCTCTGGATATGACGCTGAGCATGTGCACTCAACTCCTTTGGTCGACCATGACGAGGCCTTTTCTGAGAGGAGCCTGTCCTGTTAAACCGCTCTATGGTCTTGGCCACCATGCTGCAGCTCAGTTTCAGGGTCTTAGCAATCTTTTTATAGCCTAGGCCATCTTTATGTAGAGCAACAATTCTTTTTTTCAGATCCTCTGAGAGTTCTTTGAATGAGGTGCCATGTTGAACTTCCAGTGACCAGTATGAAAGAGTGAGAGCGATAACACGAAATGTAACACACCTGCTTCCCATTCACACCTGAGACCTTGTAACACTAACAAGTCGCATGACACCGGGGAGGGAAAATGGCTAAATGGGCCCAATTTGGACATTTTCACTTAGGGGTGTACTCACTTTTGTTGCCAGTCGCTTAGACATTAATGGGACAGCAAATTTACACTGTTATACAAGCTGTACACTCACTACTTTACATTGTAGCAAAGTGTAATTTCGTCAGTGTTGGCATATGAAAAGATAGAATAAAATATTTACAGAAATGTGAGGGGTGTACTTTTGTGAGATACTGTACTTATTATCTAGGTCTATAGTCTCTGAAATTATGTATTTTTTGTTTGTTTTTTTAAATACGGTATGTGTGCCAAGTTTGTACTTCAGAAGAAGATATAGCAGGTCTTTAGTTTCACGTATATTTTTTATTATTTTTTTTATTTCACATCCTGAAAAATGAAAAGTTTTTATAAATCCATGAAAAATGTATTGTATTTGACATCTCCTTCTGTTTAATGATGGATACAGTCCCGCTGAGGAATCATCACAACTTCTTTTAGTCAATAAGAAGGAAGCTTATTGGGAGCTCACTGTCCTAGCTTTCCCTTGTAGAAGACAACAGGTTGCACACAATTTTTGTGCAGAACGGTATTTGGATTATGCCTTCTACAATATTTTAGCACCCGTGATGTCCTTTGTCCAAGGAATACAACCACAAAGAAGTATCTTCCTCTAGCCAAAGTAACCCCAAAGGAATATGGCTCCACTCATACACAGGATGAGGTTGATGTTCAGGACATGTGTTATTAAGGGTCGCTCAGACAACAAAACTTTTGGTGACTCTAAAGGAGGAGAAGGGGCTTGTTCTTCTTGGACATCCTTCCGTTCCATCCCACAAAGCCAGAAGATGGCTTTTTTCAGATGGGAAACACATGATTGATCATCTGCAAGAGAGGGGTTGTCAGAAAGGCTAGATTACCAGTTTTATGCAGGTAAAGAGAACAATCAATACAGGGTCCTAGAACATTGCACCTGGTGGCCTAAAGAAATCTACACATTGAAAATCTGGGTCCCTGCTATGCATAATGTAACAGACCATACTCAACTGTGTTGTTCCCTGCTACAAATCTCTTCTGATGTAAACAAGATGTAAAATGAGAATGTCAGATTGACCATACTATATAATATAGAACTATGAACTTGGGCTTTGTACTTGCTGCTTACTGGAAAAACAGAACTTCTGGACACCTGCCCATCACACCTATATGAGCATGTTCGACATTCAATTAAAATTATGTCTTGCAATTTCCATTCCAATTAATGTCATAGGTGTTCAGTAGGGTTGAGGTCAGGGCTCTTTGAGTTTTTTTCAAGCCCTTGAAAACATGTCTTCATATAGCCGGCTTTGTGCATGGGGGTGGGGCAAAGTCATGCAGAACAGAAAAGGGCCTTCCCCAAATTTGCTGCAAGGCTAAAATGCACAATTATCCAAAATGCCTTTACATGCTTTAACATTAACAGTATCCTTCACTGAAAACACCTGAACCTAACTGCAATGGTATTCACATACTTTTGACTGTATTTTATAGGCGTGATAATCGGGTACATTTTCCAGATTTTTACTAGTATACCTTGGGCAAGGTGCTTAGCATGTGACTGGCCATACATGACCCATTAATAGTATGCTTTATACTTGACCTTGTATGGGTTGGTATCCCAGTTTATCTCACAAGAATATTTTCTAAGGATGAAGCCAAAAGGTTTTAAGAAATGATCTGAAGTTAATATAGGAATTCCCCCAATTGGGACTTTGAAAGCAATGCATTAAAAGCTGTGTTTATCTTTATTTTAGTACAAACCAATAAAACAATATAAAACCAAATTATGGTTGATTTTCCTTGTATACAAGCATAATACATTACAGCATCATGATACATCAATACCCAACATTCCCAGTTGACATCAGCAGTTATTTTCCATGTCTTGTCTTTGAGACTTTGTTAGCAATTCCTATATTTTCTAAAGATAAAAGTAATAACTGGGCAGATTCTGCAAATTAATGGTGGCAAATTGGTCACATCTGTGGAATATTTTGCATAGAGAGAATCATTTACTCATCTTTACTTTTAGGTACAGAGAGCCAGTGCAGGGGACATAAAGTGATTAGCACATGGTAAATGCACTATAAGCTTGACAATAATATGAACCTGTCCTAATATGTAACTCAAGCCAAAAATATTTAGTTATGCCTCGTTTCCACCGAGCGGATCGGTTCGGGTCGGATCGGTTTGGAAGGCCTAGAATGGTCCGGTCTATTCAGACGAGCGTTTCCACTGCAAGTCGGACCGATAGGGGCCATACGTGGGTTTAGAAAAAATGCCTAGCATGGCGTCACACGTCCACCAATCAGTGGAATGTGTCGTAGCTCCGCCCTAACCGAACCGTTCCATTTTCTATGGCCCCACATCTGAAACAGGACCCTGAATGGAACGGTTCGGTTCGGTTGTATGGGCCGCTTTCATAATGGAAACACCCAAAATAGCGTACCGTACCGTACCGAACTGAACCGATCCGCTCAGTGGAAACGAGGCATTAAAGAGGAGAAGGATTAGCTTTCCATTGCTGCCTTGAACCTTTTTGGGAGATTTCACTAAACTTTTTGTCTCCATGGCACTAGGTCAGGAAGTAAGGAGAAATCTCCCATGGGCACACACAACGCAATAAAAAGCACAGAGGTTTCAGCCTTTCCTCAAAAGTTTTTTTCTGTTGTGGAGATTTCCCTTCACTTCTAATCCCAGGCAATATTGTCACTAGTACAGGAAGTAGGTAGAAGTCTCCCAATTGGTACCACTAATAGAAATAAATAGCTGACAGAGGATTTAACATTTCCCCTAACCCAAAATGTAAAGATGGGCATTTAATTATCCACATGTTCTTAGCAAACAGTAAATTAACTTTACAACAAGCTCTCATTGACCTCTTTAGCTGCAGGTACAGTGGAGAAATTCATTATAAAAAATTACAGCAGAAGCACTTTTACTATTTCTAAAGCAGCTCATCTCCCCGTGCTCACCCTCCCAGCTAACCCTCCCAGCAGTGGCTCAGCAGCATTCTAGCCTTCTAATATGCAATGCAAACAGAGCAGGAACGCAGAAATATTAGAGCAAAGGGAGATACGGCTGCCCAGAGATTATGCATAGAGGACTTCACTGTTTCTCTTTTGAGCTTTGACAATGAATTGCTCCACCATACCTGCAGCTATAGAGGTAACTGAAGACTTGTTTTAAAACCCATTTATTGTTTGTTAGTAATTTGTAAATACTTGTCTGTCCATGGCCTGGCTACAGGTCCATTTTAAGTTTCAGCTTGAGATACACTTGGTTGGTTGGTAGTGGATAAAATAAACCTGCCAATTTTCACCCAAAATAAAACTGCTTTAGGATGGACAGACTCCTAAAGTAGCAGCTGTATTTCTCGTAAGAATACATATTCTTTTAAAAAATGTATTCCCCTTAGACATACCTGCTGAATCATCAATGATCCCATCGGAGGAATTTAAATCAGCTTTATCCACATTGTTCTCCACCACACTGTCTCTTTTCTGGGAAGAGGTCTCAATGGATGTCACCTCCTGGACAGTTTCTATCTCATCATAACGTGTGAACCAAGTAAGACGACTGATCTGAGAGGAAGCAGGAACATTTCATGAAACAACTATACAGCTTCATGTCTTGAAAATGTCACCAGTCGCTCTGGTCTGCCTGCTCTAATAACTTGCTCTAATGAGTGTAACATGGCGTCCCAGCACACCTGCTGATGTACAGTATGTCCAAATTATCACCAAAGATGAAAGGTTCACAGCTGTTAACCCAAGCGGCAGTTTGTGTGTTCTATGAATTTATAAGACAAGCAAATTGTATAGAAACACTTTGGTCTCTACACCACTATATATTATTTTCTCATCAAACTCATAAAAACATACAAATGTATAATTTGTTTTTACATAAACCAGCTTGCATACCATATAGCCAAAAGTTTGTGGACACCTGACCATCACACCTATATAAGCTTGTTGGACATCCCATTTTGGAGCCATGAGCATTATTAGGGATTTCCTCTATATCGGTGGTTATACCAGCCTGCACTCTTCTGTATGCCCATTCAGCCAAAACAGCATCAGTGAGGTCAGGTACTGATGTTGGACAAGAAGACACAATTAGCTTTCCAATTCATCCAAAAGGTGTTAAACTGTGTTGAGGTCAAGATTGGAGGAGCTTATTATCTAAAATGTCTTTGAATAATGTAGCATTAACAGCACCCTTCACTGGATACTTCTTAACTTCATCATTTCAAAGCCTGTCCATATA
The DNA here is from genome assembly GCA_037952925.1 of Lithobates clamitans. NCBI lineage: Eukaryota > Metazoa > Chordata > Amphibia > Anura > Ranidae > Lithobates > Lithobates clamitans. The sequence goes on along the minus strand of JBBGZY010001567.1, from coordinate 367,914 downwards.
CTTTTACCCATATAGGTAAATGTGATCGTTAGGTGACCATAAACTTTAGACCATATAGTGTATGACTGGTTGCCATCTAGGAGATACTCCTAATTGCAAATAGGACTAACAGATGGGATTAATAGGACTAACAGATGGGACTAACAGAAGATAGCACCTAAATACCTTCTTACCATTTCTTTAGTAGGAGGCTCTGTGTATAGGCTGACAACCACCACCACGATGAAGGTCAGCAGTGCCAATATCATGGACAGGTAGAGATAGTGGACATATTTCACCACTCCTGGCCTCCCATCAGGCTGGTCACACTGTGGTGCTGGGTATACGAAATCCAGCACCATACGGATGAGGCCAACAACTAAGCCTATGGTCAACCCCCAAAATGCACCCTGGATGGAACACAAAAACAGCTTATTAAAATTTGTGATTGCAGGTAGAGAACAAACAGACTTAAGCAGACACAAATATTTTTGAAGAAAATTGCAACATCCTGCAACAAATACTATGTTTTTATCATTTGTGAGCAACACTGCACGCTGCATTTTTATCAAGCTGGTTATTTCCTTTTACTTTCCATTGTAGTAGTGAAATAGATGTCTATTTTCACCTCATATTAAACCAGTTTCATTTTTTAATATGCAATGTTACCTTCTCATTAGTACGTTTCCAAAAACAGCCAGCTATGAAGACTACGGCCACAGGAGGTTGCAGGTAGGAGCTGATGGACTGGATATATATGAAGAGTTGGCCACCTTGACTGGCCTGCACTAGAGGGATCCACAGAATGGACACCACCACCAACACCAGCACAAACACTCTGAAAGTGAATAACACAAACATGGAAAACAATTTTAAACTGAATACATATATAGGGCAATAACTCACACCAAGTAGGGATAAGCATTTTAAAAGTGTTCTAATCCAGTTTTTGTTTGCTATCATTGTGTATGATAAGCGATTGTCATGTTTTTTTTTTTCTCTAAAAATACTGTTTTTACTGGTATTTTATTATTTTACGTTTCTCAGTGCTGCTTATCTCTTCCAGCCACTTCTTGTCTATATGTGCTTGCTCCAATGTTGGCATCACCAGTCTGGACAGATTTCCTGACAATAGTGGATCATGCCTGCCCAATGTGTGTCAGCATGACTGCTGGTATCCTCCACCAGAGGTGCATATAACGGGTTAACAATGCAGAAGCAAAAGTGGAAGATGTGATACTCTAAAACAGGAGCAGGATTACCAGGTATCACTTTAAACAAAATCCAACATTTAACATTCCAACATTCCTATAAAATAATGATAGGATTTGAATGTTAAAGGTTATATGAGTAGTGGTTCAGCCGTGCGGGGAGGATGGAGGTCACCACCTTGGCGATTTCTAAATCACTGGAACCATGGTATGTGCCCCCTTGCCTGGCTCCCTGCGGGAGGGATGGTGCCCTCTCTTTCTGATGGAATGTTCCATTGGACTGGGCAGTTCCCCTACCGCTTTCTTTCTTTCCTTACTTTTCTTGCCCTTTTTTTCCCTCCCCTGTTTTTTGTACCCGGATGCAGCTTGGTGTTTAAAGCAGGAAGGGCCTAGCATTTTCCACAGTCAACTATTAGGAGTCAGTATGGGTCACTTGTTGGGTATGGTTGACAGCTATCTGTAACTGCTCTATATTTGGTGTAAGATTTACCTTCCCGGGGCCCTGTCCAGGGTTTTTTATTTGTTTTTAGTTCCTGTTTCACATTCTGCTGATGGTTGTGGCTCGTACCCCTTAGGGGTTTTGACACCCCAGACATTCTTCTGCTATTGTTCCTAAATTGTGTACGATTAATCATGGTATGGTACCAGATTGGATGTTGACCTATATTTTATTTTGCCATCTGTATCTCATTGCAGAGATTTCCGTTCACTTCCTGTCCCATAACCAAATAGAAAGTGAGAGGAAATCCCTTCTAATTAAGGGAATTATTTGCCCCCCAGGTCATCTGCACTAGTGGGATTGGGATTTTCCTTTACTTTCACTTTCAATAATAATAGTAAACAGGTCAAATAAAGAGGATTAGACATATGCATGATGAAAAAATGTGTTTAGCTTTGTTTAGATTCGATAAGCTAGTTTTTTAGTTTAGTTAATTTCGGTTGACTCGTTCAATTATTTCGAATTTTTTTCGAATTTACCGATTCAAAATGTTTGAATCGATAAATTTAGAATCGGTCGAAATGAAAAGTTTAGATATTTTTTCTATTCAAATGCGGCAAAGTGAACAAACAAAAGCAAAAATCTTTATCAAATAATTACAATGACTTTAAATCACCTTTAGCTTAACAAAAACAGCATTATTTCGAAATGGCACTCTAATAACACACAGTCTTTCATTTCAGAAACATGTTTACAGTTCGAATTCAAATGGAATTCGATGTAAAATTCAATTCAAATTTCACTTAGAATTTCAGAAAATTCAGATAAATTTCATTATTTGGAGCATTCGATAAACTTTGTTTATACTGTAATTTGGGTATTCAGATATATTCGAATAATGAAAAATTAGTCTGAATATTCATTCGGAAAAAAACAAACCGCACATGTTCAAAGAAGATGAATCTCCTTAACGGGGACAAAGAGAGCAATAAAAAAACTGTCAGGGGGTTCTAATCTGCTTTTTCTAAAACAAAAAAAAAGTTTTGCCTCTAGTTATACTGTATTAGAAAGACGGAGTTACCCTTTAGTAATGAACAAATAGGTATGTAGCTAGACCCTACCTTCCCACGATCATGAGCTCAAACTCAGTAGAGCGCGGGCGGATGTGGCGCCACAGATCCATGGTAAAAATGGTGCTTGCACTATTAAAAATGGAAGTCAGTGAGGACATGAGAGCAGCAATCATAACTGACATCATTAGACCTCTTAACCCTAAAAGTGAAGGCAAATGGAGAGTCGGACAGTTAGACATCTTCACAGTCACCCAATGAAAGGTCTCCTCACTTCTCTGCTGATGACAAATGTGTTATAAATAAAAATATAGGCTTTGATAAATGTGTACATCAATTCATACACTTCTCTGTATGTGTTCAGTTCCAGCATCCAGTTTTCCCTTCTAAATTTGTATTCTGTAAAAAATAGCACATTATAAAATCTCTTGTGGTGCCCACATGTTTCAGTCTGATCATTCGAAATTGGATATGCTGATTGTAGCTAAAAAGCACACGTGGGCATTCTGTTGATCACTCTTAAATGATTTTTAAAAAGATGCTGTCACCTTGCCCATGCAGAAAAAAAAGTGATGATGTCTCTGCAAAGTGCCCCCCTGACCACCCTCCAATCCTGTTGCTGACATCAATGGTGTTGGCACACTGGGGGGGAGGGGGGGCATTTATGTTACTCCTTTAGTTATGAAATTGTGATTGGATCTAGCAAATGACTGCTAAGCCCCAGCACTGTCACAGGGGAGTAGGGGGCACTGGGTAGTGTCGATATAAAAAGGAGACAAGGTAAGGATAAGGGACATGGGGCCATATAGAAGGAGACTTTGCATGGGCAAAGTATAAATTCCTCTTGACAGTGTACTATTTTTTTTTCTCTGTTTTGGATGGAGTGGGGAAGGGTTAGAACCTCTGTCATTTTTTTACTGCTATCTGAGATTCTATTAGAACCACTACCTGTCTTGTTGGAAACATTTTTCCAGGCAGGCAGTGAGGATAACACTCAAACAGGAACAAAGACAGAAATAAAAATGCTTTTCTTTAGTGGAGTAGGGGAAGAGTAGAACTTGGGTCAGATTCTATTTTAGGTGGTGTCTGTTTCGGATGTTCTATTACTTTTTGTCTGGGGAAACACAGCAGGACAAGAAGTGAGGTTAAGCAAAAGTTTTTTGGCTGGACATAAACTTTGAGTTTATTATTAAAATATTTGTGGCATGAATGTCAGAAGCATTTGTGCAAGTTGGATGAAATGTCCCATAATTTTTCTAGGACAGGAGTCTCCAAACTTTATAAACAAAGGGGCAGTTTATTGTCCTTCAAACTTTAGGGGGGGCAGACTTTAGTAACTGGGAGTAGAAAATGTCCGAGTGTAAGTGGGAGGACTACTGCCCCATCATTAGTCTCAGTGGGAGGGATTAGAGTTCCATCATTGGTGTCATTGGAAGGAATAGTGCCCCATAATCAATCTCAGTGGGAGGGATAGTGTTCCATCATTGGTATTAGTGGAAGGAAGAGTGCACCATCATTGGTATCAGTGGGATGAATAGTACCCAATCATTGGTATTAGTGGAAGGGATAATGTTCCATCATTGGTATCAGTGGGAGGAATAGTGTCCCATCATTGGTATCAGTGGGAGGGATAGTGTTCCATCATTGGTATCAGTGGGAGAGATAGTATTCCATCATTGGTATCAGTGGGAGAGATAGTATTCCATCATTGGTATCGGTGGGAGGGATAGTATTCCATCACTGGTATTAGTGGGAGGAACAGGGGCGGCCCAATGCATTCGGATGCACGGGCGCCGCCCCCTCTCTCCAACCACCCGCCTCTATAACTAATGGATAGATTCATGCATAGCATGATTCTATCCATAGCCGCTGCTGTCACCCCCATTTCAGGCGGCCGGCCAATTTTCGGACGCCAGGCGCCTGAATTCTAGCGGCGAGGGTGTTTTTAAGCACCTGATTAGAGCCATAGGCTCTAATAGGCTTCAAAAAAGGTGGACTCGGAGCGTAGAGCATTGCGCTCGCAGTCCACCCAGATGTGTTAGAAAAGCTAATGAATATTTGCTTTTCTAACACTGAACTGCCTCTCCGCCAATCAGGTAGTGTGGGTCTAATACCTGTTACCTGATTGGCTGAAGGCAGAGGCGCTCCAATTGGACGCCTAGCAAAACTGACCAACGGAGGAGGGCGAAGCATGGAGGACACGGGAGCCGTCCCACAACTCGCCAATGTCACCCGCTGCCTGACCTGCCACTAAGATGAGCTAAGTCCCAGGCAGACAGCGGGTGTCACAGTGCATTTGATGGGCACAAGTGGCTGCATATGATGGGCACAAGTGGCTGTATATGATGGGGCACAATTGCCTGCATATGACGGGCACAAGTGGTGGCATATGATGGGCACAGTGGCTGCATATGATAGGCACAGTGGCTATATATGATGGGCACAAGTGGCTGCATTTTATGGGCACAAATGGATGCATATGATGGGCACAAGTGGCTGCTTATGATGGGCACAAGTTGCTGCATATGATGGACAAAAGTGGCTTCACATGATGGACACAGTGGCTGCATATGATGGGCATAATGGCTGCATTTGATGGGCACAATGGCTGCATCTGATGGACACAATGGCTGCAATTAATGGCACAGTGGCTGCATTTGATGGGCACAGTGAGGCTCCAATTGATGGTTTTTTTTCAGTATTTTTCAGTTTGTTTGCACCCCCCCAAAAGAATTTGAGCACCAGCCGCCACTGGGGAGGAATAGTGCCCCATCATTGGTATCAGTAGGAGGAATAGTGCCCCATCATTGGTATCAGTGAGAGTAATAGTGCCCCATCATTGGTATCGGTGGGAGGAATAGTGCCCCATCATTGGAATCAGTAGGAGGAATAGTGCCCCATCATTGGTGTCAGTGAGAGGATTTGTTTCCCATGGTCTGTGTCATTGGGAAGAATAGTGTCTCATCGTTGGTGTCATTGGGAATAATTGTGCCCCTTTGTTGGGATCAGTGGATGGAATAGAGCTCCAAGGTCCAGATAAAAGAAATTAAAAGGCCACATCAGACTCCAGGGCTGCAGTTTGGAGACCACTATTCTAGAAGATTAATGCCTGTATGGCCAGCTCCATCTCATTTTCCAAAATATCTCTATGAGAAAACGATACCACATTTTGGCCGCTAGATGGAGCTGATAACACATAAATTGTTCACTAAGAAAATATATGGGACATTTCGTTCATCTTACATAAATGCTTCTGACATGCATGCAACAAATGTTTTATAAATACACCCCCATAGGTCAAACTGAGGGGATGTAAGAGGGCCATGAAATTTTCAGCGTGGCTTTCGCATATGTTGAATAATCAAACTATTTTTCTTTAACCAACCTTTTTTTTTTGTTTGCCGCATGAAAACATTCAACTAAATCAGTGATTGTGCCAAGTAATGCAAATGCTTTAGTGATTGCTAGTTTGTTCATTGTTGGGCCATAGGGCTCTGTGTCTTTTTTAGCCTTGGCGTCAAGAGGCAGTTTGATTCTAATTGAAGTTTTGTGGGAAATATTGACAGTTTTATGTCAGGTTTACTTCACAAACCTTCAATCATTGTATGTATTTGAGAGAGAAAATTTATATATTGGCAAATTTGTGTTACCTGTTGGCAGTAATTCAATAACAAGTCTTGGGTATGCGATATCAGAACATCCGGAAGGGTTGCCACAGATTGACCTGCAGATTTCGGGATCTGCACAAGCCACGTCATCTGTTAGAGATTGCATGAAACTATTATTCACATAGTCAGTGGAATAAACTACATTGATTACACATGTATACACGCTAACACCACCCATGGATCTCCAACATTTTTGGATCTGCAACTACCAGAATGTCCTGTCAGTCACAGTTCATACTTGTCCCAGTTTTTTAAAACATGAAACTAGCCAAAATAATAGTATGGTCATATGTCAGTAATACCTTATTAATGACATTTAATGACACTTTATAAAACTCTGGTTAGGCCTCATCTGGAGTTTTCCGTCCAGTTCTGGTCACCAGTCCTCCGAAGGGGATGTGCTGGAGCTGGAGAGAGTTCAAAGAAGGGCAACAAAACTGATAAGGGAGCTGGAGGACCTCAATTACGAGGAACGGCTGCAAACACGCAATTTATTCTCGCTGGTGATAAGACACTTGAGATGGGACATGATAGCGATCTACAAATATCTCAATGGGAATCCCAGCATAGGAAATAGACTATTCAGTCCCAGGGCGTGTAAAAGGACACGGGGGCACACAATGAGACTGGAGGAGAAGCAGTTTAACCTTAAACTGGGTATGGGGTTCTTCACTGTTAGGGCTATAAGGATATGGAACTCTCTCCCACAATTGGTGGTGGCTGCAGGGAGTATAGGTATTTTTAAAAGACTCTTAGATGTACATCTTAAAGGACACAACATACAGGCATATGGGAAATCAATACACTGATACACGTACACCAACACAAGTTGAACTGGATGAACTATTATCTTTTTTCGGCCTTACCGACTATGTAACTATGTAACCATGTAACATTTGGCCATGATTTTGCATTAACATGAAATCACTGTGATTGGTTACTACCAGGGATGCACCAACATTTCGGTGGCCAAAAAAAAACTTCCGAAAATGACATTTTCGGCACATTGGTGAAAGGAAACTCTTGCCAATAATGGAGCCGAAAATGGGATAGGGCCTGAGTGGGGTCCCGCCCCTGGTGCCGTCCCACCCCTGGTGCCACCCACTGCGGGGGGTGTCATCCTGGCAGGAACCAGTCCCCCCCCCTCCTCTCCTCCCTCCCACAGAGTGGCGATCTCCATGTGTCACGGAGCTGAATTGCACGGACCGCAGTAACAATGTCCCGCCTCCTGTGATAGGTGGCACACTGATCCAATGGCGGGACATTGAATCAGTCTGACCATCTACTGTGTCATGTCTGCAGTCTCTGATCATCTCCTGTATCATGTCTGCAGTCTCTGACCATCTACTGTATCATGTCTATAGTCTCTGATCATCTCCTGTATCATTTCTGCAGTCTCTGATCATCTCCTGTATCATGTCTGCAGTCTCTGACATCTACTGAATCATGTCTGCAGTCTCTGATCATCTACTGTATTATGTCTGCAGTCTCTGATCATCTCCTGTATCATGTCTGCAGTCTCTGATCATCTACTGTGTCATGTCTGCAATCTCTGATCATCTCCTGTATCATGTCTGCAGTCTCTGACATCTACTGTATCATGTATGCAATCTCTGAACATCGCTTGTATCATGTCTGCAGTCTCTGACATCTACTGTATCATGTATGCAATCTCTGAACATCGCTTATATCATGTCTGCAGTCTCTGACATCTACTGTATCATGTATGCAATCTCTGAACATCGCTTGTATCATGTCTGCAGTCTCTGATCATCTCCTGTATCATTTCTGCAGTCTCTGATCATCTCCTGTATCATGTCTGCAGTCTCTGACATCTACTGAATCATGTCTGCAATCTCTGATCATCTCCTGTATCATGTCTGCAGTCTCTGATCATCTCCTGTATCATGTCTGCAGTTTCTGACCATCTCTTGTATCATGTCTGCAGTCTCTGATCATCTCCTGTATCATGTCTATAGTCTCTGACATCTACTGTATCATGTCTGCAGTCTCTGAACATCGCTTGTATCATGTCTGCAGTCTCTGACATCTACTGTATCATGTCTGCAGTCTCTGACATCTACTGTATCATGTCTGCAGTCTCTGAACATCGCTTGTATCATGTCTGCAGTCTCTGACCATCTCCTGTATCATGTCTGCTAGAGGTGCACCACATGGAAATTTTGCTAATACTATTAGCAGTATGTTTAAGTAAGAGATTTCAGACATGATACAAGAGATGGTTAAAGATTGAGGACACGATACAAGAGATGGTTGTAATGCAGACTGCATTTTTCTTGAGCTTTTCTGGCACTAAAGGTGCCAATAATGGGCAACAATAAATTCATATTAATTTAAATTGATGATATTAATTATAAAATCGAATATAATACAATCGTATATAAAAATATTAATATTTTTTAAAAACTGTCATTTTTGGCCTAGTGCATCCTTAATTTTCGGTTTCAATTTAAGCACCAAAATTTCTATTCGGTGCACCCCTAGTTACTACACAAAAATTTAATCAGTCAATACTCCTTAAAGGACATTACCTGTGAAGAGAACTCTGCTGATCATCCCAGGAAGAACCATCATAAAGAATGGCAACACCTTGAGGTAAGCTGCAAGGAGAGAGCCACCTTTAGCATGAGAGAGGTTTTTGGCAGACAAAGATCTTTGAACAATCACCTGTGGATAGCAGAGAGATGGGTTATAGATACACGATATGGTCAGACTTCAGGGACAACTGACAATCACACCTATAAAGGCTTGGTGGACATCCCAATCCAATCCATGGGCATTAGATGGAGTTGACTCTCACTTTGTGGCTATACCACATTCAAGTTTTCTGAAAAGGACTTCCATAAGTTTTTTAGAGTGTTTCTGTAGGAATTTGTACTTATCAATCCAAAAGAGCATTTGTGATGTCGGGTACTAATGCACGATGAACTAGCTTGCAATCAGCTACAGTAGCTTACAATTCATTCCAAGGGTGTTCAATAGGTTTGAGGTATAGGCCACTCAGTTTCCTCCACACCAGACTTACCAAACCACATCTTTATGGAGCTGGCTTTGTACACAGGGGCACAGCCATATTGAAACAGAAAAATGTCTTTCACAAATGTCACAGGGTTGGAAGCAGCTAAAATATCTTTGTATGATGTAATTAACATTACCCTTCACAGACAGTACCTAAATTCAATAATTGTGTCCAAATAGTGTAAATAAACTATCATTTCATAGCCAGTGATATCTACAACATACAGTTCATGCTTCATTGATGACTAAAATGTAATAGCAACCATGTACAATGAATTCTGGGAAAAGAGCTCTCCCTACAACAATATATGTGATGTCCAATAAGAGACGGCCAATCTCTATCAGAATTGGGGCAAATCTGTAGTGGGTTTAATCTTGTTAATTTGCCGCGTTCATCAAATTGTGGGCTTTTGCATGGGCACAAAGTCAGTTTTAGCTTTTCTCTTTAGCGAGACCCCAAACTTGGAAAGCTATATTTTGCAAGTCTCCATTTCATTTAATAAGTCAGCGTAGACTGTAAAATAAAGCCTATATGCTTTAACAGTAATGCCCTGTACACACGGTCAGACTTTGTTCGGACATTCCGACAACAAAATCCATGGATTTTTTCCGACGGATGTTGGCTCAAACTTGTCTTGCATACACACGGTCACACAAAGTTGTCGGGAAAATCCGATCATTCTGAACGCGGTGACGTAAAACACGTACGTCGGGACTATAAACGGGGCAGTGGCCAATAGCTTTCATCTCTTTATTTATTCTGAGCATGCGTGGCACTTTGTCCGTCGGATTTGTGTACACACGATCGGAATTTCCGACAACGGATTTTGTTGTCGGAAAATTTTATAGCTTGCTCTCAAACTTTGTGTGTCGGAAAATCCGATGGAAAATGTGTGATGGAGCCCACACACGGTCGGAATTTCCGACAACAAGGTCCTATCACACATTTTCCGTCAGAAAATCCGACCGTGTGTACGGGGCATAACAGTAACGTGTCTGTTCTTCAGGAATATTGATCACTTCTTATGTTGGACATCTGACTTTAGCAAATAGTATTGCAGTATGCAAAAACCTTTAAAGAGGACCTGGGGGCTGCCATTGCAGATCACTTTCCCTGGATTTCACTGGCTTCAGTACCTTTTTAATCACTGGCTGGGACAATCATGAAGATTAGAAAGTCTAACAGTCTGATCTGTACACTTGTTCCTTTGGAAAGTATTGAAGTTATTGGATTAACATTACAGTCAGTCTGGTCCAATAGAGCAGTATTTTTCTATGAGCCCTTCTGCAGGGTTGTTTCTAGGCCCCCTTCCTTTCCATTATCAACATCACATCTTTGGCAACCTTCAAGTGCCATCGTATTCATATTCCCTTTTAATGCTTGAAAATGTACAATGCACTCCCACCTACTAAATAACAGTTTTGTTAGCCAATTAGAGGGAAGGAGAGCATAGTATAAAACATACCTCCGGAAAGAGGCTGTACTTAAGTGTGCCTGTTGACTTACAGTGACAGTGGGGTGGGCATTTAGGTATTGTAAGTGTAGCTTACAGATAGAGTTGTTTGTGTAAATGGTTTCTGTAACCATTGTTGCTGTGTCTTTTGGACTGATCTGTAGCTTGTCCCATATTCAGCCTTATCTATTAAAGAATTGAAATTTGTAATGATCTAACGCAGGGGACTCCAAACTTTCTAAACAAAGGTCCAGTTTTTTCCTTCAGACTTTAGGGCCTCCAGACTGTGGCCAGTTGAGGTAGAATATGCCCCAGTGTCAGTGGGTGTAGACAATGTCTCAGGTTTGGTGGTCAGTGGCAGAAAAAAATTTATATAGGGCATGATCATTAGGAGGTGGAATAGTGCCCCATCATTGGTATTAGTGGGAAGAATGGTGTACCAACATTGGTATCAGTGGGAGGAATGGTGCCCCATCTTTGGTATTAATGAGAGGAACAGTGCCCCAACATTGGTGTCAGTAGGAGGAGGTATAGTGCCCCATCATTGGTATTAGTGGGAGGAATGGTGCACCAACATTGGTATCAGTGGGAGGAATGGTGCCCCATCTTTGGTATTAATGGGAGGAACAGTGCCATAACATTCGTGTCAGTAGGAGGAGGTATAGTGCCCCATCATTGGTATCAGTGGGAGGAATAATGCCCCATTATTGGTGTTAGTGGGAGGGATAGTGTTCTTTCACTGGTATCAATGGAAGGAATAGTGCCCCATCATTGTGGAAGTGGAAGGAATAGTGCCCCATCATTGGTGTCAGCAGAAGGAATAGTGCTTTGTATCAGTGTGGGTAACAGTGCCCCAAGGGCCACACACAGGAGAGCAAAGGGCTGTATTCATCCCACAGGCCAAAGTTTGGAGAATAGTGGTCTAAAGAAACCGATTATATGTCATTTTACTGTAGTCAGATCTACTATGAGATGTTTCTGACTGGATGCTTTGAATCATTGCTCGTTGCATGCCATCACTGTACAGCCCACTTGCAATTTACTATTGTAGATAAGTTATGCCCCGTACACACGGTCAGATTTTCCGATGGAAAATGTCTGATCGGAGCGTGTTGTCGGAAATTCTGACCGTGTGTGGGCTCCATTGGACATTTTCCATCGGATTTTCCGACACACAAAGTTGGAGAGCAGGAGAGAAAAATTTTCCGACAACAAAATCCGTTGTCGGAAATTCCGATCGTGTGTACACAAATCCGACGGACAAAGTGCCACGCATGCTCAGAATAAATAAAGAGATGAAAGCTATTGGCCACTGCCCCGTTTATAGTCCCGACGTACGTGTTTTATGTCACCGCGTTTAGAACGATCGGATTTTCCGACAACTTTGTGCGACCGTGTGTAGACAAAACAAGTTTGAGCCAACATCCGTCGGAAAAAATCCTAGGATTTTGTTGTCGGAATGTCTGAACAAAGTCCGACCGTGTGTACACCCTATAACAGGTACACTTTGGCACCCATTAACAGATACCCTTAGAAAGGAAAAATGAAGGAAAATGAGATGTTGCTTGTATTACTTGTTTCATTTTTCTAGAGAGCAAAATTAAACTTGAATGATCGCTATGAACAACACTTCCACATTTGTTTGTTTTGTTTTCTCTTTATAAAAAAGGCACCTTCATTGTCATCTGAATTGCATTTACCTGGTCAGTGCACCAATACCAGATAGATGGGATGGTCATTCCCACCAACACACCAGGCCATGGAAGGTCAGAGGTCACAGGGTCTCGGAATAAATGGAAAGCATCTTCTCTAGGAATGCCACAGCTGCTGTTGCTTGTTCGATTGGATGGGATGGCAGCAAAATACCTTTCCTCCAAAGCACCGAGTCCACCAATTTTTATGAAACCTACATATAAAAGAATGAAATATCAACAAATGGTCTACTCACTGTAACAAGCCTGTAGTAAAATAGAACAATTTAATCTGTAAACATACATCCCAATTTTAAAATAAGAAAAAGGGACACATTTTGGCAAAAATTTTGTAGGCAAAGGACACATCCCTCCCAGTTACATAGACCACAAATAATTAAAATGACTGGTTAGAAAAATGTTTCCTTTTTTTTACCAGTTCCTTTATATTGGCTTTTCAAAATAATGAATGCAATAATTTCAATGTTGGGTGAAACATTTGATATTAAATAATACATGTTTTAATAGAGGGCAATGCATGTATGTATATGTAGCGCTTACCCCCGAAAGAGCGGCTGATTTTAATTGGGTCTTTGCCGTTGCCTCCTTACCTGTATTTCCACCAGACACGGGACTTAGAGTCTGTATTAGGCCTTACGCCCACCAATGTATGCACCAGTCACTTCGTTATGTTTCCAATGCTTTATTGCAAAACTTTTGAAGAAGTAGCAGTAAAGAGATAGAAAGGGAGTTGTAGGAGGGTTCAGATACCTTATGCAGATCACTGAGGAATTTGAGATCCTGAAGACAAACACACCTTCAATCAACAGATCTTTGCCCACCCGGATAGGCCTCTCTCACTGACCTAGCAGCCGGAATGGCGCATGGACGAAAAGTCTCTGCCACAGACTTGAGAAGAACAAAATGTTTGCACGATCCTCTGCCACAGGATTTAGTATTAGGTGAACAGCAAACACAGTACCAGAACCTTTAAGGCGATCCGGCAGTACTGTGCTGTAGGTTGGTTAGGTATAAGTGCGTCCTCCAAGTAAGTTACCAGGCCCTCCCAAGAGACCAGCCTTCATCCTGGCTCTCTCCAGCAAGGGTCCTCCCCTGGATCTCCTCAGCTTGGCTCGGCTTCTTCCTAGCAGGCAAGACAGCCTAAGTACCACCTCTGTGGTGGTAGGCCCCAGACAGACTTCTGGGCCTACTTGTAGTCACATAGCCTCGGGCCAATGTGGCCCAGAGGCAGGAGAAAAGTTACCACATACCTTAGGCCAGGAGGGCCAGGAGGTAAGAGCGAGAAGAAAATGGCTTCTGCCTCTTAAGTACCCTCTCCCAGAATGCACAGCGGTGGACCACCCCCACTGGGCTGTTTCCAAGAAAGAAGAGCACTCAATACACTTCAGCCTGTTGCTCTTCCAACACTGGCCTGTGGTGACAACGACACCTACAGACAACAGTGTGGAACTACACGCAACACAGCCAATGCTGGAACAGAAGCTAATTTAGCCACAGATTAAATCTGAACTATATACAGAACAGATAACCCCCTAAATTTACATGCAAGCGCCTGATCAACAGGAGCAGGGCGCTACATATATATCTGCTCAGGTGTATCCAACTCTCTGTCATTCTATGGGCCAGATGTCTGGGAACCATGTCTGATATTCTTGAACATTTCCCACAGAATGTTCCTGACAATGTATTTACAAGGTAGGTCACCAGGTCTTTCCTCAACCCTCCCCAATTGCTTGTGATAACACATGTGCATAGCCCATTTAGACAAGAACCAATTAACCAACTGCATAATTTTGGAGACTTGGAGGAAACCCAAGCAAGCTCAGTGAGAACAGACCAAAGAGAAGAAAACCCAAGAGGGACAGAGGGATATTTGGGCCCTGTGCGCAAAGGAGCAATGTTGTTTAGTAAGCCACAATACAGTCTCCTAAAAAAGAAAAGGCTGAACGGAGGTTAGGAAACCTTGTCCAATCAATTCCAATCAACTGTAGATCATGGCCCTTCCCTTCTTCACAGTGTTAAGGCCAATACTAGCAACTCTGTTGCTGGAGACAATTTGCCAGTACAGAATAGAAAATTTAACAAAATAGAACACTTAGCTGCTCATAGCACATTGCTATACCACTAACTAAAATGATCAGTAAAGGTGCAAAGGCGTAGCATTTCCTCACCAAAGCAGCTAGCAAAGGGAACAATACTGTAGAAAGAGGTATCTGATTTAATTGCTGGGGAATGCCAAATACCCAAAATTCTCATTAGAAGGTGCTAAGGCACAGTAAGGAAGCATCTTCTTTTGGACTACCCAGCATTCTCCAGGATCTCAGTGGAAGGACGGTGATGTCACCCTCTTCTGGTCACCATGGGGATAAGGTAATTACTGATATTATCAATTTTTTTTCCTGTACAGGTGTTTTTTGACATTGCAGTGAAATAAGATGGGGTTGAGTGCCCTCACTGAATAAGCGAACCATACTATTTAACTGCACAGTATGCCAAAATTTACATGGGCTACATGCCATTCAATGCTGACCTACTAAATAGACAGTGTTGAATGGGCCTGCAAATTCATCACCACAACTACAATAAGGTTTCGGGATTGTTTAACATCAGACAGGGTGAGGAAATCACACATAACACATACTCACTGAAGACCATGAGAATCAGGGCTCCTATGATCATTATGATTGTCTGCAGTGTGTCAGTGTAGATAACTGCTGCCAGACCACCTGAAACACAAACCGGCTGTCACTGCTACATGCAAGAGTAGAATAAATAACAGTAGATATAAGCAGCTCTATAATGCAAGAGATTAGAAAATGAGACTACACTGAGTGGGAGTTAACAGCAGATCAATATGTTGTAATATCACCAATCATAGTCAAACAAGTGGCTGTGAGCAGTGTCCTACCTAGCATAGTTGACACTCGTGGCTGATTATTTTTAACCCTCCCAATGCTGCTCTATACGTCAACATTATTTTCAGCAGTAATCATGAAATAAGATATAGACTAAAAATGGGCAGAAAAAAATGGAAGCAATGAAGATTTTCTTTATACGAATGTTTTATATTTAAAAAAAATGTAGTTTTATTACAATAAAATCTTGGATTGCGAGCATAATTTGTTCCGGAAACATGCTTGTAATCCAATCCAAAGCACTTCATTCCACAACCATTTATTCATAAGTCCTTTGGTTCATAGTCCATACAAAAAGATTATAGCAATGTGAAAATGTCCATTCACAAATGGCAGCCTCCACAAGGGGATTAGAAGCAAAATCCAGAAGGAGCTACAGAGTATAAAAGAGAAGAGAGGCGTCTCTAAGTGTAGCAATACAGTTACTTTTAATGAAGGTACAACATTTAGCAACTCACATGCTTGATGATTAAAACAGACACAGCTAAGTATGTAGACATCCGGGGTAAAGCTGTCCACATAGACCATCCTCCGCGCTGCCAACTCCTACACCGCTGTCAGTCAGCAATTGTGACCGGGAAGACTACCCTGCAGCAGAGCGATCTGAAAGCGAGGCTTGAATCACTTGTGGAGCGCAGCTTGTAAGGGATGACGTCAATGGCGGTGTGGAGGATGGTCAATGTGGACAGCTTTACCCTGGATGCTTGCATACTTAGATGTGCCTCTTTTAATCATCAACCATGTGAGTTGCTAAATGTTGTACTTTCGTTAAATGTAACCATATTGCTACACTTAGAGGCGCCTCTCTTCTTTTTATACTCAGTTGTTACTTGACGCTACTTGTATATCAAGACATCGCTTGTATATCAAGTCAAAGTTTATTTAAAAATTTTGCTTGTCTTGCAAAACGCTTTCAAACCAAGTTACTCTCAAACCAAGGTTGTACTGTATTTATACATAGTGTGTATAACAAAAATCCTCCCCTCCACAGAGAAAACCCTTCCCCAACAAAACATACAGTGGCACCCAGTAAAGCAAGAGAAGTCCTCCTAAGCTTCTCCCTGGCGGTGTCATGTGACACATCCGAGCCTAGAAGGAGCTTAGGTACTGCAGAGGGCAAGTAATGTGGCAATGTGCATCCAGTAGGGTATGTGGTCCTAAAGCACCATCAACATGGCTGTACTTGGAGCAGACCACCTCCTACCCACCTAGTTACACCACTGGTTATGAGAAGCTTCCGACCATTGGGAACATAGTCGTATAATTTATGCCTTCCATAGGTGAGGGACAGCAGGGATCCTGTTTGGAAATTGCTCTCCTGGATCACAACAGGGAATTCTCAGATACCTGATTACTGTAAAAAGGGAGTGGAATGAACTCAAGAGCACTGCAGGTATACCTATATGAAAATCTGAAACCATAAGGTAGGCTGGGCCATTACTGTACATATCCTGGAGGTCTCACAGAAGAGTTGTCAGAAGCCTCCACAAGTAACAGAACAATATTGGATGGTCTCTAGACTCCCTTTCACAGTATGGGGTGCTATCAAGCCACATGGCCCCATTAAAGAACTACTCCAGACAAATAGCATGGAGAAGGGTTAGACTCGCTCTTTGGAGTTTCCCCCTCATTTCCTGTCCTGGTGACAGTAGGACAGGAAGCAATGTAAAAATCTCCAATTAACACATTTTCTAGTACAGAGGAAAAAGAATAAAACATCTGTATAGTTGTTATTTCTGCCTGTGCCTTTTTGTCTCTGTGACCCCCAAACTCTAATTTCTTGCCCTGGTGTCACAAAGCCAGGGGAAAACTAGTGGTTACAGACAAAAAAAAAAACGGACAAAAGTTCTAACCTTAACACTCTTTTCAAAGAAACAAAAAGGTTTTCAACAATTTTACCTCCTCCCCCGGCAGTAACAGATGTAGAACTCACCAGCTACTGTATAGATTGCAGTGATCGCCAGTAATCCAATCACAGCTATATAGAGATCCCAGCGTAGTGCCTGCTGGATAAAAAGGGCCCCGGCATATATATCCACCTGTAGGCGAGGAGATAAAAGTGTGTTAGATCCTGGAGACATGTCAGGGCTCACTACATTCAAGTCATTTCACTCAAATCTATGGTCCTATCACCATCATAACACATGAGATATTCGAATATATTGTATGTTACTGTTTGTTGTTTATTTTTATGAGATATGCATTTTAAGTTATTATCTTAATATTTACCTGGAAGTAAGTTTTAATATAACCCTAATCTTATTTTAATTACAGTATTCAATATACAGATGTGTTAATGCTCCTTGTAGTAGTTGCCGGAGACATTGATTACAAACCCACACTTTGAATGACAATTGCGCGGTCATGCTACAATGTATTATCATTTTTTCCCACAAATAGAGCTTTCTTTTGGTTGTTTTTGATCACCACTGGGTTTTTTTATTTTTCGCTAAACAAATAAAAAAAAGGCAACGTTTTTGAAAAAAAAGTTTTTTTTGTTTCTGTTCTAAAATGTTGTAAATAAGTACGTTTTCTCCTTCACTGACGGGCACTGATTAGGCTGTACTGATGGGCACTGATGAGGTTGCACTGATGAGCACTGATGAGTTGGCACTGATAAGGTGGCACTGATGAGAAGGCACTAATAGGCAGCACTGATAGGCGGCACTGATATGCAGCACTGATAGGTGGCACTGATATACATCACTGATGGGCACTGATAGGTGGCTGATGGGTACTGATAGATGGCACTGATGGGCACTAATGGGCACTAAATGGCGGCATTGACGGGAACTGATAGGTGGCACTGATGGGCACTGATAGATGGCACTGATAGGCAGCGTCTGCCACCCCTCTCTGTCAAGCCCTCCACTGGCTTCCGCTCACCCAACAAATTACATTCAAAATACTAACAACATTTTACAAAGCCACCCACAACTCAGCCCCCACCTACATCACTAACCTTGTCTCAAAATACCAACCTAATCATTCTCTTTGTTCCTCCCAAGACTTTTCCCGAGCCTCTTCCATTCTATGGAACTCCCTACCCCAATCTGTCCAATTATCTCCTACTCTGTTTGCTTTTAAATTGACTCTGAAAACCCTCCACTTCAGAGAAGACTATCCTGCCCACACCTAACAACTATTCTTTTATTTTCTACATCAGCTCATCCCCCACAGCTATTACCTTTGTATCACTTGACCATCCCTCCTAGATTGTAAGCTCTAAGGAGCAGGGTCCTCTGATTCCTCCTGTATTAAATTGTTTTTGTAACTGTACTGTCTGCCCTCATGTTGTAAAGCGCTGCACAAACTGTTGGTGCTATATAAATCCTGTATAATAATAATATAATAATAATAATAATAATAAAAAAGCTAACATAAAGATGATGGGCAGCATAAGAGACCATAATTTGTTGATACATAAGGTTTCAGCACTGGGAGATAGACATGAATAGATTGTGGCATAGAGTTCCTGGCACTGAGAGTCCTGCCCTACCCTCACACTAACCCTTCCTGTACCCCAAACCATCACACTAATCATCCCCAATGTAAACTTACCTCTTATTTGCATACTTATCTCTTCTGTGCCAGGTTCCTTTGTCCCAAGTCCCAATTCTAGAATATACTGTTCCAATTTTTTTCCTTTAATCCTTATAGGGAGATTAGGTGCACCCCTCTGCAACCCTCAGCAGTTAGAGTGTGGTCATACAAATACTGACTTTGCTGATAGATGTACAGTATTTGCATAAAAACTTTTATAGTGTCTCAAGCTGCTCTATACCCACTTTAGCGCAGGAGGGGAGCTGTGCAAAGGTATCTCCGGTGAAAGCAGTCACACAGGCAAGGGATTCCAACCTGGCTGATCACTTTTTTCCTGAGAACACAGGGACTTCAGATCCCTTTAGGTCAGCTGTCTCATGCCAGATGAAAGAACCTTAAAATGAGGCTTCTGGCCAAGCAGAGGGCATTGCAACTTGAAGTGCTTGCAGCCCTAGGCTAATGGGATATAATGGGATACCCCCAACCCTAGTGACATTGCATGCTGGGGCCAAAAGTCCAGAAGCTGCTATTGATAATTTGGTGACATTGGGGCACTTTAAATACAGCAGCTTGCAATTTTTTGTTTGATGGTCCCTTTATAATTATCTGAAAATGCCCTCAGAATGTGTCTTAAATCTTACGGAGATTTTGGTAAATATGTAGATGAACAAGTACAGGATGGCAAGATATATCTGGATCCTCTTTCCTCCAAAACGTTTCTGCAGGTATTCAGGCATGGTGGTCACCTGTAGAGAACAGAAGAATGTCACTGTGCTTCCTCAGATAATGGACAGACCGAGTACATGATGCATTTTGTCTTACCCCAGCGGTAAGGTAGATCGGGAGAAATAACCAGGCCAGGACCAGCACACAGAACAGGCCCTGCAGAAAAAAAAATAATTAGATCTCCACAGACATTGACAAAAACATTCACCTCCTCCAACAAGAAGACCCCTCGTTCCAACATATTTTTTGTAGTTATATATACCCTCCCACTGTAATCAGCAATCAATTTCATTTATAACATGTATTTGTCACACTGGGGTTGATTTACTAAAACTGGAGAGTGCAAAATCTGGTGCAGCTGT
This sequence comes from Lithobates clamitans, assembly GCA_037952925.1. NCBI lineage: Eukaryota > Metazoa > Chordata > Amphibia > Anura > Ranidae > Lithobates > Lithobates clamitans. The sequence continues at coordinate 347,796 of JBBGZY010001567.1, read as the reverse complement.
GCATGGTAGCCAATCAGCTTCTAATTTCAGCTTGTTCAATTAACTACTTACCTATTGGGCACTTATACCCTCTTCTTGCCCAGGCCAATCTTCACCTTTCAGTGCTGTCGCACTTTAAATGACAATTGCACGGTCATGAAACACTGTACCCAGACTACATTTTTATCATTTTTTTTACACAAATAGAGATTTCTTTTGGTGGTATTTAATCGCCACTGGGTTTTTTTTTACCACTGGGGTTTTTTTTTTGGCTAAATAAACAAATAAAGCCCAAAAACTTTGAAGTGAAAACCTTTTTCATAGTTTGTTATTAAATTTTGTGCACCGCTGAGGTGGCACTGATGGGCGCCAATAAGCGGCACTGTTGGGCATTGATTGGCATTGGTAGGCTGCACTGATGGGCATTGTTGAGGCAGCACTGGTGGGCACTGATGTGGCTACAATGATAGGCGGAACTGATAGGCGGCATTGATAGGTGGCACTGATGGGCACTGATAGGTGACACTGATGAGGTGGCACTGATGGGCACTGAGTGGCATCACTGATAGGCACTGATTAGCTGGCAGCACTGGTGGGCACTGATTGGCAGCACTGATGGGCACTGTTGGGACTGCACTGATAATCAGGACACTGATAATCCGTAAATATCAGGGTACATGTCTCTTTTACACAAGCCGATTATCGACTCTCTTTTCCTCTCCTCATGCTGTCAGCATGAGGAAAGAAGGGCTAATAACCAGCTTCTGTTTACCTGATCAGCTGTGATTGGACACAGCTTAGTAAATTGATTGATTTACTAAAAATACAGAGTGCAAAAGCCGGTGCAGCTCTGCATAGAAACCAATCAGCTTCCAGTTTTTTGTCAAAGCTTAACCACTTGCCGACCGCACTATAGCCGCCATCCGGCTATAGTGCGATCAGCAAGTGGTTAAGCTTTGACAAAAAACTGGAAGCTGATTGGGTTCTATGCAGAGCTGCACCCGCTTTTGCACCCTATATTTTTAGTAAATCAACCAATTTACTAAGCTGTACAGCATGTGTTACTTGGCAGAAAGGTCTTTATTTTCCTCCATAACAGTTATTTTCAACTCCCATATGCTGTTTTGGCTGAAGCTAAGTTATTATGACAAATATAACGTAATGCTAAATAAGTATCGAATAAATACACATACAAACGTGCTTGAATAGTAAATACTGTCCAACATGAAAGTGCCTCAATATATATATAAAAAAAAAAGTGTCCGGTGCTCCAAACACTTATAGCATTGTGCATCTCTTCTGTTCTCTTGTGCAAAATCCTCTTCCAGGGATTAAAAAAAACACCACACGTGATCCTCCACCTTCACATCAGAGAACTCACTGAAATTCCATGACCCCTTCTTTACCAATAGGCTTTCCCTGAACCTGCGGCTGTTATGCCGCGTACACACGAGCGGACTTTACGGCAGACTTGGTCCGGCGTACCGGATTTCGTCGGACAATTCAATCGTGTGTGGGCTCCAGCGAACTTTGTTTTCTCAAAAGTTGGACGGACTTAGATTTGAAACATGTTTCAAATCTATCCGACGGACTTGAGTCCGGTCGAAAAGTCCGCTCGTCTGTATGCTAGTTCGACGGACAAAAAGCCACGCTAGGGCAGCTATTGGCTACTGGCTATGAACTTCCTTATTTTAGTCCGGTCGTACGTCACCACGTACGAATTCGTCGGACTTTGGTTGATTGTGTGTAGGCAAGTCCATTCATTCAGAAAGTCCGTCGCAAAGTCCGTCGAAAAGTCCGCCAGGCAAAGTCTGCCGTAAAGTCCGCTCGTGTGTATGCGGCATAAGAATACTTGGCTGTTGGCTGTTTTCAACCAGCTCCTTCAACAACATTTTTTTTTTTTTGGTGAGCCGGGTGGTATCGACAGGACCAACCACGGCTTGAATTTCAGCCAATTCAGCAAGAATCAGCCACAATTCAAGCAGTTTATGGCAGCCCTAAAGCAGAACTAAACTCTCTCAATCAACATGAACTATTTTTAATCCTTATGCTTTAACATTAGTAAATAGACAGGAGGGTATAGTTTATGTTCTTGTTCTAAACTTTTTTTCTTCTTTTCTTCAGTTGCTTCCTGGTTTCTGGCCTAGGCCAAAATGATGTCACGCTGGTGTGGTTACACGTGGTCTGCGGTTGTGAGGCCAGTTGGATGTACTGCCAAATTCTCTAAAACGCCTTTGGAGACGACTTATGGTAGATAAATTAACATTCAATTCAAGGTCAACAGGTCTGGTGGACATTCCTGCAGTCAGCATGCCAATTGCACGTTCCCTCAAAACTTGCAACATCTGTGGCATTGTGCTGTGTGATAAAACTGCACATTTTAGAGTGGCCTTTTATTGTGGCCAGCCTAAGGCTCACCAACACAGATTTAGACAGATTTGTGAACAGTATTTGAGGGAAATAGGCCTTTGAGTACAAAAAAAAAAGTTGTAGATCTTTAAGTTCAGCTCATGATAAATAGGGGCAAACACAAAAGTGTTGCTTTTATAATTTTGCTCAGTGTAGATTTCCCCATACAACTGGCCTGCTGTTTACTTAGAGTGAAGACAAAGATAAAGGAGGAATGTGACGCACATTGCAAACATCTTTATGTTGTAATGCTGGATTGTTGCCATCCTATCCTTGCTTGGCACACTTGACCAGCTGAGCAGGGACAATGACAATGGTCCTGGCATAGGGAAGGGCAGTGAGTGCACTCTACTTACATTCCATTCATAGGCAGTCACAGCTATCCCTGAGGCCGCCCCAGATCCTGCCAAGCCGATGAAGTGACCACTGCCCACATTGCTGGAAAACAAAGAGGCTCCGACCTACAGACAGACACAGCACAGGATTGGATGAAAGTGATTAAAGGAATCGCTAACATTAAAACCAATTTTAGGGTAATTTTACAGCTGCTGTGCTCAACCTACTAGTTGAGAAACCTTGATCTAGCCACTCTTGGTAATGCCTTGAATTGACATCGCAGTCTGCAACTCAGACCTAGCAGCCATGATTATTTTTTTTTTTTTATGGACTTTTCAGTAACTTTACAAGTTATACATTACTAAGCATGTATGCAGTTACCAGTTAGTATATCTGATTTTAGTTCCACTTAAAGTCAATACGTGGTAAGTAATGTGTAAGTGTAATAATAGGTATTTACTACCCCTCACAGAGGTCACGGTGCTTCTCCTTACAATGCCTTTTTTCTGCTTTCCTCTCCAGTAGGACACAACCATGTTTGTTCAGGCATCATTCAGGGTCACCATGTACTTCCTGAACTGAGATGCCAACTCATAGATGACACACGTATGGAAATCTGGTGGCCTGTGCAATTCTTGATTTGCCAGTGTTGCAGCCTTTCACCTTTTGAATTGCTACACATCACAATGTTGCAGCCTGATTACTGAGGAAGAGGAGACTGAGATATGGTTTCCTTCGCCTAAAGCACACCGATTACATCATCTCATCCTACATCAAATGACTGGACTGGAGCTCAATGTTAACTTTTTAGGATACTGCTGAAGTTTAGATATGGCTTTTTTTTGCATAGTTACATCAGACCGGCTTGGACCAAAGTAAGTATGCATGTGCCTCTGCAAATCACTGTAGTAGGAACTTGTTCTACGTTGTGATTGCTGCTAGTTTCTTGGCCCAATGTCCAGCAGCTAGCCTGCCGCATAGCAAACACATGGGCACTATTCAGGAAATACTTTTTTCTGAATTAAGTCAAGGTCTTCTCTAACTGGACAAGGTGGAGAGGCTGGCATTGACGTCATGTTCTCCACCTCGTCCATTCAGAAAAAGCCTTGGATTCATGGCACAAGAATCATATAATAGCGCCGGTCAGTGATTTCAAGATTCCAGAGGGACTGGCCAGGTATGGCACATGTATACCTACATTGGTCCAAGTTGGATCAATGTAACTGCAAAAATACCATGCCTAAATGTCAGCTTTAATACTCCTTTTTCTTACTTTCAATATATATATTACTTTTTATCAAAATGAAGTATATAACCTCAAAACAACAGCAATACATCAAAGGTGCATAAACATAACAAGAGAGGGAAACATTATCCCCAGGTACATGGTCAATACCAACAGATTACATGTGATATAAAAAAAACTGTAATCTGAGCCAATGACTATGGAACAATACACAATGTACACAGCTTGTATTGGATGGGATATAAGGATGGTGGATAGTCAGCTTAGAGCTTCCAACCAAGGACCATAGAAGGTACCAACCACAACCCTGAGTATCGAATTTGGTCAGGATCCTGCCTACCCGTGATAAAGCCAACCTTTATGTATGTACTGTATGTACAAATTAATACATGAGGAAATACGGTTCGCTAATATTTTAGTCATAAGTTTTAAGTCATTATTGATTAGTGAGATCGGTCCGTAATTACTAAATTCCCCAGGGACCTTCAAGGGTTTAGGAGTTACTGTAAAAAACACGGAGTTCAGAGTGGAAGCCAAATTACCCTCAGTTTGCAGAGAGTTAAAAAAGTGGGCCAGGTACGAAAAGAGAGAGGCAGCAAATTTCTTATAGTAAAAGGCAGAAAACCCATCTGGCCCAGGAGCCAAACCCCCCTTTGACCGCTTAATCGCCTCAAGAACTTCCTTGGTAAAGATCGGAGCTTTTAGTCAGTTCTGGTGGGCACCCTTCAGGTTAGGGATAGGTAAGCCCTCCAAGAAGGCTTCCACTTTTTTCCAATCATAGGAGGCACCCAACTGATAGAGCTGAGAATAAAAAGTATGGAATTCTTCCATAATCCTTTGTGGATTTTGCGCCAAACCTCCAGAAGCATTATGCTTGGCAACGCGAAGTTTCGAGCCTTTGGGGTCAACTTAGAAGCTAACATCGGGCTGATTCTATCTTGTGGATATTAAAAGCAAGCACTACTCCACCACAAATTTTCTCAGCAATAGTGGTAAAGGCTAAATTCAGAGCCAGTTTGGTTGACTCAATTCTGGCAAGCATCTCAGAATTAGGTTTTTTTTTTATGGGCTCTACATAAAGATTGTAGTTCTGTATCCAATCTCTCCGGGTCCACCCAATGCTCCCTTAAGTTGAGTGGATATTTTAATGTGCTTTCCTCTAATGGTGGCTTTATGGGCAGCCCACAAAGTGGCGGAGAAAACATAATCCAAATCATTCAACTGGAAATATTCCCATATAGCCCTTGCAAATTCTGTGCACTGCACAGGATAACTAAGGAGCAATTCATTTAATCGGCAATGAAAAGGCCCTTCAGGTCCTCCTGAACTAGAGAGCACCAGACAGACCAAGGAGTGATCAGGCCAGGCAACTTCTCTAATATGAGTATTTTGGACCAAAGATACACTATTACTCTTTTTTTTCTTATACTTAAAGCGGAGTTCCACAAAAAAATGGAACTTCCGCTTTTCGGAACCCTCCCCCCCTCCGGTGTCACATTTGGCACCTTTCAGGGGGGAGGGGGGTGCAGATACCTGTCTAAGACAGGTATTTGCACCCACTTCTGGCATAGACTCCCATGGGAGTCTATGCCTCTTCCCATCCCCACCACGCTGTCTCCTGGGAAACACACAGATCCCAGGAGAGAGCGGGGACCACTTGGGACGCGCAGCGCGACTCGCGCATGCGCAGTAGGGAACCGGGAAGTGAAGCTGCAGCTCTTCACTTCCTGATACCCACACCTAGGATGGTGGCGGCAGCTGCCGAGAACCAAGTGGGTTCTCGGCATCACCTGCCGACATCGCTGGACCCTGGGACAGGTAAGTGGCCATGTATTAAAAGTCAGCAGCTGCAGTATTTGTAGCTGCTGGCTTTTAATATTTTTTTTTTTTGGCGGTGTGGGTGGACCCCCCCTTTAATAGCTGTAGAAGTTATGCGCTTGATGGGGAACTACTCCTTGCAAGCAAAAGTCCAGGCTGGGTTGGCTGGGTCAAAGCAGAAACAGCTATTGGTCATCAAGCCTAGCAAACACTTGAGCATCTTCCCAGCCCCAAAGTGAGCAACCATTTGGAATTACGTACATGTGGACTATAGATCTGCTTGACTTGGGCTTACTGTGATAAAGCAGTGATTGTATCATTTTGATTTTGACGTCTGGCTTCTGATTTCCCCACTTCATCTGCTGCAGTAAAGCATTGTGGCTCAGTAACTAGTCTAATGAAGTGTACATTTTCACTAATCCTCAGATCAGCCAATCTTAAAGTATCTATCACTAAGGGATATTTTAAGAACAAGACGCTAAATTCTGATACTTACAGGCCACCACACCATGTTCCTTCCTGCGAGAAAATAGCCCTTTACTGTGCTCCTTTTTGTGCGCCACATAGACTGTAAGAAAGAAAATCGATGTTAAAGTGTATCTGTGGTCAAAATGTAAAATCATGTATTTATTTTAACATTGCATTTTAATTAATTGCAGGATACTTCTATTAATCTGAAGTTTGTAAACTTACTTAATGAAGATCCCCACACATTTACTTCCTACAATTCTGTGACATCTATTCACTATGCACTGTGAAAAGGCACTGCTGTGTCACACATTTCACAGAGTCTGCCTTCTAAACTACAGAGGTTTTGAGAGGAGGAGTTTTAGGAGACGGAGTCAGTAAAGGAATCACTGCTTGCGGGAAGCAAGATACCATGGGATATGTGGTCCTTTGACATTGAAAGTAAACGGCAGAGAAGAAGCTTCAAAGCATTGTAGGAAATTCAGGAAGTTGTGGAAGGAGATGGCCAGGACACAGGCAGCACTCACAATAAGAAAGGACATTTTTGAAGTAAGCTTCTATTGGATTGTGAGAAATAGTTATTGTTTTATTGCTATTACACTGCTGCTGTGATAAAGTTAAAGTCTATGTTGTGAGCATACAACTTTTTTTAAGAACTCCAGGCAAACACAATTACACAATTTAAATACATATATACGGTATGTGGAATTTTTATCTACCAAAGGATTTGTAACTGTGTTCAGCACCCTTTCAAGTCCCGGACCTTTCTAAGTACTACACTGTCTTTCAGCAATACAGCCCAGTCTTGGACCCTCTTCAGCCTGCGATTGGACAATGAAAGAGAAGCAATACACAGAACAAGTCATCATTTTGCTCTTTACTCCTGTAAGCATTTCCCCCCTAGGCATTGGAGCCCAGATTGGCCATAATGCCCCAGAGCTCACAAGAATTGGGTTTCATAACGCTTGGCGCTTTCCAAGCCAGGAGAAGAGCAGTGCGGGATCAGTAAGTGGGTGAGCATTTAGGGAACAGCATCAGGGATAGGGCACTATTATTATTTTTTTGTCAAAACTGGAATTGGTATTTAAAACAAACCTGTTCAAAGAAAACACTACAGCCTCGTACACACAATGAGAATATCAGACAAATGATCGTCTGTTTTTTTTTTTGCATGCTAGTCTCATATCGAAAACGAATAGGTTAGTAAAGTTACAAAAATTTTGGTAGACAGAATACATCTTAGGAAGTGATGTAATGCAAGGCTCGACAAACCCCAGGTGCCAGGTTGCCATTGTGACCAGAAATTTCGACTTGGCGCCTGGGCTGCCTCCCAAATGCTCCCAACAACCTGCGCTTAGCCCCTGCTATGTATCTGCGCGCTTGCCCATCTGTGGACCCAGGATCAGCACAGTAGGTGCCGCTGGGTAGAGGGGGTGGGGGGGAGGGAGGAGAGCAGACACACATCCGCTCCCCCCCTCCTTTTAGATGACCCAGAAGTGACATGCAACGTCAGTTCCTGGTCCCCGTTGACAGATTTCTCTGCCATCAAGGCCAGGAAAGAATGGAATGCAGTACGATGTGCATTGCATTACATTCAGTGGAGCACAGAGGAGACATGCAGAGTCTTTTATGTAATCTTCAGGCCTACAATGATTTTTTTAAATGTGTGCAAAAAACACAAAACACCTCTGGCAGCGAAAAGGTTAAAGGAGAAATTCACCTTCGGGAACATGTTACATGTCCCCCCCCGTAAGATTTGTTAGTTTAAAAAAAACTGGCTCCTTGGTTTTTAGATGGCTCCTTGATTCAAAGCAAATTTGTGAAGCCCTGATGTAATGTGTTGTATTTTTTTGTAATGTATTCTTTCCAGAGGCGTAACTAGAACCTTCAGGGCCCTGTGCAAGAAACTATGAAGAGCCACCCTAAACCCGAGCCAGAGGCCATTTCCAATGATCCTGGCGCCCTTTACAACCATTGCGGGGCCCTTTATTATGGTCCAGCAGTGTAACCCTTTCACATTTTCTGTAGCCGGCCCCCTTTCTGCCGTCTTGGGCTTTCCCCGCGATGGTGGAACGCCAGGGCCCAGTCGACCTTTGTGACCCTGGTAGCTCCAACACTGCTTCTCAGTAAACAAAAACAGAGTGCCCAGACCCTTGTGCAATGAAACTTTTTATTAAAGCGATTCTTCACTCTAGAAAAAAAAATTAAAAGTCAGTTGCTACAAATGCTGCAGCTGCTGACTTTTAATAAAAGGAACACTTACCTGTCCAGGTACTCACCCGGACTAGCTCTTCACTAGCCTTCAGGTTCCAGGTGATGACATCTTAACTGTGGACACCCAGCTGTGATTCCTTCAAAGCAGGCTGCCCACTGCCCATGCATGAGTTGTGCAGCGCTTTGTGAATGGTCCCGCAGTCCTCAGGGACCTGTGACATGTCCCAGAAGACCCCCCCCCCAAAAAAAAAGACCTGCCAAATGCTCCAGAGGAAGAGGTGGAGGAGAACTTAAAGAAAAACTTCCCCTTTTGGGTGAAATTCTGTTTTAGGGACATTTAAAAAACATATCCAATGCACTCACAAAAAATGCACTTTGTTTCAAGCCCATCAATAATTTTTCACGAGACCCGAGTCTCCTGAGATCCCTTCTGTGCACCGGATGGATGGTCTGTTGGTATGGCTTTCTTTACACTCCCCGAAGCTGGTAACAGACAGGCGGGAGATGACACAGGGAAGGGTGAAGGGGCCGCTCTCCAGACTGTGAGTTCGGCTGTAGCACAGAGTGAGCGACCGGCTATGGTAAAAAGCCAGCGCTGCTCCATACAAACGGCGGATAGCTAGAGGAGGACTGGGGCTGTCAGCTAGCACTGATTGCCTGATATCCTCCAAACAAGCAGGACGGCGGTAGCCCTGAGGAAGCATTCGGCTATTGATCAAAGCCTGTGCTACTCTGTAAAAGTGGTGGAACACCAGGGCCTTGTCACAAATGGGACCTTTGTGGCCTTGGTAGTTCCACCACTGATTCTTTAGTTTCCAAGCATGCGCTGTCTTGGTCACTTGATTTTTTTCATACAAATACAATACTAATTACACGAAAATCATTCATTCTGTTATCTTTCGAGAAAAATGCTTGTGCTTGTCCCTTCGGATATTTTAACGTGAAGTGTCATGATCGGCTCTTGAAAGGTGTGTACTAATGAATAGATTATTGGACGATCACTTGGAATGCATTTTTTCGGCTGATTTTCTCATTGTGTGTACTAGGCATTAGGCCTCTTTATAAACTCTCTCTCTCTCTCTCTTTTTTTTAATGCTTATAGACTAGTCATTAAAAGGATTTATAGGCTTCAAAACCATTTGAGTCTCTAATCTGGAATAAGTATGCAGACCAGAAATTCAATGGAGGCACAAGTTTCCTTTACTTTGGCCACCCTAATGTTTTCTTTGGTATGGGATTCACCTAGAGAAGTTATTTGATCAAAGGATGAATGCAACTTCAACTTCACACAATAGTCTACATTCATTTATAAAGTGGCAAAAGGCCAGAACTCTTTCCGCACCTGTATTGGGCCATACCAGCCACTCCCAACCTAGTACGCTGGACTCAATGAATAGCTGGGATTTAAGCCAAGAATTGTCCTTTAAAGTGTGTCTAAACCCAAAAACAAAAAATGTAACATTGCAGCTTACCAGTCATTAGATGGTAATCGATTAGATTTTATTACTAATCAGTTTTCCTTCATATTTAAGTCTAGGTTCACATTGATGCAGCTGTGGTTGATGCGTTTTTCAGGCACGTTTTGTGTGCATTGTGCATTTTTAAACCTGCGTTTTTGATGCATTTTGCACGTTTTTTTTTCTCTCCTTAAACACACTGTATACAGCTGGTTGCAAAGTAACTGGCCGGGAAGCCAGCCGCCACGCCCTTAACGCTTAATGAGCCATCAGCTGTCAGCGAGGTTCCTCACTGACAGCTGAATGTAAAAAGAAGAATTGCCAGCAAAAAAATTTGGGAAAAAAAACTGCGTGCCCCCCCCCATACCAGGCCCTTTGGTGTTTCTCAGGCTTACAGTTTCCGCCGGCTCACCTGAGAAACAATCTGACGGTATAGCCTTAAAGGACTGGAGCGATGTCATGACTTCCAGTCCAGGGTGGAAGTAAACAATGTTTTTTTTTTTAAAGCAAAAGAACAAAAAAATAGTTTTTTTGATCTTTTGCTTTTAAAGGTAATGAAGAGATTTGGGTTCTTTTTGATTCCATATCTCTCCATAAAGAGGACCTGTCATTCTTATTTCTATCACAAAGAATGATTACGTGCCTTGTAATAGGAATAAAAGTGATCCAAAGAAACAAAAAATATTAACCACTTCCATACAGGGCATTTTCACCCCCTTCCTGCCCAAGCCAATTTTCAGCTTTCAGCGCTGTTGCACTTTGAATAACAATTGCGCGGTCATACCACACTGTACCAAAATTTGTTTTTTATCATTTTTTTCCCCACTAACAGAGCTTTCTTTTGGTGGTATTTGATCACCCCTGCGGTTTTTATTACTTGCGCTATAAACAAAACAAGAGTGACAAGTTTGAAAAAAACACAATATTTACTTTTTGCTATAATAAATATCAAAATTTAAAAAAAAAACAAAAAAACTTTAGGCCGATACGTATTCTTCTACATATTTTTGGTAAAAAATATCGCAATAAGCATATATTTATTGGTTTGCGCAAAAGTTATAGTGCCTACAAAATAAGGGGATAGATTTATAGCATTTTTATTATTATTTTTTTTTTACTAGTAATGGCGGCGATCTGCGATTTTTATCGTGACTGCGATATTGCGGCGGACACATCGGACAATTTTGACACATTTCTGGAACCATTCACATTTATACAGCGATCCGTGCTATAAAAATGCATTGATTACTGTATAAATGTGACTGGCAATGAAGGGGTTAACCAGGAGGGGGCGCTGTAGGTGTTATGTTCCTAGGGAGTGATTCTAACTGTGGGCGGAGGGGACTCACAAGGGGAGGAGACCGACCGTTGTTCCTCTGTACAAGGAACACACTATCGGTCTCCTCCCATCTGACAGGACGTGGATCTGTGTGTTTACACACACAGATCCACGGTCCTGCTCGGTTACCGGGCAATCATGTGTGCCAGGCGGACATCACGGCCGCTAGGCACGTGCATCGGGACCCGAGTGACGCGGCGGGCGCGCGCCCCCTGGGGGGCCTGGATGGCCGTGCCGTCATATGACGGCGGCCCAGGATAACAGTTGCACCGTCCCGCCATCATATGACGGTGGGCGGGCAGCAAGTGGTTAAACAACGGTGTAAAAATAAAAAATAAAATAAATAAGAATAAAAAAAATTTTAAGCGCCCCCATCACTCCGCAGAAGCGAATGCACACATAAGTCGGCCACACATGTAAATGATGTTTGCACCACACATGTGAGGTATCACTGCGATCATTAAAGGTAAAGCAATAATTCGAACACTAGACCTCCTCTGTAATTCTAAACAGGTAACTTGTAAAGGCGTGTAAAGTGTCGCCAATGGAAATTTTTAAGTACCGAAGTTTGTCGCCATTCCACAAGCGTGCACAATTTTAAAGCATGACATGTTAGGTAACTATTTACTTGGCATAACATCATCTTTCATACTATACAAAAAATTGGGGTATAGATATATATAGATATATATATTTATGGTCGGAGCCCTATAACTGGGAGAGATGTGAACCACATAAACACGCCACAAGATTAACGGCATAAAGTAGACCTGAAGTGTGCCCTGGTCGGCTGGACGGTATGCTTAAAAGGGGGCATACCCAAGATAAGTAATACATGATTGTGGAAGAAATGTACTGAGAAGTGCCCTGAAAAAGGGGAATTGGAGGGATGGTATCACAAACCGGAACCGACAAGGACCACGGGTGAGTGGTGTGCTTTAAATACCCCCCTGGGTTCCTTTCATAATTTCAGGCCACCATACTGGCCTTCTTTTATATATGATGTTTGGGGGTTATAATGATTTAAACTTGTAAACAAAAAGTGCAAGAAAAGGCTTGGTCTTCAAGTAGTTGCATTACCCACATTAAGGTAAAGAATTCCCCAATACTACTTGTTTTCCCCCCATCCTTACACAGTTACCTGGATCCTCTCATCAATCCAGCACTGTCCTGGCTGCAGTCCCTCTCTCTCCTCATCCTAGACTTACAAGAGCCATTTCTCCTGCTGCTGTCAACACCTCTGAGGAGTGAAATAGGGCGGGGCATTCCTGTGCTGCATTTGACCCGAAATAGGAAAATAATTTAAAACATTAGAGTTTCTTCTTTTGCTTTGTTAATAGTCCCATTTTTAGATGTATGTGACACCCATTTTACAATTTTCTTTATAGTCCCTGAGGCCATTCAGTGCGGAGCAAAAGATAAAGTATGTTATACACTTCTCTATCATCCTTCTTTAGAAGCAGTCTTGTAGTATTCAGATTATGAACCAACAGAAGTCATCCCAGATCAAATTCATATAAGAGTCCAAAACAGGGAAAACATAGACTTACTGCTTGTAAGGAATCAGATGGTGCAGAATTATGCCAGTAAAGTGGATGCAACAAACCAAGCAGAAAGTTTAAAAGAGAAGTATGGGGTTTCAAAAAAAAAAATGTATACTCACCTAGGTGGATGCAGCAGCGATCTGATTCTGCATCTGTCCCTCGCTGCCTCTACACTGAGAACTGAGCGATCAAACACCGCTGATCGCTCAGTTCTCCCCTCTACTCTGAGCAGAGACTGGTGACTGTCAGTGACCTGCTCTCTGGTTTGGCCTTTCAGCACTCACTGGAGTGCTGTGCTGTGGAGCCTCGCAGAGGCTGAGCCAGCTGCCGGTCCAGGCATCTGGGTGGATCCCGACTGTTAGGTCGGGATCAATTAAGGGCCTGGACCGGCTGAGTGACTTCAGCTGACAGCAGACTTTAGCTCCCTGTCGGCTGAAGACAGGTCACAGGAGTGTAGAACGAAAAAGCACTCCTATGATCCATAGCAGAAATATGGCCAAAAAAAGCTTTGGCCCTACTTCTCCTTGAAGAGTTATCTGGCTTTTGCCTCCCTGAATCCATTTCAACACCTGCAAACATTACTGAACCTTGATAAAAGGTAGAGCATGTTTTGATCTGAAACGCGCTGGTTGATTTTTGAATCATTATGAATGTTTAGAACTTCTTTATGAATTTGGATTTGTGCTTCTTTTTCTGGCTCAATGAGTGACGTTCCTGGGGACTCATAGGACGGTAGCCCTGGCCAGTGAGCTCTTCAAATGACTTTCTTTTTCCCTTTACTACTTATTGAAGTCCCAGCACCTCATGGATGTATCCATTTTAATTTTTGCAGTATAGCAGCTCTGAAGTGAGATAGTGATCCAGATGGTACACAAGGTGTATGCTAAGCAGGCACTGAGCCCTATCACATGCTGTGATCATCTAAAATAATAAATATACCAGATAAAGGAGACTTTTGTTACGACAGACAGACGATGGTGAAGCAATCCTTGTCCTATATATTTTTCATGTATTGTCATCAGGGCAGCCATCAGAAATTTTGGGGCCCCTTACACAGCTTTAGGCCTGGGCCCCCAACATTCTCCAGGGCCCGCCCACTGGTCGTCCCACCGAATCCGCACACAGTCCATCCCGACAAGTCCTTCGGTGCACCCACTTTTATTTTAACACTCTTACACCTTTGGAGACTGGAGGGATGGATGGTGCTGGGCATGGGTGGCGATGTGTTGTAGAGACTGGGGGGATGGATGGTGCTGGGCGTAGGTGGTGATGCGTTGTGGAGACTGGAGGGATGGATGGTGCTGGGCGTGGGTGGCGATTTGTTGTAGAGACTGGAGGGATGGATGGTGCTGGGCGTGGGTGGCGATGCGTTGTAGAGACTGGAGGAATGGATGGTGCTGGGCGTGGGTGGCGATGCGTTGTGGAGACTGGAGGGATGGATGGTGCTGGGCGAAGGTGGCGATGCGTTGTGGAGACTGGAGGGATGGATGGTGCTGGGCGTGGGTGGCGATGTGTTGTAGAGACTGGAGGGATGGATGGTGCTGGGCGTGGTTGGCGATGCATTGTGGAGACTGGAGGGATGGATGGTGCTGGGCGTAGGTGGCGATGCGTTGTGGAGACTGGAGGGATGGACGGTGCTGGGCGTGGGTGGCGATGCGTTGTAGAGACTGGAGAAATGGATGGTGCTGAGCGTGGTTGGCGATGCATTGTGGAGACTGGAGGGATGGATCGCGCTGGGCGTGTGTGGCAATGCGTTGTAGAGACTGAAGGGATGGATGGTACTGGGCGTGGGTGGCGATGCGTTGTGGAGACTGGAGGGATGGATGGTGCTGGGCGTGGGTGGCGATGCGTTGTGGAGACTGGAGGGATGGATGGTGCTGGGCATAGTGGCGACGCGTTGTGGAGACTGGAGGGATGGAGTAGATGCTGGGTAGGGATGAAGATGATTGAGTTGCATTGTGAAAATAGATGAGGATGACTCTGGGTGGGGATGAGAGTTACATAGTGAAGAGGCTCTCCAAAATGTAACTCTTATCTCCCCCCAGTGTCATCCATTTTCAAAATGCAAATCAATTATACCAGCTTGTCAGCCTCAGGGTGTCCCCTCCAAGAAGGAGATAAATAAAGTCCAAATAAAATCTACAGGCAGCACAGTGGGCACAGTCAGCAGCACACATTACATGTTTGCAACTTACCCTCCATGCTGCACTCTCGGATCTCTCTGCATGCCCCTGTTATTGCTGTGTCCACGTGCAACGTCGACGAGCTGGCCACTCCCCCTGCCCCTGTGCCGGCCAATCACATTGCAAGCAAACCCAGCAGCAGCCAGCAGGCTCTGCCTCAAGCAGGGAATGAATGAGAAGCGAGTGAGCGCTGGCCACGATCACCTGCTGCTGGGGATGTTGCCAGTCTGAAAGATGGCGTCAGCTGGTGCTCGGCTAGCGGGCTTGTTAAATTTCATTACTGTGTGCAGAATACTTAAAATAGCCACAGCCAGTGGGGGGGGGGGGGGGTCGACGACTTGGGAGGGGCAGGTGAAAGTGAAAGTAGGCGCGTAGGCTTGTCTTGTTTATGCTTGTTGGTACCAGATGAATTTCATGTTCTGCTGTAGTGGGGAGCGGGCCCTGGCTGGCTGGGCCCCTACGGACACTTGGACCCCTTACATGAGTACTGCTTGTACCCCCCTGATGGCGGCTCTGAATGTCATTATGATAGTAGAGTCACTACAGAATAATGCTGGCCATACACGGTTCGAATTTTGAAAGAATTTTCTTTCGAAAATTGTATCTAAGAGTTTTCGGACTAATTTCGCACCATTAGTTGGCTGCAGCAACGACCGATTTTCGTGCGGCAATCAAATTTGAGGAATCGGACATGTTGGAAATTTTTAGAAAAAGGATTTTCTTATCAATGATGGGAGAATCATGCGAGAAATGTAATAAGAAAAGAAAATTTACGGAGAGAAAAGAAGATTCCCAGCCACGAAAATCCTTTTCTGTAGCAACATGAGGTGAAATTGCAGGCTTGGTCGGCCGAATTTCGAAAATCAATGGTGACACCATCAGATCACGAAAAAACGAACTTTCTGATTTTGAAAAGAAAATTTGTTAGAAATTCGACAATGTATGGCCTGCTTAAGATCTGCAATCTGACTGGGGAATTCCCCTCTATGTAAATATCCCTTCTATACAGACACACCATTCAACAAAGAACTCCTATCCTGTACTTACCCATAGTCCAACTGCCATGACAAACACAAAGTAAAGGACTAGCACCACGATGTCCACCACCTCCAGAGATGCCTTTGTGGAGTTCTTATTGCTGGACATCTTGGTCTTTCTGCTTTTCCAAGGTGCAGGATAGGCCGACTCTGCAAGACATGTGAATGGAGACAGTTCATGATTGCTCTCAGCAGGTACAAGCTGATGGTGACAATTTAAAATAATATTATCTTTTGGTGAAGCAATACAAGATGAAAGTAGGTCGATAGGTGTGACTGAGACGATTACATCATGAGCTTATTGCTGTTTATAAATGAAGCCAGGACAATGTTGTGAAAGTATGAAGAAAATGATTCACTGTGTTTTATGACAGCAGCAATGTAACGAGATATAAAGTTTACTGTTCAATGGGGCCAAATATTCAAAGTACAGTAAAACCTTGAATTGCGAGCATAATTTGTTCCGGAAACATGCTTGTAATCCAAAGCACTTATATATCAAAGCAAATTTCCCTATAAGAAATAATGGAAACTCAGACGATTCGTTCCACAACCATTTATTCATAAGTCCTTCAGTTTATAGTCCATATAAAAAGATTATAGCAATGTGATCAGGTTGTGTAACCATAAAATGTCCATCCACAAATGGAAGCCTCCACAAGGGGATTAGAAGCAAAATCCATCAGGAGCTACAGAGTATAAAAGAGAAGAGAGGCGCCTCTAAGTGTAGCAATATGGTTACATGTAATGAAGGTACAACCACAGGCGTGCACAGGGGGTTTGCCGGGTGTGCCTGGGCACACCCTAATCACCCTGTGTGGTGCAGGTTTCCCCTACTGATAGTTCACTAAAGCCCCTAAACAGGGCTCCTAAAATAAATTGTAAAAAAAATAAAAAATAAAAATAAAAACCTACTGACACCATCCACTGCCCTACTGAAACCAACCTCTGCCCTACTGACAAATCCCCTGCTCTACTAACACTGTCCATGTTTTATTACATTTGAGGTGCACACCCTAATGCAATAGGCTGCGCACACCTATGGGTACAACATTTAGCAACTCACATGGTTGATGATTAAAAGAGGCACATCTAAGTATGCAGATATCCGGGGTAAAGCTGACCACATAGATCGTCCTCCACACCGCCGGCTCTCACCGCTGTCAGTCTGCAATCGTGACCGGGAAGACTACCCTGCAGTAGAGCGATTTGAAAGCGAGGCTTGGAGAGCTTGTGGAGCGCAGGGTGGAAGGGACGACGTCGATGGCGGTGCGGAGGACGGTCTATGTGGACATCTTTACCCCCGATGTCTGCATACTTAGATGTGTCTGTTTTAATCATCAACCATGTGAGTTGCTAAATGTTTTACCTTCATTACATGTAACCAAATTGCTACACTTATGCCGCGTACACACGATCGAAATTTTGGCCAGCAAAAGACCGATGAGAACTTTTCGTCGGAAAATGCCACCGTGTGTATGCTCCATCGGTCTTTTGCTTGCCGAATTCCAGCCAGCAAAAGATTGAGAGCATGTTCCTAATTTTTCGGTCGGAAAAAGTTCCTAACCGAAAATGCGATTGTCTGTGGCAATTCCGAAGCGCAAAATTTCTACGCATGCTCGGAAACAATGCAACGTCACCGCGTTCTTGACGGTCGAAAGTTCAGCAAACTTTGGTGTGACTGTGTGTATGCAAGCCAAGCTTGAGCGGAATCCCGTTGGAAAAGCCATCATATCTTTTTCTGACGAGAAGTCCGATCGTGTGTACGCGGCATTAGAGGCGCCTCTCTTCTCTTTTATACTCTGTTGTGACATGATGCTAATTGTATATCAAGACATCGTTTGTATATCAAGTCAAAATGTATTAAAAAAATGTTGCTTGTCTTGCAAAACGCTCTCAGACCAAGTTACTCTCAAGCCAAAGTTTTACTGTACTCAACTTTATTGGGTTTAATTAACCACTTTACATCTGGGAAAATTTTTAATTGTCCCACACACATGTTAAAATCTGAATTTTGTTGCTGGAAAATTACTTAGAACCCCAAACATGATATATTTTCTGAAAGCAGAGGCCCCGGAGAATCAAATGGTGGTTTTTTCAAATCCAAAATGAAAAAAAAAAAAAGTTTTGCCTTTAGTTCTAATTTAAGAGAAGTAAAAAAAAAAAATTAAAGTGTTAAATGTCCTAAATGTTGTTTCAATATATATTTTGCAATGATATATGTGATATACACTCATCGCCACTTTACTAGGTACACCTTGCTAGTACCGGGTCGGACCCCCTTTTGCCTTCAGAACTGCCTTAATTCTTCATGGCATAATTCAACAAGGTGTTGGAAACATCCCTCAGAGATTTTGGTCCATATTTACATGATAGCATCACGCAGTTGCTGCAGATTTGTCGGCTGCACATCCATGATGCGAATCTCTCGTTCCACCACATCTCAAAGGTGCTCTATTAGATTGAGATCTGGTGAGTGTGGAGGCCATTGGAGTACAGTGACCTCATTGTCATGTTGAAGAAACCAGTGGTGAGAAGATTTGAGCTTTGTGACATGGTGCATTATCCTGCTGGAAGGAGCCATCAGAAGATGGGTACACTGTAGTAATAAAGGGATGGACATGGTCAGCAACAATACTCAGGTAGGCCGTGGTGTTTAAACAATGCTCAATTAGTACCAAGAGGCCCAAAGTGTGCCAAGAAAATATCCCCCCCACACCTTTACATCACCACCACCCTGAACCGTTGATACAAGGCAGGATGGATCCATGCTTTCATGATGTTTACATCAAATTCTGACCCTACCATCTGAATGTCACAGCTGAAATCCAGACTCATCAGACCAGGCAACATTTCTCCAATCTTCTATTGTCCAATTTTGGTGATCCTGTGTGAATTGTAGCCTCAGTTTCCTGTTCTTAGCTGACAGGAGTGGCACCCGGTGTGGTCTTCTGCTGCTGTAGACCATCTGCTTAAAGGGTCCAAGTGTTGTGCATTCAGAGATGGTATTCTGCATACCTCGGTTGTAACGAGTGGTTATTTGAGTTACTGTTACCTTTCTATCATCTCATTGTCTGCCCATTCTATTCTGACCTCTGACATCAACAAGGCATTTTCCTTCACACAACTGCTGCTCACTGGATATTTTCTCTTTTTCGGACCATTCTCTGTAATCCCTAGAGATGGTTGTGTGTGAAAATTACAGGAGATCAGCAGTTTTTGAAATAGACCAGCCCGTCTGGGACCAACAACCATGGCATGTTCAAAGTGACTTAAATCCCCTTTCTTCCCCATTCTAATGCTCCGTTTAAACTTCAGCAAGTCGTCTTTACTACATCTAGATGCCTAAATGGATTGAGTTGCTGCCATGTGATTGGCTGATTAGCAATTTGTGTTACCAAGCAATTGAACTTGGCCGGTGAGTGTATATTTTGCAATCATTTATGTGCACGTGAGCAGCAGTATTTGCTTGTAACCATTTGCATGCTTTGCTTACTGCTGAACTGTATAGAACATTCAATAATGATTGTGCTTTCCTGTTCCTCTAATGTCAGTGAAAGTACATCTGTCATCTTAGATGATTCATTGGAGTCATTGGACACAATACAATAAATGCTGTATAATGTCATTTAATTTATGATACATTCATGCCACCTGATCTAACCAGCATGGCAGAAAGGTAACAGTTATTCCAAACAACTTTTATTAACATAAGCAAGCCAACAAATCAGTAATCATTTTTCTTTACCCCGGCTGCTCATCAACTAATAAATAAAGCTCATTTTTTGTATCTTTTTTTTCTATTGTATCCTATTACTTTTATCTTTTTGACATTTAACTTTTTTAAATTGTATTTTAGTTTTTGGATAGTGTAGCTAATAGATGAAAACCCTGTCAATTTTTTTTTTTTTTTTTGCTGTCTGTGTCCCCACTAGAAAGATGCACCCTCTCAGCAAAAGTGATGAGGGCAAATGGGGACACCTGTTTTAATGACAGCCTTCTAAAGCCTCGTACACACGATCGGATTGTTGGCCAACAAAACCGTAGAATTTTGTCCGTAGGGCGTTGGCCCAAACTTGTCTTGCATACACATGGCCACACAACTGTTGGCCAACAATTACAAACATAGTGACGTACTAGGTTTGTTTTTCAGCTCTTTAGCGCCACCCTTTGGGCTCCTTCTGCTAATTTCGTGTTAGTAGAAGTTTGGTGAGTGTTGATTCACACTTTTCATTTCACACTTTTTCATTTCGCACTTTTCATTTTGCGCTTTTCTGTTCATTTCTGAACGGCTGTTCGTCAACCAGCCATGTTGCGGAATCGGAGGAGATAACATGTTATTTATTATTGGCCTTGGAGTTATTGCTTTGACATTATTATTTTGGTTGAATAATGATTTGATTTGGTATATTTTCTATATTTTTGGATGCATAGAATGTACTTTTTGGTTAAGTTCTATTGGCAGATAGCATGTCCAATTTTCTTTTTTTTCTTTTTTTAATGCACAATAAAAAAATTGTGTAGAATAATACGTGGCTATGTGTTTTACTTCAAATGACAGTTTGGGAGTAGGCAGTTACATTTAAAAAAATGCAATGTAAAATTGACAAGGGACACCAACATAGTTGTATCTTTGATCCTAAAAACTTCAGGATAATGGTAATGGCAAACTCCAGGCAGTGAGTTAGTGTCTACTGGGGCATGCCCCAGTAGAAGACCTATGGGTCGAAACGCGTCGGGCTTCCACACCATCTCCGAAGTTGCCCTATACTACATTTGTGATCACTGTTTTTACTTGTACCGTTTTTTTAGCAATAAAAGACATCCTTTTTTATCTGCACCATGGAGGGGCTTTATTTTTCTCTTTGCATAAAAGAAATGAGTGCCTGAACTCCATCTTATGCGGTGCATTCCAGTCAACATCTTTTCACCTACATCCATTGAGAATACTCATCCGGCTACCAGGTCAACTTGGTGGACCATTCACCTGCTCATCTAGACCGTCTGGATATCGCTACGCACGCCCAGGGTGGCACCATGCCTTCATGAGTCCATGTCTGAGACAGGGGAGTCCACTGGATCTGGTAAGAGTTTACGCCTACCATTATCTGTTCAGATGCCATTGAAAAGAGAGGAGGTGTCTACGGAGTGATTTTTCCAAAACCCCCGCAAGTCTCCTTTCAACATTCAGAATATCCACCATTGCTGTGAGACTTTGTTTATGCTTATTTTGCAGAGACTCTGGTCTTTATATATTTATATATATTTTTGTTTGTTTTTCATTTACTTTCCTTCACAGATTGTCATCCTTGCATGCTATTTTCACATCACTCTGTGGATAGGTATTGGCCCTTTGGACTAATACATATTTATTATCGTATGCGCTACATTTTTTTCATTTCCAAAAGCAGTACTGCTAGTTTTGCGAGACAACACTCGCAACCCGAGTTAGGATTTTTAGAAATACAGTGCTCGTATTGCGAAACGATCGTTAACCGCGTTACTCGCAATCCGAGGTTCCACTGTATTTGTAAAGCTGATTTTTTTTTTTTTTTTGACATGTTAATATTTGTAAAATATACGAAGTGGCCCTCATAATGAAAAGTTTGGAGACCCCTGACTAGAGTGACACTTTAATCCTGATAGCCGGGAGGGAATTGTGCAACTCTCTGCCAACCAAACACATTTTCTCTCTTATATTCAGACAATTTAAATCCAAATGATTCAGTGTTTTCATATGTGTGTGTCGGGGTCGCAGAGCTCCCCTTAGTAGTACACAGTAACAATGTGATGACAGCTGTTACAGTTTAAACTAATTGCTTCTTATTAAAATAGTCCTGAACTGAAAAAGTTAACAACTTCAATATTATTATTATTTAAGGTACTTGTATAGCGCTGTCAATTTTATGCAGCGCTTTACATATATACATTGTACATTCACATCAGTCCCTTCACTCAAGGAGCTTACAATCTAAGGTCCCTAACTCACATTCATATTCTAGGGGCAATTTAGACAGAAGTCAACCTACCAGCATATCTTTGGAGTGTGGGAGAAAACTGGAGTACCCGGAGGAAACCCACGCAGGCACAGGGAGAACATGCAAACTAGTTAGTGTCATGGTTGGGATTCGAACCAGCGACCCTTTTTACTGCTAGGCGCCGATACCCAATACCGGGCACTTTCACCGCCTTCCTGCCCAAGCCAATTTTCAGCTTTCAGCGCTGTCACACTTTAAATGACAATTGCACGGTCATGCAACACTGTGCCCATATGACATTTTTATCATTAGAGCTTTCTTTGGTGGTATTTGATCACCACTGGGTTTTTTATTTTTTGCTAAACAAATAAAAAAAGACAGAGAATTAAAAAAATAAAAAAGTTTTCTTAGTTTCTGTTACAAAATTTGGTAAATAAGTAATTTTTCTACTTTGCTGATGTGCACTGATGAGGCTGCACTAATAAGAACACATGAGGTGGCACTAATGAGGCTGCACTGATGGGTACTGCTGGCAGCACTGATATGCGGCACTGATGGGCAGCCTTAATGGGCACTGATAGATGGCAATGATGGGCACTGATGAGGGGGCACTGATGAGGCAGCACTGATGAGGAGGCACTAATATGCAGCACTGATAGGTGCCAAAGATATAGAGCACTTATGAGCACTAGGTTGCCACATCATCCCTTTAATCCAGGACACATATTAATTACACAGGTTCTGTGGCTGATTAAGGTGGTAATTAAACTCACTTGGTGCCTTATCTGCATTCAATCAGCCTCAGAACCTGTGTAATTCATATGTGTCTTGGATTAAAGGGATGAGGTGGCAACCGTAGCACTAATAGGCAGCACTGATGGGCACTGATGGGCACTGATAGAAGGCAATGATGGGCTCTGATAAGCAGCACTGATCGGCACTGATGAGGAGGCACTGACAGGCATAACTGATGGGCTCTAAAAGGCAGCACCGATGGGCACAGGTAGACATCACTGGTGGACACTGGCAGGCATCAATGCACTAATTATCAGTGCAGATCCCCCCTGTCAGGAAAGTCCCTTATCGGCTCTCCTCTACTCACACGATGTCAGCATGAGTAAAGGAATGCCGATAACTGCCGATAACTGGCACTTCCTATTTACACTGTAAACAACTGTGATTGGACACATCTGATCACATGGTAAAGAGTCTACGTCATAGGCTCTTTACCGTGATGGGAGATGTGGTGTCTCCGTGCCACACACCACACCTCTGATCGCCTCGCTGCACTCCCGGGGGCACACACGAGTGGCTTGTTCTGAAGGCCGTCATATGATGTCCAGTCAGAACAATAAAACCCTCCCGGCCGTAATTTTGCTATAAGCCGGGCGGGAAGGTGTTAAGATTGGCTAAATTATACTGAACATCTAGAAACATTACTTGTGCCTAAGCAGAAATCGAATCTAATCATTTGGTTTCTGCTTACATTTCTTGGGCACACTTTCCATAGGCCTTCTCTAAAGGAAACCAATGCTGAGGAAAACAAGGGGCTGGGACAAGTATTAAAGTCATCATATCGGCATTGTAGCCAGGCAATCACTATCATTTTGAGGAGATTTACTTACCACAGCAATATTGCAAAAGCCTCTACTTAACATTTCATTATTCAAGAATACCAGTGGATGTGACAGGAAGATTACGGAAAGCTCTTTGTTTACTTGCACAGCTGATATTGCACGTAGGCGGCATAGAATGAACCTACCAGTAATGTGTCATTTGCATTAACGTCATAGTTCTACTTCAGTGTCAACAGTGCATGTTTTTCAGACTTTCAGCTTTTTTTGACGACAAACACTTTTTTAC
This sequence comes from Lithobates clamitans, assembly GCA_037952925.1. Classification (NCBI taxonomy): domain Eukaryota; kingdom Metazoa; phylum Chordata; class Amphibia; order Anura; family Ranidae; genus Lithobates; species Lithobates clamitans. Next base: position 323,925 of record JBBGZY010001567.1, on the reverse strand, counting down.
CCATTTTTTTTTATAAGAGGTCTAGAAAACATGCACTTTTGTGGGCCATTAGGACTGGAGTTAAAAAAAAAAAAAAAAAAATCAGGGTGACCCCTCTTCATAGACATGAACTGGAATGTTCAGCTGAGCCAAGCGTTCATATTTGTGTCAATAGCCAAAGAGAGCCAGATCATATCTGCATGTAGGACTAAGCTTTAATGTAACCATCCAGCTTATTACTGGAAATGTGGACACCTGCATGGAGTATGTGAGACAGAGACCTTACATAGTAAGCTCCTTGAGGGCAGGGACTGATGTACAATATGTAAAGTGTCTTTATGGACCTTGCTTTGTGCACTGGTGTGCAGTCATGTTGGAATAGGAAGGGGCCATCCCCAAACTGTTCCCACAAAGTTTGGAGCATGTGGATGTCCAAAATGTCTTGGTATGCTGATGCCTTAAGAGTTCCCTTCACTGGAACTAAGGGACCAGGCCCAACCCCTGAGAAACAACCCCACACCATAATTCCCCCTCCACCAAATGATTTGGACCAGTGCACAAAGCAAGGTCCATAAAGACATGGATGAGCGAGTTTGGGGTGGAAGAACTTGACTGGCCTGCAGAGAGTCCTGACCTCAACCCAATAGAACACCTTTAAGATGAATTAGAACAGAGACCGCAAGCCAGTCCAACATCAGTGCCTGACCTCACAAATGCACTTCTGGAAGAATGGCCAAACATTCCCATAGACACACTCCTAAACCTTGTGGACAGCCTTCCCAGAAGAGTTGAAGCTGTTATAGCTGCAAAGGGTGGGCCAACTCAATATTGAACCCTATGGACTAAGACTGGGATGCCATTAAAGTTCATGTGTGTGTGTAAAGGCTGGCGTCCCAATACTTTCTGACAATATAATGTACACTGATACCTCGGTTCAAGAACTTAATTTGTGAAGCAACTCTGGTCGCAAAACCGAATTGGTTGCGAATTGGTTGGCAAATTTTCCCATAGGGTTTAATTAAAATCAGGTTTCTTGTATATATAAAAAAAATATGAAATGTATGTACAAAAAAAGCATTTTAAACATATATTACATGCGGTCCTTTACATTAAGCTGACTTCTTTCATGTATACATCTAAAAAGAAAAGAAAAGAAAAAAGAAAAAGAAAAGAAAAAAAAACAACTATAACTCCTCTTTAATCCTTGTTTGAAACAATCCCAAACCCCAATTTAAATGACTAATCTAGGGGCCAGAAAATAGCGCTGTGCATCCAGGAAAAGATCATCTGAGGGCATCATAAAGTTGTAGAATTCATATGAACTGTTTTTCCATGATTCCCAATCAAGTGAGCCCACCCTCAATGTAATCAGGGGGCAGAAACCCCAATCTGAGTGGACTGGTTCTCCTAAGACTCTCATCCTTCACTGCTCTTCTCAGTATGAATGTGTCAGAGCAGGGAAGATGGCCGCGGCTCGTGTTCATGAACCGAAGCGGAGTTCACGTACTGAAGCAAATATTTGTGAACTCTTCTGTTCACGAACTGAGGTATCACTGTATCTGTAATAAATAACTAGAACCGCTGTGCGTCCCCATTCCCTGGTTCAGGGATGAATCAGGGCCGACTCTGCCAGAATTCAGCCCTGAAATGGAGCTAAAGATGCACAGCGTTTCTGTGAAGTGCGCTCCACAGCTGTCCCGGAGATATGTGAACCATAGAGAGCTGGTCACATTCTCCTACTATACAAATTGGATGCGGGGAAACCAGCATCCAATTCGCATAGGTGTGAACCCAGCTTTAACCACTTGAGATCCGCACTATAGTCGAAAGACAGCTACAGTGCGAACCTGCTTTGCCAGGACTATGTCCATTGACGTAGTCTCGTGCACACGCGGCCCCCTGCAGAGCGTGCGCTGAGCGCTCTGTGATCAGTGAGTCTATGAGACTCGCCTGATCACAGATCGAAGTAAGGGATCGATCCCAACCACTTACCACATGATCAGCTGTCAGCCAATGACAGCTGATCATGTGATGTCAACAGAGCCGGTAATCGGCTATTTTTTCTCCCCACGCTGACAGCGTGAGGAGGAAAAAAAAGCCGATCACCGGCGGCCGTGAGAGGGACATCAATGCCGATCACGGCAAGCTGATAAAGATCCACAGTGCCCACCAGTGCCCCCTGCCAGTGCCACCTAGCAATAGGCAGCAGTGCCGCCTACCAGTGCCCACCAGCGCCACCCATCAGTGCCCACAGTGCCACCCATCAGTGCCCACAGTGCCACCCATCAGTACCCACAATCAGTGCCTTAACAACAGTGCTGCACATCAGTGCCACCTATCAGTGCCCATCAGTGTCACCTACCAGTGCCCATAAGTGACCATCAGTGCCGCCCATCAGTGCCCATCAGTGCCACCCATCAGTGCCGCCCATCAGTGCCCATCAATGCTGCCCATCAGTGGCCACCTATCAGTGGAACCCATCAGTGCCACCCATCTGTGCCACCCATCCGTGCCACCCATCAGTGGCGCCTTATCTGTGCCCATCAGTACTGCCTTATCTGTCCCCATCAGTGCCACCTTATCTGTGCCTATCAGTGCCACCTTAACTGTGCCCATCAGTGCCACCTTAACTGTGCCTATCCATGCCCATCAGTGCAGCCTATCAGTGCCCACCAGTGCCGCCTCATCAGCGCATATCAATGAAGAAGAAAAATTACCTGTTTGCAAAATTTTATAACAAACTATGAAGCATGATTTTTTTTTTTTCAAAATTTTCCATCTTTTTTTGTTTGTTTAGCAAAAAATAAAAATCCCAGCTGTGATTAAATACCACCAAAAGAAAGCTCTATTTGTGGGGAAAAAAATGATAAAAATTTAATTTGGGTACAGTGTTGTACGACTGCGCAATTGTCATTCAAAGTGCGTCAGCGCTGAAAGCTGAAAATTGGTCTGGGCAGGAGGAGGGTTTATGTGCCCAGTAAGCAAGGGGTTAAAGAAGTTCCCCGTTATTTTCGGACAATAACATGACCACAGCAGACCTCCCAACTGTCCCTGATTTCGAGGGACTGTCCCTGATTTGGAGCAATGTCCCTCTGTCCCCTCTTTCCCCCTCATGTGTCCCTCATTTTGGTCTGATCTATATAGTTGTACATAAAATGCACTTTTTATCTATCAAAAAGTGTTTCCCAGCGCTAAATCTTTCATCCAATTTCTAAATTGCTGCATTTGTATTTCAAAAGCCAATATAAAGGAATAGTAGTGGTAAAAAAAAAGCACTTGTGGGTTTAACAATTTTTTTTTTATGTATAATTCACCTTTAAAAGGGGCGTGACAGGTGGTGTGTCCTATGCCTACATACTTTTGCTAATAGGTGTCCCTCGTTCCCATCTCAGAATGTTGGGAAGTATGCCACAGCAATAGGAAAGGATTATTGTCCAGGTAAAGCCTTTGACTGGCTAACTCAGTCCCTCAAGTCTCTTGAACAGAGACCATCTGGGCAATACCATGGCACAGGCCACATGCCAAACCAACAGGCAGAAAAATAGGTGTTTCGCTGCTTCCTTTAGCACGTATGTGTAAAAAAAGTTGTAATTTTTTTTGAGTATGTATCAACCTTAAGGTATTGATCTGACATCTTCTTGTTCTAAGGGCACTACAAGTCCCAGCCCAGGTGACCTGTACTTCCTGTACCCGTATCTTTTGCGCAGTCAAGATCAGCATATTTGTGTGCTAAGGTAAGCTTACCCAGTTCCAGAGGGCTGTCTCTTCCCAATGACAGGTGAGGTGAATAAGGAGACTTGAAAGAGAATTCCCTTGGCTTAGAGACATCCAGCATCTGGGGTCAAACTCCAAAGTGTGAGTTCCTAGTTAAACTGTAAGAATGGAGGAGTGCGATCTCTGCTCCACTGTCCATTGGCAGCGACTCTGCATTTCTTCAGATCAATGAACAAGTGGAACACGGAGCCCTGAGTCTCACCTTCTGCTGCCAGGAAAACCAACCCAGCCAGGTGACACAGGGAAGGGGGTGGTAACTTATTCACACTTAAATTATTAGGATAATAATGGCTTGATGTTGCAACTGCTTGTGATACGGTTGCCAAAATTCAATCGTAAGTAAGCAAACAGATTAGTTTATCTCTTTCGCTGCCAGAGCCATTTTTGTGGTTTTTCTGTATACTTTTAAAAAACATTTTTGGCCCGAATGGTGGTAGTTCTGATTTTTTATGTTGCAATGGTTTATCAAATGCATCATTTCAGTAAAAATGCACTACAGTTAAAAAGGGGCTTTTTTAAACAGTATATTATACAATACATTCCCCTTTTTTTGGGGGGGGGGGGTAAAATATAAGAGGGGAGGTTGGGCTCAGTAAATAATGTAGATAGATACCCAACATGACAACATTTAAAATGCCACGTTCCTGTAAAATGATGTAAAACTTCAGCACCCTATATTTTCCATAGGCAATATTTTAAAAGCCCCTACAGGTCATCAGTTTAGAGGTAAACCATGAATAATGGTTGCCTTTGAAGCTAATGGAGAGCAGATTGTACTTCATCAACTTTTTCCCCGGCCACAGTGGCCAGGAAAAGTGAAAGCAAAAACTGGAAGTGACATTTTACGCATTACTTCCTGGTTCTTACTAAGTAGGCGAAATCGGTGAGCAGACGTTCATTGGTCTCCCTCCCCTCTACACGGCGGCCCTCGCTATGTGCCACGTCAGTTCACAGGTCCACTGACTGGAGTGCAGGGGGACCGATCGCTTATGACTCGTACACACGATCGGTCTTTCCGACAACAAAACCGTGGAATTTTTTCCGAAGGGCGTTGGTTCAAACCTGTCTTGCATACACACGGTCACACAAATGTTGGCCAACACTTACGAACGTAGTGACGTACTTTACGTGTTTTTTTATTCAACCTATATGACAACAATAAAACACCTTTGTTTGTTAAAAAAAGACGTACTACGTGGTTTTTCAGCTCTTTAGCGCCACCCTTAGGGCTCCTTCTGCTAATTTCGTGTTAGTAGAAGTTTGGTGAGTGTTGATTTGCGCTTTTCTTTTCCCGTTTTTGATTTAGCGCTTTTCAGTTCGTTTCTGAACGGCCGTTCGTCAACCAGCCATGTTGCGGAATCGAAGGAGATAACGTGTTATTTATTATTGGCCTTGGAGTTATTGCTTTGACATTATTTTTTTGGTTGAATATTAATGATTTGGTATATTTTCTATATTTTTGGATGCATAGAATGCACTTTTTGGTTAATTGGCAGTTAGCATCATTTTTTTTTTTTTTATAATGCACAATAAAAAATTGTGGAGAATAATACTTGGCTATGTGTTTTGTGTTTTACTTCAAATGACAGTTTGGGAGTAGGCATTTACATTTTAAAAAATACAATGTAAAATTGACAAGGGACACCAACATAGTTGTATCTTTGATCTTAAAAACTAAGGGATAATGGTGTTGTGGTAACTTGCCCAAATAAAAAAAAAAAAAAAAAAAAAAAAATATTAATCTTGATATCACTAGAAAAAAAAAGCCAATGAAAATTCTTTGCAATAACTCCATCAGTATCACCAGCAAAGCAGCTTCATTATTATCCCATTAAAGAAGAAGAGAATTGTGTGCTGCATTTCGAGGTTTCATAATTTGCTGTGTTAATTCTCCATTACAAACGCTAGTTTACAAGACCGACCACTTCTGGCTCATCCTTGCTTCCAAGCATGCGTGTTTGTACTTTGGACTTTTGTCCGACAGACTTGTGTACACACGCTCGGAAAATCCGACAACACACATTTGTTGGCGGAAAATTTGAAGATATGCTAGCCAACATTTGTTGGTGGAAAGTCCAACAACAATTGTCCGATGGAGCATACACACGGTCGGAATTTCCTCCAACAGCCTGACATCAAACATTTCCCGTCGGAAAATCTGATCGTGTGTACGGGGCTTTACATTTGACAACCAACAGCTGGCTTCTTAGATTTACACACAATGTAAATGTACATCAAACCTCCACTGCTGCTGACACATGCCATTTGTTGATGGCAGTGAGAGGGTTAAATCCATCTTAAACAACGTCTGTATGTTGTGGGTAACTAGTGAGCCATCGCAAGTAAAATAGTCCAACCCAAAAGGTAAACTGTCCTTCCAGTGCTGGGGCTTATGCAGCCCTCTTACTACTTCCTTATTGGTTGACCCTTAGTTGTAAATGGAATGTGTTACCAAAACTTTAGCTAAAGTCCTAGTGCCCAACCTGTGTCCCTTTGGTTCTTGTTGTGTGGTCAAGGGATGGGCTTTATGTTCGGGTGGAACATGAGTTCGACTCGAACATTGGCTGTTCGCCGAATAGCGAACAATTTGGGGTGTTCGCTGCAAATTCTAAAGCCACAGAACACCCTTTAAAAGTCTATGGGAGAAATCAAAAGTGCTCATTTTAAAGGCTTATATGCAAGTTATTGTCATAAAAAGTGTTTGGGGACCTGTGTCCTGCCACAGGGGACATGTATCAGTGCAAAAAAAAGTTTTAAAAACTGAAGTTTTTTCGGGAGCAGTGATTTTAATAAAGCCTAAAGTGAAACAATAAAAGTGAAATATTCCTTTAAATTTCGTACCTGGGGGGTGTCTATAGTATGTCTGTAAAGTGGCGCATTTTTCCTGTGTTTAGAATAGTCTGACAGCAAAATGACATTTCTAAAGGGAAAAAAAAGTCATGAAGTAATAGCAGCTATAGTGAATTGTCTATGGGAGAAATCAAAAGTGCTAATTTTAAGGGTTAATATGCAAGTTATTGTCATAAAAAGTGTTTGGAGACCCGGGTCCTGGCCCGGTGCAAAAAAAAGCTTTTTCGGGAGCAGTGATTTTAATAATGCTAAAAGTGAAACAATAAAAGTGTAATATTCCTTTAAATTTCGTACCTGGGTGGTGTCTATAGTATGTCTGTAAAGTGGTGCATGTTTCCCGAGTTTAGAACAGTTCGAGTGCAAAATTACATTTCTAAAGGAAAAAAAGTCATTTAAAAGTACTAGCGCTAGCGCCGGCTTTAATGAATTGTCGGTCCGGCAATACACATAAAAGTTCATTGATAAAAACGGCATGGGAATTCCCTACAGGGGAACCCCCGAACCAAAATTAAAAAATGTGTGGGGGTCCCCTCGAGCGCCCTCCCTCCTGAAACGTACCAGGCCACATGTCCTCAACATTGGGAGGGTGCTTTGGGGTAGCAGCCCCCCCAAAGCACCTTGTCCCCATGTTGATGGGGAGAAGGGCCTCATCCCCACAACCCTTGCCTGGTGGTTGGGGGGGTCTGTGGGCCGGGGCTTATTGGAATCTAGAAGCCCCCTTTAACAAGGGGACCCCCAGATCCTGGCCCCCCCTGTGTGAATTGGTAATGGGGTACAAATGTATCCCTACCATTTCATAAAAAAAGGGGTCAAAAAGGTTGAAAAAGACAAGAGACGGTTTTTGACAATGCCTTTATTAATTTCTTCTTCTTTCCCCACTTCTTCTTCCATCTTCTTTCTTCTGGTCCTCCTTCGGTGTTCTTCTTCTTCCTCCGCTTCTTCCTCCGCACGATCCGCCTCAGTGGGAGTCTTCCCGGTGACCCCGCCCCCCTCTGACGCACGGGGACTTCCCTATGGCTTTCCCCGTGTTGTCAGAGGGGGGCGGGGTCACCCGTTTCTCTTGCTGACATTATCACTCCCCCCTTAAGTTAAACCTGCCCCCAAACAGCTGCCCGCAGCTCCCAGACGGCAACTGATATGTGTATGACTATCTCCGTTACTTGGGGAGCCAAAGCCTGGTCTGAATAATGGTGGACTGAAACCCGGACACATGATTCAAAACCCGAACTGTCCAGGTGAATCCTGGACAGGTGGCAACCCTATTTGGAAAGGCACACACCTGTCTATATAAGGTCCCACAGTTAACAGTGCATGTCAGAGCACAAACCAAGCCATGAAGTCCACAGAATTGTCTGTAGGCCTCCAAGACAGGATTGTATCGAGACACAGATCTGGGGAAATGTAGAAGAAAAATTTCTGAAGCGTTGAAGGTCCCAATGAGCACATTGGCCTCCATCATCCACTCCGCTTGGAGTTTGCCAAAAGGCACCTGAAGGACTCTCAGACCATGAGAAACAAAATTCTGTGGTCTGATGAAACAAAGATTGAACTCTTTGGCCTGAATGGCAAGTGTCATGTCTGGAGGAAACCAAGCACTACTCATCACCTGGCCAAATCCATCCCTATAGTGAAGCATGGTGGTGGCAGCGTCATGCTGTGGGGATGTTTTTCAGCAGCAGGAACTGGGAGACTAGTCAGGATTGAGGGAAAGATGAATGCAGCAATGTACAGAGACATCCTTGATGAAAACCTGTTCCAGAGGGCTCTGGACCTCAGACTGGGGCGAAGGTTCATCATCCAACAGGACAACAAACCCTAAGTACACAGCCATGATAACAAAGGAGTGGCTACAGGACATCTCTGTGAATGTCCTTGAGTGGCCTAGCCAAAGCCCAAATTTAAACCCGATTGAACATCTCTGGGGAGATCTGAAAATGGCTGTGCACCGACACTCCCCATCCAACCTGATGGACCTTGAGAGGTCCAGCAAAGAAGAATGGGAGAACTTTCCCAAAATAGGTGTGCCAAGCTTGTAGCATCATACTCAAAAAGACTTGAGTCTGTAATTGGTGCCAAAGGTGCTTCAACAAAGTATTGAGCAAAGGCTGTGAATACTTACTGTATATACATGGGATATTTTTCATACTTAATAAATTTGCAAAGATTTCAAACTTCTTTCACATTGTCCTTATGGGGTATTGTTTGCAGAATTTTGAGTAAAATGATGAATTTAATGCATTTTGGAATAAGGCTGTAACATAACAAAATGTGGAAAAAGTAAAGTGCTGTGAATAATTTCTGGATGCACTGTATACTGAACATTATGTGTGACCCTTTCGTGATGTTGGGCCACAGTTGACGCCCCCTATACCACTTTAGTCGGCAACCACTGCTATAAAGTACAAGGAAACTGCAAATGAGCCCATTCGGGCATCTGTCTGACACAGATCAGCCCCTGCTGCAGCCTCTCACCTTGTGATTTGCTACAAATTTACAATATTTCACACTGATCACTGGAGTAGGACTGAGGAAATGCTTCCTCCAGCTGCAACGAGTGATGACATCATCCCAGGAAAAGTCACTGCCTGAAGCTCAAGGGTGACCTTTTTCCTACAAAAAGATGGAGCTTTTTTGAAAAATGATACTATTCCTATATATTGGGACATGTGCCATCCACGTTAAATAAGTGCTGAGACTGTCCAGACTGTCTTTGGAGTCCGGACAGTTGGCATCTTTGACTTCTCAGACAGGCCAAGTAAAAGCTACAATGAATAACCCTAAAGAAAGCAATCTGCAGGAAATCCAAGAGGTGCCAAAGATAATATTTTCTATGTAAATGATCTGAGTTGGGAGAAAACCAGGGGATTCCTTCTGTGTCTTCTTCCAGGCATGTCCCACAGCGGCCAAATACTTAGCCAATCGTTGCCATACTTGCCGAGAAAAAAAAATTCTTCCTTAACAAATGTGCAAATTGTTACAAGTAAAAAACAAACAAAAAACTACCAGCCATGCGTTGAGTCCAGTTTACATCGGTGATAAAACAAAAGAAGATTAAGTATTATTCATTTACATTATATCAACATGGATGTTGCCCAAAGCTGGCCGTACACTATAGATTGTGATTGTACTATCTCCTTTAGAACTACTAACAACTATGTAATGTAAGGTCCTGTGCGATTGGATACAAATTGATTGGAATATTTTGAGTTGAGATTGTACAAAGATTGAAAATTAAGATTATAGTGTGTATGGCTATCCTAAAGCCGCGCACACACGATCAGATTTTCCGATGGGAAATGTGTGATGACAGGCTGTTGGCGGAAAATCCGACCGTTTGTATACAATTGTTGTCGGATTTTCCGCGGACAAATGTTGGATGGCAGTCTTTAAAATTTTCTACAGACAAATGTCTGTTTCGGATTTTCCGATCGTGTGTACACAAGTCCGTCGGACAAAAGTCCAAAGTACAAACACGCATGCTCGGAAGCAAGGACGAGCCAGAAGCGGTCGGTCTTGTAAACTAGCGTATGTAATGGAGAATTAACATTGTTGGCCAACAATTGTGTGGCCGTGTGTATGCAAGACAAGTTCGGGCCAACGCCTATCGGACAAAATTTCACGGTTTTGTTGGCGAGCAATCCGATCGGGTGTACGAAGCTTTAGAAAAAGGTTCCTGCACTACTTTGGTACTTCTTTCATTGACTTCTGTTAAAAAGACATTGCATGCAAGTCATGCTGAAGTCTGCAGTGTGAACCCGGGTTTACAGGACTTACCTGCATTGGGAGGGATAATTGATTGTTTAGTCTAAGGCCCCTTTCACACTGGGGCGGTGGGGGCGTCGGCGGTACAACAGCGCTATTTTTAGCGCTGCTGTACCGTCGTTCTTGCAGCGGTATTCGGCCGCTAGCGGTGCGGTTTTAACCCCCGCTGGCGGCCGAAAAAGGGTTAAAATCCCTCGTACAGCGCGGCTATAGCCGCGGTATTACCGCGGTATAGCCGCGCTGTCCCATTAATTTCAATGGGCAGGAGCGGTGAAGGAGCGGTGAATACAACGCTCCTTCAACGCTCCAAAAAAGCGGTTTGCAGGACTTTTTTCACCGCCCTGCCTGCGCACCGCTTCAGTGTGAAAGCCCTCGGGCTTTCACACTGAACAAACAGTGGAGGCTGTTTAGGGGCGGTTTTCAGGCGGTATTTTTAGCGCAATACAGCCTGAAAACCGCTCCAGTGTGAAAGGGGCCTTAGTAAAAGTGTTTTTTACTTACGTGATCCTCCACCCCCCCGCCCCCCGGCAGGCGGCGCTTCCTTCATTCTTCATTGGTGGACTGTCCCTTTGGGGTTGGTTTTCTAAAACTGGACTTGTGTGCACACGCTCGGAAAATCCGACAACACAAATTTGTCAGCGGAAAATTTTAAACCCTGTCATCCAACATTTGTCCACGAAAAGTCCGACAACAATTGTCTGATGGAGCGTACACACGGTTGGATTTACCGCCAACAGCCTGTCAGTAGACATTTCCCGCCGGAAAGTCCGATCGTGTGTACGAGGCTTTGGTCGCACCGATTAGAACAGTTCCATTGCACAGGATGGGGTCCAACTTCTGATGCGACAAGTGCTCCAAAGTCGGGAGCGATTGTCACATCAGTGTGAACCGGGCCTAGGGGATAATATTTATGTGAACTTTAACGATGAACCAGAGATGACAAAGAAGACACGGACAACATTTCAAACGTAATAAATACCCATAATTCTCTTTATTTGAACAGTTAAATTCTGAAGCTTACAAGAAAGCATTGACAATTTCTGTGTAAAATTACACAATATATTCATATTATTTATATGTAGATTCCTCGGGGTGTTGGAGAGTACAGGCGTGGTGACAGACGTGTTAGAGGGGCTTTTAGCATCTGTGATTTTGCCGTGTCTAAAGCTAGGCGTGGGTCTAGTTTGCAATGATTTGAAATGATGGGAATTTTCTTTAGTGTGTATGTTAGAAATGACATTCAATTTTTCTCTGGAACTTTACTCTGCCAGCAAATCTTTTCACAAAATCTTTAGACAGAAAGGTTTCTCCCTATTTGCCAAAACCTATCCTTTCATGTTCAATCACATGATATCATCAAAAAAGTCATCCCCATGGCGGGCCCTAAATCTTATACCGCGTACACACGATCGGACTTCTCGTCGGGAAAAGATATAACAGCTTTTCCGACGAGATTCCGCTCAAGTTTGCCTTGCATACACACGGTCACGCAAACGTTCGCTGAAATTACGGCTGTCAAGAACGCGGTGACGTACAACACTACGATGAGCCAAGAAAATGAAGTTCATTTCATTTCGAATTGTTTCCGAGCATGCGTAGGGATATTGCGCGTCGGAATTGCATACAGACGATCGCATTTTCGGATAGGAACTTTTCCCGACCGAAAAATTGAGAACATGCTCGCAATCTTTTGCTGGCTGGAATTCGTCCAGCAAAAGTCCGATGGAGCATACACACGGTCGCATTTTCCGACGAAAAACTCTCACCGGCCGAAATTCTGATCGTGTGTACGCGGCATAAGGCTAAGCATACACACATAGATTCCTCTTGTTCAGCCTGTGGATGGAGAAATCCCCGCTGCCGGATATGGTATTAAAGCAGCTGCAGCACTCGTGGCTGCATGATTACCTGAACAGTAACTGCTTCTAAGAGGAGGCAGTTGCTGTTCGGCTGACAGTTGTTCAGATGGCTACTTCAATATTTTAGTCAAAGTGTGTGCTGCCAACAAGGCCATGCGTGGTTCGATTATTACCAAATTCAGCTGGAATTGAACAAAATTTGAGCCGGGTATTGCCAGCTTAAAATGGAAGTTCCATCAAATCCTAACTTTACCCATACCTCCCAACATTTTGAGATGGGAATGAGGGACACCTACTAGTAAACATATGTAGGCATAGGACACACCCCCTGCCACACCCCCTTAACCGCTTCCGGACCAGCCGCTGCAGTTATACTGCGGTAGGTTGGCTCCCCTGCGCGAAACCACGTTACTGTACGTGGGCTCGCGGGTCCGGATAACAGGCACGCGCGCGCCCGCTGCACAGCGGGGATGCCAATGCTCCTGGCTGACGATCGCGATGACCACCAGCCACGAGCGATCATGACTGGGAGACACAGAACAGGGACGAGTGTGTGCAAACACACACTTCCCTGTTCTGTTCTGACAGGAGTGACAGATCCTGTGTTCCTATTAGCTAGGAACCACGATCTCTCACTTCCTGTAGTTAGTCCCTCCCCCTTCAGTTAGAATCACCTCCGAGGGAACACAGTTAACCCCTTCACTGCCCCCTAGTGTTAACCCCTTCACTGCCAGTGACATTTTTACAGTAATCAATGCATTTTTAATCGCACTGATCGCTGTATTAATGCCAATGGTTCCAAAAATGTGTCAAAATTGTCCGATGTGTCGGCCATAATGTTGCAGTCACGATAAAGTTTGCAGATCACCGCCATTACTAGTAAAAAAAATAATAATAATAAAAATGCTATAAATATATCCCTTATTTTGTAGACCCTATAACCTTTGTGCAAACCAATCAATATACGCTTATTGCGATTTTTTTTTTTTTTACCAAAAATATGTAGAAGACTACATATCGGCCTAAACTGAGGAAAAAAATGTTTTTATATATTTTTGGGGGATATTTATTATAGCAAAAAGTAAAAAATAATGCCTTTTTTTCCAAATTCTCGCTCTTTTAGAATTTAGAATGTGGATGAAAGGTTTAGCACTGGGAAACACTTTTTGAAAGATAAAAAGTGCATTTTATATACAACTATATAGATCAGACCAAAATGAGGGACAAATGAGGGGGAACGAGGGACATGAGAGTACAAGAGAGCTGCGGAAGGCGATGGGAGGGGGGGGGGGTGTTCCCTTTCGCTGCTTGTAATAGCAATCGAGTGGCTAGTAAGTCACTCCAATTGCTTTTACAATAAAGCTGACCGTCGGCTCTAAAAAACGATACTGGGGTGATGCCTGCAGCTGCAGGTATCATCCTGGTACAGATGCTGCCCCCACTAAAAAATGCCGCCCCAGGCAAACAACTTGTTTGCCGCGCAGTAAATACGCCCCTGGGGTGACATCACTACATAGGCATTGCAGCCATTGTTGGCGATCTCGCCATTAAAACCGGCCACTGGAGAGATCATGTAACCAGACCGGAGCTCCCTCAGCATAGGTAAGTATAGACAGGGTAGTTAGTACAGGTTTAGAATGGGGGGGGCAGGTTTAAAGCGGTTCTTCATATACCCCATCACCCCCCCCTTTTTTTTACCCCTGTTTACCAAGAGGTGGGTTCTGCACATTTTAGATACTCGCTCACCCAGTAGATCCAGCGCTGTCCGACTAAGATCCTCCGATCCCCTGCCACCGCTCGGTCCCATGCTGCCATGTTGTTTTTTACATTATCAAGAGGGCCACCTTCCGGGTTCAACAGGCGGGCCTCCTGATGAAACGCCGCTAAGCCTGCCCTCCCTCCTCCTTTGTAAATTAAAGACTATGCCTACTGAGATATGTGACATGCATATCCCAGGAGCTTCACAGGCACTGTGCACGTCATTCACCTAGGCGAGTGACGTGCATGGGGGGGATGGGGGTGGCCACTTTTCTTTTTAAAAAAGTAAACAAAAAAAAAAAAACAGCACTATTCATACAGGACAGGAAGAGGGGTGGAGTGGAGGGAACTTCATTAAGAGGGTGAAGATCTGCTTTAAGTATAGTTAGGATTTGACATAATCCCATCTGAGGCTTACAAAAGAGTAAGTGGGGAACATTTAGATAAACTCTTTCAAAAACTGCTATGTTGGTAGGAAAGGACATCTGTGTGGATCTGTTATTGGCATTCTAACACAGTAATCTGCACACAAGGTTTAAGGAGGCTATATGGGCAAAGTGGTCTAATCTTTCGCTAACCCACCTCCAACCCATCACTTTGTTCCTCCAATGGATCCAGGAGTCGAATCTTGTTCAAGCTTGGTGTTGGATGGTTTTGGAGCCTACACAGGTTTGATGACATTCTCCACCACCTCACATGGCATTATTTAGTTCTTGCATGGGCTACTTATGGGCACTGCATCATTCGAGGAGGTTGCGTGCTTGCATTCAGACCCTGAATTAAATATTGGGGTTGATTTACTTAAACTGGAGAGTGCAAAATCTCCAGTTTTAGTAAATCAACCCTATTGTCTTTTGTCTCTCAGGTTAAGATCTCCAAATGATAAATATGGTGGTGGAAATCAATGAAACCCTTCTATAGTGCCACTTCACTCAATCAGTATTCAGGCCAAATGATCTATGATGTTGGACGAGGACTGCACTGATAGGGTTGGTTGTTTTTGTGATTTAAAGCTGGTTGAAATGTTGAATTTGACAGTGAGAGCAGAACATCTGCATTCATTAAATCCTATACTGGCCGAATAGAAAATATTACCAATCACATTCTCTTTGTGGTTCTTAAGGTGGAAAAGTTATTTTTTTTCCAGTGTACAAAGCCAGACAACTAAATACACGGATATAACACACATGTAGACACTGCTTTGCTTGCCAAAACATTTGTAAAGAAATGACGACAGCTCTGTGCCCCTGCCTGGATGACTACCTGCTCTTTGGACTACTAATGAGCATCACTTACTGGTGATGACCACCCTGAGCAATTCCCTACCATAAGCTTAACCAAGTACCCCCCTTCCCCCCCCCCCCGGCCTATTAGATTACAAAATAGGAATTCTTTTTTTCATATATTTTCCTAAGAAAGTTTGTTTTAGGTTTTTTATGCATTCCTTGCTTTAAGATGAATCCCAGGAATAAATATTTTTACAGAGTTAAATCAGTCCTGCTTGGATCAATGTAACTATGCATAGACCATACCTGGCTGATCCCTCTGGAAGTTGGAAATCAGTGTAATAGCTGTAATAAGCACCGCTAGTACATTTACCTCCATTAACTTCTGGGTCCCGTGCTGAGAGGCTACCTCATCTGGTGAACACAGGAGCTCTCTTGCTCGGCACCGATGCCATTTACAGAATACTTAGCATTTTATCAATAAATGCAAATCGCTCTCTCATTGGATGAGATGGAAATTGCAATATCACTGCTCTGAATCTCCACCTAATCCAGCCAGAGAACACTTGGGATTTACTGAGAAAATACAAAGTGATCTCTGAATAGTGCCTATGCCCAACAAGGCATAGGACCCGGAAACTAGTGGAGATCACTGGAGTAGTGGTGCCTACTACAGTGATTTCAAGCTTCCATGGGGATCGGCCAAATATGATACAGAGGAACCTTGGATTACGAGCATAATCCGTTCCAGAAGAATGCTTGTAATCCAAAGCAGTCGCATATCAAAGCGAGTTTCCCCATAGAAGTCAATGGAAACGAAGATATTTAGTTCCGCATTGACTTCTATTGCATGCAATACCGCATGTGGCCAGAGGTGGTGGGGGGGCGTCGGAGAGCCTCGGAAATAACTCGGGGACAACTCGGCTGAACTCGGAAACCCTCGGAAAGGCTCGGAAACACTCGGGAATGGAGTATTTCCGAGTGTTTCCAAGTATTTCTGAGTATTTTCCGAGTATTTCCGAAAGGCTCTGAACTGTTCAGAGTGTCACAGGCGCCCCCGCACCTCTGGCCAAATGCGGTACTGCACACCACATTAGCTTGTATTCTGCTCATTTTGCGTGACAACACTCACAAACCGAGTCAGGATTTTTAAAAGAAAGTTGCTCGTCTTTCAAAACGCTCGTTAACCGCATTATTTGTTAAGGTTCCACTGTATATGCATAGTTACAGTATCTCACAAAAGTGAGTACACCCCTCACACTTTTGTAAATATTTTATTATATCTTTTCATGTGACAACATTAAAGAAATTACACTTTGCTACAATGTAAAGTAGTGAGTGTACAGCTTGTATAACAGTGTACATTTGCTGTCCTCTCAAAATAACTCAACACACAGCCATTAATGTCTAAACCACTGGCAACAAAAGTGAGTATACCCTTAAGTGAAAAAGTCCAAATTGGTCCCAAAGTGTCAATATTTTGTGTGGCCACCATTATTTTCCAGCACTGCCTTAAACTTCTTGGGCATGGAGTTCATCAGAGCTTCACAGGTTGCCACTGGAGTCCTCTTCCACTCCTCCATGATGACATCATGGAGCTAGTGGATGTTAGAGACCTTGCGCTCCTCTACCTTCCGTTTGAGGATGCCCCACAGATGCTTAATAGGGTTTAGGATGGAGACATGCTTGACCAGTCCATCACCTTTACCCTCAGCTTCTTTAGCAAGGCAGTGGTTGTCTTGGAGGTGTGTTTGGGATCGTTATGTTGGAATACTGCCCTGTGGCCCAGTCTCCAAAGGGAGGGGATCATGCTCTGCTTCAGTATGTCACAGTACATGTTGGCATTCATGGTAGCTCCTCAGTGACGGCAGCACTCATCCGTCACCAGACTATGACACTCCCACCACCATGCTTGACTGTAGGCAAGACACACTTGTCTTTGTACTCCTCATCTGGTTGCCGCCACACACGCTTGACACCGTCTGAACCAAATAAGTTTATGTTGGTCTCATCAGACCACAGGACATGGTTCCAGTAATCCATGTCCTGAGTCTGTTTGTCTTCAGCAAACTATTTGCAGGCTTTCTTGTGCATCATCTTTAGAAGAGGCTTCCTTCTGGGACGACAGCCATGCATATCAACTGATGCAGTGTGTGGCGTATGGTCTGAGCACTGACAGGCTGACCCCCACCCCTTTAACATCTGCAGCAATGCTGGCAGCACTTATACATCTTTTTCCCAAAGACAATCTCTGGATATGATGCTGAGCACGTGCACTCAACTTCTTTGTTCGACCATGGCGAGGCCTGTTCTGAGTGGAACCTATCTTGGTAAACTGCTGTATGGACTTGGCCACCATGCTACAGCTCAGTTGCAGGGTCTTGGCAATCTTCTTATACCCTAGGCCATCTTTATATAGAGCAACAATTCTTTTTTTCAGATCCTCAGAGAGTTCTTTGCCATGAGGTGCCAATGTTGAACTTGCAGTGACCAGTATGAGAGAGTGAGAGCGATAACACCAAATGTAACACACCTACTCCCCATTCAGACCTTAGACCAGGGGTCTCAAACTGGCGGCCCTCCAGATGTTGCAAAACTACAAGTCCCAGCATGCCTCTGCCTGTGGGAGTCATGCTTGTAACTGTCAGCCTTGCAATGCCTCATGGGAATTGTAGTTTTGCAACAGCTGGAGGGCCACCAGTTTGAGACTCCTGCCTTAGACCTTGTAACACTAACGAGTCACATGACACCGGGGAGAGAAAATGGCTAATTGGGCCCAATTTGGACATTTTAGGGGTGTACTCACTTTTGTTGCCAGAGGTTTAGACATTAATGGCTGTTAGTTGAGATATTTTGAGGGGACAGAAAATTTACACTGTTATACAAGCTGTACACTCACTGCTTTACATTGTAGCAAAGTGTCATTTCTTCAGTGTTGTCACATGAAAAGATATAATAAAATATTTTCAAAAATGTGAGGCGTGTACTCACTTTTGTGAGATACTGTACATTGATCCACCAGCTGCACCAATGTAACTATGTAAAAATATTCATACCTGTAATTTTTCTTTAAAGGAGAAGTACAGTCAACGCCTGTTTGGCTGTACTTCCCCTGTGGATCACAGGAGTGCAGTTTGTTCTGTTTCCGTTTTCAGCAGACAGTGGGTTAAAGCCTGCTGTCAGCTGACATCACAGAGCCGGTCCAGGCTCAGACAATATCGCGAGAATGAAGTCAGGATTCACCCACATTCCTGGACCGGCACCCAGCTCAGGCTTTCAACGAGCTGCTGAAAGCCTGAGCTGGCTGCTCCAGCCCCTCCACGGCCCAGCGCTCCAGTGAGAGAGGGGGGGGGGGCAGAGCAGACAGCGGTGACCGACAGTCACCATCTCTCTGTTAAGGGAGCACTGAGAACCGAGAGATCGGCGGTGTTTGATCGCTCAGTTCTCAGCCTTAGAACTAGCGGGGGACAGATGCAGCGTCAGACCAATGCTGCATTCACCTAGGTAAGTATGATTCTGGAAAAAAAATAAAACATACTTCTCTTTTAACAGTGCTATGCTTAAACAGCATACAAAAATTATATTAAGTCAATGTGTTAAGAAGAGCAAATTTGCTAAAGTGGGCCAAAAAGCCCTCCATCAAAATAATGTCTAGTATGGCATTGCTTCACTGAAAAAGAAGACATTCACCTGTCATACCTTCCATCACAAATAGGTAATGTTTAGGTACAGTGGTTGGAGCCATTCACATTATATATTCCTCTATATTCTAGAAACTCACTGTGAATCCAGAACTGCTGGTTTATAGCACAGATAGATCCTACATTTTAAATATATATCATGGAAATGGCTCAATATTTTACCTGCCAGATTATTTGTAACTTTGTTCAGCCACGTCCACCATTCCCCGACAAAGGGCAAAACTAGATCCTGGACATCCACTGAAACAACAGCACAGTTTGGTCCTGAACACGCCCCCTATCATGCTGATTGGACAACAAAAAAGCAACAGCATGCTGATGACATCATCACCCTGCTTCCTGCGCCTCTTAGCACATGTGTATGCAGCAGAGCCTAATTGGCCCCTCGCGCTGTCCCGTCCTCTCCCAAACCGAGTGCTGCTATGCATAAAATTTTACAAGGTTTGTTATCAGGACAAATGTACTTACACTATTTGCATGTAAAAATAATTTACATTTTAAATGATTGCATAACTGTTTTGATTGTTGTTTTATGTATATCTGCCTGGAATTCAGCTTTAGGAAGGCAATGCTGGAAGAGTCGGTAACTACTACAGATTTTGTCATGAACTGTAACTGATGGGATATGGACACCACATCAACGGCATCAAAGAATCAAGTTCTCTTGCTGGATAAAATACTGCATTGTATAGGCTTGGTAAAAACAAGGAAGTTTGATTGGTCAAAAGGGAAGAAGCTGATGTCAGGGCAACTTATCAACATTTGACAAGATCCAAGACATCCACAGAAAACGGGCACTGTGGTCCAATAATACACGGGGGGAATATAACAGAATTAAGACAAACTTCATATAGTTCCTGGCTAGTGAGAATGTTTCCTTTTCTATAAAATGTTCCTTATATCATCAACAATTTAGGAACTTGTTTCCAAAATCTGGCCCTCCTTGCTGTTGAGCAACCAAAATGGTGGCAGCCCTCTGAGAGGCCAGTTTGTTCCCATATCTTGCTCAACTTTGTGCTGTCATCATTGGCTCCTGTTCTTCAATGCAGAAAGCACACAATATGGTGATGGTATGACGGCTGAACCGCCATTGCTGTAACACTGTCCTCTATTGCACATCGTGTGTTACCATACCGGAGGAGGTGGATTCCCAGGAGCCAACTGAGCGTCACCTGTCTGAAGGTCACTGAAGGCTTTCTAGACAGAGGAAACACATAAAGAAAAGGTGAACTCATCTGTAGGGCATGGCTACCTCGTGCAAACATTCTACCATTAAAAGCTCTACTGTCACTATGATAATGAAAATCACATAGAGGCACACTGCGAAAAACAGTTATTCATACTTATTAATTAATACTTACCTGTCCAGCAATTGGTAACTCCGATCTTTGCTCTGTTCATGAGCTACAGTATGGCCACCATTCATTGTTATCTGATACTTAGAGGTATAATGGAAAGTGTGTACCCTACTGGGTTCTGTGGTACCTTCCACTGCCAACTACCTCACTACAAGACACAGTAGTGAAGTAGCAGTTGGTGGGCGAAACCACAGGGCTTAGCAGGGGCACCACAGCACAGGAAGTGATAAGCTATTAAGATTTCTGGCAGGATCAACTGGTATGTTTGCTGTTCTGGAAAGAGCTGGGAATGGTTTGTCATTGTTTTATAAGGTGCTAGTTCACATCTGTGTGATGCATTGATGTGCATTGTCTATTTTTTTAATTCATTGACACACTCTATGAGGTGGATTTTCTAAAGGCAAATAGACTGTGCACTTTGCAGTTGCTCCAGAGCTTAGTAAATGAGGTAAGGCTGCACTTTGCAAAGAATACCCAAAGAATACCCAATCATGTGCAAGGAAAATAATTTTAAAAAAAAAGCATTTTTACTTGCACATTATTGGATGATGGAAGTCAGCAGAGCTTCTGCTCATTTACTAAGCTCTGGAGCAACTGCACTTGCAGAGTGCAACTGCATTTTGCAATGTGCACAGTCTATTTGCCTTTCGTAAATCAACCCCACATGTATGTGAGAGACAACAAGGAACCTAAAGTGAGTATATTTGGGAACAGCACTTGTGCATCACTAGGAGTCTGGGATCACCAGATTACTAATCAAATGACAAGGGTGAACTAGTATGCATTACATACTAGCACATTATGAAAGACTTACCTTAAAACAAAGCCCTCCAGCGGCGCACTGTCACCACTGACAGGCCTTGCATCTTCACCTGGTCTTCCTGATAGGTTCGTGGGCTCTGGCCATTTGAATGGCTGAGCCCCATCAACGTCACTCCAGTACATGCATGTAGGAGTCAGGGCCGCGGCACAACTCTCTCAATGGACAGCATACCGCCAATTGAGAGCGCATGCTTTGGTGACATCACTGGCTGCTACTAAAGTAAAAATCTCCTAAACTGTGCACATTTAGGAGCTATTTACTACACCTATAGGTAAGTGTTATTATATGTTTACCTGCAAGTACAAATTAAAAAAACAAAACAAAAAACGTTACTACCGCTTTAGGCACTTAGGGCACCATTACACATGTTGATGCAATGTGGTGCCATTAATTCAGAATAACATCCTACAACACCTTCCCAGTGCACCTGCATTGCTGTGGTCTGTGCTACTGAAAATACTGCAATAGCAACTTTTGGTCTGTGGTGGTGTGTAGTGTTGGGAACAGTTCGGCCCGAGCATGAGGTTGGGCTGAACATTGGCTGTTCGCCCGCTTCGGGGGAACACCCGAATTTGCAGGGTATTCGCGGGCGTTCACCCCACCGAATGCCCTGCGTGCTGCACAGTGCATTCTGCGCCCAAATTAGGCAAAGCTTTGCGGCTTCCCATTGGGGCACTGGACAGAGAGGAGAAGCCAGGAGCGCCAGCAGGGGACCCGAGAAGAGGAGATACGGGGCCGCTCCGTGCAATTCCATTGTTACCATACTTGAGCATAGAGATGTTTGTTATTTAAAAAGAAAAATCCTTTAGGATTGTTTTAAGTAGGCTTGTTCCCACGCTCCAAAGACATGTTGGTAGGTTAATTGGCTGTTGTTTAAATTTTCCCTAGTATGTGAATGTATGAGTGCGAGATAGGAACCTTAGATTGTAAGGATAGGGACTGATATGAATGTACAGTATCCAAAGTGTAAAATTGTCTGTGCTATAGAAAATACCTGTAATAACAACAATAATAACAACAATAATAATATATATGGTACTTGCCTAGAAAGAGGTTAAGGTTTAATTACGTAATAAACCAAAGTCCAGAAAGACAGGAATTATCATTTCACAGTCAGATTATGTTTGTGCCATTAAACATTCAGCGAAAATGAGATCTAAACAGCTTTAAATAAATTCTTCAAGTACAGCTGCTCCACAGAGGACATAAGTGCTAATGATAGTGTGCTTCTCCAACTGGAACAACTATCCCCAACTACAAGGCATCATACTATGAACTGTGCGGGATGTCTTTTTTTTTTCATATGCCCTGTGATCTGTGAAGTCATGCAGAAGGTAGGGAAGGGAGATATACAAATGACTCAGAATATACTGTATGGACTAAGGTTTTTAGACACCTGACCATCACACCTATTTGAGTTTGCTGGACATCTCATTCCAAAACCATGGCCCTTAATTTAGGCTTAGCCTCTATTTGCGGCTATAACAGCCTCCGCTGTTTTGGGAAGGCTTTCCAAAAGATTTTGAAATGTGTGTCTATGGGAATTTGTGCCCATTTAGTCAATAGTGCATTTGCAAGGTCAGGTACTGATGTTGGATGAGAAGAGAAGACCTCACTCTTTATCTGTGTTCCAATTCATCCCAAATGTGTTCAGTAGGGTTAAGGTCAGAAATCTGTACAGGACACTTGAGTTCCTCTAGACCAGGGATCTCCAAACTATGGTCCTCCTGCTGTTGCAGAACTACACGTCCCATTCAGCATTGTATATCTCTGCTGTTCACAGACTAGGCATGATGGGAATCGTTGTTCCTGAACAACTGGAGAGACATAGTTTGGAGACCCCTGCGTGTAGACCAAACTCATCAGACCATGTCTTTACGTTGCTGGCTTTATTCACAGGGACTTCATGCTGGAACAGAAAACGAAAGGAACAGAGAGCACACCAGCCTAGCGCATTATCTTTGCAACAATTTATTCTTTAAAAAATGTATACATTATACTTACAAATGGAATGAATGTGTCAAGCAAAATATATAAAGTCCACCAGATGCTGCACTCAGCATGGTCCGCTGACCAGTATCAGTCGTGGAATGAAAAGTCCAGACAAAGTTGATGCGTTTCGAGAGGTGTCCAGCTCTGAAGAGGGGACAGCCCTTGAAACACATCAGCTTTGTTTACCACCTCTCTGGCTGGGCAGGGTGTCAGGTGAACCACAGTAATCAGCAACCTCTACGGGGGCATGACCACAATCTTATGAGAGGTGCTCTTGAAATTAATGGCCCGGATGCAGGGGTCTCTTTAAAATCACTTACAGACCTCCTGCCGCAGTTTTACGTTTGCTGTTTGAAGGAGAATATTGTTGTTATGGCAGCAGCAAGGTGCCATAACCCCGGTATCCTCTTCTTCAGCGGGCGGTCCGCTACAAGATAAAAGTGGTCCCTGCAGTGGACTTGCCACGAGATCACTTTTATCAGTGGAGGGAGAGGGCCCCCCCTCCCACCGCGATCCGGTGCCCTCCGCCGCTTACCGGAGTTGTTGGCAGTGGCGGAGGCAATCACTTCCTGTCACTTGCTGGGTATGGAGACGAGTGAGGGGAAGATGGCACCCACCCGTCTCCATACAATTGCTGGGTGGAAGCGACGTCACTTCCGCCCACAGCTCTTAAGGGACATTTTTTTTAAATCATTTTTTTAAATGACATTTTTTTTTTTAAATTGCATTTTATTTTAAATATGAGATCTGAAGTCTTTTTGACCCCAGATCTCATATTTAAGAGGTCCTGCCATGCTTTTTTTCTATTACAAGGGATGTTTACATTCCTTGTATTAGGAATAAAAGTTACAAAAAAAAAAAAAAAACACTGTAAAAATAAAAAATAAAAGGTAAAAGGTAAAATAAATAAGAACATTTTTTTTTTTTAAACGCGCCCCGTCCCGACAAGCTCGCGTGCAGAAGCGAACGCATACTTGAGTAGTGCCTGCATATGAAAACGGTGTTTAAACCACACATGTGAGGTGTTGCCGCGATCAGTAGAGCTACAGCAATAATTCTATCCCTAGACCTCCTCTGTAACTTAAAACATGCAACCTGTAGAATTTTTTAAATGTCGCCTATGGAGATTTTTAAGGGTAAAAGTTTGTTGCCATTCCACAAGCGGGCACAATTTTAAAGCGTGACATGTTTGGTATCAATTTACTCGGCGTAACATTATCTTTCACAATATAAAAAAAAATTTGGGCTGACTTTACTGTAAGACCACTGAGCAAATACGGTGTGACAGAAAGTATTGCACAACCACCAATTTATTCTCTAGGGTGTTAAAAAAAAATGTATAATGTTTGGGGGTTCTAAGTAATTTTCTAGCAAAAAAAGCTGTTTGTAAACGACAAATCTCAGAAAGAGGCCCGGTCCTTAAGGTCTTGCTCCTGTTAAATTTATTCCAGTTTGACATGCCTAGTTTATAAGGAACAATGGACAGAATTCATTACCTCAAACTTGCTAATAAAGTCAGCAAATATTCCAAAAAAAGCCTCAGTGGTGGAGCCCTTGGGATCCTCTCCAAAGTAGGAACAGACTTTAAAGAAATCTTCCATCGCCCGATGCTGCAGGGTGTCCAGGCTCTGCATACAGGGGAAAGTGTTCTCCAGAAATGTCTGAGCAATTGGATAAGGATCATACATGGAGATACTAAGTAGACAGGAGCATAGCAACCTGGAAGTGGAACCATGGTTGGAACTACAGCAAAGGCAAAAATTAGCAACATGAGATCTGTTACCTTTAGTGGGAAAATGGTCCACATACACACAAACATGAATGCGGTGGCAAAAGATACACTCATAGTGAGGGAGAACTTATCTTCAGACGAGCTGGTCATACGGCTGCAGGTATTTTTGATCTCCTGGATAGTCACATGTAAGTCACTCAGGTCGGTGGTAAGTGACCTTTGATTCACTGGAAGAGAAACAAATTGTACAGTGCACAGTTCTTGGTCAGACAGGACACTTACACAATAGTAGTATCAGTAAAAGTTGAGCAGACCTTTTTTTAATCCAGGGGTGCTCAACCCGTGGCCCATGGAGCCCTCTGATGTGGCCTGCAACCTCAAACCAGGCCCATGTTTTGGAATGGTGGGTCAGCAAGCCCAGATCGTGATCCCAGAACATCAGAATACATGGAGCTGGTGCCGGCAGTGGAGGAAGCAGATGAAGGGAGCAAGAGCCGCATAAGCCGCATAAGCCGCTGCTTCCTCTGTTGTGCCGGCTCCTATCCCAAGGCGGAGTGCTACAAAGTGCACTTCGCCTGGGACTTTTCTAGAAGCCTGGAGAGTGATGCCAGCAGAAGCTAGAAGAGGAATAAGTCAGTGTATTAAAGGGGTTGTAAAGGTATACATTTTTTCACCCTAATGCATTCTATGCATTAAGGTGAAAAAACTTTTGACAATACTGCCGCCCCCAGCCCCCCGTTTTACTTACCTGACACCTCGAAACTCAGCCACTCGCTCCCGACCTCCAGTTCGCCGCTCAGCCTGGTCGCTGATTGGCTATAGTGGATGGATTGAAAGTAGCGCAGCCATTGACTCGCGCTGCTGTCAATCACATCCAATGATGCGGTGCGCCGGGGGGCGGGGCCGAGTGATACAGCGAGCGGCTATAGCCGCCGGCTGTATCACGGGAGCGCGCCCGCAATAACTAACCACCTTGCGAGGGAGCTCGCATTAAGGTGGTTAGTTCTTGCGGGGAGGAACTGAAACAGACGCCGAGGGACCCCAGAACAGCAGGTTCGGGGCCACTCTGTGCAGAACGAGCTGCACAGTGAAGGTAAGTATAACATGTTTGTTATTTAAAAAAAAAAAAAAAAAAATTACCTTTACAACCCCTTTAAACATCATATACACTGCAGTTTTGAAATGGGAATATTTTAGCACATATAAAAAAGGGTTATTAGGCTGCTTTCACACTGATCCGCATATGCAGCACAGTGCACCTGCAGGTTAGCTGCACCGAGCCATAGACTTCTATTATATCCTGTGGATTTGGTGTGCACCTACAAGATGTAATAGACATCTAAAGCCTCGTACACACAATGCGATTGTTGGCCAACCGAGCCTCTGATTTTTGTCAAACGGGCGTGTGCCTGGATCTTGTCTTGCATACTAACAGTACACAATTGTCGACCAACAAGCACGAATGTAGTGACGTACTAGGAGGAATTTCAGCTCTTGAGCGCCACCCTTTGGGCCCCTTCTGCTAATTTCGTGTTCAGTGACTTGTGTACTGACCGTTAGAAAATCTGACACCAAACTGTTGTCCGCCACAAATTTACTAGCATGTCATACAACATTTGTTGGCAGAAAGTTGGACAACAATTGTCAAAAGGAGCGTACTAATAGTGAGATTTTAGGACAACAGTCTGTCAACAGACAATCCCCTGCCAACAATCTGATCGTGTGTATGAGGCTTAAGGCTCAGTGTAGCTAATCCACAGGAAAATCTTCAGGTGTACTTTGCTGTACCTGCGGTGTGGGTAAACCGCAGTGCATAAGTGTAAAAGCAGATTTATAAGGGGCTCAGGACAGTAAGGGCTTGTTTACATTTGCAGTGTGGTGGGTGGTAAACCCCTATAGTTCATTGTAGCCCACGACCGGTTACCAAATCACTGAAGTGACCCTCACTTTTCAAAAGGTTTAGCACCCCTGATGTAATCTATAGTAATTATCCCACTTTAGCCAAAAGCATTTGCATTTCTGAATATTGATCACATTGTGTTTTATCAATCCTAACACAGATGAAGCCACAAGCATCTGGCAATAAAGAGTTACCAATACCAGGGGATCCGGCCATCTTTTGATCTTAACCAACGCTGACTAATAATTGCACAAATCATAAAAGGCCATTCAAGATAAGCAAAAGGAAAGAAAGCTGGATAAATTATCTTGGGAACATTTGGAATCATGTTAAATATCGTGGAGGCTTTGTTTTGTATCTTGTATCTTGGGAAAAATGGGAAGCTATGCTTTTCCAGTGCAGGGCAAAGCAACAGGTCCATGTTAATGTCAGCTGCTTACGAGGTGTGTCTAAAATATTTGGGTTAATGGTCCGATATCGCAACGGCAACATGGCCCAGGTGTGAGGGCATGCACATGGCTATCCAGAGACACTTTAGGAAGCGCCACCTAGCGTGGAGTACATGTGACCGTTGGGGTAAACTCGCTGCAGGCAGTCAAACATAGTCAGTGTGAGAGGTAGGGTCACAGTACAATGGAGCAACAAGTGAACATCAAGTTCTGCTACAAATTGGAGGAAACGCAGTGGGAGACGCTTGAAATGTTGGTGCAAGTGTACAGAATGGAAGCCGTGAGCAGAAAATGTATTTACGACGAGTTCAAAAGCTTTCACGACGGGAAGGAAATGAGGATTAGCCACTGTCGGATTCGGGTTGGCCTTTCACAAGCAGAACCCCAGACACAATCAAGCGAGAGCGACAAATGCTGGCATGAGATCTCGGCCACTGACTCTACGATTGATTGCGGAGGAATTGGGCATTAGCAAGGAAACGGTGCGCACCATCGCCTGCAAAGATTTGGGTAAGCGGAAGATCTGTTCCTGGTTTGTGCCGCACAAGCGGACAGATGAACAGAAAGCAAAACGGATGGAAACGTCTGGGGATTTCATTATCATGTGTGACCAGAATCTATCCTTTCTGCGAACCGTTGTCACAGGGGATGAGACTGTATCTTCTGTTTTGTTTGCTTTCTGATACCATTCACTAAACTTTTTAGACACACCTCCTATGCCGCATACACACAATCGGATTTTCCAACAGCAAATGTTGGATGTGAGCTTGTTGGAGGTAAGTCTGACCGTGTGTATGCTCCATCGAACATTTGTTGTCTGACATTCCGCCAACAAATGTTGGCTAGCAGGTTCTTAAATTTTCCGCCACTGAGGGACCCCGGAAGAGGAGGATCGGGGCCACTCTGTGCAAAACCAACTGAACAGAGGAGGTAAGTATGACATTTTGTTTTAAAAAAAAAGAACCTTTACATATCCTTTTAACTTTTAAGGCCATGTCGTTTCAGATACTGGATGTCTCTAAAAAGGATGCAGTGGTGGATATTGTTCAATTGTTTAAACTATCCTCCACCCATTATAGGACTTTAACACACCAGCCAGATTCCTGTATCTGTCCAAAATGGCCATTCCAGCTTATGACAAATACATAAATCTGCTTGCCTCAGCTAAGATAATCAAAGAGTTTGGTGGTCCAATTTGCCTGTGTTTAGCCAACCTAACTGAAATCTGACAACAGATCATCCGGCCGATTCCTCTTCTTGTGTCTGTAATTTTTCCCACTGCATCAGAACAGCAGTTGAAAGTATTGATTTAGCATTAGACCTAGTTTACACAAGCGTAGAACCACATCAGACAGGCACAGTTTGATGCGGCCCGCAATGAAAATGAGTTTGACACCCATGCTTTAGGTATTTTATTTTTTTGTGGTTAGTCACACAAATATTAATCAGGAATGCTGAGACACTAATTATCTACTCATATGTGAGGTTACCTGCAATACATGGTTGGTGCCTCTGTAGGACAAGTTTACCAAGCACTGCTTTAAAATGGGCACTAGACTGGCAGATTACCTTTGGCAGCAAGAGGCACAGTAGGAAGATCCTTGGCAAAGCTTAGCAGCTCAGGAAAATGCAGGCGGAGGGATTTGGCAAGTATGTGCAAAAAAGTAGACTTCCCATCCACAGTCTTGGTGGTATTGAGCTGTAATATACATCCAAACATGCCAATTTAGAGACGCTTACAATACACCCAAACTTTGAGTAATCACAAACTTATTTTGCAGCTGGGTAAGTGTGGCTGATATAACCACCAATGTATTTAAATACAGCACAACAAGCTTAGAGCTCTCACTTGCGGAAAGAGAAGAAGCAAGACTTGCAAAAAGGAACAAAGCAGCTTTCATTGCAATACTCGCTTTCACTCCTGATCTGTCCGCTACAGGAATTCCTTTCTCACCAAACTGCGGCCCTTTAATTGCATTTATCTGGCCCTTGGGGCACTATTCCTCCCAATGACACCAATGATGAGGCACTATTCCTTCCACTTACATCAACAAAGGGGCACTATTCCTCTCACGGACACCAATGATGGGGCACTATTCCTCTCACGGGCACCAACAATGGAGTATTATTCCTCTCACGGACACCAATGATGGGGGACTATTCCTCTTACGGACACCAATGATGGGGCGTATTGCTCCCACTAACACCAATGATGGGGCACTATTCCTCTAATAGACACCAGTGATGAAGCACTATCCCTCTCACAGACACCAATGATGGGGCACTATTCCTCCCACAGATACCAATGTTGGGGCACTATTCCTCTCACGGACACCAATTATGGGGGACTATTCCTCTTAAGGACACCAATGATGGGGCACTATTCCTCTCACGGACACCAATTATGGGGGACTATTCCTCTTAAGGACACCAATGATGGGGCACTATTTCTCTTACGGACACCAATGATGGGGGACTATTCCTCTTATGGACACCAATGATGGGGGACTATTCCTCTTATGGACACCAATGATGGGGGACTATTCCTCTTATGGACACCAATGATGGGGGACTATTCCTCTTATGGACACCAATGATGGAGGACTATTCCTCTTATGGACACCAATGATGGGGGACTATTCCTCTTATGGACACCAATGATGGGGGACTATTCCTCTTATGGACACCAATGATGAGGGGCTAGTCCTCTTATGGACACCAATGATGGGGGACTATTCTTCTTATGGACACCAATGATGAGGGGCTAGTCCTCTTATGGACACCAATGATGGGGTGCTATTGCTCCCACTGACACCAATGATGGGGTACTATTCCTCCCACTAACACCAATGATGGGGCACTATCTCTCTCTCACAGACACCAATGATGGGGCACTATTCCTCTCACCAAAACACACCGGTCAGCGCTCTCTGCCATTGGCTGAGAGCACTGATCGGGAGCAGGTTGGCTGCTGGTTTTCCAGCATGCAGGTCTGAATGGCCAGCTTCTGTCAGACCGGCTGCCATACACACGGGCATAATGTTGTTTTTTTTTTTTAACTGGCCATCTGATTTTCAGCCCATGTGTACTAGGCTTAAAGGGGTTGTAAAGGTAAAATTTTTTTCACCTTAATGCATTCTATGCATTAAGGTGAAAAAACATCTGACAATACCGCCGCCCCCAGCACCCCCAATTTTACTTACCTGATCCCTCGAAAGTCCCGCGCTCGCCCCCGACATCCTCTTCGTTGATCAGCCTGACCGCTGATTGGCTAGAGTAGATGGATTGAAAGCAGCGCAGCCATTTGCTCGCACTGCTGTCAATCACATCCAATGACGCGCCGCGCCGGGGGGCGGGGCCGAGTGATACAGTGAGCGGCTATGGCCGCCGGCTGTATCACGGGAGCTCGCATGAAGGTGATTAGTTCTTGCGGGGAGGAGCTGAAACAGCCGCCGAAGGGACCCCAGAAGACCAGGTTCGGGGCCACTCTGTGCAAAACGAGCTGCACAGTGGAGGTAAGTATAACATGTTTGTTATTTAAAAAAAAAAAATTACCTTTAGTGTTCCTTTAAAGGCTACAAACCACTGGAGGGAAGCAGGAAAGACCCATGATATTACCAACCATTGAAAAAGGGGATATAGTGCAGCAAACAGGGGCACAGGGAGGTCAGGGGTTAGGTAGTGGTTCTCACAATCTAGATTTCAATTTAAAAGGAAACCTATACTGAGTGAAACATGGAGTCTGCTGCTGCTGGCCTCTTTTTGTAAATGCAGTTTTTCAGGCTTGCGCTGACTATGATGCTTTCTTTAAATGGGGAATATCCAGATTGATTTCTGGGGTATCAGGAAGGAATTCATTTTTCCCCCACTGGAGCAAATTTTGTTTGTTTTTTTTCAACCTAACTTTGTAACCTAGAACTTGAAACAGATGAACTCCTGATGTGCACACTGGTTCTGGGTCAGTGATTCAGTTAAAAGAGAAGTATGGACTTTTTTTTTTCAGATTCATACTTATGTTGGTTGATTAAGCATCAGCTTGATGCTGCATCTGTCCCCCGCCAGCTCTCAGGGCTCCCTGAGCACAGAGCTGGTGACTGTCTGTCGCCGCCTCTCTGCTCTGCCCCCCCAAATCGCTCACTGGAGGCCTTGGTTTGTAGAGGGGGCGGGAGCTGCCAGCTCAGGCTCTCAGTGGCTTGCTGAGAGGCTGAGCTGGATGCCGGTCCAGATATGTGGGTGGGTCCGGACTTCACTGTCATGATCTTGCCCGAGCCTAGTCAGGCTCTGTGACGTCAGCCGACAGCGGGCTTCAGCCCACTGTCAGCTGAAAATGGGTCACAGGAGTGCAAAAGGAACTGCACTCCTGTGATCCACAGGAGAAGTACAGCCCAACAAGCTTTGGCTGTACTTCTCCTTTAAGAGTAATGCCGTGTACACACAGGTGGACTTTTCGACCAGACTGGTCCGACTGAACAAATCCGTCGCACAATCCGACCGTGTGTGGGCTTCATTGGACCTGCAGTGGACTTTTTCGGTCAAAAATCAGACGGACTTTAGATTTAAAACATGTTTCAAATCTTTCTGATGGATTTGAGTCCAGTCGAAAAATCAGTTCGTCTGTATGCTAGTCCGACGGACGAAAACCGACGCTAGGGCAGCTATTGACTACTGGCTATCAACCTCCTTATTTTAGTCCGGTCGTACGTCATCACGTACAAATCCATCGGACTTTGGTGTGATTGTGTGTAGGCAAGTCCGTTCGTTCGAAAGTCTGTTGGAAGTCCGTCAAAAGTCCATCGAAAGTCCGTCGGAAAGACTGTCGGACCTTTGATTCCGAAAAGTCCGCCCGTGTGTACACTGCATTAGGCTCACAAATAGCCATACAGCTATCATTTACAAAATAAAGTTAGCAATGGCAGCCTACATATTTATCTCAATACAATTTTTCTTTAAAGACTGAAGAAGGTGTTTATGGGACATCCATTAGTCCTTTTATGCATGTCTTGTATGCATGTACTGAAAGGTTCCATAGAGCTTTTCAGTAGCTAACACTCTCTCACAGTTATTGAGATTCTACTTCTCCTCTATATCCAATTTAGAAATAGTGATGTCCCTTTCCATTCATAAGTCTGACAAGCAGGCACGTCAATATGATAATTCTGGATTCAGAAGTTCCTACTTGTACTCCTGCTAGGGAGCACCATTTCTGGTCGCAATGCAAACCCATGGCTAAAATAATGGTGTGTGGTACATACCTCCGTCAAGAAGTTGATCTTGAAACCTGTCGTTCTGTTTGTTTTGGGCTGTCCATCGTTTAGATAATTCCCCATAGCTAAAACAAACTAGAAACACGTTTGATATCAATTATGAAAAGCCTCCAATTTATCAATGTGTACAATTACTAATTACAATATGGAGAAGAACTTGGGTTGTTCAAAAAACACAATATATAGGGGAAAACTTTATACAATAAAACATACAGTATTTAGTTTTTTTAATATATATAGTAAGGCACAAGGGAAGCACCACCATCAACCGGATTCTTAGTTACTGTTGTAGGTACTGAAGTTGCTCCTTGACTGAAGAATCCCTATTAGGGTTTGGATACCCACTGCTTTCATATTGGGCTAACACAGAGGCAGCTCCAGGGCAAAACTTAGGAATGGTTCCCAACCCAAATTGGGTCAAGAACCTGTTTTGCATGAGTTGCCCCCTAGCATAGCATCCTGACGGTGTTACAGGCAGTCCAGTGGATCCACATGGATAGCTTGGCTGCAGTAAACAACTAATGTGATGGCATTTTCTAATACCCGGCTTAGCATCGCCTAGCTTAGAACAAGAGAGAGCAGTGTTCGAAGGTTGCAGAAGTGATCAGTGTAAGAGGGAAGCAGGGCTGATCAATGTATGAGGGGTGTGGGAGTTGCAAAGGTGATCAGTGTAAGAGAAGGGTGCAGTGGTGATCAGTGTAAAAATGGTTCAGACGGATGGAGAGGTAATTAGTGTAAGAGGAATTGCTGGGGGGAGATGCAAAAGTGAGCAGTGTAAAAGGGTTGTAGAGGTAGGGTTGCCATCTTTTTTTCAGGCCAAACCTGAACACTTTAGCGGCGCACAGCGTGTTTTTTTTTTTTGGTATACACTATAAGATGTAAAAGACCTGGGATACTTTTGGGTGCCCCAAGGAGAGTAGTAATGCAGCTCAGTGCGCCACAATGAACAGTGAGTGTGGCCAAATTGAGCCACGGGAAACTCCAGTGAGCTGTCAGCCTCTGATTATGGAGGCGTGGTTAAGTCTCTGAAACGCTCTGATTGGTCACAGCGTCCCAGGCTATCTGACAGTTCACTGGAGTTTCCCGTGGCTCTCTGTATCCTTATACTGGCATCCTTCAGTGATTCAGTGATCACAACAGCGTGGATCAGGAGAAGGCTGGCAGTGGACTTCACAGACTGTGATCTCTGCCTACCACTCTGTCACATGTGTGAGTGCAATACAGATTGTTTTTAAACATTTAAATGTAAGAAAAACGACTGCACCAGCGGCTACCTGGCGTATTTCTCCCTTCCCTTCTGTCTCTACTGTAATTGTCCCCCGCACTGCCGCTCCGGTCCCCCTGCTGTTCTGGTCCCCTGTGTGCTGGGGCCCCCTACAGGGGGACCGGTGGTACCCCCTGTCAGCAGCACTGGTGTCCGGGTCTCAGGCAGAAGGAAACCCGGGTACATCATTCAAAACCCGGACCGTCCGGGTCAAAACTGGACAGGTGGCAACCCTATGTAGAGATGAGGAGTGGTAGAAGTGGGGTGCAAGGGTAAGTGGTGGACAAGAGGTGCAGAGGTGAGTGGTGGATTCCCTGATCATTTTCATAAAGCTCTCTTTAAGGTAAGCACAAACAAAGTATTAGGTCATGACAGTAACAATTTTCCAATGACAGAAACAAGTTCCTTTTTTGGGTCTTTGGTTTAGACATGTAGGAAGCCCTGCTATGGGCCTCTTTTAGCACGGTTCAAAACCAATAACATTAAGTAAAATGATGTAAAAAGGAGACTAGAGCTCCACCTGCGAGCTGGACAGAAGACTGAACAATATTATTATGCATTAGGTCCAATATTAGAAAATAGATTCTTCTTAATTGTAATAGGAATAATAAATTAAGTTATTATGTATCCTTTAATTCTGAAGCAGCAGATACTACTTTCCTTGGCATTTTATCAGATTAGGCAGATTCAATCTGGTTTATGATCAGGATTTGTATGCAGTTTTTTAAAGTATGTTGGTATTATGTTAATTATTAGTTGGGGTATTGCTAGAGAAAGTGGTGTACTATTTGCATTTTGGTTGATTTTCTGTTATTTTTCAATCTCTGTTATTTATTCTATGTTGTATTTCAATAGTATGGATGGTTTAATAGAGAATAGTTTTAATTTGTTTTATTTAGTGCTAATTGCGGTTATTGGTAATTTTATTGTCATTGTGTCTTGTTCTGCTGATTATTGTGATCTTGTATCATCTTTGTTGAACGTAACTGTATGATAATAATTTCCCTTTGGGATTAATAAAGTATTCTAAATCTGAATTTTAATGGTTTCAACCACATACAGTAATAGCAAATTTAAGTCACTAAATATTTTAGTTTAAGCTAACATGTATTCATGTATTTTTTGCCATATATTTGAAAATAAAAAATGGCATACAAATGCTAACAAGTCACACGAGTTATTGTACATGGAGGGGTGTCATGTTTTTTGACTCCTAAACTATGGAAAACTGAAAAATATCAGTTTCCCTTGTTGCGTTATGTCTTTGTATACAGGAGCTGCAAAAAAAGGTGAGAGGACGAGGTGTCAACTCCTACTCAGAATGTGCTGACTTGTGAGATAAGACTCATTAAACAGGAATGTTTCCATCTACTCCCCAGTCTACCAGTTAATTGTTACCTGCTAGGCCCTCTCTTCTATTGTGCACGCTCAGCAACATCCCCAAGCTTGTTATTAATAATTTTTAAGGTACTCAGCATCACACTGCAGCACGATGCCATGCCCAAGACCTCACCTAATATATAAGCTGGCACACAACTGGTCATACAAAAGGCCATTTTATTAATAAGAGGAATTACATCATTGCATTGAGCTCAGAAAGTTACGCAGGCTGGACAAAAGATGCTATAATTCAGCGTGGCATAAAATAGATATGCACTCAAGAAGTGAAGGTTTGTACATTTAGAAAGGTTAATTGCAACCAGGCAGTATCCTGAATGATTTACCTTTTGCCTACTGAAAACATCAGTTCACTCCTAATGCCTAGACACTCCTGTTCTGTAGCCTCATATCTGAAGTGGAGACCATCTAAGGCACTGCTGCCTCTGACTGCTGGGTGTAGTGCGATATATCTATATATATATATATATATACACATATATATATATATGTGTGTGTGATGTATATGTATATATGTATATATATATATATATATATATATATATACATATATACATACACACACACACACACACACACACACACACACACACATATATATATATATATATATATATATATATATATATATATATATATATATATATACACACACACACACACACACACACACACATATATATATATATATATATATATATATATATATATACACACACACACACACACACACATATATATATATATATATATAAATATATATATATATACACACACACACACACACACACACACATATATATATATATATATATATATATATATATATATATATATATATATATATATATATATATATATATATATATATATATATATATATATACACACACACACACACACACACACACACAGTATCTCACAATATATATATTCTTGTAAAAAGAATTACGCTGCGCTACAGTGCTAGTAACTCTCAAAGTGCCACAGACCATGCAATGGTGCGATTCGGTGACCCCAAAGGTAATGCGCTCACCTCAGAGCATGTGACTAAGTCGCTAGACAAAGTCAAACCACGCTTGTGAACCACCCTGGGTTCTAAGTAGATCTTTTAAAATTTATTAAAAGATATAGATACTCTCCCCAAAAGGATGGAGCTAGAGACAGCTGAGCTGCCTATTGAGGAGAGGCACACCATACCCTCACGAAAAATATCATACTTGCAATGTTTAGAGCGGTGCACTGACGCACCTATATATTGTGAGTACTGCTTTTGGGGAGAGTATCTATATCTTTTAATACATTTTAAAACGGTATTATACTATGTCGTTTTTTTCTTCCCATCTATATACTTTTTACTGCATTGAAGCCTGGGATCCTGTGATCTACTTAGAACCCGGGGTGGTTCACAAGCTTGGTTTGACTTTGTCTAGCGACTTGGTCACACGCTCTGAGGTGAGAGCATTACCTTTGGGGTCACTGAATCGACCATTGCATGGTCTGTGGCACTTTGAGAGTTACTAGCAATTTGATTGTATCACCAGTAGAAATCACGTTTAGGCACCTTTATACCTTTTGTGGGACTTCATAGTGAACTATATTTTTTGGTTCCATTGAGGACTTTTTTTTACACATGAACTGCGTGATACCAAATTACTTTTTGTTTTGTGTTTTTTGCACTTAGCACTTTTTACATGCTCATATATATATTTATATTGTAATAAGTATGTTTTTTTGCACTTTTGCACTTTATGCGTTTTATATTTTGCACATTTGAGCAATATTGTCATTTAATTATGCATATTGGCACATTTGCACTTTGATGCGTTTATATTCATTTATTTATTGCACTATCTAGTAATGCTGTGATTCAGTTATGCTTATTGGTACCTGTGCACTTTGATGCGTTAATCTGTCATATTTCATATTTAAATTTGCATTTATACTTTGATGCGTTTATATGCATTTTTAAATTTTCACATTTGTATTCAGAGTATTTATCTATTATTAGGTCCGCTTACCTTGTAGAGGTATTGTGTTTCCCACATCCACATGCGTTTATTTAGACGCAGTTGTTCTATCATGCTATAATTTAGCAGCATGTCTAACACACTCTAGCGCAGCGTAATCCTTTTTACATTTGTCATTTTGCACGAGCATGAGATGTGTTTAACGCACGCAGCTGAGTAGTGCTTTACTAGGTTTTGTGTGGCTCGCAGGATCTTTCCCATCGTTGTCTAAATATATATATTCATGTTTCATGTGACAACACTGAAGAAATTACACTTTGCTACAATGTACAGCTTGTCTAACAGTGTAAATTTGCTGTCCCCTCAAAATAACTCAACACACAGCCATTAATGTCTAAACCGCTGGCAACAAAAGTAAGTACAACCCCTAAGTAAAAATGTCCAAATTGAGACCATTTAGCCATTTTCCCTTTCCGGTGTCATGTGACTCATTAGTGTTACAAGGTCTCAGGTGTGAATGGGGAGAAGGTGTTATCGCTCTCACTCTCTCATACTGGTCGCTGGAAGTTCAACATAGCACCTCATGGCAAAGAACTCAGCGTCATATCCAGAGGTTGTCTTTGGGAAATAGACGTATGAGTGCTGCCAGCATTGCTGCAGAGGTTGAAGGGGTGGGGGGTCAGCCTGTCAGTGCTCAGACCAAATGCCGCACACCGCATCAAATTTGTCTGCACGGCTGTTGTCCCAGAAGGAAGCCTCTTCTAGAGATGATGCACAAGAAAGCCCACAAACAGTTTGCTGAAGACAAGCAGACTAAGGACATGGATTACTGGAACCATGTCCTGTGGTCTAAGACCAAGATAAACTTATTTGGTTCAGATGGTGTCAAGCGTGTGTGGGGGCAACCAGGTGAGGAGTACAAAGACAAGTGTGTCTTGCCTACAGTCAAGCATGGTGGTGGGAGTGTCATGGTCTGGGGCTGCATGAGTGCTGCCAGCACTGGGGGCTACAGTTCATTGAGGGAACGATGAATGCCAACATGTACTGTGACATACTGAAGCAGAGCATGATCCCCTCCCTTCAGAGACTGGGCCACAGGGCAGTATTCAAACATGATAACGACCCCAAAACTCCAAGA
This sequence comes from Lithobates clamitans, assembly GCA_037952925.1. Taxonomy (NCBI): domain Eukaryota; kingdom Metazoa; phylum Chordata; class Amphibia; order Anura; family Ranidae; genus Lithobates; species Lithobates clamitans. Next base: position 285,728 of record JBBGZY010001567.1, on the reverse strand, counting down.
CGACCACTGCCTTGCTAAAGAAGGTGAGGGTAAAGGTGATGGACTGGCCAAGCATGTTTCCAGACCTAAATAGTATTGATCATCTGTGGGGCATCCTTAAACGGAAGGTGGAGGAGCGCAAGGTCTCTAACATCCACCAGCCCTGTGATGTTGTCATGGAGGAGTGGAAGAGGACTCCACTGGCAACCTGTGAAGCTCTGGTGAACTCCATGCCCAAGAGGGTTAAGACAGTGCTGGAAAATAATGGTGGCCACACAAAATATTGACACTTTGGGCCCAATTTGGACATTTTCACTTAGGGGTACTCACTTTTGTTGCCAGTAGTTTAGACATTAATGGCTGTGTGTTGAGTTATTTTGAGGGGACAGCAAATTTACACTGTTATACAAGCTGTACACTCACTACTTTACATTGTAGCAAAGTGTCATTTCTTCAGAGTTGTCACATGAAAAGATATAATAAAATATTTATAAAAATGTGAGGGGTGTACTCACTTTTGTGAGATACTGTATATACATATATATATACACACACACACACACACATACATGCAAGAGTTTAGCTTCAAAACTTACAAATGTTATGGTTTTGGGGTCTTCTTTTTTTATAGTTTCCTTTGTAAAGCTATTATAAATGTAAGGCTGTTTCCAATATCATTTGCTCTATGAACATTCCTCCTCTAACTTTTCTTGAAGTTAACTTCATAGTAATGGCACATTCAGCATTTGTTTTCTTACTCTGGATAAAATCGATACACTTTTATGGCGCAGAGCATTAAACAGCAGTTAATGGATTTTTATGAACTCCCACTGCTGGAACAAAAAGAACTTCCAGGACCATCCAGTAAAAGCAAGCAATTATCTTCTACACAAGCTTAACAGCCTTATTAAAACTGGATTGAAAAAAAAACACCAAGCTGGAATTTCTGATGCAATGGAAAGAAAATATAAACGTGTTGTAAGAGGCCAAAAGCGCACTGCGCAAATGGATATTTTCATTGCAGTAACTTGAACAGATAAGTCCCCTCTCCTCATCAACATACTAGTGAAAAAATGTTGAGGAAAATGTTCCATAAAATGCTCTGTTTTCATTACATGCCTTCATTTAGACCCAGTGATGTCATTACTGGTTTTCTGTTCTACTCTATACAATGCAGGCAGATCATGGCCACTAGGAGGAGCTGGCAGGAAGCTGACCCATAAGGAAGATGACAGAAGTTGGATGCGGTCACCAGTGGTGACAACGCATCGATGGAGGGCTTCGTTTGCAGGTAAGTTTCACATAATGTGCTAGTATGCGATGCATACTAGCACATTATGCCTTTACTTTGCAGGTCAGAAAAAAAAAGGAGAGGCAGGAGTTTACTTCCTCTTTAATAGAGAGGGTAATCCTAGAGGGAACCAGAGTTGCCAACCATCAGTAAATTCACAGAAAGTTTGTAAAAATCCATGATTTTTACATCTGTCTGTGTACAGTACATACATGTAATCTACAGTACTGATGATCATCTCCATCTAGTGGCTAACATGCACACTACTTAGTTCAATGTTATCCCCAGGGCTTTTTTTCAGTGGGAACGCAGTTCCGGCAAATCCAACACTGATCGTAATTACAAAGTCATCCAGCGCCCAGGGCAAAGATTGCCCCCCATTTATGATGTGCAAGCTTAGAGGAGAATATGCTCAGCAGTCACTCACTTGTCAAAATCACTGCTGCTATCACTACTTCTGGCAGCCTTGCAACAGAAGGAAGGCGCCCCCATCCCTACAGTAAACCATTGTACCCAGGGCATTCGACCCTCTCGCCCACCCCTTGTCCCGGCCCTGGCTGGAGGGTCTACTGATGTTGGCTGCTGGGGGATCTGTTGTCGCTGGTGGGGATGTATTTTTTGTGGGGGTCTACTGTTGCTGTGTAAGTCTATTTTTGTTGGCTTGGGATTCCTATGTTGCTGGAGGGTCAATTGTTGCTGGGAAGGATCTACTGTGGAGGGAGAGGTCTATTGTTGCTGGCTACTGGAGGGTCTATTGATGATGGCTGCTTGGGGATCTGTTGTTGCTGCTGAGGGTCTTTTGTTGCTTAGGTGGTATTTTGTTGCGCGGGGCCCATTGTTGCTGGGGTGGGGGAGGTCTGTCTTTATGTGGGGAATCTATTGCTGCTGTGGTGGGTCTATTGTTGCTTTGTTGCTGTGGTGGGTCTGTTGTTGCTAGGGGGTCTATTGTGGCTGGGGTGGGGTATATCAAATTCCATACAAATTACTTAGTAGCACACAATGATACTTCGTTCTGTTTTCTCTAAAAGGGAGGTGGGTAAGGGTGGAGCCAAGAGACAGGCTCAGAGGTGGGTAGGGGGCAGAGACGAAGGTTGACTCAGAAGGGGAGAGTTCCTGCACCTATTCTCTGAGAAAAAAAAGCCCTGGTTATCCCACTAGAGCACCCACAAGAGAAACCTCCAGAAACCTGAGAGGGGGGGGGGGGTCCCAAGTTTTTGACTGCCTAGGGGCCTCCACAGAGTTGAATCTGGCAGTGTGTCCACCCATCAACTTAAATGGTATTGTACTACATCCGAACCATTGCCCACCCTTCAACATAAATGGTATTGTACTACATCCGAACCATTGCCCACCCATCAACTTAAATGGTATTGTACTACATCCGAACCATTGCCCACCCATCAACTTAAATGGTATTGTACTACATCCGAACCATTGCCCACCCTTCAACATAAATGGCACAGGTTGTACAATTTTCAAGGGTGAAGTTGTACTTTAATATAAATATTTACTGTTCAATCTGCATAGCTATGGCATGCTTCATAGGTTATATGAGATTTCTGAGTCTACAAACCTCAAGGATCTTGGCGAGTTTCTTGCTGTTTCTGAGGTCAACTGAGGCCTTTAGGACACAGTCACAGCTGGCCCGAATTTCCTCAGTCTTCTCCTGCAGGGTGCTCTTAAATAGCAGACTTCGTAGGCGCATCTTATACTCCGGGACCAACATCATCTGCAGGACGTAGAAAGAGAGCACAACATACATTACATAGTGCCCTCAGAATCATACTGCACTCAGCTGTAACAACAGCGACTTCTAATAACAGGACACGTCTTCTCCTTTCATAAAACTGGATTATTTTTATAACAACACATCATATATAGAAAAGAGGGTCATCCAATGCAGTTTTCTCATACAGTAGATATTCCGAGTAAAAAACTAAGTACACACAATCGGACTTTCCGACAACAAAACCGCGGATTTTTGTCCGAAGGTTGTTGGCTCAAACTTGTCTTGCATACACACGGTCACACAAATGTGGGCCAACAATTCCGAACGTGAGAACACGGTAACGTACAACACGTACGACATGCCAATAAAAAGGAAGTTCAATAGTCAGGTGATATCTCCATTACGAACACTAGTTTTACAAGGCCGAGCGCTTCCGGCTTGTACTTGATTCCGAGCATGCGTGAACTTTTGTGCGCGGACTTGTGTACACACGATCGGACTTTCCGACAACAATGTTTTGTTGGTGGAAAATTTGAGAACCTGCTATCAAACATTTGTGGGCGGAAAATTCAACAGCAAATGTCCGATGGAGCATACACACGGTCAGACTTTCCGACAACAAGCTCACATCAAACATTTCCCGTCGGAAAATCTGACCGTGTGTACGCGGCATTACTGTTAGTATATGAGAATATAAGAATGTAGCTATAGTCTTATTCCTGCTTTAAACATTAATTGTCATTTACTGATCATTGTCAACAGAACAGACAGTTGTAGGACATTCACAATTTTATAGTTGTCACTGAAGGAATAGAATAGAATAGAATAGAAGGTAAGGGGAAATCATTCAATGGGGACACATGTGCAGGAGTTGCACAGTGGACCACTTTACATTCTTGGTGTTGGTTAATGTCACACGACCTATTCTGCACTGAGGCTGAGAATAAAGAGTGGCGTGTTTTGCAGTGCAAAGAGCAACTTTGGCTCCTCCAGGTTTGGTAATCTGTCTGGACGCATTTTGTCCCTTGAAATGCCTTTCAACTGGTTACCGACCTTGGAAACGGAGGAGCCAAGATCACTTGCTGCACAGTGGTCCATACCATTCTACTTTTTTGGCTTTGGTCACGTTCATGTAATCCACTCTGCATTAAGACTGACAACCACAGGGAGATAACCTTGGAATTTTCTGTTGGTTCTCCCTCAATCTAGACCAGTGATGGCAAACCTTGGCACCCCAGATATTTTGGAACTACATTTCCCATGATGCTCATCTACACTGCAGAATGCATGAGCATCATGGGAAATGCAGTTCCAAAACAGGTGCCAAGGTTCGCCATCACTGATCTGACTTTCTTTTACTTGATGCCATGAGAGTGCAATACATATTTTCTTTTCTTTATTTGAACACTGCTTGATGAGAATGTAAAACTGGTAAAACTGTTATTGGGAGGTGAAATTAAACTGGAAATGGGTCTTTTAACATAATAATAGAACATCCATAAAGGAATGGTTCACAAAAAGAAATGGAAGGTCATGGACTGGCCTAGTCAAAGCCCTGATTTGAATCCCATTGACATTTTGTGCAGGGATTTGAAAGTGGCAGATCATGCATGCAAATCCATGAACATTTTGTAACTGAAAGAATTTTGGCATTGTCAAAAATTTCACAAAATCAATATGCACTGGTGTGCAGTTATGCAAAATGCTTAGTAATTAAGCCATTTCTGCCAGGGGGGCAATAGCAGCTTCTGAGGTCAAAGGTGTACTTACTTCCACAGTACACCATTGCATTGGCAGATTATCATTGTGCTTTAATTCACGTACTTTAAAGGATATCAGTTTTACAGTATCTGTATGTATCATTTGAATGATCTAATGTTTACCTGTTCAAATATGTTGAAAAAGTCAACAGTTTCCATGGGGTGTATTTACTTCTTCATCTGACTGTACTTTGGTACATATCTACCCTGCTTTATTAAATATCTGACTTCCTTCCATACCTGCAAAGCAAACTGATCAGGCTCATTGAGCTTGGTGGGACTTCCAGTGTAGGCCTGAAACATTTTCTTCTCCTCCTCATCCGGTGCGTAGAGCAGCAGCTGTTTGATGTGTGAGGGCTCCAGACGCTCATTCTCCATTGTCATCAGGATGTGGCGCAATTCCTGGTGCGTGAGCTTCAAGTGCGCTATAAGGATAGCTGAAAGAGAACACAGCATCCCATGTCTATAGATATGGCTTCTCTAGATTGCTCTTGGATTGAAATTTGTAGTACCTACAGAGAATCAGGCTAGTTTACTGCAAGTCAGAAAGCAGCAATCAGCTTCATCAGCAAATCCAATTCACGCAGAATGGTCAAAAAAAAACACTTACCAACTCATTCCCAGTGTTCACATTGAACAGTGGGTGCCCCAAACAGAAAGCCTGTACATAACCTGATGGAATGCAGTAAGGATCCCTGTTTCAGCTTACTGGGCTTATGGGACAAGATTCCTTTCTGTCCATGACTTCACTGACCTAATAGTAAAATAGAATATAGTAGAGAATTTCCTTATTAGGACAGGGATGTCCCACAGATGTTAGAGATTCTCATCCTGGTAGCCTTAAAAGCGGGAATCTCTTGAAACAAAGTCTTTCTGTTGGAGGGACAGTGCCACTCTAGTCCACATTGAACTGGTAAGTGGACCTTTGCCCCACTTGTTCTATATGGTCACCATTACACCATGAATAACTTACCATGTAAAGTGCTCCCCCTCCAGTGCTGCAATGTCCATGTTCTCACACGTCGCTGGTTCTTCCATTTCTTCTCCGATTTTGAGACTTCAACCACTTTGATTGGCTAGGTTTGAATAACATAACTCCCACACATCCTTATTCACCCTGGCACCTAGCATTTGCACCCTGCATCTGTAAGTTGCTAGACTTGGGCACTGAAGCTGGCCGTACACACTTTAAATTTAAAATGTATCGATTGTTCCATCCATGCTAAACCGTGTGGATAGAGGAATGTCAATTCCCCTTTTGCACCTGATATAAGCACCGTTTGGCCCAAAATGTTTAGAGAGGCTCCTGGGACAAGGTCAATTTAAAAAATTAAAAAATATGTCTCCTGCTGTAGTCTGTTTATTAAGGTGTTATGTGTTTAGTGTTAAGTATGTCTCTCCCATTGTGTGCCTCCCAGGTGTGAATTCCCATTGTTAATCCAGTCACCTATTGTTTCTGTCTGTCTGCTCATCTCTTGGAGATATGATTAATATTGTTAGAAAAAGGATAAGAGAGAGGATCGCTCTCTCATGGGGTGATGGGATTTTAACGGATATGTTTGTCTGTCACTGAGGTAAGCTCAACCACAAGGGTATTAATAAAATATACATTACAAGGTATACAAAATATAAACATTTGACCACAGTTGATACTCAGTCCAGAAAGCTTGAACAGATGCTTGTATATGCGGATAACCAATGCGTTGCTCAGACTGATTATCTGCTTCTTCGGGGCAGCTCAACATGCATCTAAATCAATGTCCAAGTTACAAAAAATAATAACATTAGTATCAATATCGAATAGATTTATTTACATTTTTAGCAATATTTGTACAGTTACTATGGGTGATATAGCAGTGATGTCAGAATCACCAGCTTTGGTCTGATGGACGTCGGACCATATGAAAGGCGCGATTGTTTGAACCAATAGTAATCTAAAAATACCAAACATTTGTGTTCAGATGCACACCAATTTACATCACCACATATTTGAGGAGCGAATATAGCAGTAGTATTATCAATATGTTAGCATGATGGCATATATCAATATAGATGAAGCATGCAACCATATGGCTTAAGCCCCAGATAGATTAACGTGCATAGTACATAGAGTCATATCATAAACCATAGAAGGTTTAATATATAGGGCTGTAGCATAGGTCATACATAATTATTTATAACCTATGCTACAGCCCTATATGTTAAACCTTAAATACATGGGGATATTGAATGGTTAGCTATATGATGACCGTCATTGCCCCTCTATGGTTTATGATATGACTCTATGTACTATGCACTTTAATCTATCTGGGGCTTAAGCCATAAGCTATATCACTGGATGGTGACTCGCCTCTGCTCTCTCTGATGTTGCAGACGTTTTATTGTCAGTACCAAAAAGTTTTGGTGAGCACCCATAGTAACTGTACATATATTGCTAAAAATGTAAATAAATCTATTCGATAATAATACTAATGTTATTATTTTTTGTAACTTGGACATTGATATAGAACTGTGGTCAAATGTGTATATAACGGAATTTTTTTAACCTCCCTGGTGGTTTTCCCGAGTGTGGCTTGGGGTTAAATTTCAGCACCATTAGCGGTAACCCCGAGCCACACTCGGGATTACATCTCAGGATCCTGGTGCAGTGTACTTACCTTGTCCCCAGGATCCAGCGCTGTCCCCCCGCTGTGTCTGCGGGCTGTGTCCTCCGCCCCGATGTCCTGTGTGCTGGGCTCCATTCCCTGCGAGCGTCGCAACGCACAGGGGGCGGAGCCTGGTGGCAAATTCAAAAAAGTGAAAATACATAACACATACAGTACACTGTAATCTTACAGATTACATTACTGTATGAAATCATTTCACATCCCTTTTGTCCCCAGTGCTTTGTCCAGTGCCCTGCATGCAGTTTTATATTATATATACTGTTCTTTCTGCCTGGAAACTGGAGATTGCAACCGAAAAGTGTCCCTTTACGTCAAAAGTGTTTTTAGACCAGCTAGAAAACAGCGATAGTAAATTAGAACACTTGCAGAATTGAGCGATGGTGAATCGTGGGAAAATGTTTTTTATTATAATTATGTTATTATTTTTTATAATCATTTATATTTATTTATTATATTATAATTTATGATTTTGTGTTTCAAACTTCAACATACCCGGGATATCTACTAGACTCTTGGTGGACAGATTTAAGTGTGTTATTGCTAAGAATTACAGGCCTACAATATAAAACGCCAAATTTCTATTCAAAATAATTGTACCGCTTTGAGACGCAAAAATCTGAAATAATCATACCGCCAGGGAGGTTAATGCATCATTTTTATATTTTGTATACCTTGTAATAAATTTAATTTTATTAATACCCTTGTGGTTTTGCTTACCTCAGTGACAGACAAACATATCCGTTAAAATCCCATCACCCCATGAGAGAGCGATCATCTCTCTTATCCTTTTTCTATTGATCCAATAGGGATCTGGACGTGACATTCTGTCCTTAGAATCTGTCCAACAAATCTTTTTATATATATGATTAATATTGTGTCCACTTTACCTTGTTATCAAACCATTTTGCGATGTTATGTGTTTATGCTTATGATAATGTGTAATGTACTTTGTGTAGTATGGTGCCGGACAGTCTGAGCTGGGGTGGGATCTCTGATTATTTAAAGCATTATCTGGATGGGCACTGAGTCACCTAGGCTTGTGTAGGTGCCTGGTATTTTAATTCAATTGATGTTTATGTTGGCTGTTCCTTAGCTATGCCAATTATATTCCTGTTTACAGTTTGTATTGTTAGAGTAATGTGACCAAACTCTTATTTGACCTTGCATGGTATATATTCTGTGTGAATTTACAATAAAGAGTTCCAGTTTTCATCTAAGCTAGTGTCATCTAGTCTTGGGTGCTCAGCTATAATACCTGGTTCCTGGCTCCAAACTGGGGGTAGTTATATCTTGACGGAGGCACCCAAGCTGGGTGCTGGACAGTTCCATCACACTCATCTCTTCAGGAAAGCCTATCCTGCCTTCATCTATCACCCAAATCTTTTGTTTTTCCAATCAGCTCAAGCCCCACAGTTATTACCATTTGTTTCACTTGCCCATCCCTGTTAGATTGTTAGCTCTCAGGAGCAGGGCCCTTCTAACCGTCTTCTATTGAAATGTATTGTCACTGTACCGTCTCACTTTATATTGTAAAGCACTGCACAAACCTTAGTGCTATATAAATCCCGAATAAGAATAATAATAATGCTATTAAAGGGACAGTATGGGGGTGATATAATTTAGTACTACAAGTTTAAACTCAAAGCAGTGAATGGACACCTCGTACCTGTGTTATAGGCTTTCTTGTGTGACAATATTTGGACCGAACCTTTGTTTTTCAGGGATTCTGGCAATACTGGAAGAACTGAAAAAGAGAGGAAGAGAAATGATGCTAAAAACTAAAGACACATTTCCAAAACTTGCAACATACACGCAGGAAGGAAACACTGAACACACATTACAAATACATTTTTAATCTTGTGTTTCTTCTAATGATGGAAAACTATAAATATTAGCTGAAATCTTCATTTTCTTTCAGCTAACAAAAGATAAAAAGACATACCAAAATATATTGGAAGTTTGCATATTTAGCTTGAGATGGTCTGATTACAGTTAAAATGGAACTGTAGTTGCAAACAAAAATCCCTTCCTGCTTACATTTGTAAAATATATTGCAGCATTTAGAGACAGTTTATATAACTTAAAGCACAGCACCAATCAATACTTTTATTTAAAACTGGTAGCTCTAACTCTTCCTTAACCTGTTGCCACCTGCATAACACATAACACTGCATAAGTATGTGCAATTGCAAAAGGGTGGGCGTTAATGCCCACATGCGCACATATGCGTCACAGGGTGAGCAACATTTCTGTTCCGAGCGTGCACTCACTGCACACTCCCAGCACAGAGACCAAGCTGTCAAACATAGCTCTCACTCCCCACTATCATGACCGGTTTCCGATCATGTGACCACTGTGACAGCCAATCACAGTGGTCACATGATCACCGATGCCTCCTTAACCCCGGGAGTGCAGACCCTATGAAAGGGACACCAGGACTAAGCAGGAGGGAGTTAATGTTAAAAAATGGGATCTATAAATTTTAGGTTTCCCATTACATCCCCCCCCCCCCCCCCCAGGGCACAATGCCCATCAGTATAAATACAAAGGGGAAATCTTCCCAGTGAGAAGCAAAATAAACTTAATGTGTTCCTAAACCCACAACAGTAAAATCAGTCTGTATATGCAGTAAAGCATGCTTGTTAAAACTGTGAAACCTCTGCATTGTGTAAAAGGCTGTTTGATCCTGTTTTTTCTGATCCTCCCCTTCTTCCACCGACTCCAGAACAGGTCGGTAAAGGCAGAGCCTTTGGAGTCAGGCTGCACATGCTCAGTTTGATGTGTACAGCTAGAGATTTTTTTTTTCCTTGGGAGAGTGCATGTGATCAGCACAGGGCCAATCAGCACTGTCCAGACAGAGGGTCAAGGGTCCTGCATCCTGATAGGATGGCTCACCGGAAAGGGTTGGGACTTTGAGTGAGGCATGGGACTGTGCCTCCATCCCGGGGCTCCATGGGACTGTGCCTCCATCCCTGGCTCAGTGCAGTATGAAAACTCCTCCTACAAGCTATAACCAGGTACTTATGGAAGTGACAAGACTGCTATATACTGCTGATGAGAAAAGGTATTTAGCAGTTTATATTTACTAAAACTATTGCATGTCCATGTTCTGTGTACTGTAGGAGAGTAGATATAGTAAATGCAGGGTCCTGAGTTTAGTAACACTTTAAAGGAGGACTCCAAAAATAAAAATTATAGCCATTTACCCTTGAGAGGGGATATGATTTCAGTGAACAAATACCGTACTCATACCTCCCAACTTTTTGAGATGGGAATGAGGGACACCTATTAGCAAAAGTATGTAAGCATAGGACACACACCCCCTGCCACGCCCCCTTAAAGGAAAAAAAAAAAAAAAAGATTAGTTAAACCCTTTTTTTTTACCATTTCTATTCCTTTATACTAGCTTCTGACATTTACAAACGCAGCAATTTAGAAATTAGATAAAAGGTTTAGCAAAGGGAAACATTTTTTGAAAGGTAAATAGTGCATTTTTTATATAACTCCATAGATCAGACCAAAATGAGGGACAAAAGAGGAGGAAAGAGGGACAAAGGGACTTTGTTCCAAATCAGGGACAGTCCCTCAAAATCAGGGACAGTTGGGAGCTATTCGTACTGGTGACCCCACAATAGGTATACAACTTTTCAGCGAAAGGGAATTTAATAAGACGCGCGGCTATTCACTAAAATTAGAAGAAAAGAGGTTTAACCTTAAGCTGCGCAGACGGTTCTTTACTGTAAGAGCGGTAAGGATGTGGAATTCCTTTCCACAGGCAGTGGTTTTAGCTGGGAGCATCGTTAATTTAAAAAAACTATTAGATAAGCACCTGAACGACCACAACATACAGGGATATACAATGTAATGCTGACATATAATCACACACATAGGTTGGACTTGATGGACTTGTGTCTTTTTTCAACCTCGCCTAGTAACTGTAACTGTGTAACAACATAAAATAAAACAGCTTTTGCTGCAATATCTATGATCAGCATTGAGCTATCCCCAACAGCTTTTTTTTTTCTGTCACTTTACTTTTTTTTTCTGTTACTTTACTCAGTCTTGTGGGCTGAACCAACCCGCTCTCTTAAAGGGGTTGTAAAGGTAAAAATTTTTTCACCTTAATGCATTCTATGCATTAAGGTGAAAAAACTTTTGACAGTACCGCCTCCCCCAGGCCCCCGTTTTACTTACCTGACGCCTCGAATCTTCGCTCCTCGTCCTCGTCAGCTTCATTGCAGCTCAGCCTGGTCGCTGATTGGCTGCAGTGGATGGATTGAAAGCAGCGCAGCCATTGGCTCGCGCTGCTGTCAATCACATCCGATGACGCGGCGCGCCGGGGGGCGGGGCCGAGTGATACAGCGAGCAGCTATAGCCGCCAGCTGTATCACGGGAGCGCGCCCGCAAGCACTCACCACCGTGCGAGGGAGCTCGCATGAAGGTGGTAAATGCTTGCGGGGAGGAGCTGAAACAGCCGCCGAGGGACCCCAGAAGACCAGGTTCGGGGCCACTCTGTGCAGAACGAGCTGCACAGTGAAGGTAAGTATAACATGTTTGTTATTTTAAAAAAAAAAAAAAAAACAACTTTACAACCCCTTTAAGGCTCAGGCTGTCATGACTCCACCCACAGTCTGTGATTGGACAATAAAGAAGTAGCAGCACCGTGATAAGGCCATCTCTATCACACTGCTTTGCTTTCTCCTCCTATAAGCACACTCTTTGTCAGCATCTGGAGAGATGGCTCCTTGTGCTGCTTCTTCCTCTCCCACTCTGAGCTCTGCTGTACAGAATTGCAAGAGGCTGATACCAGGTCTTTCATTAAAAAAAATAGTTAATTTAATTATGTATTTATGAATACAAAGCTGTGTAAATCTGCATCTGTGTTAATAATGTGGACGGTTTAGAAAGTAGCCGCTGACGAAATGCACCGTGCCAGTCAGCAGTTTTTTTCTGTCACCTTAACACCTGCATGTTTAATCATCTAGTATAGGGTCACCCACTTCCGGACCGCCGCACGCCAATATACGTCCTTACTTTGAAGAGGAATATCGTTGTTATGGCAGCAGCTAGCTGCCATAACCCCAGTATCCTCTTTTTCGGCCGGCGGTCCGCTTTCCGATAAGAGTGGTCTCTGTGGCAGATTCGCCGCGAGATCAGTTTTATCGGCGGCGGGAGAGGGGCTCCCCTCCCGCCGTGCTCCGGTGCCCTCCGCCGCTTACCGCAGCCGTCAGCATCGGCGGAGGCGATCGGATCTTCACCCTTGCTGTGCATGGAGACGAGTGAGGAGAAGATGGCCCCTACCCATCTCCATAATATTGCAGGGCGGAAGCGACGTCAAAACGTCACTTCCGCCCATAGCTTTTAAAGGGAGATTTTTTATTTATCATTTTTTTAAATGACAATTTTTTTTTTTTTAATTGCATTTTAGTGTAAATATGGGATCTGAGATCTTTTTGACCCCAGATCTCATATTAAAGAGGTCCTGTCATGCTTTTTTTCTATTACAAGGGATGTTTACATTCCTTGTAATAGGAATAAAAGACACAATTTTTCTTTAAACAAACAGTGTAAAAATAAAAAATAAAAGGAAAAATAAATAAGAAAAAAACTATTTTTAAACGCGCCCTGTCCCGCCAAGCTCGCGAGCAGAAGTGAGCGCATACATGAGTAGCGTCCGCATATGAAAACGGTGTTCAAACCACACATGTGAGGTATCGCCGCGATCAGTAGAGTGAGAGCAATAATTCTAGCCCTAGACCTCCTCTGTAACTTAAAACATGCAACCTGTAGAATTTTTTAAACATCGCCTATGTAGGTTTTTAAGGGTAAAAGTTTCCACGAGCGGGCGCAATTTTGAAGCGTGACATGTTGGGTATCAATTTACTCGGCGTAACATTATCTTTCACATTATAAAAAAATTGGGTTAACTTTACTGTTGTCTTATTTTTTAATTAAAAAAAATTTTTTACAAAAAAAGTGCGCTTGTAAGACCGCTGCGCAAATACGATGTGACAGAAAGTATTACAATGGCCACCATTTTATTCTCTAGGGTGTTAGAAAAAAAAATGTATAATGTTTGGGGGTTCTAAGTAATTTTCTAGCAAAAAAAATGTTTTTAACTTGTAAACAACACATCTTAAAAAGAGGCTCGGTCCTTAAGTGATTGTGCTATGCAGCCCCCCAAATGAAAGCTATTTGAACAGATTCATATTTTGCTCTAGTTTCAGAAGCATACCAACGTGTTAAACAAAGCCTTGTCACATAAAGTGTGTTATGCTGCTCAGTGTAGATCGAAGATAATGAGGAGGCTTTGGAGAGGCTGGAATAAAATGGCTTCGACAATTAATAATGAGTCTACAGCACAAGGAGTGATCAATATCCAGTTTATTGTCGAATGCCCTTACTGCATGTCCTTTACAGCCAAGGCTGCCATTAGAAATCATGGGGTCCCATACAGCCTGACTGACAGCGCAGCAATGCAGCACCGTTTCTGCCTGTCGGACAGCAGCACAAAAATGAAACTGCCCCCTGACACCACCCTAAGTATGCCATAGCCTGGACCCCATCAGTTCAGAAGAGAGGGTTGGGTATAGAGAGGTGACTATTTACAAATTTTTAGGAGCATGCTGAATAAGCTTCCATGTTTTGACACCCAACAATTAAATTAAAAGTGGTTTTAAACCTCAGACATAAAAAAATGTACAAAGCATATCCCTCTATAGTGTGTACTTGTCTCTATTAGGAGCTCTAAGTGTCATTTCTGTATGCTGCTTTGTTACTCTTCTATCAGCAAGAGTATCTGTATGAGTCACTTCTGACAAGTTTTCTTGACACCAAGAGAAAAAAGGTGACAGGGAGGGAGCTCAGCTCTGTTCCTGTGTGCTGTGTGGAGACGGGTGTGTCCCTTACCTCCAATCAGCTCTCAGAGGTCTCCTCACTGAGCTCTGCAGAGTGTGACTTAAGCTCTCAGCCCCCTGCTTTCTGGAGGCTTAAACAACCTTTATAAATTCTGGACAGATGTAGAAAAGAGACCACTGCAGATAAACAGGCATATCACCTGAGGTCAGTCACCTAACTGGGTAAGGGGTTTACAACCATTTTAAAGGTCTGCGCCTTTTCTTCTCTATCAATTCAACAGGACAGGCCACAACTTTAACTTATTTGTCAGGAGCTGTAGTATGGAGGATATACTGCTGGGGTCCTATCAAATGAATTCAAGTTCTGGTCTGTCCCCTTGGATAGATACAGAAGAAGAGTACCGGACCTTTAATTGAATTGTCATATGCTCCAGCATGAAGGCTTACTCCACCTGCTCCCAAAAATGTGTAAATATACCTGGCCTCTTCTACTTAACTCATGGGGCTCAGGAAACCTTCATTTAAAGTGTTACTAAACTTAGGAGCCTGCATTCACTACATCTGGTACACAGAACATGGAAATGCAACCGGTTTAGCAAATGTAAACTGTTAAATACCTTTCTCATCAGCAGTATATAGCAGTCTTGTGACTTCTATCAGTGTCTGATTAAAGCTTATAGGAGAAGTTTTCATTCTACTTGGATTGTCCTATGAGGATGCAGGAACCCATGACCCTTTGGACAGTGCTGATTGGTCCTGTGCTGATTATCACATGCACCTCCCCCCCAAAAAAATAACTCTCTAGAAATCCACACCAAACTGAGCATGTGCAGATTGTCCCCAAGGCTCTGTCCTATCAGGAGATGGATTGGGGACAGCAAAAGAAGGGGAGGATCAGAGAAGACAGGATCAAACAGCCCTTTACACAATGCAGAGGTCCTACAGTGAGTATAACAAGCATGCTTTACTGCATATACACACTGATTTTACTGTTGTGGGTTTAGTAACACTTTAAGCACTGGGAGCCAAAGCTCCTGAAAAGGGTTAATCTACAACTTTCTATATTTATTATGATAATAAAATAAAGGTAAGTTAGCATGTAAAAATCTCAAAGTCACAACAAAAATTATGGCAAAGGCTGCAAAAAACAAAAACAAAATATGTGCTTTCTGAATATACCCTTTTAAATCGGAACCCCAGGCAACAGCTAAATACACAAATAAAATCCATAGTTCAGAGATGGTTTACCTGCCAAAGCATTTGCATTTCTGCCTAGCCAGTCCTGAGATTTACACAGCTCTGCTGCACAACGCAACACAGATTTTAAGAAATATGTTTTTTGCCTTAATATCTACCTTAAATCTAGTGCTGGGACAAGATCATCCAGTGCCCAGGGCAAAGATGCCAATTTGCGCCCTTCCCCATTATGTGCGAACTTTTGAGGAGGAGGAGAGAGAACACAGCCCGTACCTCCTCCCGTCTCTCTCCTCCTCTCCTAGCCGCTTCCAGTGCTGAGCTGACAGAAGTAGTGATGCCACTGTCACTACTCTCGTCAGCCTTATAGTAGAAGGGATTTGCGGCACCCCCCATCTCTACAATACAAACAGCACCCCCTTACTACCAGAAGTAAACATCAAAGTACCCCCTTACATCTATGTGTGCCCAGCAGAGTCCCACCTTTCTTTCAGGATGCTGACCAGTTGGTCTGGAGGAAGTCCAGTCTTTTATGGACAGTTTCTATGCAGCGAAATGGGGCGGGGCAGGCAGGGTGCCCCCCCCCATACAAAAGACTTCTGCTCCAATAAAATATTATTTCCGATCTTAAGTAATCTAAAAACTGACACACTGGAAGGTTTCTGGTCTGAATAAATATATGGGTCAAACTTACGTGTAGGTTTCTGTGTTCCAAAATGCAGCTCCAAGTCCAAATACTTCACCATATCGCTCAATTTTTCATAGTCCGAATCCTCCCCCAGCTGCAGAGAAGAGTAGAAAGTTATCCTTTAGGTGGTGCTATGTGATGATGTTAAGCTGGTCGTTCTTGTAATGATGAGGTCACCTAACCTATATTATCACGGTGACCATTGGAACATGAATTGAGGGGAAATCTTCCAGTGGGGAGAACTGTCAAAGATTGACTTTGTCCTCACTTTAGTAAGATTTCTACTCACTCCTTGTTGTCTATCTGAAAAAAGAAAGTAAAGGGAAATCTCCCCAATGGGAAGCTATAAAAATCTAACGGAGGTTCTAACTTTTCACCACTATTCTAATCTAAAAAATGCTTTTGCTTGAGTTGTACCCTAAAGAGATACTAAACACGCAGCTAGACATGCAAAAATGTCTTTTGTTTCATTTCAGTTCATTACTTAAATAATTTTGTTTAGTTAAATTTGTTTTAATTTGTTTTCGGAGTGGGGTGAGTCGCGGGCCCCGGCAGTGATCTTTGAGGGGCGACCTTTGGCCATGTCCAGCTGCCTTTAAATGTTCACTTTAATTGTTATATATACACATTTACATTGTGATACTTTTTCTGATTATTCATTTTCTCTATTTACAAAATTTTGACACTACTACAGGTATAACCAACTGTTCCTGAAGAAGCCAATGTTGGCGAAACATGTAGGAATACAGTACCTGTGAACAAGACCTGCTGCTATATCGCTAGCGGGTTCTTGTATTATTATTGCTGCACATGTTGGCTTTGTATCTTTTCCCTTACTGTTTGTCCACACCCTCATTATGTATGCTCATTTTGTATACCTTTTTTTTAACTTGTTTGTAATAAAGTAATATATTTTTTAGATTATTGTGTTAGTGTATAATATTCAAAACATTGGCACCGCTATAATCCCCTTTTCTCATTCCTCTTTACTGTTATAATTTCTATTCTGTTCTGCTTTACGCTATTCTTTTATTTGCTATTATTTTTTTATTATATTCTTTTATTTGCTGTTCTATTCTGTTGTACTCAATTCTAATCCATTATTTTCTATTCTATTCTTTTCATTTCTATTCTATGTTATTCCATTCTATTATCTTCTATTCTTTTCTATTTTATTATATTCTTTTTTATGCTATTCTATTATTTTATTTTCTAATTTATTCTTTTTTATTCTATTCCTTTATTCTTTATTATATTTTTTCTATCCTTTTGTTTTATATTTATATTATCTATTCTGTTCTGTTTTACCCTATTCTATTATTTTCTAATCTATTCCTCTATTTTCTATGAAATGTTATTTTATTCTAGTTTTTGAATTTGAATTTAATTTAGTTTTTTCAGATTTGTTAAAATTTTTAACTATTGTAATTTGGTTACATCTGACTTTCCGAATAACAAAAAATTTGTCCGAATTCCGATTCATAATAAAATGATATAATGTACACCCACAGAGAATTACTGAACGGGTGAGCTCATCCTTTTTCTACTCAAATTGTATGTAAATGTTTAAAGTATTGTTTAATGTATTTTGCTGCATCGACAACATGTATCTCTTGTGTTATGTACTTGTTATAATTTTTGTATGTTGTACCACAGATTTTGCTCTCCTGAGGAAGCGGTTAAAACCGCGAAACCGGTCGAGAATCCAAGCTCTATCTGTGTCCACTATCACTATGGGTTGTAATCCAATTGGTTGTATTTACTGCTTCCGTTTTTAATTACAACTGTATGTGACACTGTTACAATCTTTTAACCATGTTCTCTATTAAAATGGAATTTTTTTATATTATTTCCTTCTTTACTTTTTTGTACTGAATATTTGACTTTATCTAGTACCGCAATAGTCCCCCCCTTTCTCCCCCCCCCCCCCCCCCCCCCCAGGGGCGTATTTTCCCTTGCATGGGGTACTGAGACAATGGCCGACAGAAGCAGCTAACTGCGGCCGCTCCCTACCTCCTGCTTTTTGCTTTTGTCATAATAAAATGAACCGCACATGTCTAGCTTTCACATGACCCAGCTCTCTCCCAGCCTGTCTGCAGGGAAACATAAGCAGGAGGAACTTCTAGTCCTCTGCTGCTGGTCAAATGTTTAAAATAAATAAAATAGAAAATCCTTTGAAATACAGAGTAAAAATAAATACTTCCTATCATTAACTATTTTAAACTGTCATATAAGTACCCTATATATTTAAAAATCAAATCTTTATTGTTTTTTGGCAATAACAAGGTTTTGGGTGGATTTCTCCCAGTCACAGGCTGTGTCACGCTCCTCCAGCCTGTGTCTTAGAATAAAAGGGAGGTGAAGCCTCCATTAATCTACATGTAATATCCCACCCCTATTGTGTTTAGCTGGTTAGTCAGCATGAAGGAGGAGGGATGGAGTGGGCTGTTATTTATCAAGGTGTATATGCCCATATGTGTGACTCTATAGCCACATAGGCTGCTCAGATGTGATAGGGAGGAAATGCTCAGCATAGAAACTCACTGAAATCTGAGCATGTGCAGAGCTGCCAACACTGCTCTGCAAAATCCCTAGCTGAATTGGGAAAATGAGCAGAAGGGGAGATAAAGAAAAGCAGGATCAACCAGGTATTTTGCAGAATACAGAAGACAAATCTCATAGTGACTGAGTGAGTATGAAAAGCATGTACAGTAATACGGCATTGGATAGTTTTTTTTGATGTGGGGTTAGATTCCGCTCAGTGATAACAGTAAACTCTGAAAGGCATACATAGAGCAGTCTAATTGCTCAGGGTTTCAATTTTTTTTCCCGAGGCATAGCACAATTCCACTCCACTGCTGAAAACATAGTTCTTCCTGTTGTGTCCAGGGGAGATGTAAGTGAATTTAATTCTCCTAAACAGGTGAGTTTTAGCTCCTTCCTACTCTAGTCTAAAAACATTTTTTAAGTTTTGCTTTATATATACTTTTCTCAGTAAGACTATAAGTAGGATTCTTCACAAACTTACACTTTACTGAAACTTAGGCATGTAGCTGTGGAGGAATCAACTAAGTGGCCCAATCACGTTCCAAAAGGATCACATGAATTGCCAACACTCTTGTCAAGCAATGCCTTTTTTTTAACATGGTAATGCAGCTATTTCAAGGCTGCTAAGAATCTTTGCCAATTTTGCAAATTTTTGCCCTTTGACATTTCTGGTGTTACTCTTCTCTAAATAAGGCTTCAACTTCACACTAGAAGTGCTAGTAATTACAGCATATATTCTTTATGTACTGTGTTTTTTTTTTCCTCATCTAACTCTAGTTTGGTGGAACTCATCTGTTACCAGGAGCCTTAGCCAGCTTCATATACAAATAAGCAGATGGTTGAGGCAGGTGGCCGGCAAATGAGGTCAGAAGACATGCTAAAGGCCAAGGTAGAAGGCAGGCAGAAGCAAAGCCTGAATACAGTCCAAGTCATAAACAGAAAGCAATCCAAATAGCAGGGTGGCCAAACAAATATCAGACAGAACCCTTAACAATGTACAAGCTGATTGTGCCAAAGTCTATTTAAGCACTCTTGATAAGGGCAGGTGTGCACTGTAGCATGAACTGAGCAGTAGTACTAAGGACCAGCAGATGGGAAAGACTCAGGACTACTACTACAGTAACACACCTGCAATATTAGCCTTCCCATCATATATTATTAAAATAGAAAGATGAAATTTGTTAGTACCAACCTGGCCCCATATTGTTCCTTCAGAATTTTCCACTTGCTCCCAACGTAGCCGTTTCACACTCATATGGCTGGATTCACTCCGCCGGTGCATGCTACGACGTGCCAGGGGCTCTAAAGGTGGTGCAGGAGGAACGGGAGGAACAGGAGGAATAGGCAGAGGAGGAGGGGCTGGGGGTAAGGGGTGTATACAGCTCCCCAAAGCCTGGGAGTAGGGAGGGGGTGCTCCTTTAGAGATCTCCCTCTTGAGTTCTCCCCTGGGGTGGTGTGGTGGTGGTGGAGGAGGCGGAGGGGGGCTGGGAGGTGGTGGTGGGATGTGATCAGACACTGATGAATAGGTGAGGGAACTCCCGTCTTCACTGCTGCCCATTGAGTCGCTGGTGGTGCTAATCTCACGTGGGGCACAGCTCATCTGTTCATCCTGAAATGTCATCTGCAGCAACAGCAAAAGACACATGTGAACTCCAATTTCTATGTTAATGTTCATTGCCATATTTTACTAGCTGCTAAGAAGTTACTGAAAGCCAGAAGTAATTTTTTTGCCATTTCGGATAAAGTGAGATTGAGCTAGATCTTGGTCATTGCTAGATTTTACTTGTGTACAACCAGCCTGCCCATACATGGATCAAAATTCAGCCGGTCCCTCCAAATTTCGATCCATGTATGGCCAGCTTTACTGGTTGGATCACTAGGTGAAAATAAAAGAAAGAATGCATAAAAAGAAAACTAGTGCAGCCACCACATCAAAGAATTGGTAAGCTGTAATATAATAAATGCTTGGTTTTGGGTTAAATACAGTACGACTTTAAGTAGGTGTGGGATTGACATAGGTCTGTTCTGAGGCATAAAACTGGCAGACTCAATGGACCACTTGGTCTTTCTTGGCAATCTGTCTTTTATGTTTCTAATAGATTTCCTCTCTAACCTTCCAATCTTCTTTTGGAGCGTTCTCCTCCTCGTTGTTCTGTCTCTAGATATTGAATTGAAGACAACTCTCTCCAAAGAAGCACAGACAGCAAAATGAAAACCTTCTAGGGGTTTCAAGCATTCTCTGCTTTATGCAAAGTTAATATACTTTAACTAGTTTTCTGAGATTCGAGATAATCATTGTTATATATTTATGGACATTTCTTTAAACCTAAATGAACAGATTTTCAAATTTCAGATACTTTTCTTGACATGTTAAGCTCTTGGAGCATTCCTTAAGATCCTCCCAAATAAAGCATTACCTTCTTTTAAGAGAAGGCAGGGCCGCCAATAGGGGGTACCACCAGGCCTCTTGTAGGGGGCCCGGGCACACAGGGGTGCCCGGACAGCAGGGGGATCGGTGTGGTGGGATGGGAAGACAATTACAGAATGATGCACTGTGTCTCCAGCAGCTAAAAGCCGGTTTCCTCCTCTCCCTCTAGCAGCTTTTAGCTGCTGGAGATAGAGACACAGACACGGTGCATCATTCTGTAATTGCCCTCCCATCCCGCCACACTGATTCCCCTGCTATTCAGGCCCCCTATAGAGGCCCGGTGGTACCCCCCTATCAGCAGCCTCCGTATCACAGAGTATTGTTCTGTAATTGTCCTCCTGTCCCGCTAGACAGACCCCCCTCCCTGTGCTGCCCACATTTGATTCCCGCCTGTATGCTCCACCTCGTCCCCCTGCAGTGCTGTCGGCTTCTCTCTCCCGCCAGCTGCTGTGGACGCATAGGCAGATGGAGAGTGGGGGAAGGGGCAAATGAATAAAGCATGTCATTTAATGGCCCTTCTTTTTCTGAATTGGACACAGTGAGCGATCGGTATGGATCACTCCTGTGTCCATTCATAACTATGCATAGCAAACGGTGTTTACTACCCTGTTTCCCCAAAAATAAGACCTAGCGTGATTGTCGGTGATGGCTGCAATATAAGCCCTACCCCCCAAATAAGTCTTAGTTAAAGTCCTTGTAGGTCTTATTTTCAGGGTAGGGCTTATTTTCGGGAAAACAGGGTAGGGCTTATTTGGGGGGTAGGGCGTATATTGCAGCCATCACTGACAATCACGCTAGGTCTTATTTTCGGGGAAACAGGGTATGCTTCAGTTTATGAATTAACAGGAGCCTCTGTCTCTTGTTCATTCATCTTCAGTGAGAGGAATTGAAGAATGGGGATCCTCAATTCCTTTCTCTGTCTTAAAGGTGAGATGTTAGGGGTCTGTTTAGACCCCTGATATTTCCTCCAACATGATGTCACAAAGTCCAAAACAAATCCTAACTGTAGTTATTTCAAGGAAACGACAGCGATCCGACCAGAAGTGGCAGCCCCCCCAAAAAGTGCCAAATGTAGCAGTTTTGGGGGGGGGGGGGATGCAAACAAGCAGAACTTCCCCTTTTGGGTGAATGTTCTGGGAAACAGGGTTAACTTAGCAAAGGGATTGTTACTTTGAGTACCAGGATTCAGTGATGGAAATCTAATCCACGGTGCCGTAAAACCTCTAAATAATTTCTGCAGAACACACTGTACCAAGGTCTGTATGTAAAGAAGAACTCCGGGCAAAATTTTTCTTAGTTAACTGCTTGTTTTTGTCTAGGGTACTGCAGAGTGGAGACATACTTAAGTTGGAGCACAAGACTGGTCCCCGTCACTTCTGCCCCCCCCCTCATGCTAGTGGCCTTGTTAATGGACTGTTCCTGATATCTTCACACCCATAGACCATCTCTGGACGTGAGGACGGCAGGAACAGTCCACTGCTGGACGTGGGGGAGCATGGCTTTCTAGGGGATCGAAGGATCAGATAAGTATAGCTTTCCTTGAGCTCCCGGAGCGGTTAACCCATGCAGTGCGGGCACAGACCTCCACCCGCCATGGGAAAAAAAAACATTCAGTCCACAGTTCTTTGATCATCATGCCACGGCAAACACATCTGTATGATGTCTCAATTTTGTTCAAGCCTTGTGCTATAAGATTATTTTACTAAAACTAACGCTAGCATGTGCTATTGGAAGCAGCATGGGGTCTACTTTATATGCAGCAATTTTTTCTTTTAACTGTACAGGCAACCAAACAAGAGAAAGGAGAGACAGTTCTATGTTTTCCTGAACTATAAGGAACCTTTTGATCTCTGCAGCTCTCTTGCTGCGTTTATTAAGATGCGTTTACGAGGTAGACAGAAAATAGAAACAAAATAAGGAAAAAGTTATGACACTTTGAACATTTTAAGGGCCCATTCACACCAGAATCAGCACATAACTGCGTGTTTATCACCGCATGTTTACATGCACTTAAAATGCGCTTGACGCGTTTTTGCATGCATTTTGCACTGCATTTTCAATGCATTTTTAAATACGTTTTTTTGGGCTTGGCTAAAGAGACGTGGTGCAGTACGTTTGAAGCGTGTTTGTAGCGTGTTCCCTGCATTTGTATACCTCCCAACATTTTGAAATGGGAATGAGGGACACCTACTAGCAAACGTATGTAGACGTAGGACACACCCCCTTAAAGGAGCATTAACCAAAAAAAAGCTTAATTAAATCCACAAGGGCTTTTTTATCACTACTATTCCTTTATATTGGCTTTTAAAATTTACAAATGCAGCAATTTAGAATTTGGATGAAAGGTTTAGCACTGAGAAACACTTTTTGAATGATAAAAAGTGCATTTTAGATACGACTATATAGGTCAGACCAATATGAGGAGGAAGGAGGGACAGGGGGACATTGCTCCCAATCAGGGACAGTCCCTCGAAATCAGGGACAGTTGGGAGCTATGCATTTGCCATGTGGAAAAATGCAGCACGCTCTACTTTTTTTTTTAACTGCGCTGAACAGCGCTGCAGTGATGTGAATTATGCCCATAGAATTACCTGGGCTTTGGGCTGTCTATGCAGTTGGAGTGCATTTCAAAATGAAAGGGCCCCTAAGGCTTGGTGCTGTTTCCTCTAATCACGTCACTCTGGGCATTCATCTCAAGTGTCCTTATGGTAAATACAGCCCTGACGCCAACTATGACCTGCCATCTGGTGCTAGACCTGGCATTCTAGCCTTCCACAAACCAGTACAAGAATCTCAGCAACATCTCTGACTTTGTTTACTTCTTTTTAGTTTTTAAGTTCAGTTACCTCTTCATAGTCATTCTCAGGAGTCAGAAACTGGTCAGTAATGGTCAAACTCTGCCCTAGCTGCCGGCTGAGCGCATCCAAGAATCGATCTGTATCTCTAGAACGACTTGGCCGTGAGAAGGTGAACATCTTCCTGTGAGTTGGGGAAGGGGGCAGGCTGCCATCCAGACTGACGTAGGGGTTCGATTCGGAGCTGCTTGGTGAAGGGGCGCTGGGAGGCCGCTGAGGGCACGGGTCGGATGGGGGTGCAGAATTTTGCCAAGGGTGTCCCAGCATCAACTTCCGCTCTCCTGGTAAGAAGCAGAATACACGTTGACATAATGTATATGATGACACAAGAAGCCATGTGCAAACTGAAGCATCCTATAGCAACCTTCCTTCATTGTGCTAGCTGCCTTTACTGAAAAGCACACTATGCTGTCCCACATATGGGTAAAGCAGCATAGTGTGCTATACCTACCTTCCAGCCAGAGTTTCCTTTCACTTCAAAGAATGTAGTCCAAAAATCACATCTAAAAAAAGCCTTCTTAAAGTAAACCCTCACATATACCTATATACCCAGTGAAGTGACTGGCCTCAGGCGATACACAGAGATGTAACAAATCCTCCTACATTAGTTGTACATGTTTATCTGCAGCCTCTCTTCTCTACATCTGTTCAAAGTCCAGAATTTTCACAGCATTATTGAGCTTCAGAAAACAGGGGGGTGGAGAGCTGAAATTACACTCTGCTGAGAGCTGATTGGAGGTAAGGGACACACCCAGTGGCAGCTGGTGCTCAAATTTTTTTTTGGGGGGGGGGGGAACAAACAAACTGAAGAATTCTGAAAAAAACCCCATTGATTGCAGCCTCACTGTACCATCAATTGCAGCCACTGTGCCCATCAATCGCAGCCACTGTTCCCATCAATCGCAGCCACTGTTCCCATCAATTGCCACCACTGTACCATCGAACGCAGCCACTGTGCTATCAAATGCAGCCACTTAAAAAGCAGCCACTGTGCCCATAAATTGCCGCCACTGTGCCAAACGCAGCCACTGTGCCCATCAATTGCCGTCACTGTGCCATCAAACGCAGCCACTGTGCCCATCAATTGCCGCCACTGTGCCATGAAATGCAGCCTCCGCGCCCCATAAAATGTAGCCACTGTGCCCATCAATTGCTGCCACTATGCCCATCAATTGCCGCCACTGTGCCATCAAATGCAGCCACTGTGCCATCAAACGCAGCCACTGTGCCATCAAACGCAGCCACTGTGACCCATAAAATGCAGCCACTGTGCCCATCAATTGCCGCCACTGTGCCATCAAATGCAGCCAAAAGATTAGGGATTGGTGTGTGTGAGTGGCACATCTCAGTGGTATAATGAACTAAATCTTTCAAACATTCATTGATAAAAAAAAGTCAAACAATACACCTACCTGTTGTGTGATAGAGGTTACATGTTGCACGGGACCTCATACTGCTCACTTTTCCTGGGTAACTGTTGATAAAACGATTTTCCAGCTCAGCATAAACTGCTGACATCTACAAAGAAAAAGCAGGACAGGGATACAACTCAAAACCCAACACAATGGAGGCCACACCATCATCACAGTTTAGAAGGCCCATAACCTTATTCAGGAATTCGCCAAATATTATTCAAGGGACTACTTACACATAGCTAGAGCCAGTTTACCAGCATAAAGGTAATAGCCTACCATATGAGCTACATGTGGTTTACATTACGGCTCTCAATTTCCGTAAGAGAACCGTAAAGAGAACCATTCACCAGTTGGCATTTGTTAGAATCTTAATATTTGCTCTTGAATTGTTTTAAGACTTAAAATGGTTGTAAACCCCTTACATATAACCAGGGAAATGACTGGCCTCAAATGAAACAAAATCAGAACAGAAATGAAACAAATCCTCCTACATAAGTTGTACCTGCTTATCTTCAGTATTTTCTTTTCTACACCCATTTAAAGTCCAGAATGTATAAAGCTTGTCTGAGATGTCAGGAAACAGAGGTCAGGGAGCTAAAATTACACTCTGCAGAGCTCAGTGAGGAGAGCTCTGAGAGCTGATAGGAGGGAAGGGACACCCCCCCTCCCCTCCCGCCACACAGCACACAGGAACAGATCTGAGGCTGTCAATCAGCCGACGCTCCCTCCCTGTCACATTTTTTCTCTTGGTGTCGGGAAAACTTGTCAGAAGTGATTCATGCTAATAGCAGAGGAACGAAGCAGCAGAGAGAAATTACACTTAGTGCTCTGGATTTAGAACACACTCCCAGGGCTGTATGTAAATGAGAACTCTTTTTTTTTTATTTTCCCATGCAGCTGGGCTTTGCTCGCCCCACTGCATGAGTTAACTGCTTGCTTTTGTCTAGGGGGATTGCAAAACGGAGACATGCTAGTGGTCTTGTGAATAGACTGTTTCTGATATATATTTATACTCAAAGACTGGCTCTGGATGTGAGGATGGCAGGAACAGTCCACCACTGGGCGTGGAGCATGGATTTATAGGGGATCAAAGGTTTGGATAAGTATAGCTTTTCCTTGCACTCCTGGACAAAACAAGCAGTTAACTCCTGCAGTGCGCCACCTGGCTGTCATTTGACGGCCGGCGGGCACGAGGCGGTTAAGGAGGAACCGGACTCTGGCAGTAGTGGCTAAAAAAAGGCAAGGAAAGGGCAAAGGACCAGTCATCAGTAGTGCCTGTGGTCCCCCTTCAGCTAATGTGCCCTCATTGCTGACTTGCCATGTCTTGTTCTAAACGGTGTCTCTGTCTCTAGGTAGAGGCAAGACTTTGCTTTTACATGTTAGAACCTCCAGTGAGGAGAACAGTGAGCAGCACATTAATGACATTACCAAATCTCATTCCAAGTCTGCCTAAGATCTCACGCTGCAGATAAACCACTATCAAGCCAAATAACTGCAGGACGGGGGGCTCAATAAAGGTATATTTTTCAGGGTATTGCTGAGGTACACAATTTACATTTCTAAATGTTCCCTACAGGATAGCAAATGTTAACGTTTTGAGTTCAGGTCCACTTTTAAAGGGGTTGTAAAGGTAAAAAATTTTTCACCTTAATGCATTCTATGCATTAAGGTGAAAAAACTTTTGACAATACCGCCGCCCCCAGCCCCCCCGTTTTACTTACCTGACGCCTCGAATCTTCGCTGCTCGTTCTCGTCATCTCCACTGCAGCTCAGCCTGGTCGCTGATTGGCTGCAGTGGATGGATTGAAAGCAGCGCAGCCATTGGCTCGCGCTGCTGTCAATCACATCCGATGACGCGGCGCGCCGGGGGGGCGGGGCCGAGTGATACAGCGAGCGGCTGTAGCCGCCGGCTGTATCACGGGAGCGTGCCCGCAAGCGCTCACCACCATGCGAGGGAGCTCGCATTAAGGTGGTGAATGCTTGCGGGGAGGAGCTGAAACAGCCGCCGAGGGACCCCAGAAGACCAGGTTCGGGGCCACTCTGTGCAGAACGAGCTGCACAGTGAAGGTAAGTATAACATGTTTGTTATTTTTAAAAAAATAAGGGGAAGGATAGGGTAAGTCTTAGGGCAAGGTTAACTGTTCACACTTGTTCTTGACACCGAAAGCCCTGCACTGTTCAAAAATAACAGAACACCACTACTGTGCCAGCTTTGCGCCCTAAACATATGAAAGCTAAGGGAAGGCATGATATACTTACCTCATGTGCATATACCTATCCCATAATATCCAGTCGCGGGGCAAAAAGCCAAGGTATTAGTCAAGCGAATTGTGCCAAAGAGAGATTCATCAAATCGGAATACCGATCCTCCTCTTCAGCAGAGACCACATGACCAAATTGCCTCAGCATTCATCTACATCAGTGTTTCTCAACTCCATTCCTCAAGGTTTCCCCTACAGGTTTTCCGGCTTTTCATTATTTTGCACAGGTGATTTGATCAGTTTCACTGCCTTAGTAATTACCACAGCCGTTTCATCTGAGGGAAATCCTGAAAAGATGACCTGTTGGGGCGCCTTGAGGACTGGAGTTGAGAAACACTGATCTACATAACCAATCACCGAGAATTCCTAAAAAAGTGGTTTCTGCAGCCAACGTTAAGCATTTCAGCTCTTCTGCTCCTTTCTGTGACTTTAAGGAAGGTCTAATCCAAAATGTGCTTTAGTTACAAGCTATAGAAAAGCCATTGATTAGTTCATGGCTCTTATTTTATTTTACCATGCTTACAGTAGATAGTGTAATAATGCCTCGTTCTGTAATTTTGGCCAGAAGGGAATGAATTTGAATCTATATGTAAATGGAAAAGGCATAAGCAACTTGTGACTCACCCACTCTTATTTAACACATTCTAGGTATTCCTAGTAGATGTCTTCAAATTCTACAACACTTACCTTCTCTATAACCAAAGGGCAACCGGGTATTCTTAAAGCGGAGTTCTAGCTGGACCCATGTTTACTAAAAGTCAGCAGCTACAAAAAGTGTAGCTGCTAACTTTTAATAAACACACACTCACCTGTCCCACGATCCAGTGATTTGGTAGCCCGAAGCCTCCGTTCTCTCCCCGCCTGTCCACGGTGCCGTCATTGCAAGTGTGGGCATCCGGCTGTGACAGCTTGCGGCTTCAAAGCCGGGTGCACACTGCACATGCACGAGTCGCGCATCCTGAATGGCCGGGCAATCTTCTGGGACCTGTGACATGTCCCAGAAGATTGCAGGGAGGGAGGGGGGAGAGGAGAGCTTCCGCTCGAGTCGCCTAAGCGGCGCGGGCGTAAGTGGGAGCTGGGTACCTGTCAAAATTAGGTACCCGCTCACCCCAAAAAAAAATGACATGCCAAATGTGGCATGTCAGGGGGTCAGGATACCTTAAAGCGGAAGTTCCAATGTTGGGTGGAACTCCACTTTAAGGGAAAGCATAAAACTACTTTTTATATTACCAAAAAAACTTCACATCCATAAAATACAGCAAAAATAACTATTTACAGTAAATAGTATGTAAATGTAAACCAACAAAGCTGCGCTAAATACAAATATTTTTAGGTGAAAAACGCAATATAATAAAATGGCGCTCCGGAATACGTCTTTTGTGATGAAACATGTAGGGCGGTGCTGCATGCTGACATCAACGCGTTTACACTGATCCCGGAAGCGCGGGTGTATTGTTTTGCCGGCAAGAGACTGTACAGTTGGCGTGAATTTTACATACGCATGTAAGTGCAATTTTTAAATTGTTTTAATAAACTAGTTAAGCGATTTGACTCTATTGGAGCATCTTTTTCCCTATATACATCGGTCCATGGCAATTGGTGTGGCTGGTTTGGAGATAAGTAGAGGCAGTTCCATAGAGGGACATACAACCTCTCACCGATGATTATGATCATTGCTCGTTTGACCTTTCTAGAAATAGAAGGTCAATAGGATCTGGTAAGTGTCCTTATTATCAGAGGTGGTGGTGGTATTCACAAAAGGAGTTCTCATAACTTGAGGTGTTGGAGTTTTAAATGAACGGTTAAAGAAGATGTCATCATTATCTTTCACCATTTCATGTGGACTTTATTATATTGCATTTTTCCACCTAAACATATTTGTATTTAGCATGGCTTTGTTGGTTTACATTTACTTTCACTGTGTTGATATCACATGGTTAAGTCGCTGTTTTACACTCTTAATTTTTCATTTTTTAGTTACTTTATTGACATTAGCACAGTTTCCACACTAAGATTTTACAGTAAATTTTAGCAAACTAATCATATCAACTATACCATTTTGGGGTTGGGAGTCTCTGGTAATGATGTCCCATCTCCTGCTTGTCGTTCTCCATGGACCACTCGAGGAGGAACTTCCATTGGGTCACACTGAATTACTAAGCAAGGTAAAAAGGAGAAAATACATTGATGGATAAAACAGGAACTTCCAATAAGTGATTTGTATGTTTAGTTATAATAGTTTACACCAGGGCTTTTTTTCTGAGAAAATAGATTCAGGCGCTCCCCCTTTCCGAGTCACTCCTTGTCATTGCACCCTACTCACCTTTGAGCACTGTCCCTTGTTTCCACCCCCTACCCACCTCCCAGTACTGCCCCTTTTAGAGAATACAGAACCAAGGATCATTTTGTGGTGCTAAGTAATTTGTATGGATTTTTTTAATGATAACAGGAAAAGCAGTAAAATAGATCCCCTGCAGCCAGCAACAATCGATCCCCATAGCAACAATAGACCTTCTGCAAAAAATACACCACAGCAACAATAGATCCACCCCAGGAACAATATATCCCAACAGATCACCCAGCAGCCAGGAACAATAGATCCCTCTCTTAACAGTAGATTCCCCCCAGTAACAATTGGACCCCCAGCAACAATAGATCCCTTGCAATAAAATATCTACAGAACAACAATAGATCCACCCCAAAAAATAATAGACCCCAGCCAGCAACAATAGATTTTTCAGCAGCTAGGAACAATAGATCCCTTACTCAACAGTAGATCCCTCCCAGCAACAATTGACCCCTAGCAACATAAGACCCCCCCCCCTTAATAACAATAGACCCCTCCCTCAACAATAGATACCTCCAGTGACAATAAACAGCCAACATCAATAAACCCACCAGCACACCCCAGCGTGCGTTCCCCCATGTTCCTCCTAAAAAAAAACTCTGGTTTACACTGTGTATAGATTTCATCAATGGGTACTAGTATATTAGGTATTTATTTTCACTTTCAATCCTTTGCAATCTGTCATCAAGGAATCATCCCATTCAGCTTTGTTTAAACGGAGTCTCTAGTTGTCTTCTGTAAGATCTGGGCTCCAAGGACCTCAGGAGCATTTTATATGCCTGTGCTTGAATTCACCCCAGGTGGAGCTGATCCATGATTGAAACTTCAAGCAAACCATTTTCTTTTGTATTGGACTGGTAAAGGAGTTCCTTGGACTGAATTCTCCTTTGTTGAACCCCTGGAGGAGCAGATATACTGAAATATATTCATCACTGGCCAGTAGACATTTCTATCTTCAGTACAGTGTGAGAAAGCAAATGTCTTGAGAAATTTGAACACAGACAAAAGACTCGGCAGCAGTGGTGGCTGGTGCTCAAACTCGGGGGGGGGGGGGCACCACCCACCCAGCCAGCCCCCCCCCCCCCCCGGACCCCCAGACATCAGACCACCACCAAAACCCCCTCCCACCCACCCCCCGCCACTCAATCGATTGCTGCTACCCTCCCACCACCCACTTACCTTGATCCCTGTGTCTTTCTCCCCAGGTCCCGGTTGTCTCCTCCCAGCTAATCAGGAGTCTTAAAATCTGGCCAATGGGGTCTTAGGACTCCCGGCCAATCCGGTCTCACTTCCTGATTGTCTGGGAGGAGCAACAGGAAGACATTTGCGCATATTAATCCGCTAATGTCACACAACTGGGTGGGCTCGGGATGCAGTGCACTGTGCCCCAAACCCACCCTTTTTTGAAGCCAATTAGAGCCTCAGGCTCTAATCATGTGCATGAGTGGCCCCAACTGCTCTGCAGAAGGAGGAATTCCCACCACAGTTAAATTGTCTAAGGACATCCCAGCTGAAAGTTTTCCAGCCAAATGTTTGTGTAGGACTCTCCTAGTTAGGTGCTAGGATTAGGTAATTTTAGTTCTGACTCACTATATCCGCTGGAGCTACATTTCATTAGGCACATTTTGTGTTGGCTTACTGTAATCAGTATGGCTGTGTTGATAGTTCTGGCCTGTTCTGTCTCAGTGGCTACATAATTGCTTCCCACTGGCTAGTCTAGAAATGTTCTCGAAGTTAGTGGACAGGAGGAGTCCAATTAGCAGCTGAATATTCATACAGCCCCAGCCAATCCCTGGGGAGAGGTGCCCAGATGGTGACTGGGAGTCTATATAAATACTCTGGGACAAAGAGCAGCCTTGTCTTTTTCCCTGAGAAGGAGATCACAGCCTAGGGGGGTGTGATAGGACCTTGTTGTCGGAAATTCCGACCGTGTGTAGGCTCCATCACACATTTTCCATCGGATTTTCCGACACACAAAGTTTGAGAGCAGGCTATAAAATTTTCCGACAACAAAATCCGTTGTCGGAAATTCCGATCGTGTGTACACAAATCTGACGGACAAAGTGCCACGCATGCTCAGAATAAATAAAGAGATGAAAGCTATTGGCCACTGCCCCGTTTATAGTCCCGATGTACATGTTTTACGTCACCGCGTTCAGAATGATCGGATTTTTCCGACAACTTTGTGTGACCGTGTGTATGCAAGACAAGTTTGAGCCAACATCCGTCGGAAAAAATCCTAGGATTTTGTTGTCGGAATGTCCGATCAATGTCCGACCATGTGTACGGGGCATTATATAATTAACAGTTTGGTTGCCCCTCCCACCATTATGTTGCCTGACTGAAGATCCCATTCAGACATGGAAAAA
The DNA here is from genome assembly GCA_037952925.1 of Lithobates clamitans. Taxonomy (NCBI): domain Eukaryota; kingdom Metazoa; phylum Chordata; class Amphibia; order Anura; family Ranidae; genus Lithobates; species Lithobates clamitans. The sequence goes on along the minus strand of JBBGZY010001567.1, from coordinate 253,342 downwards.
GTTAAATGTTAGTGTTGGGAAATTTGTAAGGCAACCCAAATGTAGAGCTATCCATGGCACATCTTCTTGAGACATCTGTTTTTTTTCACAGAGAACTTTTAAGTGTGCAAGGAGAATATAGTTCACCAGAGATTTACCTCTTCAGTGTGACCACATAATTTTCATCTATGATTTGTATGTAAGTCTAAATAAAAATGTACCTGGTTTTGCTTCTTCGGCAGCTCTTATGCTCCCCTGATACGTTGCCTGTCCATGGACAGAGCCTCGGTGTGGTGCCACTGTATCTGCATCCCCGGCAGCTGCAAAGAATCACCAGTCAAAACCCCTTTGTAACACAACCAACATAGCAAGATAATTCATTCCTCAGTGCTCTGTTATTTAATCCTAGAGGCTGATGAAATCTCATACTATCGCATAGTATATAGGTGTGACTTTTGAAGAAGGACTAAAGTTGACCATGCATGGATTCAAATTCGACTGGTTCAGCAAGGACTGGCTGAATTTTGATCTGTGTGTGGCAGTCCTCGCATAAAGAAAGTGAATTGTTTGATCATTTTCTGTTAAACAGACATGCTGGATAGTTTTTCTCGATCAGTGGGTGCAACTGTCAAAATACAATGTCCCGGCAGGGGGGATTCCTTTATTCCTTCATCCACCTCAATTGTGTGGATGGAGGAATCTGTTGGGAAAGCTGAATGAAAAAAATTAACTAACAGTCTATGGCTAGCTTAAAGTGGTTGTAACGGCTGATGTTTTTTTTTACCTTCATACATCATGAATGTACTTTGTTATATGACAGATTGTAAGTGATTCAACATTGAGGTCAGGCAGGAGATTTTATGGCTTACAGACTGACACTTCTGTTCTGACAGGGAGAAAATACAAGTAAATAAGAAAAAACAAACAAGCAATTCCTGAAAGGTAAGGATGCACTAGTAAACCAGTTCAAGGTTGGACTTTCACACCATTACAATGCCCATTGGAGACCAGTCCTATTTACAGCCAGACAACTGCTCTTATGCCGCGTACACACGATCGCACTTCTCGTCGGAAAAAGATATGACGGCTTTTTCGACGGGATCCCGCTCAAGTTTGCCTTGCATACACACGGTCACGCAAAAGTTCGCTGAACTTACAGCCGTCAAGAACGCGGTGACGTACAACACAACGACAAGCCGAGAAAATTAAGTTCAATGCTTCCGAGCATGCGTCGAATTGTTTCCGAGCATGCGTAGGAATTTTGCACGTCGGAATTGCCACAGACGATCGCATTTTCGGATAGGAACTTTTCCCGACCGAAAGAATTGAGAACATGCTCTCAATCTTTTGCTGGCTGGAATTCGGCCAGCAAAAGTCGCATTGCATTCTGAGGGAAAACTCTCATTGGTCTTTTGCGGGCTGAAATTCCGATCATGTGTACGCGGCATTAGTGTTTTTTACTTGCTATACTGAGCGGAACCTGCACCCCACCCCTCCAACCGGACCACCCCAGATAGCAAGAAATTGTGCTGCAAGTTTGTAAATGAATCAAAGTAAAGGGAAACCATTGCTCCAGATGAAGTAGATAAGCCTAATGGAACCTCCACATGAATGCTAGCTTGGGCCCACCTCCGTGGATAGTGTCAAGGTAAGAAGAAACGGCTGCACATCATATAGTTTCAAATGCCATTTATTGGAGTTACCCAATGTGGCACCAGAGGCAGAGGCGGCTCTCTAATTAGGCAAATTAGGCGGTCGCCTAAGGCCTCGCACTCACAGGGGCCTCGCGGCCGCCTAATTTACCTGTTCTCAATCACTGAAGTTAACGCCGGCGGCTCCGCCTACCCCCACTGGGACTCTGTGGCCCAGGAGCTGACGGGCAAATCGGATGCTGCCCGCAGCCTGAGGAATAGCGGCCTCATCACGGAGCGTCCCAGTCCATGGGGCCTCATGTGTAAGTTTTGCCTAAGGCCTCACAAAGCCTAGAGCCACCTCTGACCGGAGGACACCAACAAGCAGTCTGGGTAGACGCGTTTCACACAATAAGGTTGTGCTTAATTTGTGCATAGTGGAGTGGACACGACCTGTCATCCACCTGCTCAGCTGGGATCAGCGGAGAGATCGGATTAGGCATAACGGAGGCGCCCATGTGAAAGGGATCTAACTGTATGACAAGGAAGATATTTAAAACTTTGTTGAGGAGATGATGTTTTATTTTGCTCTGTATGGGATACAGACACAAGAGTTGCATACAAAGCAAAACTCAATGTCTGAAAACACTCACAAAGCCTTACCATACCTCCCAGAACTAATCACCAGAATTTTTGATAGGTCAAACCAAAATTCACCTGCATAATTAGGCCAAAATGTCACACAGTCTGCCCCCATTTGGAAAGAGAACGTTGTGAGGTATGACATCCTGCTGTTCATGACTGTATGCTGGTAGATAAGGGACTTAAAAGCTTATTTCATAGAGCTTAGTAACATCCCTATAATGGATATTAGTAATCAACCGGCAAGGCCTGCCCCCTACACAGGCCCAAGGCTTAATGGTTTTATGTAAGCCACTGAGCTACAGAGACGCATGGATTATGTCTCATCGGAGACAGTTAAAGGTTGAGAAAGTTTCATTAGGTCATGTGACAAGGGCTTCCCAACAAACAGGATTTGAGGTGGTAATCCCTACAATGCATGTCAACTTCACATTGTGATAGAAGGATACAAAGTGACGAGATTAAGCATTTCTTGCCATTAAAGGGAAAGTCCATTTATATATGAATATTCAAGGAAAATTTGATGCAAAGTACTATAATCAATAAAATTATTCGTTCTTGCTGAATGCATTATTGGCAGAAAGTATTTAGTTGCATACTGGCTTTTGAATTAGAAACTAGCTTGTCTGACAATTGCTTAACAATTAAACTGTCTTGGCCTCGTTCACATGGAAGATACTATCCCGATACTATCCCGTACGCCCATGCATGCACTCACACAAGGATGGACAGATGTTCCATGATTCCTTGTGCAGGCAGTCCCATGGATGTCAATTGGGACACAGCGGTTGCACGGACATGGCCACTACTCCCAATAAGACATTGATGTGGGTGCGTGTCCCCAAATTCACACTGTCTGGCTTTGGGGATACGCACCTGAACCTACATGTAACACAAGCAATGCAGCAAGAAGTGGAGCTAATTGGAAGTGGTTAGGGATTGACCATGTGGCTTTTAGAGAACAAAAGAGATGACCTTGCAGTGTGCACTGGCAGAGATTTTTCTACACCGGGCTTTCTGTTTGTGAGAGACGAGAAGAGCCTGCAATGGATGTTTTTGGGAACAGCTCTCTGGCATCACGGTCACGGACGGGTGTTCTGAGATCACCAACAAAAGGGAGTGGAGGGGACTGGCAAATTACAGCAAAGCATGGATGAATACAGGGCAGGTTATGCTACTTGTAGGCATCTAAGGCCTGATTTTCATGTAGAAGGAGCAGTGAGCTCAGAGCACAAAGCTTGTCATCGTCATGCACCGATCATTCCCCGCAGTTAAAATCACATCTGCCCCACATGTGCACTGCAAGCTGGTCAGGGACAGTCCTGGGATCCTACACAGCGTCCTCGGCCAACAACCGCACCAATCGGCGGGTCCCTCAGGACGAGGTTACAGTGACAATGCCATCCTATTGTGATAAATGTGATATTCTTCTGTATCTTGTGAGTTTTTATTACCACTAGTCTATTAGGTTGCTTTTATTACTGCTGTTAGATGGTGCTTCCCTTCTCTTCTTTTCCCTAATTTTCATTTTGGCAGCTGGGTGTACCTTTTCAAACATCCCACAGGTAAGCACAAAAGTAAGATTTCAAACTGATCATATTTTTAGAACCTACATGTCGTTGGTACAATTGGATAAAAGATGTTTTATTCTTTGTTTGGTTTACTTTACTTTTACTGATACTTGCTCCTGTGCAGTGCATAACTACAATGAGACCAGTTACAGGTTCTAGTCTTAGCCAAGTTATGCCCTGCTTTCGACCTAGGTTGAGCCAGATTTGTCTAGCTGAGCATTATTTTTGGTTGTGTGTCGAGTCGAGTGTTATGATTTTCTCTTTCAATTAAATTTTGCTTTGCGCTTTGTGTTTTTGTTGGTTTTCATTTTCTAAAAATGCTGTACTTAATGGCTGGTTGCAACTATGTTATTGTGCCTTGCATGTTGTGAGTCTGGCATAATGTTTGTGCTATGCAAAGCCATAAAAATTTTAAAAATACCACAAAAAAAAACCACAAAAGTAAGAATAATAATACAGACTTCCTATGCATTTTACATCTACATTGTGGGTGTGGAAGGTGTGCTTTTCAGCACATGTATCTTAGGTCATTTTATAAGACGTGCATGGCCACCAGAGGCGCAGTCAAAGCACTGCTGTATAGGTCCCTTTTTTTGCAAGTCTCTGAAATGTTAGATCTTCATTGACAATTATCTTGGAGTAAAACTTTGGGGACCTTCATTGGAGTGCTGACCTTCTCTACAGCTGTGCTTTAAAGGTATGGCGAATGTACAAAGGTGTAACCAAGTCATTAGACTGCTGACTATGGCACTATTGCCACCTCATCCCTTTAAAACCGAACACATAATAATTACACAGGTTATGTGGCTGATTAAGGTGGTAATTAAACTCACTTGGTGCCTTACCTGGATTAAATTAACCTCAGAACCTGTGTAATTCATATGTATTTGGGTTTAAAGGGATGAGGTGGCAACTCTATATGGCACATACAAATATGGCTCTGGTAGTGATGTACGGGGCTAAACATGCCATGACAGAGCAGTGAGATGTCACATGACCTCGCTCTGGGTATTAAAAAGAAATGAAGGCAATTTTTTTATTTCATTTTGGATGGCGTAAGGGCGGGTTAAAACCCCTGTCAGGTTTTTTTGCCATCTGTGTCCCATTAGGGAGATTCTCCTTCACTTCCTGTCCCAAAACATGATGTGAGAGGAAATCCCCCCCACAGTGATGGACTCCCTGGTTGTCACCACAACTCTGGTTCCAACTGGGAGGATTGGGTTCTGGTGACCACTTTATGTTGTATTTTCTTTCACTTTCAGTAATAACAGTCACCAGGACAAACAGGGAGGGTGAACCTCCCTAATGGGCACACAGACAGTAGCACAAACCTGATAGGGGTTCTAATCCCTCCCCACCCTTCCTAAGGTATGGTTCACATGGGCCTACTTAAATGGGAGGCTTGTGTTTTGCCTGCACAGGATGCACAGGTGTTCTGTGCATCCCCATGCAAGCAATCCCAGTCATGTCAATTGCAGTGGTGGCCGGTGGTAATTTTCTTTAGGGGGGCAGCAAACAGTACCCCCCCCCAGTTGGTCGGCCGACGGGCAGGTCTGCTGCACTTACCCCATCAACGCTTCTCCTGGGCTCTTGGCGGTGGCAGCGCGGCTTTCCCTTGCCCTGCTCTCCAGTCTCCACAAGCGAAGGCTCTGGCTTCCGTTTCCTTCTTCTCGGTGGCCTTCTCTTTTCGGTCAATCAGAAAACGGGTCTCAGACCTGCTTCTGCTTAGCCGGATTGAGCATCAGTGATACAACAGCGAATATTCCTGGGTAGGCTCGTAGCATAATGCTCTGCGCCATGAGCCCACATATTTTGAATACACCCCCACCACTGTAATCCAGGCGCCCGGTGTCCCGAAAGGGGCTGGACATCTGAACCTGCTATGCATGAATCTATCCATTAGTCATATAGGAATGGGGGGCCTGGGGCGCCTCTAATGGGCAGACACCACTGGTCATTTGGGAGCAGCAGCTGCAATAACACATCGGCTTTTCCCAAATTGACATCTATGTGGGTGCAGGTGCGTGACCCATACATGCCCGCATCCACACGGATGTCATATTGGGAGCAGCAGCTGTGTCCGTGCAGCCTCTACAACCCAAATGACATGAATGGAACTGCCTGCACACGCATGTACAGAACACCTGTGCATCCCATGCAGGCAAAACACAACCATTACATAGGTGTACACTTAAGTACATCCATGTGAATGAGGCCTAAAACTAAAAAAAAAGCCTTGTCTTTAGTTACACATTAAGGTTGGGGATTACAGAGCACAGTGGGATGAGGGCTCAGTTATGGAGCTCTCTGACCTGCCTTGTAGCCCAGGAAGCGAGCGATTTTGTGTTGGCAGTGCTCTTGCTCTTCATAGGTCAGCAGCTGGAAGATGAACTGCCAGATGATTTGCTTGGCTGGAGTGTCCAGGACGGGGTATATATCCACTATCAGGGTGTCAATGTTCCTGCAAAGAAAATATCAGATAGAATCACTCATCTTTAATGACTTCCACTCTTTTTTATGCTTTACCTATGTAAATGGCTGGCTCAAGGCGTAGACACAAACATGTTTCTAATGCAGCTCCAAGGTCAAGATTTTCGGATGGAGGACATCTATTGCATATATGATGGCATAAGAGGAAATATCACACCATATACAAGCCTTAGGCTTAGCTGACTTGAATATTTATAGTTTACTTCTGTCAGTTTGTGAACCGCTGTTTAGGGCTGTGGAATACCCTGTCTGTATGTTATACGGATAGTATGAAGACGTGTACTGAGGCCGACCTCACACCAATCTTACATGCCCTAAGTACACAAAGTGAGGAAAAAGAAAGACATGTCATTGACTGTGACCTCTCCATACACCATGAAAAATGGAGAAAGTTTTGACTGGAGTTCCACTGTATGAAATTATAACAACAGATTTAATATGCTTTATCATTTTAAGTAAAGAGATGATGAGGATGGAACCATTTGGGAACAGCACAGAGCACACATAACATTCTGTTTCAATGTTTTTATTGAAATATTAAGAGGTGATAACAAGCCATGTTTTTCCCACGCAGGGACGAGCACACATAACATTCAATGCACAAAAACCACAAAACACACACAATACACAGTTGTGCTCATAAGTTTACATAAGCTGGCAGAATTTACGATTTCTTGGCCATTTTTTCAGAGAATATGCATAATAAGACAGAAACTTTTCTTTCACTCATGGTTAGTGTTTAGCTGAAGCCATTTATTATCAATCAACTGTGTTTACTCTTTTGAAATCATAATTGCAACAGAAACTACCCAAATGACCCCGATCAAAAGTTTACATACCCTGGTGATTTTGGCCTGATAACATGCACACAAGTTGACACAAAGGGGTTTGAATGGCTTTTAAAGATAACCATCCTCAACTGTGATCTGTTTGCTTGTAATTAGTGTGTGTGTATAAAAGGGCAATGAGTTTCTGGACTCCTGACAGAGCCTTGCATCTTTCATCCAGTGCTGCACTGACGTTTCTGGATTCTGAGTCATGGGGAAAGCAAAAGGATTGTCAAAGGATCTGCGGGAAAAGGTAGTTGAACTGTAAAAAATAGGAAAGGGATATAAAAAGATATTTAAGGAATTGAGAATGCCAATCAGCAGTGTTAAAATTCCAATCAAGAAATGGAAAATGAGGGGTTCTGTTGAAATCAAACCACGGTCAGGTAGACCAACTAAAATTTCAGCCACAACTGCCAGGAAAATTGTTCGGGATGCAAAGAAAAACTCACAAATAACTTCAGGTGAAATACAGGACTCTCTGAAAACATGTGGTGTGGCTGTTTCAAGATGCACAATAAGGAGGCACTTGAAGAAAGATGGGCTGCATGGTCGAGTCACCAGAAGAAAGCCATTACTATGCAAATGCCACAAAGTATCCCGCTTATAATATGCCATACAGCAGAGACAAGCCTCAAACCTTCTGGCACAAAGTCATTTGGAGTGATGAGACCAAAATTTAGCTTTTTGGCCACAACCATAAATGCTACATTTGGAGAGGAGTCAACAAGGCCTATGATGAAAGGTACAGAGGTGGATCACTGATGTTTTGGGGATGTGTGAGCTACAAAGACACAGGAAATTTGGTCAAAATTGATGACAAGATGAATGCAGTATGTTATCAAAAAAATACTGGAAGAACATTTGCATTCATCAGCCAGGAAGCTGCGCAAGGGACGTACTTGGACATTCCAACATGACAATGATCCAAAACACAAGGCCAAGTCGACCTGTCATTGGCTACAGCAAAATAAAGTGAAGGTTCTGAAGTGGACATCTCAGTCCCCTGACCTCAATATCATTGAGCCACTCTTGGGAGATCTTAAATGTTCAGTTAATGCAAGACAGCCCAATAATTTACAGGAACTGGAGGCTTTTTGCCAAGAGGAATGGGCAGCTTTACCATCTGAGAAGATAAAGAGCCTCATCCACAAACTCCACAAAAGACTTCAAGCTGTCATTGATGTTAAAGGGGGCAATACACAGTATTAAGAACTGGGGTATGAAAACTTTTGATCAGGGTCATTTGGGTAGTTTCTGTTGTCATTATGATTTAAAAGGAGTAAACACAGTTGATTGGTAATAAATGGCTTCAGCCAAACACTAACCATGAGTGAAAGAAAAGTTTTTGTTTTATCATTCATATTCTCTGAAAAATAGCCAAGAAATTATAAATTCTGCCAGGGTATGTAAACTTATGAGCACAACTGTACATTGCACAAATAACACGCAACACAGAGCAAACAAAATATACTGTATAAACAACACACAACATACACTGTACAAATACCAAAGAGCAAACACAATACACATTGTAAAAATATCACAGAACACACAACATACACTGTACAAACAACACAAATCACATATAGCATAGAGCACACACAACATACACTGTACAAACTACACAGAGCACACACTATAAGATCAACACAGAGCACACACAACATATACTGTATAAACAAGACACAGCACGCACAACATATACTGTATAAACAACACAGAGCAAACACAACATGCACTTTACAAACAACACAGAGCACACACAACATACATTTTGCAAACAACACAGAGAAAACACAGCACACACTATAAAAACAACACAGAGAACACACAACAAACAGTACACCGTACAAACAACATAGATCACATACAGCACACACAACATACACTGTACAAACAAACACAGAGCACACACTATAGAAACAACACAGAGCACACACACACACAACATACACTGTACAAAAAACACAGATCACATACAGCATAGAGCACACACAACATACACTGTACAAACAAACACAGAGCACACACACAACATACACTGTATAAACAACACAGAGCACACACAACATACACTGTATAAACAACACAGAGCACACACACACAACATACACTTTACAAACAACACAGAGCAAACACAGCACACACTATAAAAACAACACAGGGAACACACAACATACAGTACACTGTACAAACAACACAGATCACACACAGCGCAGAGCACACACACACAACATACACTGTACAAACAACACAGATCACACACAGCGCAGAGCACACACAATATACACCATACAAACAACACAAAGCACACACAGCATACACTGTACAAACAACACAGAGAACACACGGCATACGCTGTACAAACAACAAAGAGCAAACATAACACACGCTGTAAAAACAACACCTGACACCCAACAAACAGCACACTGTACAAACAACACAGATCACGTACAGCACAGAGCACATACAACATACACTGTACAAGCAACATTGAGCACACACCGTATAATCAACACAGAGCACATATAGCATGCAATGCACAAACAACACAAAGCCCACACAGCATACAACATGCAACCAACATATGCTGCACAAATAGAGCACACGCAATAAAACACATACAACATATACTGCTCAAACAGCACAGAGCACACACAACATACACTGCACAGACAATACAAAAAACACACAGCACAGAACAGACACAACATACACTGCATGAGCAGCACAGAGCACACACAGCATAGCTTATTAACACAGTCACAGAGTATTCTATGGCATTTCATTCTTTGGTACATAATCCCATGATATTTAATGTCAGAGATCAGCTCTATTACACAACACTTGCCCTAATTGAAGGCAGCGCTTCAAAATCCCCAAAACGTGATAGCTTGTATTTATAGACTTTTATAACCAAGTAAATCATTGGTTTGGTGATTCTTCTTGTGTATCTCACGCCATCCAAAGTGCCCTCTATAGACCCATTCTGTTTACAAACTGCCACCCACAGTGCTAACACTCCAGATCAGAGATTTCTGGGATCCTGTACCTTTAACCTACTCTGAGATACATACATAATGTACAGGAATTATGACTGTGCGGCCTCAGAAATATGGGGAAGAATGACAATATATCATTGCATCTGTACTGTACTTACTGTATACAGCCATGTTTGATAAGCCATGTGCTAACACCGCTATATTACCAAAGCCCATATGCTGCAGTCTAGATGACCAAGGTAAATATTTATTTGGAGAAATCCAGACATCCTCCATGCTTGTAAAGCCAAATCATGACACTGTAGGGGTTTAAGCCCAGTCTCCTACCCTTTTACATTACCCCACATTACCCTTCCTCCAAAAACATTATAAATGACTCGAACTAGTTTTTGGAGTAAATGGCCTCACAGCCTTAAATTTCTTTATTAAATATAAAATACCATAAGTATATACATAAATAACCGTAACTTTTAATAATACTTTATTGTGAAACTATCCGTAAACAACTGTCACCATGGTCACTGTAAACAATTCTTTTCTTGAACCTACCAGTCGGGAACCCCTGACTCGGCAGTACCCTAACTTCCGGTGACCAAAACCATTTTACCTCCTCCAAGCCCTACATAGCCTGAAAGTACACCACTTCAATCCCAACCTTCATGGATGGGTACCATCAACAACTCCCCATCCAATGGATGGGTACCATAACCAACCCCCATCCCCTGGATGGGTACAACATGTTTCATACATGTAACTAGAGCAATCCTATTCAAGGAAACCAAACAAACGGCCAAAAACTTAGGGCGGGTGGGTGGGAATCTTCTTCCACCACCGCTCTCAGAATGACATCACTTCCCCCCTCCTGCTCTACTTCCCCTCACTGCTCCCTCAGCCCCTCCCTTATCCTTAAAGGGGCCAGAATCCTTATTCCACATGATAACTGTGCCATCCCCAGCACTGTCATGCCGGCCCTGCACCGATCGTTTCACTCAGCTCCGGGCCTCTCTGGATCATCAAAGATAGTGCAGCAACAGTGTTACACTGTGACTCCGCGTCGCTAAAGCTTTTATAAAAACATTTTTCACACCAAAGTATTATAAACTATGTAAGACACATAACTAATGAAAACAACATTTAAAGTAGAACTCCAGCCCAAATTTATTTATTTTTTGTTGTGGATAGAGTAATAAAAGATTAGTGCCTCTGTCGGGTCTTTATTGCAGCTGTGTTCTTATTAGGAAAATCTCCCTTTTCCCAGATACATGACGGGAAGTTAGTGGACATCTCCCCAGTGCAAGGGTAATCCTACCTTTCACTGTTGTCACCAGATCAGATGTCCCCACTGGAAAACAATAGTCACCATGACAAAACAATGGAGGGTAGATCTCTTCTACATGAATACCTTTACACCATCCATGTCAGGAAAATAAGCTTTGGCTGGAGTTCTACTTTAAATAAGCCACACCATTCCAAATCAGCCGTTCCCAGAACGAGCACACCATGCTATTTTTATATAAAGGTAGGTCACCTTACCCAAGTAATTGGAACCATGTTTATCTGCCAAATCTTTATTCTGACCTTGAATCTAATTCCTATGTATACATTTATCTAAGGTCGATATAAATATTTGACAAATGAATTTTTTATTCCAAGGACTGTACGAAGGAGACATCAGTTGCGTGAAGTGGATATTGCCATCAGTACACTAGGAAGATCTTTATAGTAAGTGATTAAGTGCACTTTTCTTTAACTTTACAATCTCCATAAATAAATTCCTTTTATGCCATAATATAAAACAATTGGATAATTAAAAAAATCTCCAAGTAGACTTAGCATCAGATTTTTTTCATATGAACATGGATTCTAAGGAATCTAACACGTCTTCTATGTACTTATTACCTCTCACAAAGACCACAGTACTTCCCCTGACAAGACCTTCATTTATCTCCATCTTTGTTCAGGTTCAGGCATCATCCCAGTTTCTACATCCTGGATTGAGATGTAGGCTTAGACGTGGCACAGTCATGTACAGTGCCTTGAAAAAGTATTCATACCCCTTGACATTTTCCACATTTTTCTCATGTTACAACTAAAATCGTAAATATATTTTATTGGGATTTTATGTGATAGACCAACACTAAGTGGCACAAAATTGTGAAGTGGAAGGAAAATGATAAATGATTTTCAACATTTTTTACAAATAAATATGTAAAAAGTGTGGTCTGCATTTGTATTCAGCCCCCCTGAGTCAATACTTTGTAGAATCGCCTTTCACTGCAATTACAGCTGCAAGTCTTTTTGGGGATGTCTCTACCAGCTTTGCACGTCTAGAGAGAGTGACATTTTTGCCCATTCTTCTTTGCAAGATTGGATGGAGAGCGTCTGTGAACAGCAATTTTCAAGTCTTGCCACAGATTCTCAATTGGATTTAGGTCTGGACTTTGACTAGGCCATTCTAACACATTAATATGCTTTGATCTAAACCATTCCATTGTAGCTGTATGTTTAGGGTCGTTGTCCTGCTTGAAGGTGAACCTCCACCCCAGTCTCAAGTCTTTTGCAGACTGTAACAGCTTTTCTTCTAATGTCGCGTACACACGAGCGGACTTTACGGCAGACTTTGCCCGGCGGACGGGATTTGGTCGGACAATTCGATCATGTGTGGGCTCCAGCGGACTTTGTTTTCTCAAAAGTTGGACGGACTTAGATTTGAAACATGTTTTAAATTAATCCGTTGAAATCGAGTCCGGTCGAAAAGTCCACCATCTGTATGCTAGTTCGACGGACATAAAGCCACGCTAGGGCAGCTATTGGCTACTGGCTATGAACTTCCTTGTTTTAGTCCGGTCGTACGTCATCACGTACGAATTCGACGGACTTTTATTGGATTGAGTGTAGGCAAGTCCGTTCATTCAGAAAGTCCGTCGTAAAGTACGTCGAAAAGTCAGCCGGGCAAAGTCTGCCGTAAAGTCTGCTCGTGTGTACGTGGCATTAGATTTGAAACATGTTTCAAATCTATCTGACGGACTCGAGTCCAGTCAAAAAGTCCGCTCGTCTGTATGCTAGTTCGACGGACAAAAAGCCATGCTAGGGCAGCTATTGGCTACTGGCTATGAACTTCCTTGTTTTAGTCCGGTCGTATGTCGTATGACGGACTTTGGTTGAGTGTGTGTAGGCAAGTCCGTTCATTCAGAAAGTCCGTCGTAAAGTCCGTCGAAAAGTCCGCCGGGCAAAGTCTGCCGTAAAGTCCGCTCATGTGTACGCTGCATTAGATTGCCCTGTATTTGGCTCCATCCATCTTCCCATCAACTCTGACCAGCTTCCCTGTGAAGAAAAGCATCCCCACAACATGATGCTGCCACCACCATGGTTCACAGTGGGGATGGTGGGTTCAGGGTGATGTACAATGTTAGTTTTCCACCACACATAACATTTTGCTTTTAGGTCAAAAAGTTTGATTTTGGTCTCATCTGACAAGAGCACCTTCTTACACATGTTTGCTGTGTCCCCCCACATGGCTTCTTGTAAACTGCAAATGGGACTTGTCAAATCATTGAATTGAATCGCGTGTTATAAACTATTATTATGAGAATTGATACAAGTAATTCAAAATTTACAAAAAATTATTTCTGGAGGTTTGCATAATAAGTGCAGCTTTTTTAATCTTTAATTTTATATATGGGAAAAGTTTTTCTTTCCCTTCGTTTGGAAGACATTTGTTAAGTGTACATTATTGTAGCATGTCATTCGGCTTCCTGGATGTGAAAAAACAAAATAAGTGTAGCGCTAGGAAGAGGTCAGAAAATGGAGTCTATGGATTGACAGTTCGAAGTTCGTGTGTTTAAAGGAGCATCCCTGGAGGGAATTTGAAAACTCCTCTGGAACAAATCTCAACAAGAGTGTAAATCATCTGTGGAGGGAGCCCACACACCACCAATAGAAGTGAAAAGGCTTACCGGACTCGGTGGACCCAACAAGGCATACGCCAGGTAGAGTCAATCAGGCTTAGGTGGTGCTGGACTGCAGTTGGCCCGGACGGGCAAAGTTGGTGGAGTGGCTAACACGTGGCTGTGTTCCTCAAACGTAATCGGGCCCAAAGATATGAAGTACGGCACCCATAAATCGTATCCCTCAGATTAGAAAACTTGTCTCTTCAGCATAAAAGTTGCACACACAGGCATCAAGAGATGGACTCCCACCTCCTTCAGTCCAGAGGATTGAGGTTGATTGAGTGGAAAGCCAGCAGTAAGTGTAGCTGTATGGTTGGAACCCAGGAGAGGAAAGGAAAAATCTGAGCTACACAGCCAAGAGGATCTTGCTTTCCCTGTTAGTGTATGCCTATGCTGAGAAACACCAGAAATTAGATGTGTGCTTGGACCGCCTAACATTAGTGGCTCTTGTGAGCCCTGGCCGGCCGCCTCTGTGGGGATCCACGCCAAGTCTGGAATGTGTGAAGCACCCCAGATTTTTCCTTTCCTCTCCTGGGTTCCAACCATACAGCTACACTTACTGCTGGCTTTCCACTCAATCAACCTCAATCCTCTGGACTGAAGGAGGTGGGAGTCCATCTCTTGATGCCTGTGTGTGCAACTTTTATGCTGAAGAGACAAGTTTTCTAATCTGAGGGATACGATTTATGGGTGCCGTACTTCATATCTTTGGGCCCGATTACGTTTGAGGAACACAGCCACGTGGTAGCCACTCCACCAACTTTGCCCGTCCGGGCCAACTGCAGTCCAGCACCACCTAAGCCTGATTGACTCTACCTGGCGTATGCCTTGTTGGGTCCACCGAGTCCGGTAAGCCTTTTCACTTCTATTGGTGGTGTGTGGGCTCCCTCCACAGATGATTTACACTCTTGTTGAGATTTGTTCCAGAGGAGTTTTCAAATTCCCTCCAGGGATGTTCCTTTAAACACACGAACTTCGAACTGTCAATCCATAGACTCCATTTTCTGACCTCTTCCTAGCGCTACACTTATTTTGTTTTTTGACATTGTTTACACTTGCTGGTTGTGTTAGCTGCTGTTTCTATTCCCCTTTTTGGTAGCACAGAATTATTGTGTATATATGGCTTCCTGGATGTGACCTGGATCAGGGACTTTTTCCCTTTATATGCTTAAGGGGACCCCCTGCAAAAATATGGAAAATATCTGGAAGCATGTAGACTTATTGATAAGCCCTTGCATGTCTACGGGGGTGTTGTCTTGCGAACGTTGGAGAAGGGGGAAAATCCCCTTGTAAGCATTTATTGTATACACATCTCATCGTTTATTCATTATAAGGAAAAGTCTCTTGTTGGTAGACTATCGTGCCATTGTACAATTTAGCCCCTTATGAGTAGCCTACATGATGATGTGGTATTTGCATTTGGTTAGAAGTACCTCTGTTTGGTCATGCTGTCTGTTTAGTACTGCTATTATCGGAAGATTTTCACTCCATGGTTTATTCTCCAAGTATCTACTGCTAGCCACTGCGCATGTGTGCACTTTCAAATTAGACTAAGGCTTTGATGTCCCTACGGCGCGTGCGTGGCATACAGTGGTGCTGTTCATTCATGCCATATGGGCAGGGCTTTTTTTCTCAAACAATAGGTGCTGGAACTCAACCACGTCCCCCCAAAACCGCTCCCCTACACACACCCTCCAAATCACATTATATAGTGGGTGTGGTCAATCAAATTTCATGAACAGTAGGAGGGTCTTAAAGTGGAGGGCCACCCTAAAAAAAAAAAAATTACATTAACATTCTTAAAAAAATATAAAAAAAAAATTTGAAAAAAAAAAAATTTTTTACTCACCAGAAACCCCTGTTGCTAGGCAGTCTTCCTAATCTGCCTCTTCCTATTCTGCTGTTTCTTCAATTCCTCCTCTTCGGCGAGCGGCCCCGTTATCTTCTGGGACATGTGTGTGTCCCAGGAAACAACGGGGCCATTCACAAAGCGCCGCGCTGCTCACGCGGCTCGCGCGAATGCGCAGTAGGAAACGGGTAGTGAAGCCGCAAGGCTCCACTGCCTGTTTCCCTTAGTTAGGATGGCGGCGCCGGGAGCCGATCCGATGGACGGATCGGCCTCGGGGGGGTCAACATCGCGGGCTCGCTGGACAGGTAAGTGTCCTTATTAAAAGCCAGCAGCTACAGTGTTTGTAGCTGCTGACTTTAAAAAAAAAAAGCCGGAACACCCCTTTAAAGGTCATTAAATACCAGGATTGCATTACACACAGAGTGCAGAGCTGTCACTTGTAAACACAGAAACCAGACTTTTGTGATTGTGGTGGGCAGAGAGCAGAGGGTCTGAGCCAGAGGTGGTGAGTTCCACCAAGTTCCCCCTGAAAAAAAGCCCTGCATATGGGTATCTTTACACATGTAGAGTGACGCCTCCCACTCTGGCCCCCCCGGGATGTGTGCCATCACAGCTGATTGAAGTCAGCAATTGTCTGGCAGTTTTGGCGCCACTGTTTCTTCCTATTTAACCACTTCCAGACCGCCTCACGCTGATATATGTCCTAGCTTTGAAGAGGGATATCTTTGTTATGGCAGCAGCTAGCTGCCATAACCCCGGTACCCTCTTCTTCGGCCGGCGGTCCGGTTTCCGATAATAGTGGTCTCTGCGGCGGATTCGCCGCAAGCCTACTTTTATTGGCGGCGGGAGAGGGTCCCCCACTATTTTCTTGATAATATAGTATGATTTCTATTTTTAGATTTCAGTCTATCCACTGTTTTTTCTGTGGAGAATATCTTGGGTTCCAATAAGCCACTTCACCATTGACTCTCACCTGAATACCATCAAGGTATTTGATTCTGTCTGTCCTTTTAATCTTTGTGACCCCTACGGTTAGATTTAAGATGTTGCCATCTGCCACACCGTTCATCTCATGTATTTTGTACTCTCTATAGGAGTTAAATGGATAACTAGCCAGATTGATTGATACTGTATACTGGTGATTGATCCTTATCACGGTGTAGCAACTCTGGGGATGTTTTACTATGGTTATGATTGGAAGCTACCGTTTATTATGTTTATTATTTCTTGGAGGCTGATTTTTCCTTTTTTTCCCCTTATAGAATGGGGATTTTTTGTCTATTGGCTGATCTAGGGATATTATTTGATGATCTAGGTGTCTCTGGATAGCACATGGCATGCAGTGGTGGCTGGTGCTCAAAATTTTTTGGGGGGCGCAAACAAACTGAAAAATTCAGAAAAAAACCCCATCAATCGCAGCCACTGTGCCATCAATCGCAGCCACTTTGCCCATCAATTGCCGCCACTGTGCCATCAAATGAAGCCACTGTGCCCTCGAACGCAGACACTGTGCCATCAAACGCAGCTACTGTGCCCATCAAATGCAGCCACTGTGCCCATCAAACGCAGCCATTGTGCCCATCAACTGCCGCCGCTGTGCCATCAAATGCAGCCACTGTGCCATCAAATGTGGTCATGAACCCTTTATATGACCATAACATATACACCTAAATGTGAAAAAAAACACGATAGATATTATATGGAAAAGAGATGATGATACCTGGAACGTACATAAATAACCACAAATGTGTGACATGTAGGATTAATCCTTGTATATATATGCAATCAGACACTGGGTGAGTTGAACAAGGTCCATATACAAAACGTTCCTTTGTAAAAAATGTCCTTCACCACTAAAATTAAAAGGCATCAATATGTTGGTGAAAAATAAAACACCACTCTTCCGCTGATGTGAAGCATGCACTGTTGTCACCCTGAAGAATGTGAAGACAGGGAAATTCCTCCACCAAACAAAACGATCTGCCCCTTACCAGATATTATGATCTCTTGTTTAAGGAGATCATATATGCAGGTGACTGTGTCCCCCAGCCACTGGGTCTTTATCGAAAATATGGCTCCAAGGGTCACCTCTCAGGGGGTCCGCTAGATGTTAAGCTGGCACTTTCACTGTGCTGATAGAAGTGCAGACATAAGAGCAGGAGTTCTCAGACTGAGGCAGCTTAACATCTAGCGGACCCCCTGAGAGGTGACCCTTGGAGCCATATTTTCGATAAAGACCCAGTGGCTGGGGGACACAGTCACCTGCATATATGATCTCCTTAAACAAGAGATCATAATATCTGGTAAGGGGCAGATCGTTTTGTTTGGTGGAGGAATTTCCCTGTCTTCACATTCTTCAGGGTGACAACAGTGCATGCTTCACATCAGCGGAAGAGTGGTGTTTTATTTTTCACCAACATATTGATGCCTTTTAATTTTAGTGGTGAAGGACATTTTTTACAAAGGAACGTTTTGTATATGGACCTTGTTCAACTCACCCAGTGTCTGATTGCATATATATACAAGGATTAATCCTACATGTCACACATTTGTGGTTATTTATGTACGTTCCAGGTATCATCATCTCTTTTCCATATAATATCTATCGTGTTTTTTTCACATTTAGGTGTATATGTTATGGTCATATAAAGGGTTCATGACCACACTCACTTATTCATAGCAGCGCAGCCTATTTTTGTTCAGTATTTTGTAATGGAGGTTGTCTCACATTTAGGGTTGCAGCAGCATTAATTTTTTCTTGAGTTTTTCACAGACATAGGTTTTTTGCTTTTTTGTATATCGAATACTTCATGGGATAGCGCAGTATACACCTTTTGGTTTTGAATTTATGCCATCAAATGTAGCTACTGTGCCATCAAATGTAGCTACTGTGCCCCATAAAATGCAGCCACTGTGCCCATCAATTGCTGCCACTGTGCCATCAAACACAGCCTCTGTCCCCATCAATTGCCGCCACTGTGCCCATCAATTGCTCCCACTGTGCCCCATCAAACGCAGTCATTGTGCCATATCAAATGCTGCCAGTGTGCCCCCCCCGCCGGCGCCGGCCCGCCGTCTACACTTACTTGTCTCGGTGGGACAGCTCCTCAGTGTGTTCTCCTGTCCTCTCTTCCCGTCCGCTGCTATGATTGGACGCCTGGCGTCCAATCACAGCGCCTGTCATTTCAGCCAATCAGGTGACGGGTAACAGATCCGAGCACCTGATTGGCAGAGAGGCGGTTTACTGTTAGGAAAGCGAATATTCATTCGCTTTTCTAACACAGCTGAGTGACTTGCGACCACCCAGCATGGCGCTCGCAGGTCACCTTTTTTGATGCCTATTAGAGCCTATGGTTCTAATCAGGTGCTTCAAAGCCACCCCCCGCCGCTGTAATTTAGGCACCCTGCGCCCAAAAAGGGGCCATAGATAGATTCATGCAATGCATGAATCTATCTATTGGTGCTAGAGCGGTAGCAGGAGAGAGGGGGCGGCGCCCGTGTGCCCTTATGGATGCACCGCCACTGATGGCATGTTGAGGGCTCTCTCTGATCTGTGAGTGGCACTCCTAGTACCCTGTTCTCCATACTACATATGGGGACTGTATTATAAAATGTTTTGCTGCATTTCATATCCATTTTTGGAACATGATGTTTCCCTCCTTTCTCTTTTACAGAATCTCTCTGCTTACAGTCAGGGAAATAAGGTCCCGAAGAAGCATAAAGCGAAACATCGACCTCTCTGATTTAGCAGTAATACGGATCCAATATGTTTATATACATTGTGTGCTTATCTCAATGAGAGCTCCAACTTTCTTGTTTTTATCTTGTACTAATTTTTATTTTCAATATATTTGTAATGAATTCAACTTTAGAAAATGATATAGTGTTCCCTTTCTGGTATCGGTAAAGTCCGCTCAAAATGTCCTATATATTTTAAACAGTCTATATATGGATGTGGTACCCCCTTAGCTATTTTCCTCTTTATGCAAGCAGGACTTCTTATGACTTTCTTTCATCAATGGCTTTCTTCTTGCCATTCTTCCATAAAGGTCATATTTGTGGAGTGCACGACTAATAGTTGTCCTGTGGACAGATTCTCCCACCTGAGCTGTGGATCTCTGCAGCTCCTCCAGAGTTACCATGGGCCTCTTGGCTGCTTCTCTGATTAATGCTCTCCTTGCCCGGCCTGTCAGTTTAGGTGGACGGCCATGTCTTGGTAGGTTTGCAGTTGTGCCATATTCTTTCCATTTTCGGATGATGGATTGAACAATGTTCCGTGAGATGTTCAAAGCTTGGGATTTTTTTTTTAAAACCTAACCCTACTTTAAACTTCTCCACAACTTTATCCCTGACCTGTCTGGTGTGTTCCTTGGCCTTCATGATGCTGTTTGTTCACTAAGGTTCTCTAACAAATCTCCAAAGGCATCTCAGAACAGCTATATTTATACTGAGATTAAATTACACACAGGGGGACTCCATTTACTAATTAGGTGCCTTCTGAAGGCAATTGGTTCCTCTAGATTTTAGATTTTTCTAGATTTAGTGCAGGGATATGCAATTAGCGGACCTCCAGCTGTTGCAGAACTACAATTCCCATGAGGCATAGCAAGACTCTGACAGCCACAAGCATGACACCCAGAGGCAGAGGCATGATGGGACTTGTAGTTTTGCAACAGCTGGAGGTCCACTAATTGCATATCTCTGATTTAGTGGTTCCACTACATTTATCATTTTCCTTCCACGTCACAATTATGTGCCACTTTGTGTTGGTCTATCACATAAAATCCCAATAAAATACCTTTATGTTTTTCGTTGTAACATTTTAAGGGGTATGAATAATTTTTCAGGCACTGTACGTATATCTTGGTGCCTGTCTAGTTCTTGGCTGTGCTCAACTATGTCTGACACAGATCAGCCCCTGCTGCAGCTTCTCACACCGTGAGTTACAGTCTGATCACCAAGGAGGAGGAGAATGAGGAATTGCTTTCTCCTGCCTGCATCAGGCTAAGGACTTCATCTCAGCTTAGGCAATGTCACCTAAGTGATGCCCTCTGAGTAGGACCTGGAGGTTACAGGGTGCTGAAGACTCTCTCACAGCGGTGGGTGAATGAGTAGCCAATTGCCAAGCATCAGCACTGTCAACTGCTCTGCCATGCCCAGGCTACCAGCATTTCCCTTTGCTCAGTAGCCAAACAGATATAACTCCTCCTACACATTTCCCCTGTGCAGAAGTTTCTGGTAATAAAGACCGATGATTGCTGCTCTCTCTCCTTGTGCAGGGTGACTGGTCTTGTCTCCGCCCCCTCCTGTAGTGGGTGGGGCCTGTGGGGTCCCTCCCACAGCTCTCCCCTCTGTATAGACAGTCACTGCTACTTTTACAGGGTCATTTCTGGGTTTGCAAAGGCATTTGGTGCTCAGAAAGTGGATTCATATCGTTTATGGCTTCTGAAGAACATATTTAAATGAATGTTTTAGCACTCGGAGTTGAGTTTTAACCCCTATTCTGCATTCTCATCTGGGCCAGGAGCCTTTCTACTCTGAATTTCTTCACCATAACTAAACAGCATTGAGATCCCAGAGCCAGGACACACTGATCAACTCAATACTAGTGTAAATGCTCACTGAAGCATGTGGTCTGAAGACCAGCCTTTACATCAGGGGTCTCCAAACTTTCTAAAGAAAGTTTACTGTCCTTCAGACTTTAGGCTGGATTCACACCTAGGCATTTTTTGTGCTTTTTGCATTTTGCAGATTTTGGATTCTACAGTCCATTTAACATGGTTTCCTATGGAACACGTTCTGTAGTACAAATCTGCAAAATGCAAAAAGCACTAAAAATGCATAGGTGTGAATCCAGCCTTACGGGGGGCAAACTGTGCCCGGTGGGAGTAAACAATGCCGATCTTTGGTATTAGAGGGAGAAATTGTTGGTGTCAGTGTGAGGAATAGTGCCCCATTGTTAGTGTCAGGGGAAGGAATTATGCTCCATCGTTGGCGTCAGTGGAAAGAATAGTGCCCCATTGTTGGTAACAGTAGCAGGAATAATGCCTTAAGGGCCGGATAAGGGCCGCATCTGACCCCGGGACCACAGTTTATACTAGGGTGACTACATGTCCCGGATTGCCCGGGACAGTCCCGTATTTTGCAGGTCTGTCCCGGGCACCTTCATTCCAATACAGTGTCCCAGAATGAGACTTAAACTGACACAACCCCCCCCCCGATCCAATGCCCAGAATGGGGCACATCGCCACTCTACTCACTAACAGTACTTGTCCTGGCCAGGAATGTCTGGAGAGGCACAATCTCCACCCCCTGCTTGTGATTTGAGAAATCATAAATCCTGCCTCTTGGGTCTAATCCCTGCAGGGCAGTGTAGAGCCAGCGTTGGAACAAGGGAAAATGGGTCAGGCCGGTCAGGACAAGTATTGTCAGCGAGTAAAGTGGTGACCTTTTTTGAGGCGTGATCAGTGCTTCTGGGTAGAGCATGCACCCGCCGCCCCAGCTGTGCTGTGATTCCTTACAGTACAAGCTGATTTTTTTTTTTTTTGGGGGGGGGGGGGGGCGTGTCCCTGAATAGCAGTTTGGAAATGTGGTCACCCTAGTTTGGAGACCACTGCTTTACATGATAAGAATAAACAATGCCTGTGTGTACAGAGCATAACAGAAGCATATTGATACTATGAAATGATGGAGAAAACATAACTTGCTAGCAGTCAACAGGAACTGGGGTAAATAAATGCTGCGTTATATGAAACCAAATGATGGCGGATTGTCAGTACCTGTGCTGGAAGAAGCTCTCTAGCCCTTTGCAGACTGTATACCGCTCGGTGGGAGTCAGTAGGTGTTCCAGCTGTTGGCTAAAACTGCGTCCCTGGATGCGAATGTTGGAGGGAAGGATCTCCGCCACCCACTGGAGTGAAGTGAGAGCAGATGTTGGTATAGTGGTCTCCGAATCTGAGTCTAAAAACAGCAGTAAATGAAGTTATTCTAATGATGAATTGGAACTTCTGGCTTTTGAATTCTCAAAACCTTATTTAATGACACAAGAAGAAGCAAAACAGAGATCATTCTACCTTGTTATTTGCTGTGCATAGCAATAGGTTTTATTCTGTACCCTACCCTGGTAAAAAGTGATTGTAAAACAACCATTCAGATTAAAACAGAAATGAAAGATATAACAATAGATTTAAAGATATAAAATAGAAATGTATAGATATAAAAAAAAAAAACATTAAACACATTTTTCCCTTTTTTTCTTTTTATAAGTGATCACTTTCCCTCTGTTCTCAGCTGCATAAGAGCTGGGGGGGAGGAAAAGCAGCACATAGAACTACCCAGTGAATGGCTGTGTGGCAGGGCAGTTTTTTCCACTGGGCACGCTGGGCAGTTGCCTGGGGGCCCCACTTGTCTGGAGGGCCCCATCCAGGGCTGATCCTCAGTGCGGCAATCTTCTGCTTAAATTGACTGACTGCACTGGTTGCTCACTTGCTAGAATCACCGGCCGCCCGGCGTCTAGCTAGCAACCAGTGACGTCAGTCAGAGGCCGCGGCTGCCCCAGCATTCATAGCACACCGCAGCTGCCCCAGCTGCTGGTGAACAAGCTCCGCCCTCCTCTGCCATGTTCTTCAGACGGCCCTTGATAGCTGGCACTTCCTTGCTGCTGTGAGTGGCACACTGTACTGCACCAGGCCGGCGGCCTCAAATAAGTCTTATGCCCTGTACACACGGTCAGATTTTCCGACGGAAAATGTGTGATAGGACCTTTTTGTCAGAAATTCCGACCGTGTGTAGGCTCCATCACACATTTTCCATCGGAATTTCCAAAACACAACGTTTGAGAGCTTACTATAAAATTTTTCGACAACAAAATCCGTTGTCGGAAATTCCGATCGTGTGTACACAAATCCGACGCACAAAGTGCCACGCATGCTCAGAATAAATAAAGAGATGAAAGCTATTGGCTACTGCCCCGTTTATAGTCCCGACGTACGTGTTTTATGTCACCGCGTTCAGAACGATCGGGGGGAGTTGGAGATCACAGGGGAGGGGGCACCTGAGAGCATGGTGGGAGCCTGAGAGCACTAGGGGGCAGTACAAAGAAGCTGGATAGGAGGAGCAGCTGCATACACAGTATAAGAATACATCTCTTTATTTTTCTCCTACAGCCTCTGAAAGCACATGGAAGGGAGAGAATGAGAAGCAGGCATTCAGAGGTTGTAGGAGAAAAATAAAGAGATGGATTCTTCTACTGTGTATGCAGCTGCTCCTTCTATCCAGGCGCACGCATGGGGAGCTGCACTCAATTTCCTTCCTGTCCGGCAGCCGCGCCTGATGTTGATCCCCTCCCTTTTCATGCTCACAGGTAAGGCGACCTGTAGTCTCTGCCCCCCCACCCCCCACGCCTGACGGCCAAACTGAAGTGGCGGCCGGTGTCTTGCCGAGAAAGTTCCCTCGGCGGAAAGGTTCCCCTCCTGTACTGCGCAGGCGCAGCGCCTGCGCAGTACGAACTACTGTCAACCGCTGGAGATAGCCGAAGCAGAACTTTCTCGGCAGAACACCGGCCGGCCGGCCAGCCAGCCGGCCGCGGAGAGGCAGGGTGAGTGGCGGGGGCTCAAGGAGCAGCTCAGCTGCCTTGGCCCCACAAGGACATGCGTCCCCAGCCCACTGGGCAAAAGCCCGGTGTACCCTATGGCCAGTCCAGGCCTGACAGCGGGCACATATCAAGAAGATAGGGTGTTGGGGTGACAAACGCTTTAACTACTTCAATTCCAGGCACTTTTCCCCCCTTCCTGCCCAGGGCAATTTTCAGCTTTGATCGCTGTCACATTTTCAATGACAATTGTGTAGACATGTAAAACGTACCCATATGGAATTTTTATATATTTTTTTCACACAAGTAGAGCTTTATTTTGGTGGTATTTACCACCAATATGTTTTTAATTATTTGCTAAATAAACCAAAGAAGACCGAAAATTTTGAAGAAAAAAAAAAAACTTGTTTTTCTTCGTTTTTTATATAACATTTTTCAAATAAATAATCTTTTTTCAGAAATTTAGGCCAAAATGTATTCTGCTACATTTTTTTGGTGAAAATAACCCAAATCAGTGTTTATTATTTAGTCTGTAGGAAAGTTATACAGTCCACAAACTATATTATATATCTGAAAATTGATCAATCCTGATGTACTTATGTCCTATCTCATTTCTTGAGGCCCAAAAATGCAAAACAGTACAAGGTATTTAGTAAGAGGCATGGCAAGCTTTTTGAAATTGTAATTTTTTTTTGTTTTGTTAGTTTTTTTTAAAATTTTTTTTACATTATTTTGGAAAATTAAGAAATAAAACAAGAAATACAAACATTTTCAGTTATTTTTTAAAATGTTTTACATACTGTCATCAGTGCAGTACAGCATCATCATATAACTGGTGTGGCGGTGATTAGCGACACTGACTGGTGACAGTATGTAAAAAAGTTTAAAAAAAACCCTGAAAATAAATGTTTTTTTAATACATTCTTTTTTTTTTTTTTTTTTTTTTTTTTTACACACAGTGACACTGTACTACTCTGGGAAGGTGATCAGGATTTTTTTTTACACTCTATGATTGTTTAGAACTGTGAATTTTTACAGCTATAAGCAAAACATTTTTTTCTGCATGAAAACTATTCAATTCAGTGTTTACTATTGTGATTAGCTGTGATTGGCCACAGCTAATCACATGTCACAGATGGGCCGTGATTGGCCCTGTCTGTACCATGTGATCACTGTGACCAATCACAGAGCTCATTACAATAGCACACAATGAATGGCATTAAACAAAGCCAGTCATTGTGTACAATGGTCATGTGATCTGCTGTGATTGGCCACGGTGATCACCTGGTATCGGCGGCGGACTGGAACAGTGATCAGACACAGCGGGTGAAAGATCGCGCCGGAGTGCAGTTGGTGGGGGGTGTGTGAGGGTGTGTGAGGCACTATCCTGGGAGGACTTCACATGATGTCCTCTCAGGGCTCACATCCGGCCGTTATATTACCATAGGCAGGGCAGGAGGGGGTTAAAGTAGATACCTAATATACCTCGGGGCCTGCAACAAATGCTATGGCTATTATGGGGCTCTCCCAATATATATATATTTATATTCATACTGGATGGCACCCCACTCCCCCTTGCAGAGTGCTGCAATAAAATTCTGCTGCAGGATTTTTTGTTCTTTGTGGTGCATTGGGTAGCCTATTCAAGAGAATGTTGTTTCCTAATGCAGCACACATTAATGTGTGTTAATGCGCCACAGCGGGCCAAACTGGTGTTAACTATTCTTTACAGCGCAAAATTATATATGCAAATTGCAATGCCCACAGCAACCAAGCAGAAATCATCCTATATTGTTCTGATTACCATTAATTGAATTCTAGTTAGTTGCTTTGGTTTATTGCACTTTACGGCACTCTAGGCTCTGATTAAATAATTAGATCTCATGCACACAGACATCTGGAGGTGCAGAAAAAGTCTGGTGTAAAATCACACATAGGGTAGCCTGGTTATCTCCATGGGCTGCGCTACATGTGGGTGGGAAAGTAGCTTATGGGACATTTTGGCATGTTGGTGGTTGCATGTTTTATTGTGCGTTATGCTGCTTTTGTCACTCATTTTTTCACATGGCAAAATGTGTAATTGCTTCTGTGTCTGGGGTACCGTTAACGATTCATGGCACCAAAAGCGCAACTAGTTAATTTTAGGGTATAAATATGGCTGTACATTATACAATTTGATTGTACAATCCCTGTACGATCTTCTTTAGATTTACCAAATCTATATAATAGAAAGAAACACCACCTATCCAATCACTCTGTATCCAATCAGGCAGGCCCTTGCACTACATCACAGGTGCTCAAACTATGGTCCGTCAGCTCTTGTGGAACTACAATGGAAGTCAGTGGAAGTCCAATTATGCTTCTGCTCTGGAAGTCATGCTTGTAAGTGTGAGTGTATTGCAATGCCTCATGGGACTTGTAGTTCCGCAAAGGCTGGAGGGCCACAAGTTGAGCACCCATGCACTACATAGTTGACTGCATAGGAGTCAATCAGATTGTATAGTGTATGATGAGCTTTACAGAACCCAGGACATACTTCTCCTGTTTTCAATACTACAGCTCTATCCACATGTGCTATTATCTGATCGCTCAGCTCCTGCACACTCTGTCAGATGAACAATCTATGGATAGTGAGAACGGTGAATACTGATTGCATTAGAGAAGCGTGCACCTGCAGAGGTTGGTGGGAGTGATCTCCTGGAGTAGGACGGCAGATGTGTGTTAAGGCTCGTACTCACTATAAGAAAATCGGGTGAACATTTTCGTCCAAAGAATTTTCGTACTCTTTTCATATAGAGTGTACACAACTTTCTACAGCCAATTTCGATTTTTCGTACGAAAATTCTCGAAGGGACAAACTCCAAAATGTTTCTCGTACGGGAACAGAACAAACGATTTTTGATTAATGTGTACCGTTTTTGTATGATTTTCATACAAGAAAAATCAGAAAAGAAAGACTGCACATAATCAGAAACAATAAACAAACAAAAAAAAACCTTTGTCGAGAATTTTCGTACGAATGTTCGTTCATGCTGTGAAGCATCGAGAAAAATCTGACGAATGTTTGTCCGAGTGTGTACCTCACTTTAATGAGGTCAGCTGGTGAACTCCTTCCTCTGTCTTAACAGTTTTCCTGTCCTAATAAGAAAATCAGGCAAATATTTTCGTCCAAAGAATTTTGTGCGATTTTTGTATAGTGTGTACACAACTTTCGCCAACCGATTCTGAATTTACTTATGAAAATTCCTGAAGGGACAAACTCTAAAAATTTTCTTGTAACAGGGAACAGAACGAACGATTTTCGTTTAATGTGTACCATTTTCGAACGATTTTCGTACAAGAAAAGTCAGAAACAATAAACACCAAAAAAAAGCTTTTATCATACGAGAAATTTCGTACAAATTTTCGTTCATCGGTTCCGATTTGCTGTGGAACATCGAGAAAAATTGGAGTAACGTTCGCCCGATTTTCTTATAGTGTGTGCCCCACTTAAGGTCCATCCAGGAAGAAATGGAGACTTTTTTTGTACAACAAGCACTGACACTTAGATAAGGGCTGTGTAGGATAAATAGAAAGTTTTTTTTATTTCTGCAAAGTAGGGTTGCCACTTTTTCTTCAAGCCAAACCCAAACACTTTAGCAGTGCAAAGCTAATTTTTTGCTTTTTAGCATACACTATAGGATTGTAACAGACCTGGGACACCTTTGGGCGCTGCAAAGAGAATAGTAATGCCACGTCCATAGTGCCCCCTCACCCTCTTGTTGGGCCCTGTTCCCAGCCACATAACTATTGGAATATTGTGTCTGGGTTTGAGATGGACTGAAACCCGGACACAGGATTCAAAACCCAGACGGTCCGGGTGAATGCCGCACAGGTGGCAACCTCAAAACGAAGTGCATTAATGCTATATTGGTACATAGGGGAGCTGGAATTTAGAAAAAAAGTGAACTTTAACTGGAATATCAATGTTATCAGCGCTTACTATTTTCTTTTCTTCAGTAAACTACAGAATACCTCTGCCCATGTTATGGAGATGGGGAGCCGTTTGCAACCCTGCTCCTCCATAGATACAGTACAGTAAGTTAATGATGTCACTCTAGGTCAGGAAGTGTGTTACTACAGTAGCATACCTCCCAACATTTGAACTTCAGAATGAGGGACACTGGAGGAGGGACAAGACCTACGCGTGACCCAGCGTTTAGCAGTAGGAGGGGCTTAAGGGATGTGGTTAAATAAAACCCATTCCCCCGATTCCATCCCAGCTTCATCTATTCCCCTGATCCGATCTCGGCTCCATCCATTCCCCCCATCCCATCTCAGATCCATCCATTCCCCGATCGTATCCCGGCTCCATCCATTTCCCCAATCCCATCCCGGCTCCACCCCCCGATCCCATCACCACTCTATCCATCCCACATACCCATCCGTGCTTCCATCCTTCCCCCTGATCTCATCCCGGCTCCATTCTTCCCCCTGATCCCATCCCGGCTCCATCCTTCCCCCTGATCCCATCCTGGCTCCATCCATTCCCCTGATCCCATCCCGGCTCCATCCATTCCCCTGATCCCATCCCAGCTCCATCCATTCCCCCGATCCCATCCCAGCTCCATCCATTCCCCCGATCCCATGCTGGCTTTATCCATTCACCTGATCCCATCCCAGCTCCATCCATTCCCCCGATCTCATCCCGGCTCCATCCATCCCCCAATCCCATCCTGGCTCCATCCTCCCCCGATCCCATCACAACTCTATCCATCCCCCATACCCATCCGGGCTTCCATCCTTCCCCCTGATCTCATCACGGCTCCATTCTTCCCCCTGATCCCATCCCGATTCCATCCTTCCCCCTGATCCCATCCCGGCTCCATCCATTCCCCTGATACCATCCCGGCTCCATCCATTCCCCTGAACCCATCCCGGCTCCATCCATTCCCCTGATCCCATCCTGGCTCCATCCATTCCCCCCGATCCCATCCCGGTTCCATTTATCCCCTGATCTCATTCTGGCTTCATCCATTCACCTGATCCCATCCCAGCTCCATCCATTCCCCCGATCTCATCCCGGATCCATCCATCCCCCAATCCCATCCTGGCTCTATCCTCCCCCGATCCCATCACAACTCTATCCATCCCCGATACCCATCTGGGCTTCCATCCTTCCCCCTGATCCCATCTTGACTCCATCCTTCCCCCTGATCCCATCCCAGGTCCATCCATTCCCCTGATACCATCCCGGCTCCATCCATTCCCCTGAACCCATCCCGGCTCCATCCATTCCCCTGATCCGACCCCGGCTCCATCCATTCCCCCCGATCCCATCCAGGTTCCATTTATCCCCTGATCTCATTCTGGCTTCATCCATTCACCTTATCCTATCCCAGCTCCATCCATTCCCCCAATCTCATCCCGGCTCCATCCATCCCCCGATCGTATCCTGGCTGCATTCATCCCCCAATCCCATTCTGGCTTCATCCATTCTCCCAATCCCATCCTGGCTCCATCCATTCCCCCCGATCCCATCCCAGATCCATCCATTCCCCCAATCCCAGCCCAGATCCATCCATTCCCCCAATCCCATCCTGGCTCCATCCTCGATCCCATCACAACTCTATCCATCCCCCGATCCCATCCCTGGTCCATCCTTCCCCCTCTGATCCCATCCCAGGTCCATCCCTCCCCTGGTCCCATCCCAGGTCCATCCACACCCCGATCCTATACCGGCTCCATCACCCCCCAATCCTACCATGGCTCCATCCATTCCCCTGATCCCAACCCGGCTCCATCCATCCCCCGATCCCATCCTAGCTCCATCCTTTCCCCGATCCCATCCCAGCTCCATCTGGGCCAGGTAATGCCCTCAATGCTTAAGATTGGTAAAGTGACAGCTTCCTGGTGGGCTCACTTAGGTGAGTTCTGACTCAGATCTGAACACACTTGAGCTAACCCTTAGTTGCAAGCAGGATCACCAGGGGAAAATAAAGTATAAAAAAAAAAAGAAAAACAAGCCTGAAAGAAAAGAAATTCAGCCCCCACACCCAAGGACTGGTAAACTGAATACTATAGGGAACATTTACCAAAACTGGTGCAGCTGTGCATAGTAGCCAATTAGCTTCTAGGTTTACTTGGTAAAGCTTAAAGTGCTTGTAAGGAAAATGTTTTATTTTTAAAAAAAAACAACAAAAATAACAAAAATGTCATACTAACCTGCTCAGTGTAGCGGTTTTGCACAGAGCAGCCCTGATCCTCCTCTTCTGGACCCCTCCGCTTGCTGTGGGGGGGCACTCATGAATGCTCATTCCCAAGCCGACTCTCAGCATCCATAAACTCCGCCCCCCCGCTCCCACTTCACTGGCCATGATGGACAATGGCTCCTGCTGCTTCATCTCAGCCAATCGGAAGGGGGAGACCTGGGAGAGTCTCGGGTCCCCTGCACATCACTGGATCAAGATCAGGCTTAGGTAATTATTAGTGGGGGCTGGGGGAGGGGGAGCTGCACACTGAAGGTTTTTTACCTTCATGCATAGAATACATGACAGTAACAAAACCTTCAGGCTTTACAACCACTTTAAGGCTCTGTTCACAAATAGGTGTTTTAAATCATGGGCGGAATCGCTGAGATTCTGCCAGCAATTTCAAAATGAGCTGTTAAAATGTCAAATCGCACATCAGCGTCTTCAGGTGCCATTCATTTCAATGGCACCGAAAAATATGATTCGAGAGTCTGCTATGATTGTCGCGCGACAAATCAGGCAAACCAAATCACGCGAAAAGGAGTTCAAGAACTTCTTATGGGCGACATGCGTCGCACAATTTTGCTTCCGCGATGGCAGCACGATTTGACGCACGACAATCATGGCAGAATCGCACAGCGTTTTTAGGTGCCATTAAAATGAATGGCACCAGAAGACGCTGATGTGTGATTTGACATTTTAACAGTGCATTTTGAAATTGCGGGAAGAATTGCGACAATTCCGCCTGCAATTCAAAACGCCTATGTGTGAACAGAGCCTCATTGAACAAGCTGAAGTTAGACGCTGATTGGTTACTATGCACAGTGGCACCAGATTCTGTGCACACACGTTTTAGTAAATCAACCCCCATAGTATTTTTGTTCTTGGGTTTAGAATTGCTTTAACACAGATTTTAGATTAGCTCAGCCCTGCCGTTGGTATTCTGAGAAGCTGGATAACCTCTTTTAATCAAGCTTATTTAATAAGGCTGTGCAAGGAAGCCTAGAAACAAGATTTCACATTGGCTTCAAAACGATCAGTTCAGGGAAAGATGATTGCTAATTAGGTTCCTGCACTGAGCACATTGATCTCTACATTCAGGAAATACTCAACCAAATCTTTGCTTTTCCTCACCTGTGCAGTAAGATATGCTCCCCTCTTCCACCACTAAGGTAGGCATGGCCCCGCTCCCCTGCAACATGCACACCACCTTCTCATGACTGCAGTTCCTGATGAGAAAAGGGAGGGGGGTAAATTAATTACATTTTTAAGACCGATGGAAAGCTCACCTTTTTTTAGTCCTCTTCAAAGATATGCTATGATATATAACCAGACCTCCAAACCTTTTGAGATGGGAATGAGGGACACCTATCAGCAAAAGTATGGAGGCATAGGACACATCCCTTGTCGCGCCCCCTTAAAGGAGAATTGTACAAAAAAACAAGATTGGTTAGGCCCACAAGTGCTTTCTTTTACTACTACTATTCCTTCATGTTGGCTTTTGGAATTTACAAATGCAGCAATTTAGAAATCAGATGAAAGCTTTAGTACTAGACATGTGCACACGGAAATATTTCGTTTCGGAATTTCGTTTTTGTCCGAAAAATAAATTTATTTAGTTACTCCCGAAATTCGTTTTTATTTATTTCGTTTTTTGTTAAAAATTGCATTCGTCCGAAAATCCAAATTAAGGTCGAATCTGTCATTGAAGGCTTATGGTGTCTGTCGAATGTTCAAAGAAGATTCGATGGAGCAGTTAAACTGTACGACGCCGTATAGTTTACCTGCTCCGTCGAATCTTCTTAGAACTTTCAACAGACACCATAAACCAAAGTACGTGTGTACTTAGTTGTAGCCATTTTACTGCTCCTCCTCTTTGGTTACAATCAGCCAATAACATTCATCATCATCATTATTTTTAGTTATCTTTTCTCCCCTACGTCAAATCTTTTCTCCCCTACGTCAAATCTTTTCTCCCCTACGTCGAATCTTTTCTCTCTATGTCGAATCTTTTCTCTCTATGTAGAATAATCTTGGACTAATAGAGTTAAGGTTAGGCACATTCGACAACAGGTTTGATGGACACAGATTGTTATATATCATATTATTGCGAAAATACACATCAAAATAGGAAAGGATGACTCATACTGATGCGGTTCGCCTGGTCTGCCTTTTCAAGGGTCCAGGAGGGTGCATGGTTAGAAAGAGATCAGTGTGAAAACAGGTTATCTAAGGTGCATTCAAGAGGGGCAGGAGGGTGCATGGTTAGAAAGAGATCAGTGTGAAAACAGGTTATCTAAGGTGCATTCAAGAGGGGCAGGAGGGTGCATGGTTAGAAAGAGATCAGTGTGAAAACAGGTTATCTCGGGTGCATTCAAGAGGGGCACATATATTCCCCTCCAACACAGCCAGACAAACTGATTCGGACAGGCAGATGGGTCAGAGAGCCCCAACCCTGGGCTGCGAGACCAACCCCAGATATGGGGAGTAGATGGAGATAAGCGATTAGTTGCTACTTTTATCAAAACCACAAGAAAAAAGGGTGGCACTGTGTTCCCACAGTAGGTTCTTAGGGTTAATGCCCAAATAGGTGGTCAAACACTCCCAGTCTTGAATATGCAGCAAAGATGACAATTAGTGCTGTGTCCCTGCAGTCTCTAAAGGGCTGCAGATATGTGCCTCCATATTGGTCGCCCTGGTGCCCAACTCATATTTCCAAACTTTTTAAGATGGGAATGAGGCACACCTATTAGCAAAAGTATGTAGGCATAGGACACACCCCCTGCCACGCCCCCTTAAAAGAGAATTATATAAAAATATGATTAGTTAAACCCACATAGTTTTTACCACTACTATTCCTTTATACTGGATTTTGAAATGCAACAATGTAGAAATTGGGTGAAAGGTTTAGCACTGGGAAACACTTTCTGAAAGATAAAAAGTGCATTTTATATACAATATATGGGTCAGACCAAAATGAGGGACAAATGAGGGCAAAGTGGGACAGGGAGACTTTGTTCCAAATCAGAGACAGTCCCTCAAAATCAGGGATGGTTGGGAGCTATGCACATGTGGCCTTTAGTAAATGATGTGCGGCCCTCGGACCTTAGCAGTCTATAGTGGGGCCGTTGATTAGGGTAAAAGCATTGATCTCTACCAGCCTCATGTAACATGTTCCCAGTTTCATATTGTTTTTTGCAGCATATCCCCAGCCAGAAATGTAGCATGCCCACACTCTCTTGCCCTTATTTCCTTTATTAGGTCTCTGGCAGTCCTCTCAAGCATTACATACACTCACCGGGCCACTTTATTAGGTACACCTTGCTAGTACCGTGTTGGGCCCACTTTTGCCTTCAGAACTGCATTAATTCTTAGATTTAACAAGGTGTTGGAAACATTCCTCAGAGATTTAGGTTCATATTGACATGATAGCATCACGCAGTTGCTGCAGATTTGTCATCTGCACATCCATGATGCAAATCCCCTGTTCCACCACATCTCAAAGGGGCTCTATTGGATTGGGATCTGGTGACTGCGGAGGCCACTGGAGTACAGTGAACTCATTGTCATGTTCAAGAAACCAGTGGTGAGATGATTTGAGCTTTGTGACATGGTGCATTATCCTGCTGGAAGGAGCCATCAGAAGATGGGTACACTGTAGTCGTAAAGGGATGGACATGGTCAGCAACAATACTCAGGTAGGCCGTGCAATTTAAACAATGTTCAATTGGTACTAAGGGGCCCAAAGTAGGGTTGCCACCTCATCCCTTTAAACCCGAACACATATGAATTACTCAGGTTCTGAGGCTGATTTAATGCAGATAAGGCACCAAGTGAGTTTAATTACTACCTAAATCAGCCACAGAACCTGTGTAATTAATATGGGTTTAAAGGGATGAGGTGGCAACTCTAGCCCAAAGTGTGCCAAGAAAGTATCCCCCACACCATTACACCACCACCACCACTTGGGTTTATCTGTTTGACAGACTCCACTTGCTCAGTGGGGAATCTAACCGCTGATCCCCGCTGAGCAGGCGGATGACAGGTCCGTCTCCACCCACCGTGCTGAGACGGACCTGTCAGAGTCCCACTCTCCTCTATAGGGAGACATCCGCTGACATCTGCTGCCCCATAGGGGCGAATGGAGTGTCTGATCAGGTCCATCTGAAAAACTGACAGGCGGACCTGATCGGAAAGACCGTGTGAAAGAGCCCTAAAGCAGGCATTGCTGGTTTGGGCACAAAGACCCCAAATCTGTATCCAGGTCCTAGGTTCCCATAGTCTGTGTGTTTCAGGGAGACATGGTCCTGAATCAGAAGCAATACCATTCCAAGGGCCTCCCAGGCACACACCTCCCAAGAATAGAGCACCCTCAAAAGCCAGGGCCCATGGTCAGTAGGCAAGAGGGTACCCTGCAGTCCCCTGCAGTCAGTAGGCAAGAGGGTACCCTGCAAAAACCCCTTCCTGGTTGGGTCTGTCACACCTCTGTTGTCAAGTTTGAAGATTCATTTCTCCACATTGCCTATAGCTACAGAGGTAAACAAGGGCTTGTTTAAAAGTGATTTTACTGCTTGCCTATAGTATGTAAATTCTCAACACGCATAGCCTGGGAAAAGGTTTATATTAAGATACAATATATACACAGAACAAGACCTTATTTTCTTACAGTATCATCTGCCACAGAGTTGTCACAAACACTGCATTATCCTTCTCACCTCATGTCCAAGCCATTCAAGAACAAGATTCTATCTCCAGGTCGGAGACTGGCCACATCTGCAGGGCTACCTGGAAGAGACAATCATTATTCTCTGACATATAAGACGTATGCTTTGTATTCTTCATCTGCTGCCCTTTGCTGACTATGGGGAAGTAAAATAATTGCCTGGAGCATTTTCTCACAATTAGCTGAGTCATGTGCTCAAAGCAGGTCAGAAGCAAGTCAACTGCAGATCAAATGCTCCTGTCAATATTATTAGAGGTGTCTCAAAACTGATGTCAAAACCAATATCAAGCATATCCTGTTAACCATGATGCAAAGCAGGCTGATATTTAGGGCCTGGGCAGGATACAAGAGCCAATCTAGAGGTTTATGGCCACTAGTAAAAAAAGTGAGCTCTTCTTCTGCTTGCACACAAGGGGTAAAGAGCTGTGGTTGGGGTGAATAACATAAGTCAGGTCAGTTCACCTAAGTGCCGACATCCAAAATAAGGGCAGGCATCGGCTATGGTACTTAGTATACCAATGCTACTATCTGCTTCTCATTTATGCATGAAACCTAGCCTGAGTTTGTAAATGCTTCAGTCACATGGGCATATATTGAAAGCAGGATGCACCATTACTGTACGATAGGTGTTAACTGCACCCCTACTGATCAATTCCAGGTTGCTGATTGTAGAGGTTTTACATGTTCTGTCTTCAGAAAAAGTCTTAATTGCTTGTCTAATGAGTAATTGTGAAGAAGATAATATCCATCAAGTCTACCAGAGCTCGGTCTACTATTAGGCAAAGTAGTTTCCAGGGTAGCCCAGGTGGCCTGGAACCTGTCCAAACATCAATCCTGCTAGTACAGGAATTCCCTGCCCCTCCTTAAAATTGATTTGAGAAATTTTAAGGAGGACCAGGGAATTCCTGTACAAGCAGGATTGAGGTTAGGATAGATTCCAGGCAAACTGGGATACCCTGGAAACTACTGCACCTAATTGTAAACACAGCTCTAGTTGACTTGATGGATATTCTCTTTTTCACAATTACCCATTAGACATGCAAATAAGAAGTCTTCTGAAGACAGAACATGTAAAACCTCCAGCAACCTGGAATTGATCAGTAGTTGAGCCAAGCTCAACAACATTCAGCTGTTTAAGGGTCATTTCACTCTAGTTGCTGTTGCTTATGGTAAATCAGCAGTAGCAGATTTGCAAAAAACACTAGTCACCTGATTCCACAGGGTTGATTCTTCGCTATTTGAAAAGCTGCAGAATATAATTCACTCAGGGTAGCCATTCTCAACATTATCAGTTCACAAAAGCATATCCATAGTTCTTGGACACCAAAGGATTAGGACATACATTCGAAACCATGTGATATGTTGGAATTGTTACTAAACAACTGGTGTACTTCTATGGTCAGCAATTGTTCTTTTGCTATTGTGAAATAGTACACGAATGTCTGTAACCTTTTTAAAATGTGTTCAAAATAAAGAATTTAAAAAAAATGATCTCACTCACCAGTGAGGAGGCAGCGATGGGGGGACATCATGCTGGTGTTACCAGTGAGGAGGCAGTGCAGTAAAAGAAAGTGAGTGCTCTTGTTGTTCTCTTGTTGGTTCAAAGGCTGGCAAAATGCCACCAACATCAGGATCACAAGTGGGAGACTACTCAGTACTTGGCTTTTTCTTCAGCCACCTTTGCTATTCAACTGGTCACACACAACATTAATTGAAACTAATGGGTGTCCTAAGGTTGGCTAAGAGGCCCAAGTAAAAGCCAAGCAGAATGGTTATACATTTATAGCCTCATAACTGCTTGTGAGTGCTGCTGAAACAGCTGATTGGTGGTTCTTAACAGAACACACCTATCGACCAGCAGCAGGGTGACAAATATAGTGCTTTTCCACTTTCTTTCTGAAAGCAAAGGCCGCCTTAATACTGCATATAACACTCTACCTTTATTACAGCAGTCATTTCTCTCTTTTATGTAAGACAGTAGGAATACTATTGATTAAAATGTCTTTTTGAAATTTTACTACGCCTGCTTTGGTGTTGTGCCTTTTAAAATGTTTTTCATTCTCTGGCTTTTCTGAGAGTAAGTGCGGATATTTTTAACCCGGTGTAGGCGAAACAGTAGATATCGGCTCTAGTATGCTTCAATGCAGGTAGGGACAGAGCTGGAGAGGTGAATATTTCAACAAAATGTTAAGTTTATAGGGTAGGGTTAAAGTGAAGATTGGGATTTGATTACAGGCACAGTAAGTTTTAGCGTAGATCCTCACTAAAGTAATATATTGGATGTGGGCTAAGCTTTGCCATGACATCTGCCAACAAGGTCCACTTGCTCCCAGCAGGAGTTCAACCACTGGGTTAAAGCTATTCAGTTGCCCAATGCCAATGTCAGACTAGTACTGTTTCCAGCATGTTTGGTGATCACTGGTAGATGCCGGAAGGCTAAAACATAACAAAGCCTTCAGTGGAATACCATACCTTGCACAACAGATTCAATCCACACAGGGGCATTTCCCCTTAGAGTAAATCCAAAGCTGCTGCTTCCTTTACACACCCTCACCGTCCTAGAATAGAAAAATAGACATAGCATTGGAAGCTAGAAGGAAAGGACTTTGTTATAGAGACCCCGTCACCAACTTAAATAAAATGCAGGTAAAAGCACAGAAGAATCAAGTATATTAAATATTTACTTGCAGTGTGTTTTCTTTCCATAAATTATTTTTTTATTCACTTGCAATGTGCTTTTAAACTTTGTAGCAGATTTCACTACACTAGGAAGAGTTAATTCCTTAGCACCAGCTCCATCTTCCTTGAATGTCATAGCTCTTTCCTCTTCTGAGGATGTCTATGTACTATCTGTACTTGCTCAGCTCCTTCTACTCTTCCCTTACTTCCCTACTTAACCTTTTATGCAGCTTCTGAGGGAAAGAGTGAAGGGGAATACTACAGAGTCATTGGAGTGGCAGCTCTGAGTCTGCTGGGGCTGCTGACATTACATCCATGAAATCAACACCCAGCAGCAGTCTCAGGGCTTTTGGATGCTACATAAGGGAGGCTTTTACAGGTAAATAACATGCATAAAGTATGTTAAAGCGGTAATGAGTCACTTGTTTCGGCATAGTCGGAGTAGGCTTCAACCCTTGGATGAAGTCACCAAGTGATTTGAGGTCTGTAGCAAATTTAGCTCCTAAGGAATGAAAACTATAGTTATTCTTTAAAGTCTCTGGCCAAACCTTTTTTTCTTGTTTTGTCCAGAAAGGAGAGCATTTAAAACTCATGTCAGCTTGGTAGATTATCTCCCACTTCCTGTTCTAGTGACAAAACAGGAAAAAAAGTGGAATCTTCCAAAATTGAGTGGAAATCCCATTCCCATTGACCACTTTCAGGCTAGTAGATGCTTTTTACATCCATGGCAGACCCTGGTGGTGAGATCTGCATTGTCAATCTTATTCTTATTATCCTAATACTCTTATTATCACCTACAAATCCACAATAGTCATAACAAACATCTCTCTCTTGCTCTTGCAGCTAGATTCCCTGAATATTTATTCTCCATTATGAAGAATCCATCAACTTCACCCCTTCATGTGACTTTGCAGTTGGTTTGGAAATTGAGTTTGCGATAGTCTTTAAAATTGTTTTAGCTTGTAGCGTTGTTGTTGCTTTTGCATGACAGCAAAAACAGAAATAGTATCAGTTTGGTTCCTACTTTCACCTGGTTTATTATTTGTCTCTATATTATAACACAGCTGCACTCTCCTACCTATTCCTGGCAAAGATCACTCACTGCACCCTTAGCCAGTCCCTCTTGCCCCTCCAGAAAAGACGTTTCATTCACTCTACGTACCTATGAGGCTTTCCTGTGCCCACACTGCCAGCTATTAGAGAAGTGCTCTTCTTCAGTCCCCTGCCCAGCTCGTCCTGGCAGTTCGGCATTTGTGCTGCCCTTGTAGACACCAACAGCCTCTCATGATGATCCTCACTGCGGCTTCTCCGGAGGCGGTTGCTGCGCTCAGTCCTGGTTCGACAGATCTTGCTGATGAGACTTTGAGACACGACATGGTCAAAACGCTGCCGATGTTTCTTGGGAATAAAGATTCTGATAAAAAAAAAAGAAACACAGGGATAAGAGCTGGCCCAATGGATGGCAAATTTGTGTCAACAGGGCTATCAGATTGGTCACCTGTCACCTGTCATCTTTATAGAGGGGTAGCCTATTGGATGGAAATGTGGGAGCTGCCACTGAAAGATTTAATTGGTTATAAAGAACAAATAAACACATAATAAATAACTTCCCAATAAATGATCATTAAGTAAACATACATACAGGAAATGTGTCCTGTCCCTCTCCCCAGTATGCTGAGGTTTAGGAGTTGGAGTAAATGTAGACTTGGTGGACTTCTGGTTGGGCCAGTAACAGGTGTGGGTGCAGCAAAACTACATATATGTTTGCAGGAGGAAAGGGAGTATAAAGTGTTGTCTGACAGGCTATTTAAGCCTGCAAATAGTAATTTATAGCCTAAATTTGAAGGGACCTGGGCAGCTATCAGCCTCCCATGGCAGCCAAGGTGCCCTAGCACATGACCCTGACTCTGGGGCTACCGTAAGCCAGTTACAATCGTATGATTTATTGGGGTATAAACATAGGGAACAGTGTCAGTTGTCAGTACTCATCCCAATGAAAAGGTTTCCAATAATCTTTTTCTACTGATATTGTAATGCTAACCATTAAAATTTATCAGGGATTTTAAAGATCATACAGCCTTGTAAATAATCCCAAAAAATGTGACAGCTAAATACCTCCAACACTGAATTGTGGATAATTCCCCTGTAAGTAATTGGTTCACATCTGCAAGCAAAATATAAGCAAGACAAAAACCTCAAATGCTGAGATTTCAAAAAAATTACATGAATGATTAAGGGCTTATTCAAACCATAGATCACACATTATAAGGTGCGCGTGTTAGCATGCATTCTTAAGTTGCACTGTAATGCCTTTTCTACATGCATTGCAATGTATTATTGAAACTTTTCCCCCCAGCGTGTGGTTCAGATGTGCCCTCTCATGAAAGGGAAAGAAATAAGATATACC
Source organism: Lithobates clamitans (assembly GCA_037952925.1). Taxonomy (NCBI): domain Eukaryota; kingdom Metazoa; phylum Chordata; class Amphibia; order Anura; family Ranidae; genus Lithobates; species Lithobates clamitans. The sequence continues at coordinate 212,769 of JBBGZY010001567.1, read as the reverse complement.
TGTGCTAAGGTCCCAATAGCTTATACATGTATATACAATGCCTTGAAAAAGTATTCATACCCCTTGAAATTTTCCACATTTTGTCATGTTACAACCAAAAATGTAAATGTACTTTATTGGGTTTTTATGTGATAGACCAACACAAAGTGGCACAACATTGTGAAATGGAAGGACAATAATAAATGGTTTTTAACATTTTTTACAAAAAAATATCTGAAAAGTGCGGCGTGCATTTGTATTCAGCCCCCTTTACTCTGATACCCCTAACTTAAATCTAGTGGAACCAATTGCCTTCAGAAGTCACCCAATTAGTAAATAGAGTCCACCTGTGTGTAATTTAATCTCAGTAAAAATACAGCTGTTCTGTAAAGCCTCATGAAGGACAAGGAACACACCAGACAGGTTACGGATAAAGTTGTGGAGAGGTTTAAAGCAGGGTTAGGTTATAAAAATATAACAAGCTTTGAACATATCACTGTTCAATCCATCATCCAAAAATGGAGAGTATGGCACAACCGGAAACCTACCAAGACATGGCCGTCCACCTAAACTGACAGGCTGGGCAAGGAGAGCATTAATCAGAGAAGCCGCCAAGAGGCCCATGGTAACTCTGGAGGAGATGCAGAGATCTACAGCTCAGGTGGGAGAATCTGTACACAGGACAACTATTAGTCATGCACTCCACAAATCTGACCTTTATGGAAGAGTGGCAAGAAGAAAGCCATTGTTAAAAAAGAGACATAAGAAGTCCCAATTGCAGTTTGCAGGAAGCCATACGGGGGACACAGCAAACATGTGGAAGAAGGTGATCTGGTTAGATGAGACCAAAATTGAACTTTTTGGCCTAAAAGCAAAACGCTATGTGTGGCGGTAAACTAACACTGCACTTCTCCCTGAACACACCATCCCCACCCTGAAACATGGTGGTGGCAGCATCATGTTGTGGGGATGCTTTTCTTCAGCAGGGACAGGGAAGCTGATCAGAGTTGATGGGAAGATGGATGAAGCCAAATACAGGGCAATCTTAGAAGAAAACCTGTTATGCCCTGTACACAGGACAGGATTTTCCGACAACAAAATCCATGTTTTTTTTTTCCGACGGATGTTGGCTCAAACTTGTCTTGCATACACACGGTCACACAAATCTTGTTGGAAATTCCGAACGTCAAGAACGCGGTGACGTACAACACGTATGACGAGCCGAGAAAAATTGAAGATCAATAGCCAGTGCAGCTCTTCTGCTTGATTCCGAGCATGCGTGAAAATTTGTGCGTCGGAATTGTCTACACACAATTGGAATTTACGACAACGTATTTTGTTGTCTGAAAATTTGAGCTCCAGACCTCAAATTTTATGTGTCGGAAATTCCGATGGAAAATGTCCGATGGAGCCTACACGGTCGGAATTTCCGACAACAAGCTCCCATAGAACATTTTCGGTCGGAAAATCCTATTGTGTGTACGGGACATTAGAGTCTGCAAAAGACTTTAGACTGAGGCGAAGGTTCACCTTCCAGCGGGACAATGACCCTAAACATACAGCCAAAGCTACAATGGAATGGTTTTGATCAAAGCATTTTCATGTGTTAGAATGGCCCAGTCAAAGTCCAGACCTAAATTGAGAATCTGTGGCAAAACTTGAAAATTGCTGTTCACAGGCGCCCTCCATCCAATCTGACAGAGCTTGAGCTATTTTGCAAAGAGGAATGGTCAAAAATGTCACTCTCTCTAGATATGCAAAGCTGGTAGAGACATCCCCAAAAAGACATGCAGCTATAATTGCAGCGAAAGGTGGTTGTACAAAGTATTGACTCAGGGGGGCTGAATACAAATGCACACCACACTTTTCACATATTTATTTGTAAAAAATTTGGAAAACCATTTATCATTTTCCTTCCACATCACAATTATGTGCCACTTTGTGTTGGTCTATCACATAAAATTCCAATAAAATACATTTACGTTTTTGGCTGTAACATGACAAAATGTGAAAAATTTCAAGGGGTATCAATACTTTTTCAAGGCACTGTAACCCATCAGTTGCTAAAGGAGTGTGTCCACATGTTACCACCTGATGCTATATACATGTACAAGCTGTTGGGATTTCCGCAAAGGTATATCTTATTTCTGTTGCATTGCAGAACAGTGGCCAGACCAGAACCTAGTGGATCTCCCTCAATCTGTGTCTGTTTGCCCCATGTTGGCATTGTGTCCACAGTAGCATTTGCATTTCGCAGAGCAGTTAAAGGGGTTGTAAAGACAGAAGGTTCTTTATCTTAATGCATTCTATGCATTAAGAAAAAAACCTTCCGCGTGTAGCAGCCCCCCTCAGCCCCTCTAACACTTACCTGAGATCCCTCTCTGTCCAGCGATGTCCACAAGTGTCTCAGCCATTCGAGATTCTTCTTCCTGATTGGCTGAGACAGAGCAGCAGCGCCATTGGCTCCCACTGCTGTCAATCAAAGTCAGCTAGCCAATCAGGGGAGAGAGGGGACGGGGCCTGGTCGGGGCTCCATGTCTGCATGGACACAGGGAGCTGTGACTCAGCTCGGGTGCCCCCATAGCACGCTGCTTGCTGTGGGGGCACTGAACAGGAGGGACTCAAGAAGAGGAGGATCCAGGCTGCTCTGTGCAAATCCACTGCCACAGAGCAGCAAAGTATAATATATTTATAATTTTTATAGGAAAATACGAGACTTTACAATCACTTTAAGGGACTGGCCATAGAGGGATTACTTTGACCCAGTTGGCCAGCTTAAACATGTGTTGCACTATGTGTGAACTAAAAATCCCTGTTTTTTTATTGCAAAGTTTGTTAGAAAGGGTATATAGCAGTGTGTAGAGGGTTCATCCAGAATTTCTAGTGCATTTATGAAAGCGATCATTCTTTTTTCTGTGGAGGAAAGGAAACTATTGCTGAATAGCTAGTAAGCAATAACATGCACTTGTGTACTGTAGTTTGTTCTGACTTGAGAGTGACTCAGCTTTAGCAATCCATTCTTGAATCTGGAGTACTGCTTGCATATGGGCGATTTTTACCATAAGGGCTCGTTTACGCCAGCGACTCACACCACTGACTGCATTATACCGTGTCTGCTGGTGTGCGCTGCAAAGAAATCAGTGCCGATGAGTCATAAATACTGAATTATACCATACATTATTAAAGTGTAAAAAGTGGTGTTTCATTCATTTTTATTCACTGCAGCTGGTTGATGGTGTACTGCATCGTAACACAGATTGGAAGTTCTAGGGGCCAATCAGACACATGGAAGGCAAACATACTAACAAGAAGAATGCAGAACAGAAGGAGAGAACAGTAGTTTGAGCCAGGCCTGGACTAGGACAAAAAATTGGCCTGGGTATTTTAGACTGAGCAGCCCGAGAGTGGGGGGGTTCAAAAAACACAGTCACTTCCAGCGCTAATAGGTTTTCCAAGGTGTGGAGCAACAGATGTCAGATAAAATTGTGGTGTGAAAGGCATATATGGTATCCAAAACTGGATGGATGCTGCCTTCCTCAGATGGGGTAATCCGAAAGGAACTTCAAGAAAAACAGAAATGGAAGGCGCGCACATCTAGTGCATTACCAAAGATAATTTAATAATAAAAATGTTTTATATAAAAGTGGGTACTCACAAAATGAAACTGACATAAGGCCATAAAAACATTGCATTGACATGCACAGAACACGGGGTACAGCTTACGCGTTTCGGGGGTGCACCCCCTTCCTCAGAGCTAGCCTAGCTCTGAGGAAGGGGGTGCACCTCTGAAACGCGTTAGCTGTACGCCGTGTTCTGTGCATGTCCATGCATTGTTTTTATGGCCTTTTGTCAGTTGCATTTTGTGAGTACCCACTTTTATATAAAACATTTTTATTATTAAATTATCTTTGGTAATGCACTAGGTGTGCGCGCCTTCCATTTCTGTTTTTCTTGGGGGGGGGGTTGTGTTGGTGACGGGATATACACGGAGTCGCTCCTCTGCATTGTAATGTAAAGGGGCACTGTGATATATAGGGCACTGCACTGTAATGATTACAGTGCCCCTTTACAGTGCAGTCCCCTTTATATCACAGTGCCCCTTTACATTACAGTGCACCTAGCAATCACAGCCCCCCATCACAATGCCCCTTGCAATCATGCCCCCCCATTTCTCTCTAATCACAGTACCCCCATTTACTCTCTGCCCCCCCTGCACAGTCCTACCATCGGCAGGGCAGAGGCAGGATTCAGCCTGTGTGTCCTCTCCAGAGTCTCCCACCCCACAGACGATGTCATCCTATTAGCAGGGCAGGGAGGAACTGCATATCTGGATCATATTAACAAGCGGGTGATTACCTCCTTGTTAATGTGAAACGACTCCCGCTCTCTGTGCAACTCTCAAGCTCCTCCCACCCCCTGCTGTGCTGATAGGATAAAATCATTGGCAGGGCAAGCTGCAGATTTGGATCATATTAACAAGCAGGTAATTACTAAATTATTATGAAAAGACTCCCACTCTCTGTGCAGATCTCCAGCTCCTCCCGCCCCCCAACAACATTATCCTATCAGCAGAGCATTGGGCGAGAGGAGCTGGAGATCTCCAGGGGCCAGTAGAGGAGACACAGGCATGGCTGCATAGCAGGAGGTGCTAGCACTGTCCGGACCGCTGCCCACCTCCCACTGTGTCATCAACAGGCCACAGACTGGTACTGGTCCATGGCCTCTGGGTTGGGGACCCCTGCATTAGCCATCTTTTATTAGGACATGCGGCTCAGGTGGCCCCCGGCCCACCGGGCAAATTCCCGGTGTGCCCTATGGCCATCCCAGGCCTGGTTTGAGCTCATCAGTTCCCTGCTCCTCCTTTACTGTCCAATCACAAGCTGGAGGCAAGGCAGTGACCAGGCTGCATTGCTTAAATTGCAATAGAAAAGAAGCCAGGTCATCAAAGTGGCTGCGCTGTCTGGAATGAATGGAGAGAAATACAAATCCTTTGGGAGGTAAAGCAGATCCCTTATTTGTATTTCAATTCTTGGTTTAGCTGGGATTCAGTTTTAACAATAAAATCAACACTGCCCATTTTTCTTCCAGACACTTTTCTACACAAGGACCAAACTCTCACATCTTATTTCACGGTGTCGCAGCGTGACAACTGATTTGATCCGCTGCTTCGCATCCACCCTTTCTCTCCCAAACGTTTAATTTTTCCCTCACTCCTTCCTTTTTTCTCTCCTCCCAACAGTGCTGACATTTCCACAAGGAGCCGAAGCAAGCCTCAGAGGATTTGGCATAGCGAGGCTCATCGTATAATTATCCCAGCAGCAAGATAAAAGTCAGCTTGCCAGCATGCACACACCATCAGTCAGCCCCGGCTTTCTCTGCAGCTGCCTATGTCTGCCACCTTGGTATTTTCAGATCAAAGGATGGAAATTCATCTCTCAGGGTTCAGACAGAGTACAAAGCTCAAAGTGTCTTGTGATTTTCTTTTGACGGGTTGCCTTTTTTTTTTTTTTTTTTTTAATGCAGTCTTTAAAATCGCCTTTACCAAACAAAACAGGAAACAGGTTTATACACTGTTTTAATCATTTGCTGCTTAAAAGATATTAACCTTTCATTCTGCCAGGGTTAAGTCTCACTCACATGGAGTCGCAGAGAAGAAGCAGCATTCAACAGCTCTTATCAAACACTTACTGGGAGACATGTTGCATTACATATGTACAGCAGCATACCTTGAGATATGCTGCTGTACATACATAATGCAACATGTCTTTTAAAGTATATGTGAACCCTCACCTTGTAAAACAACCCATTCAGTTGAATCACTTCAATACCGGGCACTTATATACCTTCTTGCCCAGACCAATTTTCAGCTTTCAGCGCTGTCGCAGTTTGAATGACAATTGCGCGGTCATGTAACACTGTACCCAAACTAAATTTTTATCATTTTGTTCCCACAAATAGAGCTTTCTTTTGGTGGTATTTGATCACCTCTGCGGCTTTTATTTTTTGCTAAACAAATAAAAAAAGACCAAAAATTTTGAAAAAAAATTAAAGTTTTGCTTTTGTTTCTGTTATAAAATTTTGTAAATAAGTAAGTTTTCTCTTTCACTGATGGGCACTGATAAGGTGACACCGATGAGGTGGCACCAATGAGCGGGCACTGACCATGGTCACTGATATGCGGCACTGATGGGCACTGGTAGGCGGCACTGATATGCAGCACTGATGGGCATTGATATGCGGCACTGATGGGCACTCATGGGTGGCACTGGTGGGCACTGATGGGCACTGATAGGCGACACTGATGGGCACTGAAAGGCTGCAAAGATGGGTACTTATGGGTGGCATTGATAGGCTGCACTGCTGGGCACTGATGGGCACTGATAGGCGGCACTAATATGAGGCACTGATAGGCATCCCTGGGGGCACTGGCAGTGGTAGGCATTGTGAGTGGGCACTGATTGGCAGCTGCCTGGGCATTGATTGGCAGCTGCCTGGGCACAGATTAGCATTTCCCTGGGGGTCTAGGGGGGGCATACCTCGTGGTCCAGTGTGGATGGCCATCCTGGTCGTCCTGGGCAGCATGATGGTGGTCCTGGGCAGGATCCGAGGGGGGGCTGTGCTGCTAAACAATCAGCACAGACCCCCCCTGTCAGGAGAGCAACCGATCGGCTCTCCTCTACTCGCGTCTGTCAGACGCGAGTGAGGAAAAGCCGATCACCGGCTCTTCCTATTTACATTGTGATCAGCCGTGATTGGACACGGCTGATCACGTGGTAAAGAGTCTCCGTCAGGGACTCTCTACCTAGATCGGAGTTGCAGTGTGTCAGATTGACACGTCGCAACAACGATCGCAGCGATGCGCGACCCTGGGGGTGCTTAATATCCTGAGGATGTCATATGACGCCCGATCAGGTTTTTGAAAGCACTTTGCCACCGTCATTCTGCTAAATGTATAAATACCCTTTTTCCCCTTTTTAAATAAGTGGTCACATACCCTCTGGAACACACTGATCTTCCCAGTGAATGGCTGTGCAGAGAGCGGGGTTGAGCACAAGTCCGGTCATTGGAGGAGAACAGGCTGAGTTCTCAGCACAGCTAGAAAATGGACCATGCTGTGCTTTCCTGCCTAGTGTGCTCAGTTTTTAAGCAGAGGGACTGGCAGGAACACCAGGGATTTCACACAAAGGAAGCAATACAAAAAAAACACAGGACTTTTTCATACAAGTACATGGTACAGCAGGCACATATCAGGAATATAAAATGTTAGGTTTACATATTCTTTAATGAGAGTGTCATGATTGGTATAGACCTTGCAACCTACCTCACAAAAAATCATTACCAAGCAAATTATATGGATGAACGCTTTCAAGAATATCAAATAAGGTGCTCAGAAAGCCGACCCATAAAATCGCCTAAGGTTGGATGTGACGGAATGGATATATACATACCTACATCAAGTACAAGCAGCTACGATGACATGCAAAGTACAATACTCACGAGCAACCACCAGCATTTCGGTTAACACTAATTACAGCCTGATATGGGGTAATAGCGATGATGATGAATACAGTAACCACTCATATTTACTGAAGTCAGTTTAGCCAAGGGTAAGTTCTGATTGCTATGGACTACTAAATAAGTAGGCAACGTTATTGGCACCATAGTAGATGTTTCTTCTAATTCATATAGAAGTCAGGCAGCTTTTCTTGGGTCAACACTATTTGATATTATTATGTTCCTTCCATAGTAGGGGTTGCAGGAGAAAGAGCCGAGGTGTTCAGTTGACTTGTGTGAGGGAGCACTCATGAACCACTGGAAATGTATGGATGACAGAGGAGCAACCAGCTAAGCTTTCTCTCTCAGTTGAGAAGGACCACACTTTGCAGGGTTGCCTTGGTTGCATTTATGTATACATGCTAAGGTATGCCAGTAAGAACTTTATTTACAAGTTATAAGATGTTTTGATTAGGGCAACAGTTGCCAAGAATGGCCCGTACTGTATTCCCTTCTCTTGCCTGGTAAGGATTGTCAGAGTTCAGGTGTTTTTCCTAGTTGAACTGGCCAGAAATTCTTTACCCTAGGTTTAACCTACTGAATGTCCGCAGGATTCTAATGTATTCCAATGCCAGATAAAAGGTGTAACTACTAGTAGATGTGCTTGCTAAAGACCCAACTGCAGGGGAGACTTTAATAAAAATAATTAACATCTGAAATCTACTCTTGAGATAGGCCTGACGTTGTGCTCACAAGTGAAAGAATAGTGACCAGGCCTCCCATACAATTCAATTGTGAAATGTCACTTCACCATTATTAAAGGTGCTCCAGAGACCCTGGACCCAGGGGGGTGTGGCGTATCCAGACCTCCATACATACTATGTTGCTGCCCTACGTACGCATTCTCATAACTGGACCACAGAGGATGAAACGAATGCTGCTGTGGTGTTGGAAGCAGCGTTTCTAGGGTGTTATGAAGCGCTTCGTAACTTGCTACATCGGGGAACTACAGTGCCACTTTACATTACTCAATCAATGAAGTCTCTAATTAAAGCCTGAAACCTTCTGAAACCTAGAACCGCACATCAGTGGCCCCCTCACACCCCTCTATGGTATAATCCCTTGTTACCTGAATTTCTTAGTTTTCAGGACCCCACGGTTTGGACTAGCAAGGGGATCAAGTACCTTAATCAACTTTGTGAGAATGGTATTCTCAACACGTTTGAATCTCTTAAGGCTCAATTTGCTCTACCCAACTCCTATCTATTCTGTTACCTCCAACTGCGCCACGCTTTCCAAATGCAATTTTGGGGCCATCCCCTTACATTTGTGGAATCGGTGTTGGAGAGTATGCTGTGAGACGACACTTTCAAAAACCTCTATCCACAATATACAAAGTTCTCCTTTCATCTATTCACAATGGCCTTGACAAACTGCTGGCAAGCTGGCGTGTGGAGGCCCCGGATATGGATTCAGGGGATTGGGAGGATGTCTGGGAATATCCTATGCAACAGCTAGTCTCAGCAAATGACAGATTAATCAAATTTAAAATACTAGACAGGGTATATATCACCCCACAAAAATTGCATCGGATTTACCCAAACATTCCAGCTAAATGTTGGTGCTGCCCAGAAAACCCAGCAACGTTTATTCATGTATTCTGGTTATGCCCAATGGTCCAATCCTTTTGGAAAGATGTTACTGAGTGCATTAAAAAGTGAACTATGATTTTGGTACCACTGACGGTGGATGTCTGTATACTTGGTCTGGTTCACCTACTGGCCATGTCCAGAGCGATGAGTACACTGATAGGGTTGCTATTGTTTTACGCCCGCAAGGCTATACTGAAATCCCCATTGGCACCTACTCTTGATTTTTGGAAAGCTCTGGTTAACGCAGCAATACCGCTGTACAAGTTCACGTATTAATCTAGGTGCTGTCCTGGGAAATTCTACAAAACATGGGATATCTGGGTCACCTCTGTGGGGACAAACCCCTCTGGGGATGCTGCCACGAGATCCACCACCCTCTCTGATTTATTTCTACTGACCTGTTGAGGGCGTCTGTAGGGTAATGAGGATTAGGTGGTGCCCTTTCTTGTTTACGCCTATACCAATGAGCTGTTTTCATATCCGACATTTTTGTTGCCAAGTGAATAGTTCATAGTTTTGTTCTTTGTTTTTAGGTCTTTTGTTTTATCTTATAAGCCTTGGTATGCCCAATAGGCTTTGTTTTGTACCTTAACTTCAAAATTCTTTAATAAAGAGTATCTTAAAAAAAAAAACGTCACTCCACCATAGACAGAGAGAACTTCCTTCCACAGTAAGAGAACTTGTTCCTAATGAACTTATAGGCTCAAAATGGGTTCAAACCACACAATGGCTGCAGCCACTGCATGTGAGTAAACTCATAGATCTGTCCAGCCACTCAATTACAGTTTATGTAAACACCCAAGGCTTAGGCTGTGAAATATCCTGGAGAAAATGTCTGGACTACCCAAAGCAACCAATAAAATTATTTTAAAATGGCACCTGTCTGCACACTGCTTCAGCATGTAGTGAGCTCTTCTTGGTAAAAAATGGCTTGGTCAGCCACCCATGGGAGAACCCCCTTTAGCATGTTTTGCCCAATATGAGCCTAATTGTAGAGGCCTCTATGATTAAGCCCCTATTTGGCAAAACATGTAAGAGGGGTCCTCCCATGGGCAAGAGACCAGGTTAAAGCCATTTTTTACTAAGAGAAGCTCACTACATGGCAGGCAGTGTGTGAATGGGCGCAATTTTGTTGTAGTCCTCGATGTTTGACGAGCCAGTATTCAACCCAATGAGCACCTGCAAACATTGTGGCTAGTCGGCTAGGATAACAGATTAGGGTATTTGTGCAGTATCAGTTTTATTTGATTTTTGGTCCAATAAAAGCATTTCTTTCATTTTTAAACCTACATTGGGAAAACATGTTAATACATGAGGCCCACAGTAGAACAAAAAAAAAAACTGAAGAAACAGAAAATGTTTACCCAAAGCAACCATTTCAATTCCTTGTGAATTTTCTACTATATCTTAAAAATGTGACTATTAAAGATGTTAAAGATCTGACCAGTGACTATGGGCATCAGAATTACCCATACACTTGAACACTAGCAATACCTGACCCCATTAAACTTCTACGGCTACAAAGAATAGCTAGATAAGATATATATAAAGCATAAACACACAATGCTAAGAGAAATAGCCCCCCTGTATAGCTTAGTGGCCTTTTAGAAGAGTGCCTGTATTAGTTACATAAATCAATACTCATTAAAAATTGAGTTTGTCCTACCGAAAGTGTCTGGAAAATCCTTGGTGTTTGCCCATGATTCTGTCCTCCTTATACCTAGATGGGATAGTCAGCCATCAGTATATTGACAGGCAGCTGGTCAGGGTCAGGAAGGGTTCCTCAATGTCAGGTCAGGATGGTTTCTCTTGTTCCATCACTCCTGCTGGATCATTTGCCGCTGTCCGTGGTACTGAAGGTTTAGTCGCTCCTGAAAACTAATGTGATGTCTTCTGTCTCTCCCCTGTGTCCTGCCCCTCCTTCCCTCTCACTGAAAACCCATGGGAAGCAGCTGTTAATGAGCTGGCAGTGAAACCTCAATCACAAAGTATGCCCACAGGAACGCAGCTAAGTCATTGCAATAAACGGTGGGAAGTGAAGAAGGGGAGTTTACACAGTCAGAAAAGACAAGGCTTATTAACCCATCTCCAGCTCTTCCATGTATTCTTACTCCTACCAAAGCCTTGCATGGCCAAGGTCAACCCAAAGGGAAAGGGTGTCCAAAAAAAAGATTTTGGCCCATTTAAAAGAACAGCTGGGTAACAAAATGAGCTGCTGAATGTACTATATACAACCAATTAACACTTATCTTCTCTACTTAAAGTACAAGGGGATAACTTACTGTCTAACACCTTCATAAAGAATGTCTCTGTGCATACCCCCTACAGTATATCACATTAGATAAAGGCAAAGCTCAATTAGGAACACAAAATGAGACAAGTCTCTTTGCTGACCTACTTACTCACTTATACTAGGCAGAGGTGAAGGAGTGGTACTCACAGTTAAAATTCAAATTTGCTCACATGTACCCAAAAGACAGGGCTGTCTATGAAACTATACTGCATTTATAGTATATGGTCAATTTAACGCTGAACTCCAGGTAGATATAAGGGACACAAATGAAAGCGGAACAACTTGATAAAAAATATCATTCTTTGGCAAGGAACATGCATTCAAAATTACAGCGCGTTGTGAATTGCCTCCAGCATTGTTCCTGTTTCTTCTTGCTGGAAGCTGCCATTTTTCCGAAGACCAGAGCCCCTGAGCAGCAGTAAATCTGTGGGCTGTCAGCAGATCGGCCTCTACATTTTCAGGAGAGTGCCAAAAAATAGAGAGTAACTGAGCATGTGCAGAGCAGAATGGGACAAGGCGTTACTGGATTTTAAACAGTGTAGGCACTTATTTCTAATGTTTTATATAGCTATACCTGCAAAAGGGGCCAGCTTGCAGTGATCTAGCAGGACTTCATTTGCTGACTAAAGTTCCACTTTAATGCAACTCTGTAATCTTTAAAGGCATAATCCATCAGCAGACTCTTCTTCCAGCTGCCGATATGGACCTTCAGTTGCAGGGCTGGAGGAAGTATAAATGGACTACAAGTATGGTGACGTCAATGAACCTATGCTCCATTGGGATCTACCCTCAGCAGAGTCCCTCTGCTGTGGTGGCTGATGGAACTCATAGTCTCTACGTTCACAAATCCCTGTTAATAGATGAGGCAGCTATGGGGGCCTAATTAAAAAAACTGAAAGGAGCCTGTGGAGAGATAAACCCCTGAATTCAGTAAGAGGGGAGGAAGGGGGGGGCTGTTTGGGGTGGGGTGTGAACTGTGACCATGTTTCATGTTACACCCTAAATATGGGTGTAATGTAAAACACAGTCAGAAAGGTGGTCTTAGCCTTCAATATCCTTGGATTATTTTTTTTTTAAATACAAGTACCTGCATTTGACTTGGTATCAGCCTGTATTGCACAACTCAAGAGGGGGGAAGAGAAGCAGTATCACGAGCCAATCAGGTGGGCAGAACTGCAACATGCACTCTGAAAGGTGGAGACAGCAAAATGATAGAGATATTATCTGCTGCTTCTCCTTTCACTGTCCAGTTATACACTAAATACTTTTTTTTAATAAACACATACAGTAACTGCTTTAATGTTTTCCTTATCTGCCTGAAGTTCACATCTTGAAGCCAAATCACGTACATGTATGTGATTGGCTTTAAGTGGTTAAACCGGGGTTATGGCTGTGGCTGTATGCCATAACCCCCAGTATTTTTTTCTTCAACCAGTGATTCTCTTTTATCTTAAAGCAATCCTAATGGCTGACTAGCTCCTAGATTGCTTTTACAGGTGGCAGGAAGGGACGCCTCCCTCCTGCCAAAAAATGGTGCTTCACAAGGCTCCCCAGTGCAACCGGGGAGCCCGGCATCTGATCTGGTGGTGTTGACAGGTTATCATAGCGCTACAGTGGGTATAGAAAAGAATCACCCCCCTTTACATTAATCACATTTTGTTGGTTTGCAGCCTGAAATGAAGACATACACAGTTTTTGTTTTAATAAAGCTGTATTTACTCAGTGCATCTTATAACATCCTAGTGAAAGATATAACACCAACATGTCAGAAATAAATAAAACAAATTCAAAAACAGAATCACTGAGTTGGAAAAAGGATTACTCCTTATGTTGGTATTTTGTTGAACATCCTTTTGCTTTAATTACAGCCTTCAGTCTGTTGGGAAATGCCTCTACTAACTTTGCACATCTAGACTTTGCAATATTTGCCCAGTCTTCTTTGCAGAACTGCTCAAGTTCTGTTGAATTTGATGGTGACCTTTTATGGACTGCAGTCTTCAAGTCATTCCAGATTTTCAATGGGGTTTAAGTCTGGGCTCTGACTAGGTCATTTAAGGGCATTCACCTCTTTTCTCCTTCAACTACTGTGTGCTCATTTTTGCTGTGTGCTTTGGGTCATTCTTATGTTGGAAGGTAAACCTTCTTCCCATTGACTACTTTCTGGCAGAGGGCAGCAGATTTTCCTCAAGAATTTGATGGTATTTTGCCACATCCATTTTTCTGACCATAACACATTTTTCCATGTGGCCTCAGAATCTTCCAGATGTGTTTTGGCAAAGCTCATCCATGACTGCATGTGGTCTTTTTTGAGTAATGGCTTTTTTCTTGTAACTCTCCCATACAAGCCACATATGTGGGGAATTTGTGATATTGTTATCACATGCACACAATTACTCTTTGTCATAAACTCCTGCCACTGCTTCAGAGTTGCTGTAAGCCTCGTGGTAGCCTCTCTGACCAGTTTCCTCCTGGCTCTTTCATCCAGTTTGGAGTGATGTTCTGATCCAGGGAGGGTCTGCATTGTACCAAATACCTTCCACTTCCTAATAATAGACTTCACTGTGCTTCTTGGAATTGATAATGCCTTCAAAATAGTTTGTATCCATCTCCTGACTTGTGCCTGTCCACAACTTTATCCTGGAGATCTTTTCACAGTGCCTTGCCACCCTTAGTTGAATGTTTGCTTCAGTTGCACTACCAGGGACTGAAATGCCCCAGGAAAGCTCTTTTCATGCTGAGCTAATTAAAAAGACCACAGTTGATCACAGTTGAAAGTCAAATGGCTTTGTGTGCCATTGAGAAGGTGATTAGCTACACCCAATTGAGATTACAATTGGGTAATGAGCAACCATTCTTTTTTCAGATCCTCAGAGTTCTTTGCCATGAGGTGCCATGTTGAACTTCCAGTGACCAGTATGAGAGAGTGAGAGCGATAACACCAAATGTAACACACCTGCTCCCCATTCACACCTGAGACCTCGTAATACTAATGAGTCACATGACACCGGGGAGGCAAAATAGCTATTTTGGCCCAATTTGGACATTTTTACTTAGGACTGTACTCACTTTTGTTGGCAGCAGTTTAGATATTAATGGTTGTGTGTTGAGTTATTTTGAGGGAACAGCAAATTTACACTGTTATACAAGTTGTACACTCACTACTTTACATTGTAGCAAAGTGTAATTTCTTCAGTGTTGTCACATGAAAAGATACAATAAAATATTTACAAAAATGTGAGGGGTGTACTCACTTTTGTGAGATACTGTAAGTAAATGGTGTTTGCACCACACATGTGAGGTATTGCCGCAAATGTTATAGTGAGAGCAATAATTCTGGTGCTAGACCTTCTCTGTAACTCCAAACTTTTAAAGTGTCCCTCAAGGAGATTTTTTAGTATCGTAGTATGTTGCCGTTCTATGAGCATGTGCAATTTTAAAGTGTTACATGTTGCATACAATAATAAATAATGACATAAAAAATTGCAATTTTTATGCAATTGCAAAATTGTATTCTCTAGGGCCTCTGCTAAAAAATATATATATATAATGTTTGGGGGTTCTAAGTAATTTTCTAGCAAAAAAAATGTTGATTTTTAGTTGTAAACAAAAAGTGTCTGAATAGGCCTGGTGACACTAAACACTGTCCTTATTCTCTAAAAAATAATCCATACACATCCACAACTTAATAAGCCTGGAATCTTTTTTTTTTGTCCCCTGTGAACTCCCAAACTTCTCCTTTTCCAGCTTACTCTACTTTATTTGGAACATACGGTGCATACTAGTTGTGGTCATATGCATACAATCCATAGTCCATCTCAGGAGGAGAGGGTGGCTACGTTTCTGCATACAGTGGGACCATGGCGAATGAACATAGCCACCCCTTAATAGTAAGTTAGTTCACAGCATCAAACAAAAAGAATTTGAGGATTTGGAAGAGGTTGAAAGCAAATGAATAGACTTTTTGAGTTAAAGGGGTTGTAAAAGTTCAGGGTTTTAAAAAACAACAAAAAAAATGTCATACTTACCTTTGCTGTGCAGCTGGTTTTGCACAGAGTGGCCCCTGTGCTCCTCTTCTGGGGTCCCTCAGCGGCACTCCTGGCTTCTCTTCTTGAGTGCCCCATCGGAGAAGCGCTCTCCTTTGGGACACCCGTACGGGCACGCTCCCGTGTCCTGCTTCTGCATCTATTGACACAGGAAGCAGGACTCGGCCCCGCCCCCCTGCGACCACGTCATTGGATTTGATTGACAGCAGCGGGAGCCAATGGCTGCACTGCTATCAACCTATCCAATCAGGACACGAGACGCCAGCCTGAGCTGGTGTACTCGTTCCCGTCATGGGAAACACAGGGTTCAGTTAAGTATAATGGGGGCTCAGGGGGGCTGCTGAGTGACAGAAGGTTTTTCATCTTAATGCATAGAATGCATTAAGGTGAAAAACCTTGAGAGTTTACAACCCCTTTAAGAATACACACTTGAATAGTGAACCAGAATTTAGTGTAACTTTAAAGGGTTTGTTAACCCATCCATATAAAACTGGCATAGCACACTGTGTCATTAGTTTTAAAAAACGAGCAGTGTAAATACCGAATTTGAGCTGTCTTCAGGCCACTCACATCACTCACGGCAGCTTTACAGCTCTGATGGATTGCTTCTGCGGGAGGGGCCGTGATCTCCCTCTGACATCAGACGGGGAGAGCAAATGGCCGCTCATCTCCTCCGCAGAAGCCATGTATCGGAGCTGTAAAGCAGCTGCGAGTCACATGACCAGCCTGAAGACAGCTGAAATTAGGTATTTACACTGCTCATTTTTGAAAACTGATGGGGGGGGGGGGGGCAGGGCCAGACGAAGACAGACACGGAGGGGGATGACAGGCAGGAAGGAGGGGGAGAGAGAGGAGAGCATGCCTGGGGTATTGCCCAAGTATCGGCTATATGCCATTACCCAAATACCCAATTACCACCTTACCTTATCCCAATAATTAAGCCAAACAAACTTGTTTTGGGTTTAAAATGGCCATAGCAGCCTATTTTATTACACAAAAACAACCATAACAAAACACTTTAAAACATAATAAGAAATGGTAATACACAGCAAAAATATCATAACCTATCTGATTGAAATAAAAACTGCATAGGATTTTTGAAGGCACCCTTGATTGATCAAATCTCTGTATCTGCCACCACCTTGCCTTTCCACGGCCCCCAACCGTGACTTATGCCAGTTCTGGGACAATTTTTGGCAAATTCACCAGCTGAAACAGCCAACTATTACTTCCACCCTTATTAGGGCAGGTACACTCATACCAGAGATGGACCCAACCCATCGTTCTCCAAAGAACTTAACCATCCCCGCCTTCAAAAACCCTACGACCTCTGCCAGCTGCTACGACACTGTGCAATCCTGGCTAAGATGCCACTAACACAACTGAAATAAATAACATCCATTGCCTAATACCTCACAAAAAAGAGGGAGGGAGGGTGGGAGAATCTTGTCAGTTGCTGTCCCAAAGTCCAAGTGATGCTGGAAGACCAACACCCACCTAGCAACCCCTTAGGACCACCCAGCCACACCCTGCCACACCCTAATATCCTCCAATGGGGTAATGTTAATCATATCCCTCCTCATTATAATCCCTCCTATTAGTTGTATCTATTTTTAAACAACCCCCACCTTGCTATAGCCTTTTAGGGAAAACCCCATCATGTAGGCCCTACACTTATGCTGCGCTTCAGCTCCAGGCCTATACTGAGCAGGGCAGCCTATCACGGAGGGAGGCACTTTGACCACGGTGATCAGGGCGGAGCAGCCCTGATTTTCGTGGCCTGTTTTTTTTTTACAGTTTAGAAGGGGGCAGATTAGACAATACAAGCGTTGTTCTATGTAATCTGCTTTAAGGGACCAGAATCTGCATATATTTTTTGGGGGGGTTAACAAACACTTTAAGACCAAGTGATTTTGTTGGTACAATGTCACCTCTTATGTCAAGACAAAATCCCAGCAAATGATTGATCTATGCATCCAAATAGTGAGAGAAATGTCAGCAGAGAGTTAAAGAGCTGCAAACTTTTCATGTGAGGGAGGAAGGAGGTATCTTTATTTTAGCACATGAATTTCTATAATCTAATTTACATATACAGTATTCCAACACAAGAGACGTGATACAATCAGTTTTTATCAACTGTGTGAGAGATGCTGAGTCATCACTCTTAAAGTGATCCTATACTCAGATGTTAACTTTAAAGTAAGTGAGGGATATAACTCCTGCCATTTTGTTTTTTTGCAATCTGTGTCCCATTGGGGAGATTTACCTTCACTTCCTGTCCCATAACCAAAACAGCAAGTGAAATGAAAATCCCTCCAAATTAAAGGGAATCCCTTGGGTCCACCCAGGTCACCAGAACTAGTGTCCCCATTGGAAGATTTCCACTCTATTACTTTTCTGGGGACAACCCAACATTTTCAGTGATAATGGTTAACAGGACAAATAGAGAGGGAGAGAGGCAAAGATCACATGATCATATCCTAGAATTTTAGTCATGCTATCAACATTTCAGGGAACCTGGTACAACGTTTCCTCCAAAAAAAAGGATTTCCACCCTTGTATTACTGAGGTTGTCCTGCTTTTCCCCTTCCCCCCATATTCACATAAATACGCACAGAAAATGCATTTGTAATGTTATGCATTTTAATGCGCACTGAACTGTCGTTTTACGTGCATTTTTTTCACTACAGGCCACGTCAAAGGTCAACATTCTAACTTTTTTGTATTATGATGGGCATGTTGTGTTGTATTGACCTGCTGCATTAATATGCAATGCATTGCAACTCACATGTATGGTGTGAATAGGGCACATGGAAAACAATTGTTTTCTGGCACCTGACCACTCTCCAAAGCAAGGTAAGTATTTTACCATGTAACACGGAGGGGGAACATTAAAGCACAACTTCACTAAAAGTGAAGTTGTCTTTTAAAAGGAATAGGGGACACTATTGGTGAGATCTCATTGTTACATAGTTACATAGTAGGTGAGGTTGAAAAAAGACCATCAAGTCCAACCTATGTGTGTGATTATATGTCAGTATTACATTGTATATCCCTGTATGTTGTGGTCGTTCAGGTGCTTATCTAATAGTTTTTTGAAGCTATTGATGCTCCCCGCTGAGACCACCGCCTGTGGAAGGGAATTCCACATCCTTCCCGCTCTTACAGTAAAGAACCCTCTACGTAGTTTAAGGTTAAACCTCCCTTTATGACTACAGTGTACCCATCTTCTGATGGCTACTTTCAGCAGGATAATGCACCATTTCACAAATCTTGAACATGACAAAGAATTTACTGTACTCCAATGGCCTCCACAGTCACTGGATCTCAATCCAATGGAGCACCTTTGGGATGTGGTAGAACAGGAGATTAGCATCATGAATGTGCAGCCGACAAATCTGCAGCAACTGCGTGATGCTATCATGTCAATATGGACCAAAATCTCTAAGGAATGTTTCCAACACCTTGTTGAATCTATGCCATGAAGAATAAAGACAGTTCTGAAGGCAAAAGAGGATCCAAGCTGGTAGTAGCAAGGTGTACCTAAGTGGCCGGTGATTGTATATGGACAAATGAAAACATGGAAACTGATAATAAACCCATGGTTCCATAACAATGGAACACTGATGACTGGGATCCATAATAAAAGAATATTGAGCCCCTTTCTAACCTGTGCTACAACTGGATTTCCAGGCAGCACAGACAATCTCCTCTACAGCTGTTAACCTAAAACAGATCTCCGCCATACCCCGATGAGCACATTCTTAGTTACACCTGTGCTTTCCAACTCCACAGTGCTGTTCAATGGATGTTAATGGGGTCTGCTTACAATGACAGCCTCCATTGTTCTCAGAAGACCTCGGTAAACCCTCCCCAGAGAAATGAGATGCCAGGACATAAGTTTTGTTTCAGAGAGGTAGGCTATAATATGGAAACTGAAAAAAAAAACAATGTGTTACCTAAAAATAACAAGCTCTCCTGCCTGACCTCGATTTTGCTTCTAAGTCAGCTCCTCAGGAGAGTTTACACCAGCGTAAAACGAAACCTGGACAACGTCCCAGATCTAAGATACGGCAGACACAATCAGGTTGGGTATCTATGTCGCACTCCCAGCTGAATCACTGACTGTTAGACTCACATGCCACCCAGATACACTTTAACTCATAACTCACATGCAAATTATAAATCCTAATTTATACCTCGCCATCATAAATTAAAACTCCCAGGTTTGACTTCAGGGCATGTTTGTGTGTGCAAGAGTCTAAGAAAAAACTGAAGTTGTTGGCACTGCAGTCAATCAGAATGTCTCTTTAACCACTTCCTCCAAAAGGATCTACCTATATGTCCTCCGGTTGAAGTTGTTATATTAGCACCATGGCTGCAGCTGCAGTCATGACCCGGGTATCATTTTTTTCTGCCGGCAATGCTCTACAATGTAAAAGCAATCCTAGTGGCTAAAAAGCCGCTAGTTTGCTTTTACATGTGTCGGGAGCGGGTCCCCCCTCTCGTTGCCTTCTGGTACTATTCCAGGCTCTCCTGTCCCACCGGGGAGCAGGGAATGAAGCCAGCAGTTCCACCAGCTTACCATAGAGGTCACTGAGGTCTGGAACATCCCAGATCATCCACAAGTATTTTGGCACTTCCAGTTTCGGTCCATTGTAAACAGGCTGTTACAGGCCTGTGAAAGCATCTGATCAAACCTATTTCGGTTTGATAGAATGCTTTTAAGGGCAGAGGAGAGATCTGGGATCTAATAGACCCCAGATGTCTCAGTAAAGAGTGCCTGTCACTGCCCATGTTATCACAAGGGATGTTGCTCATCCCCTGTGATAGCAATAAAGTTGATAAAAAATAAAGAAAGAAAGATTTTTATTTTTTTTAAACTATAAAATTAATATTAAACTAAAAAAACGTTTAGGGGACAGCAATAATTCCAGTGCCAGTCCTCATGTGTAACTTCAAACTGGTAACCTGTAAAAGCTTATAAAACATCGCCTATGGAAATTACCATAATTTGTCGCCATTCCACTATTGTGCACAATTTCAAAGCATGACATGTTAGGTATCTATTTACACAGCGGAACATCATCTTTTATATATTACCAAACAGTAGGGTATTATATTTGTGTTTTTGTGCATTCAAATTCATTAAAGTATATTTTTTCCCAAACAAATTGAGTTTGAAAAGCCTTTGCACAAATACCATGTGACAGAAAAAATTGCAACCCCCACCATTTTATCCTCTAGGGCCTCAGCTTAAAAAAAAAAAAAAAAAAAAAAAAAAATTATATATATATATATATATATATATATATATATATATATATATATATATATATATATATATATATATATATATATATATATATATATATATATATATATATATATATATAATTTGTGGCTTCTTAATTTTATAGCAAAAAGAAGTTGATTTTTACAGTTATGTGAGAAGTGTCAGAATAGGCTTAGGAAGCAAGTGGATAATTTCACCATAGTGCACGTAAAAATATTTAAATAACATGATTTGTTATTATAAGCACAAAGGGGTTGATTTACTAAAGGCAAATTCACTTTGCACTACATGTGCACTTGGAAGTACACTTGGAAGTGCAGTCGCTGTAGATCTAAGGGGGACATGCAAGGAAAATAAAAAAAACATAATTTTAGCTTGCACATGATTGGATAATAAAATCAGCAGAGCTTCCCCTCATTTCAGATCTTCCCCTCAGATCTAAAGAGACTATACTTCCAAGTACACTTGCAGTGCACTTGTAGAGCAAAGTGGATGTGCCTTTAGTAAATCAACCCCAAAGTCCCCATTCACACATGAGCCAAGCCTTTCTGGTTGTTTGTACAGGCAATTTTGGCACTCGTTTTCAGGCTTGAGCAAAGGTACGCTTGTCTTCAGGCACTCACGTGGAAGGCTTTTGGGACCAAAAGCATGACTCTGCCCCAAAAGAAGCTCATGTACTTTTTTGAGTGACGAGCTTCAAGCGGCACCAATGAGGAGACCTGATAACACTCCCAAACTAAACTGGAATATCCACAGATGCTAATAAATAGATAGCTTGTCCAGAGAATGAACTGGAATGAAAAGCACAATGATTCACGGGTAATTGCTCCAAACAGCTACTCCTACTACGCTCTCAATCCATTAGGGGTATTCAGCTGTTTTCTCTTGCTGCTCCTCTTGTTATTCCTCATTAGGTATGGGTAGTCACATGAAACAAGAGAGATGCATCATTACGCAATGATAAGAACTTGTAAAGGTATAGGGAAAAAAAAACAATCCACTCACATTTGTTAAGATCAACCAAAGCTTATTGCAAACGGTCAGATGCCTAATGCACTATTATTCCTATTTTCTACCCTTCAAAAAGTCACATGTCATGTGACGCAACGCGTTGGAAGGAGCCAGTGACGACATCTAGTGCGCATGTCAGTGAGCACAACAGATGCGGTGTGAGGAATAATCACGCTATAGGCGCCTGACCGTTTGCAATAAGCTTTGGTTGACCTTAACAAATGTGAGTGGATTGTTTTTTCTTTCCCCTATACCTTTACAAGTTCTTATCATTGCGCAATGATGCATCTCTCTTGTTTCATGTGACTACCCATATCTAATGAGGAAAAACAAGAGGAGCAACAAGAGAAAGCAGCTAAATACCCCTAATGGGTTGAGAGTGTAGTAGGAGTAGCTGTTTGGAGCAATTACCGGTGAATCGTTGTGCTTGTCATTCCAGTTCATTCTCTGGACAGGCTATCTATTTATTAGCATCTGTGGATATTCCTGTTTAGTTTGGGGGTGTTATCAGGTCTCCTCATTGGTGCTATTGATGTGTCGTTATGCCTCTGGATCTATTGTATCTATACAGTATATTACACTGAGCACTAATAGGGTTTAATTATTATTATTATTATTTTAGTTTGTGTGTTTATAGAAGGTTGATTGTAGCGCACTATTATTTGTTACACATATTATCATATCAAGGTGTCAGAACACCATAGAATGGTTGCAGCTTAATCATTTGGTTATCTTTTACATATTATGTATTTATTTATTCAGATCAGCGCTTTAGTATAACTTTCACATATTTTAGAGCTTCAAGCGGCACCAAGCTCAAATGTGAATTGGCACTATTGATAATAATGGAAATCCTAGCATCAAGCAATGAAGTGTTTCTGATGAAGTTGTTCTTCAGATTACTCAGCTGTGAGCTGAGCCTGAAAAAGTAACAACTTTTTTTAAACTTTAATTTAAAGTGGAACTAAAGTAAAAAAAAAAAAAATACAAACAGGCATGCTGTTTAATGCGGAAAAGACTTGCAATGTCTCTTCCGCAATAAAATAAACCTACCCACCTGGTCACAGTCTTCTCCAGAATGTACATTGAACTTCTGATTCACAGCTGAGTTTATATTTCCAGGTCGGTGCGCGTGTGCCATGATGAATGACTCCCGCGCACGTGTGGGAGTGACATCATCAAACAACGATCAACCAAGACAGCCGAAACCAACACCTGGAAGAAGCTGGGGTGATAATGCCAGTGCCAGCAAAATACCTGGTAGATGTTAGAACGGAAGTAAGTATTTCTGATTTTAGTACCACTTTAAGTAACAGAGTTGCTTCAAGGCCATCACAGGCTTTGCCAGTCCTTTGCAGCAGCAAGTCATAGTTGTGCAATTCTTATCTAGGAAAAAAGTCAGCTCCCATGCTGCAAAAGGACTTTTATCTACTTTGTTTATAATAGCGCAGATGTTGGATTCTCCCTGGCTGGCTATTGTATTCTGGCAGCTGGCTCCGGTGGCTGTCTGAATACCTGAAGAGTGACTGCATCTGAGTGGATGCATGGGCTGTAGGCTGACAATTTTCCATCCAGCTCCTTCAACAAAAGTCAACTGAAGAATTGACTTTTGTCAAGCCAGAGGGGACGAGCACACACAACATCTTTCAGATTGTCAGGTACTGGACTGCACCTTAAATGCACCTTGAAGATTCTGAGTAATAGTTCATATTCCCATCGCACACTTTCCTGGATGAGCTCACGAAATATGGGTGCTGTAGCAACAGCCAGCTGGATACTGGTTCAAGTCAAAATGAAAATATTTGCCAGCACACCATGGAACAGCGTAGATAGCGTCCAAACGTGTAATTTATTGCATGATCACAACACAAAGAGAGTGCAACGTTTCGGAGTCACGCAGGACCCCTTCGTCAGGCATGTCAAGATTCTGAGGCCACATGGAAAAAGGTTTTATGGTCAGATGAGACTAAAATTCAAGTATTTGGCCTCAACACCAAACGCTATGTCTGGCGGAAATCCAATACAGCTCACCATTCAAATAACACCATTCCTACAGTAAAGCATGGAGGTGGTAATATCCTGTTATGGGGATGTTTCTCTGCAGCAGGGACTGGAACACTTGTCAGTATGGAAGGAAAATGGATAGGGCAAAATACCGTCAAATTCTAGAGGAAAATTTGCTGCCCTCCGCCAGAAAGTTGTCAATGGGAAGAAGGTTTGCCTTCCAACATGACAATGACCCAAAGCACTCAACAAAAATGAGCACACAGTGGTTGAAGTAGAAAAAGGTGAATGTCCTTGCATGGCCTAGTCAGAGCCCAGACTTAAACCCCCACTGAAAATCTGTGGAATGACTTGAAGACTGCAGTCCACAAAAGGTCCCCATCACATTCAAATGAACTTGAGCAGTTCTGCAAAGAAGAGTGGGTTAATATTGCAAAGTCTAGATGTGCAAAGTTAGTAGAGACATATTCCCGCAGATTAAAGGCTGTTGGTGTTATATCTTTCACTTGGCTGTTATAAGTTGCACTAATAAATACAGCTGGATAAAAATGAAAACAGTGTCTGTTTTCATTTCAGGCTCACATTCTGAAGGCTGGCCCGAATCCTTAGCAATTTGGAGGGTGAAGGAAAGACCAGATGACCTACATTATAAAAATGTACCAAGAAAATTCTACAAAAAAAGGCTTTCAAGTGTATCAGACATGGTCCAGCGAGTTGGCCCCTAGAATCGCTGAGAGAAAATAATTATTTGATCCCCTGCAGATTTTGCAAGTTTGCCCACTTACAAAGAAATGAAGAGTCTATAATTTTTATCAAAGGTGTATTTAAAAGGATAGAGACAGAATATCAGCCACAAATCCAGAAAAAACACATGATACAAATGTTATAAATTGAGTTGCAGTTCAGTGAGTAAAATAAGTATTTGATCCCCTACCAACGAACAATAATTCTGGCTCCCACAGACTGGCTACAGTGTTGCCAACCGTCCGTTAATTTACGGGCAGCCCGTAAATTTTAGCTTGTTTTCAGGCCGCCTGTAAATGTCTGTTACGGGTAACCGTGCCTGTAAAAAAGATGGCTGCTGGCCGACAGCGCAACTGCGCATGCGCCATTCTGAAGCCTGCCGAGCTCGGGAAATCTCATACATGCTCGGCAGGGCTGGCGCATGCGCAGTGAAGTGATGGCGCCGCCCGGCGCCATGTTTGAATGTCAGGCGCTCCGTTCTCGTTGGTATCTCGCCACAGTGACAGTGAGCGGAGGAGGTGGTCGAGGAGGTCGGTCGGTCTCTGCCTGGAATGGAGCGAGTGCTGAACAGAGGGCCGCTGCGCTGGCCTGACTGATCATCCACTCTCCACTCCAGGTCAGTCAGAAACTGATTTTCAGCCTGAGCCGAGGAGAGAGGACAGGACAGCTAGAGCATAGCTGAGTCATTCAATAGGAGAACACTACACACGCAGCCTCTGACCCCCTGTGCCATGTGCCATGTCCAAGCAGCCTCTGACCCCCTGTACCATGTCCATGCAGCCTCTGACCCCCTGTGCCATATCCATGCAGCCTCTGACGGCCCTGTGCTATGTGCCATGTCCAAGCAGCTGACTCCCCTATGCCATGTCCAAGCAGCCTCTGACCCCCTGTGCCATCTCCAAGCAGCCTCTGACCCCCCCTCCGTGCCATGTCTATGCAGCCTCTGACCCCCCCGTGCCATGTCCACTCAGCCTCTGAACCCCTCCTGTTCCACGCAAATGGAGAAATATGGCTGTTGACTTTTGTTTAACTTAAACACATTGAAAATAGCACTAGCAACATGTTTATCATTTAAATATTGATATTTGCACTGTTTAGCACTGAAAACAGGCATTTTAGGTACTTTTTTGTAGTGCCAGTAAAAAAATGCAGCTCTGTCAGTAAATTTCATGTTTTTTTCTGTCACTTAAAAAACTGGTGCCGTTTGTAAATTTTGGCGTCTTGCCAGTAAATTTCACTTCGGGGGGTTGGCAACACTGACTGACTACAACATGTGCTTAAGTGGTACACAGATTAGTGCTGTCAATTTAAGAAGGTGCTCCTAATGACAACTCGTTATGTGTATAAAAGACATCTGTCCACAGAATCTCTTTCTTCCATTCAAACCTCACCATCATGGGCAAGACCAAAGAGCTGTCAAAGGACATCAGGGACAAGAATGTAGACCAGAACAAGGCTGGAATGGGCTACAAGACCATCAGCAAGAGGCTTAGTAAGAAGGTGACAACTGTTGGATCGATTATTCGCAAATGGAAGAAATACAAAATAAACATAAATCGCTCTCAGTCTAGAGCTCCATGTAAGAGTTTGCCTCATGGGGTAAGGATGATTATTACAAAAGTGGGGGATCAGCCCAGAACTACATGGGAGGAGCTTGTGAATAATCTCAAGGCAGTTGGGACCACAGTCACCAAACAAACCATTGGTAACACAATACGCTGCCATGGATTGAAATCGTGCAGCGCCCAAAAGGTCCCCCTCTTCAAGAAGGCACATGTACAGGCCCATCTGAAATTTGCCAATTAACAACTAAATAAATTTTAGAAGGATTGGGAGAAAGTGCTGTGGTCAGGTGAGATGAAATTCGAGCTGTTTGGCATTAACTCGACTCGCAGTGTTTGGAGGAAGAAAAATGCTGACTATGGCCCTAAGAACACCATCCCTACAGTCAAGCACGGAGGTGGAAACATTATCTTTTGGGGCTGTTTCTCTGCTAAAAGGTACAGGCAGACTTTGCCGCATTTAGGGCGGGACCAAGTATTGTAAAATCTTGGATGAAATCCTTCTTCCCTCAGCCAGAACACTGAAGATGGTGATGATGTTTGTACCTTTTTATATTAAAACCCTACATTTTTGATCTATGCCATGTGGAAGGCTTCTCTCTTTTTTCCCTTTGTGATCACTGCTCCCACCATTGATTGGTGAGCGATTTGTGGATAATATACAATACGAGGAGATCTCAGTGGTATTCCTGGTTCCAGTACCGTTGACAGCTGCAAAAGTGCTGGAGTGTGTCCTCATCACAGCCATCTGAGGAGATCGTACCTGCAACCCATATTTGCATCCTTGCCTGTACGACTCCCCGCCGCTGGTGTGTGGGTCCACAACTCATGGCAAGAGTACCTACCCCTCCCCTGGGTGGTTGAAGCACAGTACCGGGAGCCGTCTGATTTTGAATATCATCATCTACAACCTTTTGGGATACATTAATATCTTCTACTCTACCAAAGATTCCCTTTGTAGATTATCCCCTGAAATTCCATTTATCACTTTATCACATTGTGTTTTTGTTTATTTGAACCCTGATTTACACACGGGCACTTTGGATATCACTTCATACGCCTACATTCAGTTGAGTCGGCTGTTATAGTGATATCCTATTCAAGTTGTTTGGTTTTGATTTGTATATTTGGAATTTGTATAAATTCCCTTTTCTGCATATACTTTGATTATTTTGGTTTTATCACCTTGATAACGTTCACACAATTCTTGGGGTGTGCATGCACCTTTTCCTGGGTTTATGTCCAGGATGTATATTTTTTAGCGCTACACATTTTTTCACTCACATTTGCATACAATTAGTCTTATTGTTGTTTTAGCAGCTTACTTTCACATTGGTGCCGCAGTAATTTATTCACATACCTATTCACAAACCTGGTAACTACCTACAAGAAATGTCTTACCTCAGTGCTTGCCAACAAGAGTTTCTCCAAGTACTAAGTCATGTTTTGCTTGAGAATCAAATATTTATTTTACTCACTGAACTGCAACTCACATTATAACATTTGTAGCATGTGTTTTTTCTGGATTTTTGGTTGATATTCTGTGTCTATCATTTAAAATACATCTTTAATAAAAATTATAGACTCTTCATTTCTTTGTAAGTGGGTAAACTTACAAAATCTGCAGGGGATCAAGTAATTATTTTCCATTTTTTTATTTCCACTGTTTACACTTTAAATGTGAATCAATTAATTCTAAGTAGTCCCTTGTGCTTCCAAATATTTATTCAGATCCTTTTTATGTACAGTGCCTTGCAAAAGTATTGACCCCCCTTGCCTTTTACCTGTTTTGTTACATTACAGCCTTTAGTTCAATGTTTTTTTAATCTAGATTATATGTGATGGATCAGAACACAATAGTCTAAGTTGGTGAAGTAAAATCAGACAAATATATACATAAAACTATTTTTCAGAAATAAAAAACTGATAATTGGCACGTGCGTATGTATTCACCCCCTTTGTTATGAAGCCCATAAAAAGCTCTGGTGCAACCAATTACCTTCAGAAGTCACATAATTAGTGAAATGATGTCCAACTGTGTGCAATCTAAGTGTCACATGATCTGTCATTACATATACACACCTTTTTGAAAGGCCCCAGAGGCTGCAACACCTAAGCAAGAGGCACGACTAACCAAACACTGCCATGAAGACCAAGGAACTCTCCAAACAAGTAAGGGACAATGTTGTTGAGAAGTACAAGTCAGGGTTAGGGTATAAAAAAATATCCAAATCTTTGATGATCCCTAGGAGCACTATCAAAACTATCATAACCAAATGGAAAGAACATGGCACAGCAAACCTGCCAGGAGACGGCCGCACACCAAAACTCACGGACCGGGCAGGGAGGGCATTAATCAGAGAGGCAGCACAGAGACCTAAGGTAACCCTGGAGGAGCTGCAGAGTTCCACAGCAGAGACTGGAGTATCTGTACATAGGACGACAATAAGCCGTACGCTCCATAGAGTTCTGGTTTATGGCAGAATGGCCAGAAGAAAGCCATTACTTTCAGCAAAAAAAAAGATGGCACGTTTTGAGTTTGCGAAAAGGCATGTGGGAGACTCCCAAAATGTATGGAGGAAGATCCTGTGGTCTGATGAGGCTAAAATTGAACTTTTTGGCCATCAAAGAAAACGTTATGTCTGGCGCAAACCCAACACATCACATCACCCAAAAAACACATCCCCACAGTGAAATATGGTGGTGGCAGCATCATGCTGTGGGGATGTTTTTCAGCAGTCGGAACTGGCAAACTGGTCGGAGTTGAGGAAAAGATGGATGGTGCTAAATACAGGGATATTCTTGAGCAAAACCTGTACCACTCTGTGTGATTTGAGGCTAGGATGGAGGTTCACCTTCCAGCAGTACAATGACCCCAAACACACTGCTAAAGCAACACTTGAGTGATTTAAGGGGAAACATGTAAATTTGTTGGAATGGCCTAGTCAAAGCCCAGACCTCAATCCAATAGAAAACCTGTGGTCAGACTTAAAGATTGCTGTTCACAAGCGCAAACCATCCAACTTGAAGGAGCTGGAGCAGTTTTACAAGGAGGAATGGGCAAAAAACCCAGTGGTAAGATCTGGCAAGCTCATAGAGACTTATCCAAAGCAACTTGGAGCTGTGAAAGCTGCAAAAGGTGGCTCTACAAAGTATTGACTATAGGGGGGTGAATAGTTATGTACATTGACTTTTTCTGTTATTTTGTCCTATTTGTTGTTTGCTTCACGATAAAAAAAAAAAAAATCTTCAAAGTTGTGGGCATGTTCTGTAAATAAATGATGCAAATCCTCAAACAATCCATGGTAATTCCAAAATACCAAGGGGGTGAATACTTTTGCAAGGCACTGTATAAATTCCATAGTGTCATGATAAATTCACTTTAAACAGTAGAGAGATTCTGCCTGAGAGTCGAGAGTGTAGTACAGCATGAGTTTGTGTGATGGAGGAGGTATCACACCCCCTGTAACAGTAGACTCCCTGAGAGGCTCACCCAGAGTAACACACAAGGTCACATTGGTGAGGCTAAACTGGGAAAAATGATATATTGATTACTATCCATTACCTGGTGCTACATAAAGGAAACTTATCAATGAAAAGCCTGCAAAGACAGTAAGTCACCGGAAAGTACAAATCCAGACACTGGGAAATATACAGTTTCCCAGAAACCTTCAGATTTGTTTGACTTGCACATCAGTTTCACTTTAACTGTAATTTGTGTTTCAACTGGGCAGCATCTGGTCTGCAGACCTCAGCTCATATATATATTTGTATTTTTTATTTTTTTTAACTGTGTAGAATTTTAATTCACAATGGACTTAGATGGATACAGAATGAATGCACTTTGTTTTATAAAGAATGCTACATGAGCATTGAGTAATTAATAAATAAAGGGCAGCTTGGCTTCTGTGCAGTTTTTACAATCAACATCATGTACTAGCCGCCAGCTGTAGCTGAACCTGGACACATTGTCAGCCTGATCCATGCATTTCAACGGCAGATAGGTTTTATCAAAAGGCTGCATGCAGGACTTTTAGATATGCACTGGATGAAAATGCAGAAATATCAGCAGTCCCAATTACCATCATGGCCCAGACTCTGACGCCATAAAAAGTCTAGGTCCAGGCAAAGCTCTCCTTCATCCCATCCCTTCTGCCCACCCCCCCACACATAAACCAGTTATCCTCTATTTGTGCCCGTCATATACGCTGCATCCAGGAGTGAGGAACGCTGGGTTCAGCATTGCAGGCTATGCCCATGCTGACTGGTCTCCTATTGTCATGGATCTGCCACCTAAGGGTTAACTTAGTCCAGGCTGATTTCAGTGATTGGCAACAGGGTGCCTTATTTAAACACCTCAGCAGCACTGTGTCCTTGCTGTCTGATCTGCAGCTATGTGTATGTGTTTCCTGAGGATCCTATCTTCAGGAAACACAAACACAGAGCTGCACATACACAGAGCTCCTGTTTGACCCGGCTTGTTTTGTTCCTGTTATCCGCCTGCATCTGACCCTTGGCTTGTTTGACAATTCCTTCTGACTGCTCCTCTTGTACCTCTGTTGCCAGCCTGATTACCGACCCAGCCTGCCTGATGTTCCAAGACTCTCCTCTAGTCTGCTATACTTACCTACTGCAGCCATCCAGCTCCAGTCCCAGTCTGCTCACCTGTCTGCTGATCCATTCAGTCTGCTCACCTGTCTGCTGATCCATTCAGCCTGCTGGTCCTGTCTGCTGTGCCGGCCATCTGACCCATCTGCTGTTGATCCTGCCAGGCACTCATACCATTCTGCACTCCCGTGCCACCTGTCTGCTCTACCAGGGGCTGCAAGTCAGATACGTAAGGGAGTCCTTCCTCTGCACTCATCAGTCAGGTACATGAAAAAATGACAGTATCAGACAGCCATGTCTGAGCCCGAGCGAGAAACCTCCCCCATGGAGGAACTGTGCCGACACCTGGCGGGTTTGACACAAGCTGTTAAAGATCTACAAGAGGGATATACTCAGCTGGAAGAACGAGTTTAAATTCTGTTATCTCCCGCCAACCCTCAAAGCGCTACCTCAGCTGGTACCTCATCCACACCTTCGGTAGTGATGTTACCACCAGAACCAAGGGTATCCACGCCCGAAAGATTTGCAGGTGAACGTAGCAAATACAGAGCTTTTTGTAATGCCTGTGAACTCTATTTTGCCTTACAACCCCCGCACCTTTTCTCAGGAAGCAACTAAAGTGGGCTTTGTTACCTCCCTGTTGACCGGTGAACCCCAAGCCTGGGCACATCGCCTTCTGGAACAAAAGGCCGAATCGTTAGACAACCTCACCACATTCTTTGTCGCGATGTCACAACTTTATGAGGACCCCCAACAGACTGCCACTGCTGAGGCCGCATTACATGCACTTCAGCAAGGCTGTAGAGTGGCAGGGGACTACGTGGCCGAGTTCAGGCGTTGGAGTTCTGATACCAATTGGAACGATGCGGCCCTTCATTACCAATTTCAGATGGGACTATCTGATCCTCTAAAGGATGAACTGGCACGAGTAGGGATACCCCAATATCTGGACGAACTTATTATTTTGTCAATTCAGATTGACCGACATGACCGTAGCTCCGAAAGATCCATAGGTCAATATCGACCAACTTGGATGCTACCTAAAGTACCCAGTTTCTCCAGCCAGACTCCTCCCGCTCCAGTTGCTCTGGCTCCGGATTCCTCCAAGCCCATGCAGTTGGGTTTCCTTCCTCCCTCTCTCACCACGGAAGAATGACTGCGCAGACTAATCAATAACCTCTGTATGTACTGTGGGGGACCCAGGCATTATGTGAGGTCTTGTCCTGCAAAGATGCGTAAGTGCCTCTCAATCTCTTAAACGCATGTTCCTGTCTTACCTAACCAAGCCTCTCACCTTGCTCTCCCCATCATGTTACAGTTCCCAGGAAAGAGTATCCAGGTATCCGTCATAATTGATTCTGGAGCCTGCAGCTGTTTCATAGTCTTGACGTTTGCAACCAAAGACTCGGGGACTAGCCATACATCTTGCTGATGGCTCTGTCATTAAATCCGGTCCGGTCACACAGGAGACTGTCCCTTTGCTGGCTATCATTGCTTCCCATCACCAAGAGTTTTTATGCCTGGATGCCATTTCATCACCTCTGTTACCCATCATCTTAGGTATGCCCTGGCTGCAGGCCCATAATCCCCACATCAACTGGGCCACTGGAGAAATCAAATTTCCTTCAAGTTATTGCTAACAACATTGCCTGCAAGAGGCCTCAGTCAACCCCTCACCCTTACTCTGCCTTGACACAGATCCTGAATTACCCCAATCAATCCCAGTGGCATACCACGATTTTCTGGACATGTTCAGTAAGAAGGGTGAAGAGACCCTTCCTCCCCATAGATCCCACGACTGCCCTATTGAACTGTTACCAGGGGCTGAGGTCCCCTTCAGAAGGATTTTCCCTTTAACCGAGCTTGAGTTGGGCACGCTGAAGGATCATATTGATGACAACCTTAAAAAAGGATTTATTCGCCCATCTACTTCTCCGGCTGGCGCAGGCATCTTTGTTGAAAAGAAGGACCATTCACTACGCCCCTGCGTAGACTACCGAGAATTGAACAAGATTACTGTCAAAAACCGTTACCCACTGCCTCTTGTGCCTAAACTGTTTCAAAGACTGGGAACTGCAGTTGTCTTCACTAAACTGGATCTCCGGGGAGCATACAATCTAATCCATATTCGAGAAGGAGATGAGTGGAAGATGGCTTTTCGTACCAGATTCGGGCACTTCGAGTACCTAGTCATGCAACGCACCAGCCACCTTTCAGCACTTTGTCAATGACATTTTTCGTGACTGGACTTGTATGTCATTGTGTACCTGGATGACATCCTGATTTTCTCCTCCAAAGTAGATGACCACTGTAGGCATGTCCGAAATGTGCTAACCCAACTCCGGCAGCATGGCCTCTACGCAAAACCGGAGAAGTGCGAATTTGACCTTCAGTGTATCCAGTTCTAAAGTCTGATCATCTCTGTTGAAGGCATCAAGATGGACCCCCCAGAAAGTCACCGCCATCTTAGATTGGCCAGCTCCTGTGGACAAGAAGGGGGTTCAGCAATTCATCGGGTTTGCCAACATCTACCGGAAGTTTATTAGGGGGTTCTCTGCTATTATTGCCCCCATTATCGAACTAACTAAACAAGGAACTTGATTCCTCTGGTCTCCCAAAGTGCAATCGGCGCTTGAAGCCCTCAAAAAACTGTTCACTTCAGCCTCGGTCTTGAAGCACCCTGACCCTGCCTTACCATTTGTTCTTGAAGTTGACGTCTCGGAAGTTGCAGTAGGGGCTGTGCTGTCTCAATGGCAATGAGCTAAAGCCCTACTCTACCCAGTTGCTTTCTTTTCCTACAAATTATCTACAGCGGAAAGAAATTATGATGTGGGAGACCGTGAGCTTTTGGCCATCAAGGCCGCATTAGAAGAATGGCGTTACTTACTTGAAGGTGCAGCACATCCCATTCTGGTCTATACGGACCACAAGAATTTAGAATATCTGAGAACAGCTAAGAGATTGAAACCACGGCAGGCAAGGTAGGCACTTTTTTTCTCTAGATTCTCATTCCATATAACGTACAGGCCAGGGTCGAAAAATACAAAACCAGATGCACTTTCACGTATGTTCAACAATTCTAAGAGGTCCACACTTCCAGACACCATCCTTCCCTCAGGAAACTTTCTAATACTACAGGAGAATCTGTTATCCCGAATCAAACAGGCTTCTGCTGAGGTTGCTTCATCTTCTGAAACCAGCTTACAGGCACAGGATAGCCTACTGTGGCATGAAGAAAAAATTGTTGTACCTAAGGACTTAAGGGTGGCAGTATTGGAGCTCTGTCGTGACCACAAGCTGCCCGGGCACTACAGTGCCCTGAAGATGTCCTGATTATCAGTGCAGCCCCAAGAGTGCCTTTCAGTGCTGCCTATCAGTGCCAACCTGTGCCCATTAGTGCTGTCAATCTGTGCCAATTAAAGCTGCCAATCAGTGCCACTCGCTGCACCCTATCAGTGCCCATCAGTGCTGCCTATTAGTGCTCATCACTGCAGCCTCATCAGCGCACATCAGTAAAGGAGAAAAATTACCTGTTTGCAAAATTTTATAACTAAATCTGAGAAAAAAATTTAGGTTTTTTGTTCAAAATTTTTGGACTTTTTTCATTTGTTTAGCAAAAGATAAAAAACCCAGTGGTGAATAAATAACATCAAAGGATAGTTCTATTTGTGTGAGAAAAAAATTATAAAGATGTCATATGAGTGCACGTGCAACAGCACTGAAAGCTGAAAGCAGGAAGGGGGTAAAAATGCCCAGTAGGCAAGTGGTTAAATATTGCCACTGTGCTAAATTTGAAGACGCCACTTTTTTTTTCTATATAATTATTATTTCACCATTGGTTGACTAAGTAGGACTGCAGCCTCTTGCCAGTCATTTTGTGCCCTGTAACCTTCTTTCCAGGATCTACACCCCTATGCATATAATGTTTGCAGTAGTCTATAGTGTAGATAAAAACAGGACAATTCATACTTATAGCAGAACTTCACCCTAAATGTGAAGTTCCATTTTTAAGAATCCTTTCCACATCTTATTGGAGGTTATTTTTTGGGGGGCGGGGGGGGGGGTACCTATTTTGGCAGGTACCTGCTTCCACTTAAGCTGGAAACCTCTAGGCAATTCCACCAGAAGTTGTTCGCCTCCCCTGCCTGCCAGCAACCTCACACGTCACAGTTCCCAAGAGGCTGCAGGACCATTCACAAAGGGAAGCTGGCTGTGAAGCCAGAAGGAGTCCCAGCCAGCTTCCCACACTGGATATGCTGGACCCAAAGACCAGGGAAGAACCGGCTCAAGTGAGGACATCGCTGGATCCCTGGACAGCAAAGTGTTCTTATATTAAAAGTAAGCAGCTACAGGATTTGTAGCTGATGATTTTTAAACTTTTTTTTCTACAGACTGAAGAACCTCTCTAGGCTCTAAATGACTAGGAATATGAATAGTTAGATGGCAAGAAGAGTCAAATTGATGATGTAAAGAATTCCTGGATAGCAGAATTGCAGGCTATGAATACGGTGTTCCCAAAAACCAAAGGATGCCAGAACCCTAAAGATTTTTTCACAGTGGGCTGACCAACAATAAAAACAATAGTCCTGGACCTGTGGTTGTTACCTTTATGTACATCCACTATGGATTTGGCATTTGCCTGAAGTGTGCTTTTAGCTGTTTCAGCTGTATAACACTATTAATTCAAAAAGGAGGATCATTACAATTGTTAAATGGTTTCCATTGTACAGCACTTAGTATCTACTCTGCGTTATGCATATTTTTATGTTCATTTATGGAATTAAAAATAAAGCTCAGAGGATTTTACTTAAACTGGATTTGCTAGAGTACATTTGCAGATGTTTAGATGCTAATTCCGTCCATTTGCATTAACCTACAGGAGGCATGTCCGGGAATTGGTTGGATTGGGTGCTTGCTGGTATACTCCAATTCCCAGCACACTCTAGCTTCTTACTACTGCTGCTGAAAGTTAGCAGCCAATATTGTGTCTGCTAGGTCGGGAAGAGGTGAGAGGCGTATCACCTCCTGGCGTTGGGACCTGGGACCTTCTCATACATAGAGGGCCATTTGATAACATCAGTCATTGTAGTGCCTGTCATTGAGAATGGTAATGGTAGCTACTCCCTGAGTGGTGAGATTGCACATAGTTTTAGGGTTACAAAGGACACATATTATACCTACCAGCTAAATTCAAGAAGAAGTCTCACATTTTAAGGCAAGCAAATCTAAATGCAGCCCATTGTTTTTAATGTGCTTGTACAGACACAGATGTGTAAACATGCTCTGCGTATAGATAAGTAAAAAAAAATACAGTTGCCGGTCACTATTCTATGCGTGCACGCGCATATGGAAAAGAAATGTTAATTTGAATTAGTTAAAATTGCATTCTGGAAGTTTGAATTTTTTTTTTTACATGTGCATACCTTCCAGATTTTTGGGATGGGAACGAGGGACACCTATTAGCAAAAGTATGTAAGCATAAGACACCCCCCACGCCCCCTTAAAGGATACTTATATATATAAAAAAACAGATTAGCTAAACTCGCTTTTCTTTTACCGATAAGATTCCTTTATACCGGCTTTTGAAATGTACAAATGCATTTTATATACAACTATATAGATCAGATCAAAATGAGGGAGAGAAATGAGGAGGAAAGAGGGACAAGGGACTTTGTTCCAAATCAGGAACAGTTGCGACCTATGTGTGTGTACACACGTACATGCAAATAGATGCAACAAACACATGACATTTCAACCAGGAATACTGATGTTCAAACAAATACCCTAAATATGTTCTGCTCTCCAGGGGACAAAGTACAGGCAGTAGTTTGTCCCATCTTCCTAAGTGTTGTCTAAGACTAGCTGTGCTCTACAGCCACCCAACAACGCAGCTAACAAGGAGACAGCAAAAAATATTTATCCAAATTAGATGTTAGTCCAGTTCCAGTCTATAGGTTTCAAGCAGTGTAAGACATTAAAGGAGAAGTCCAGCCTGAGCTTTTTAGGCTGGGCTTCTCCTAACAGTCACAGAAGTACAATTAGTTTTGCACTCCCGGGACCCGATTGCAGCAGAGAGCGGTCTGAAGTCCGCTCTCTTCTGATGTCACTGCAATCAGTCGAGGCAGCGCGTCATCCCGACTTCCCAAGTCTGGATCCACCAGCTGCCTTGACTGATGGCAGTCTCAGCGAGCCGCTGAGATGGCCGCTCCCTGCCACTCCACAGCTCTGCGCTCCAATGAGCGTGGAGGAGCAGACTGACAATCAGCAGCTCTTCGCTCGGGAAGGTGAGAGAAACGAGCCATCGGCAGTGTTCGGTGGCTCGGTTCTCAGTGCAGAAACTCCGGGGGACAACTGCAGCATCAATCCGATGCTGCATCCACCTAGGTAAGTATGAATCTCAAAGAAAAAAAAAAAAACATACTTCTCTTTTAAGGGGTCTGCATATAAAATGTAACAATCATTTGCATAGCTGTCTGAAACAATCTCCTTAGTTTGTCTAATCGATCACCTAGATGATCACCTTCATTATCTATAGGCCATAATGCATTATTTTCCAAATTAAGGTATTACACAAAATTACTGCATTATGGTCAATACATGGGGCTAATTATCATAGGAAAAAAAATATTAGACAAATTACATGATTATTAAAGGAGAAGTACAGCTAAAGCTCGTGTGGCTGTACTTCTCCTGTGCCCCGTTTTCAGCAGACAGCAGGCTGAAGCCCGCTGTTGGCTGACATCACGGAGCCAGTCCAGGCACGGGCAAGATCGTGTCAATGCAGTGGTTTTTCAAACGCTGTGAACCATTTTTAGCAGACAGTAGGTTGAAGCCAGTACAGGGCCAATCATAGCAGACCTGTTGTACCATGTGATACCTGTGACCAATCATAGCTATCACAATAGTATACAATGGCACATGAAAGGATGCAATTCACAAAGTAAAAATTATTGCTTATACAGTGATCACTGTAATAAGCAATTATGGTGTAAAAAAAAAAAAAAAATCCTGATTACCTCCACAGGGAAGTACTGCTCTGATCACAGTATGACAAAAATATATATATATATATATATATATATATATTGCTATATTACAACCAAAAACATAAATGTATTTTATTGGGATTTTAACTGATAGCCTAAAACAAAGTGGCACATAATTGTGAAGTGGAAGGAAAATGATAAATGGTTTTCAAAATTATTTACAAATAAATATCTGAAAAGTGTGGCGTGCATTTGTATTCAGCCTCCTTTATTCTGATACCCCTAACTAAAATCTAGTGGAACCAATTGCCTTCAGAAGTCACCTAATTAGTAAATAGAGTCCACCTGTGTGTAATTTAATCTCAGTATAAATACAACTGTTCTGTGAAGCCCTCAGATGTTTGTTAGGCCCCTTTTACACATGCGGACCGTTCATTTCATCAGTTCGATCACGTCAAAACGATGAAGTATTCATCAGTTTTTCATCAAGTCTTCATCAGTGTAAATTATAATAAAAACC
Organism: Lithobates clamitans; assembly: GCA_037952925.1. Lineage (NCBI taxonomy): Eukaryota > Metazoa > Chordata > Amphibia > Anura > Ranidae > Lithobates > Lithobates clamitans. The sequence continues at coordinate 174,577 of JBBGZY010001567.1, read as the reverse complement.
CAAGATAGAGTCAAAGCTGCGCTCAGACCTAGAATCGCAAACAGACAGTTGTGAAAAAGAAAAAGCTGCCAGCACCTATAAAAGTCCCGTATCTGACTCCTAAAATATGATAAACAAAAAAAATGCAGCGCTATATATGTAAATAAAACATAATGATTACATTGATATACACAATGTAAATCAATGTAAATGCAGCATTTTGTGGAGATGCTTTTCTTCAGCAGGAAAGCTGGTCAGAGTTGATGGGAAGATGGATGGAGAGAATACAGGGCAAACTTAGAAGAAAACCTGTTAAGCCTCGTACACACAATCGGATTTTCCGCAGACAAAACCTCTGACTTTTGTCCGAAGGTGTGTTTCTGGATTTTGTCTTGCATACAAACGGCAAGGAATTGTCGGCCAACAAACACGAAACTGCGATTTTATAGTTTAGCATACAGTGCATCTAGTAACTTTTTATATCTATATATTGAGATATTTCTCAATATAATTCTTCCCACTGAAGAAAAGAAGAAGAGGAAAGAAGCAATAAAGTATAACGGAGCTACAGAACAAAGATGATGTAAAAAGAGCAGTAACCCATAGCAACCAAAACTCATGAGTTAGCAGATTCCAGTAAAAATACATCAAATTGGTTGCTATGGACTGCCACCCTCTGCACAGCCCCGCTGCCATTTGCATTGTTTATAGAATAGCCTGAAGGTACATTATAAGCAGATTTGATTTGCAAGAGTTACGGGAAAATTATGTGGCCGGCCTGTTGGTTGCTATGGTGAAGTTCCAGAAATGGAAAGGCTTCAGTGCAAAGTCATTTCCAAGAGGCATGAAGTCACAGCTTATTAACAAATAAATAAGCGGAAACAAGTTGATACGACTTCACATTACCACCACCTAATGCTTAGTAGATCTGTATCAACAGCAGCCTACAGACCTTGGCACACTACCGGGCTGTACAATCTATGACGTATAGATAGAACTGTACTGAAATCTTTATTGTATGCAAGTTCACAAAGCATCAAATGTATTCATAGAAACTGAATGCAATTATATGAAATGCTGATGGCTGAGCTTTATTTAGCTCTAAGCACATTGTAGAGCTGACCACCCTACAGAGATAATGCCGGACAACTGGAGAAATGAAAAGGAAAAACAAACTTGGACTTGTTCCCAAAAGTAACCAATCAGATATTACCTGTCACTTCACAAGAATTAACAAGAATTAATTGGGTGCTATCTGCAGAAACTCCGCCTGTAATAGAAATGGGGTGGCATGAAGCAGTTTCTGTAATAGAGAGGGATGAGGCGCTGCTTGTAATAAAAGGGGAAGCACGAGGCACTAATTGCAACAGAGGGGGATGGTGCAGTGTGTGTAATAGAGAGGGATGAGGCACTTTGTGTAATAGAGAGGGATGAGGCACTTTGTGTAATAGAGAGGGATGAGGCACTTTGTTTAATAAACAAGCATTAGATACACTGTGTAATAATAAGGGATGAGGAACTGTATGTAATAGAGAAAGAGAAGTGTAAATAAAGTTCTACATATTCTGAAAAAACAAAACTCCAGGCAAAAAAATTGTGTCAGTCTTTAATAAAATGAAGTAGGGTAAAAAAAAGTTGGGAATGCCAAAGCTACCCGTGGAGGTAAGCAGGCTGCTGGATGAGCCCATTACACTAGAGGAGGTCCGGAGTGCGATAGGATCCACCAAATTGGGGAAAGCTCCAGGCCCAGATGGCTTTACTATCTCATACTACAAGACCCTACTGCCATCTCTTGATAAATTCATACACAAATTCTTTAATGCCCTAGGAATCAACACGACGTTCCCTCGCAACACGCTCTCGGCAGACATAGCGGTGATACCAAAGGAGGGCAAAGACCCCACCTCTTGCGGCAGCTACAGGCCGATTTTGCTGCTCAACACTGACCTAAAAATCTTCACGAAAATCCTGGCCCCCAGAATTCAAGAACACCTCCCAACCCCGATCCATTTAGATCAGGTTGGATTCATACCTACCCGTGAGGCTAGAGACAACACGATCAAAGTCCTAAACCTCTTACAAGTGGTCAATAGAAATTGCACCCCCTGCATATACCTAGGGACGGACACGGAGAAGGCCTTTGACAGGGTGAATTGGCAATTTATGTCTTCTGTGTTGAGATATGTGGGGTTCGGTTCACCATGTTCAACCAGATAAATACACTATACTCTGATCCCTCAGCTCGAGTTAGAGCTAATAGGGTGCTGTCCGAGCCCTTCGTGATCACGAACGGAACGAGACAAGGCTGTCTCCTGTCACCACTCCTCTTTGCCCTGTCACTGGAGCCGTTTTTGTGCACGGTCTGGCTAAACTCGGACATAGAGGGAGTCACGATAGGGGACACCCAGCAGAAAGTGTCTGCGTTTGCAGATGACATGCTGTTCTCGCTCACAAACCCCTCAATCTCATTACCGAACCTCCTTCACGAATTCCAAAAATACAGCACTTTGTTGAACTAGAAGATTAACTTCAACAAGTCCAAAGCGATGGGAGTAGGCATAACACAGTCTCTGCTCACACATCTCTAGGCAAGCTTCAAATTCAAATGGACGACAACAGCCCTGAGATATCTAGGCACCTACATACCCCCAAACTGTCTCAAATCTTTGCCCTGAACTTCCCACTACTACTGAAAACCGCTCGAGAACTGCTCAACAAGTGGCACACGGGACTATACTCATGGTTCGGCAGGTGCAACAAGCGAAATAAAGAATCATCCGTTGGTGGGGCTGACTATGCGAATTTGCTCGTCCCTCTTCATTAAATTTTCTCTTACGTCGACCCATTCCCCACTATATACGATACTGGGAAACCCTCTATTCACCCCAGGGTCTCAAGATCCAGTCTTCCACTCCCTGAGGCACTCTGGCCACTTCCAAGCTTTCTCACTTTCTTACCCATAGTAAATGGCCATCCCTATCAGAACCCATGGATCCAGCGAGTCCTTTTTCAGATAGACCACTGAAGAGCCCTCCAAATAAACCACTTCTTCCTGTCACTGCCCCCTCCGGACAATTTTTGCCAAACCCTCACCACCTTGGAGACATATTGCTCAGAGAAAGGTACCATGCCTCACACTCTATCGGCCACCTACCAGCTGCTGATCATGCCCCCTGAAGGCTACCATCCCGAACTATCCTGCCTTCTTCTTGCTCCATGCCTCCAGCATCTCGAGCAAAACTTACAAAAAATCTATAATCCTCCATCTCCACGACGCAGCCAAGGCATGCATCCCATTATGCTGGAAATCCAAACAACCTCCATCCATAGGCCTGTGGCTCAAAAAAGTAGAGGAAATTAACAAAATGTAGGATCTCATCCTCACAGCACACCATCAACGTGAACGATACACTAAGACATGGACACTGTGGAATTTGTTTGCCTTCTCTGATGAGGGACGTGCCCTCTTTGAAAGCGACACGGCAGGCTAATCCACTTAATATAACCAGGCAGCGGTCTGCTGCGGCTATCCACTGACCCTTCCTGCTTGCACTGCAACCCAGAAAACGCACATTCATCACCCCCCCCCATCCCAGTCCACCTTCCCATTCCCCTCTCCCCCCTTCTCCCCCACGTCTCTGGGGGTACCTCAACTTTCTCTGCTACCCCCCCCCCTTTCCTTTTTCCTTCTTGCCCCTCTATATCCATCTTTTATTTCCTCTACAGACATGTCTTACTACTGTTTTAATATATTTGAAAAGTATGAGACGGGGAACACGAGGACACCCACTGCATCACGCTACAATCCGATGGAAGAGTCATTTCATGATCTAGAGGCAGAGGCTTACAATTATATTTTCTCAGACTCTGCAAAGGGTTACATTTACCTATTAGGAACGGACGGTATGTTTGCCACGTCACATCTAACTGTACTTTGAAACATTGGGGGAGATTTACTAAAACTGGAGCATTGAGAATCTGGTGCAGCTGTGCATGGTAGCCAATCAACTTCTAACCTCAGCTTATTCAATTAAGCTTTGACAATAAGGCCTCATGCACATGGGTAGTTAAAATAACGTGATGAAAACGCCAGTAGCTTTGCAGTGATTTTTTTAAACTTTTTTCTGCTTTTTTCAACGTTTTTGCAATAGCGTTTTTTAGTGTTTATTCGCGTTTTTTAGCGTTTTTCCGCATTAGCATTTTTTAGCGTTTTTTTTTTTTCTAAATTTTTTTTTTTTTTCAATGGATCAAAAACATTAAAAAACGTTGGTGAGTGACGTTTTTGAGCGTTTATCAGCGTTAGAGCGTTTTTACAACTGAAAAACGTCTCTCAGAACCCACTGGTTCTGGGTTTTTTTTACAGCTTAAAAACGCCTATGCCATTTGCAGCTCAAAAACGCCTAGGTGGGCATGAAGCCATAGACTAACATAGACAGGCGTTTTTAAGCTGCAAAAAACGCTCAAAAAAGCGGCTATAAACACGTCCATGTGCATGAGGCCTAAAACCTGGAAGCTGATTGGTTTCCGTGCAGAGTGGCACCGGATTTTGCACTCTCCAGTTTTAGTAAAGTAAACCCCACTGTTTTTGTCATGCTATGTTGGCATGCCTCACTATATGCCATTGTCACTCTTCCATGTACTTGAAGATGTTGCGTTTCATGCTTCATGCCTCTTGAAATAAATAAAAGACTTGTAAAAAAAAAAAAAAAAGTTGGGAGACTTCTCAATATTTCTACCCTCATTTTATCTGTCAGTAGGACAGAAAGTAAGGCACAATAGTTTTAGCTGAGATACAGACAGCAACAAAGGGATCTAACCCTTCCCCATTGTGTGTCTATTGCTATGTGTGTCCCCATTGCAAAGATTTAACATCACTTTCCCTCTTAGTTTTAAAGCAGGATGTGAGTGGAAGTCTTGCCAGTGGAGACAGAGACAGCAATAAATAACAACCCGGCAAAGAGTCTAACTCTTCTGAACTGTAACCAAAATAAGGTTTGTCTGGAGTTCCACCTCAACTTTAAAGAGCTGCCAGTATTTTCCTGTATAATGCTGAGATCTGTAGTCCAATAAAAGGTGGAGAAAGTCGCAGATGCCTTTGGTGTTCTTGACAGACGCCGACATAAGCAGCATATGTAAGCAAAGCTGTGTTGTTTTGTAAGTGAAGTCCCGGTAGTGTAAGCTTCATTAGATAATGCAGAACAAGCCTGTGGTTCGGGAACAAGCTCAGACAGAGGGTGTTAATGAAGATCGCACTGACACTCGCTGCCTTAAAGGAATGCTTTACTTGTGACACACAAATGATATCCCGGGGTGACCACATCTCTGATGAAGACGCATGTTTAAATAGCCACTAAAGATAAATGACATCATTTACATACACTGGTCTACGCAAAAGACTTCTAATGACATTCATGAGATTAATCGCAGGAAGATGCTAGCTGCCTGTGAAAATAAAAGCTGTCTGGCTCATCCAGTGGCTTTAATACTTTCTGGGCCCATTAAGATTCATGCCTGTGCGTAGAGATATGGGGTTTTTTTGTGTGTTGTCAGGCGTCCACGCACGTTTCCTTAGGACCTTTTTACACTGATCAGTTTTTAATTACTTGTTCTGTTAAAAAAAGCGGAAGAAACATGCGTGAAAAACGTATCCCTTTAAATCCTATGGAACGCTTCACAACAGTTGCGTTTTTAAAAGTCCTGCTTGCTTCATTTTTGGTGCATGTGCTCCTCCCGATTGAAACTAATGGGAAAAAAAACGCATTAAAAACTCACCCACGGTTGTGTTTTGGTGAATTTTTTTGTCCATGTTTCACAGGTGGATGCTGATGTCAGGCAACCAGAAAACGCACTGGTAATGCCGCATAAACGCAGCAAAAACACATATGCGTTTTTATCGTGTATTTGCAACAGAGCAGTGTGAAAGCAGTCTAATGCCCCGTACACACAGTCGGATTTTTTCCGAAGGAAAATGTTCGATGGGAGCTTGTCAGAAATTCCGACCGCGTGTAGGCCCCATCGGACATTTTCCATTGGAGTTTCCGTCACACAAAATTTGAGATCTGGAACTCAAATTTTCCAACAACAAAATCCGTTGTAAATTCTGATCGTGTGTACACAATTCCGACACACAAAGTTCCACGCATGCTCCGAATCAAGCAGAAGAGCCATACTAGCTATTGAACTTCATTTTTCTCGGCTCGTCGTACGTGTTGTACCTCACCGCGTTCTTGACGTTCGGAATTTTCGACAAGATTTGTGTGACCGTGTGTATGCAAGACAAGTTTCAGCCAGCATCTGTCGGAAAAAATCCATGGATTTTGTTGTTGGAATGTCCAATCGTCTGTACGCGGCATTAGTGTGTAAAAGTGTTATTGACATATGTTTTCCATGCAATTTTTCCTTTAGGCTTGTTAAAGGGGAAGTAAAGGGAAAACCTAACTAACTCTAAACCTTCTCCCACCCACATTCTAAGCCTAATCTATCTAGTCCTGTAAAGAAGAGGTCGCTATACTTACCTATTCTGAAGCCGGTCCTATCCCAGGCTGAGCTGTCAGTGGTGAGTTCAGTGTGTAGGAGAGGCAGCTGACAACAGAAGCTCCATAGTAAGTCTATGGGTGACGTCACTTCCCAGCCGTTGTCGGCTGTCTCCTGCACACAGAGGGCGCTGCTGAGACCAGACTGAAATGTCTTCAGAATAGGAAAGTACAGTAAAACCTTGGATTGCGAGCATAATTTGTTCCGGAAACATGCTTGTAATCCAAAGCACTTGTGTATCAAAGCAAATTTCCCCATAAGAAATAATGGAAACTCAGGTGATTTGTTCCACAACCATTTATTCATAAGTCCTTCAGTTTATAGTCCATATAAAAAGATTCTAGGAATGTGACCAGGTTGTGTAACAATAAAATGTCCATCCACAAATGGAAGTCTCCACAAGGGGATTAGAAGCAAAATCCAGCAGGAGCTACAGAGTATAAAAGAGAAGAGTGGCGCCTCTAAGTGTAGCCATATTGTTACATTTAATGAAGGTGGAACACATGGTTGATGATTAAAGAGCCACATCTAAGTATGCAGGCATCCGGGGTAAAGTTGTCCACATAGACCATTCTCCGCACAGCCTTCTCTCACCGCTGTCAGTCTGCAATCATGACCGGGAAGACTACCCTGCAGTAGAGCGATTTGAAAGCGAGGCTTGAAGCGCTCATGGAGTGCAGTGTGGAAGGGATGATGTTGATGGTGGTGTGGGGGACGGTCTATGTGAACAGCTTTACCCCGGATGCCTTCATACTAATGCCGTGTATACACGGGCGGACTTTTCAGTATCAAAAGTCCGACGGTCTTTCAAATTGACTTCCGACGGACTTACGAACGAACGGAATTGCCCACGCACGAACGGACTAAAGTCTGTTCTAAAGTCCGTCGAAAGTCCGTTCATTTTGAACGTGATGACGTACAATGGGACTAGAAAAGGAAGTCAATCTCGCCGCTTTTATCAGCGTGATTGGCACCTTGCGAGCCCCGTCGCGGGAGCCAGCGCAGAGCTGGTTTGCTCGTCGGGAGAGGAAAAATGTTTTTTCCTTTCCCAATGAGCGACAAGCATTGCTGACATTAAGGCCGGGTTCACACTGGTGCAGGGATCCTACTTGGATCCCCGCCAATACCAGGCACTGTGTTTGGTATGAATCTTGAGGGGGAACTCCACGCCAAATTTTAAATAAAAAAAAAACAGCATGGGTTCCCCTCCAAGAGCATACCAGGCCCTTAGGTCTGGTATGGATTTAAAGGGGAACCCCCTACGACAAAAAAACGGCGTGGGGGTCCCCCCAAAATCCATACCAGACCCTTATCCGAGCACGCAGCCCGGCCGGCCAGGAAAGGGGGTGGGGACGAGCGAGCACCCCCCTCCTGAACCGTACCAGGCCGCATGCCCTCAACATGGGGCCCCCCCACCCCAAAGCACCTTGTTCCCATGTTGATGAGGACAAGGGCCACTTCCCGACAACCATGGCCATTGGTTCTCGGAGTCTGCGGGCGGGGGGCTTATCGGAACCTGGGAGCCACCTTTAATAAGGGGACCCCCCCAGATCCCAGCCCCCCACCCTATGTGAATGAGTAGGGGTACATCGTACCCCTACCCATTCACCTGGGGGAAAAAAGTGTCAATAAAAAACACACACTAGACTAGAGGTTTTTAAAGTAATTTATTAGGCAGCTCCGGGGGTCTTCTTCCGACTTCGGGGGTCTCTTCTGACTACTCCATTATGCCCGGGGACTGTGACATCATAAGGGGCAGGGTCACCGGGTGACATCACCCGGTGACCATGCCCCATGCCTATATATGTCGTTGCGCACCACTCACACGGCATTACAGCGGGAGAGAGCGTTGTGTCAACATCGGAAGAAGAGAAGAGGGAAGAAGACGACGGAGAAGACCGGGCCAACGCTAGCAAAAGAGCGGCAAAAGAGCAGAAGATATCGGGGGAGCCCAGCAGAAGAACCGGAGAGCAGGAGAAGAGGCCGGAGAGCGGGAGAAGAAGCAGGAGAGAGCAGAGGAGTCAGAAGAGACCCCCGGAGCTGCCTAATAAATGACTTTAAAAACCTGTCTAGTGTGTTTTTTTAATGACCCTTTTTTCCCCCAGGTGAATGGGTAGGGGTACAATGTACCCCATACTCATTCACATAGGGCGGGGGGCCAGGATCTGGGGGGCCCCCTTATGAAAGGGGGCTCCCGGATTCCGATAAGCCCCACGCCGTTTTTTCGGCGTAGGGGGTTCCCCTTAAAATCCATACCAAACCTAAGGGACATTGTCGCTTCTTTCTCACGCTCGCTGCAATAGGAAAATGTGTTTTTCCTATTGCAGCGAGCGCAAGATGTACAGTACCCTAGACAATTTCAAAAAACATTATCAAAAAATATGGGGATTTGGTCACACCATATTGCTATATGGTGCTAAGCCCACTTACTGCGGCAAAGTACCCCATGATTAGTGGGTCCTACACTATCCATAGATTTGGAGATCCTGCTTCTCTGAACCTTGAGAGCAATACACTCTTCTATATGGGAGAACTATGAGGTCTCCACCCATGACACAAGTGGACACTAATGAGAGGTACTTAAAGAGGAGTTCCACCCAGGGGGCCATCAAAAAAAAAAAAATTAAAAGTCAGCAGCTACAAATACTGCAGCTGCTGACTTTTAATTGGACACTCACCTGTCCCTGGGTCCAGCGATGCGGGGGATCGAGGCCCCGCTCGTCCCCCCCCTCCGCTCTTCGGCGCCGGCATTTCAACTGTGGGCGCCGGGCTGTGGCTTCACAGCCTGGCACCCACTGCGCATGCGCGAGCGGCGCCGCGCGCCGTGATTGGCCGGTCCCAGATGATTGACAGGAGGGAGGGAGCAGAGCGGAGCCCTTCCTGTGCCTGGGGGGAAGTGATGTCACCAGCCCAGACAAAGGAACAGGCAGACTACGAGGGACCACCTAGCAACAGGCATTTAGAGGTAAGTGAAAAAAAAAAAATATCCAAATGTTTTTTTGTTTTGTTTTTTAGATTTTTTCCAGGTATTTTTGTTTTTTGGGTGGAACCCCACTTTAATGAGGGAGTGGGGTGCTCCTCACCCAAAAGGATTTGGTCAGAATCCATACAATAGACAATGATAATGTTTTTTTAAACTGTCTAGGTGTTTTAAACTAGCCTTGCTGGAGGTAAATGTCTTTTTTGCATGTGTGTGCTGTAATATTTTGTTCTGTTGTATGGTCTTATGGCTGCTCCATCTTTAATGCATCTTTTAGGGTGTGCCCCCCAAATATCTTGTTTGTTTTTTTATGTACAGTACCCTGTCATCGAGAACCAACGCAATCCACATTCTCGCGGGCAGGTGCTGTAGATATTTGGTCCGTCGGACCAGCATACAGACGAACGGTTTTCCCGATAGGAACTGGTTCCCGTTGAGTTCCAGCGGGAAGATTTGAAAATCTAAAGTCCATCTTATTTTCGACCGAAAAGGTCCGTCCGAAGTCCGATGAAGCCCACACACGGTCGGATTGTCCGACGGATTCTGGCCAATCCCCAGACGACGTCCATTTGTGACGAAACGCGTAGGGAGGAGCCTACGACGTCACCACGTCCGTTCTTGTGTAGGGCTGTATACGAACTTAGGAGGCGGAGGCAGCAGACGGAGACGCTGACTGTTGTTGATTGTACGGTTCATGCTGATCACTTCACCGATGCTTTGTAAGTGCAATTCTTTTTAATAAATCGATTGTGCAGACTGTATCACGCTATGGATTGTCCTTTTGTTTTTGAATCCTGAGATATCATCTGTCGCTTACTGGTACCTTATGCTGAGGTTGTGGGGAGCCCCAAATTTCCCTGTGCCGTTTTTGACTGCTGTAATAGCAGTCATCGGGATCTGGTAAGCACATCTGAAATTCCACCTTGGGTGTGAGGAACCATAGAAGATTTCCCCAACTGCATCCTCATTTTCTTTGTGGCACTTTTTGGCACTTTTCCTATTTTATCACGGATTTTCTTTTTTGGTTTTGGACTTTATTAATCTACTTATTCACGTATATGTATTCTTATTTTTCAATTCATTCACAACAATTTTTTGGATATTAGTGCATGATATTGTTTATACCCATCTCGCACTGTCATTATTATTTTTTATATACTTTTATGGTTATTTCATATTAATTCATTTTAATAGCTTGTTTAATTATGTTTTAGCGCTGCATCTTTTTTGCATTATTTGTCCGACGGATTCGTTCCAGCGGACAAGTTCGGTTGAAAAGTCCGCCCGTGTGTACACGGCTTTAGATGTGCCTAATTAGTCATCAACCATGTGACTTGCTAAATGTTGTACGTTCATTAAATGTAACCATATTGCTACGCTTAGAGGCACCTGTGTTCTGTTTTATACTCAGTTGTGACATGACGCTACTTTTGTATATCAAGTTACAATTTATTTAAAAATTTTGCTTGTCTTGCAAAACTCTCTCAAACCAAGGTTTTACTGTATAGCGATCTTTTCGTTACAGAGTTACATACACTATATTACCAAAAGTATTGGGACACTTGCCTTTACACGCACATGAACTTTATTGGCATCCCAGTCTTAATTCGTAGGTTTCAATATTGTGTTGGCCCACCTTTTGTAGCTATAACAGCTTAAACTTTTCTGGGAAGGCTGTCCACAAGGTTTAGGAATGTATCTATGGGAATGTTTGACTATTCTTCCAGAAGCACATTTCTGAGGCTAGGCACTGATGTGGACGAGAAGGCCTGGCTCGCAGTCTCCACTCTAATCCATCAAAAAGGTGTTCTATCGGGTTGAGGTCAGGACTCTGTGCAGGCCAGTGAAGTTCCCCCACCCCAAACTTGCTCATCCATGTCTTTATGGATCAGTTTGTGCAATCAGCATGCCCCACCCACTACAACACATTTTATTGGCTCTTTGTGCTGCTTCTACTTCCACGTCTCTGAGCTCTGCTGTACAGTAGACTGCCAAAGACTGGACACTGATTCAAAATTTAGCAATTGCATGGTTATACAGTCAGGTCCATAAATATTGGGACATCGATACAATTCTAATGTTTTTGGCTCTATACACCACCACAATGGATTTGAAATGAAACTAACAAGATGTGCTTTAACTGCAGACTTTCAACTTTAATTTGAGGGTATTTACATCCAAATCAGGTGAACGGTGTAGGAATTACAATAGTTTGTATATGTGCCTCCCACTTTTTAAGGGACCAAAAGTAATTGGACAGATTAACAATCATCCATCAAACTTTCACTTTTTAATACTTGGTTGCAAATCCTTTGCAGTCAATTACAGCCTGAAGTCTGGAACACATAGACATCACCAGACGCTGGGTTTCATCCCTCGTGATGCTCTGCCAGGCCTCTACTGCAACTGTCTTCAGTTCCTGCTTGTTCTTGGGGCATTTTCCCTTCAGTTTTGTCTTCAGCAAGTGAAATGCATGCTCAATTGGATTCAGGTCAGATGATTGACTTGGCCATTGCATAACATTCCACTTCTGTCCCTTAAAAAAACTCTTTGGTTGCTTTTGCAGTATGCTTCGGGTCATTGTCCATCTGCACTGTGAACCGCCATCCAATGAGTTCTGAAGCATTTTGTTAAATATGAGCAGATAATATTGCCGAAACACTTCAGAATTCATCCTTCTGCTTTTGTCAGCAGTCACATCATCAATAAATACAAGAGAACCAGTTCCATTGGCAGCCATACATGCCCACGCCATGACACTACCACCACCATGCTTCACCGATGAGGTGGTATGCTTTGGATCATGAGCAGTTCCTTTCCTTCTCCATACTCTTCTCTTCCCATCACTCTGGTACAAGTTGATCTTGGTCTCACCTGTCCATAGGATGTTGTTCCAGAACTGTGAAGGCTTTTTCAGATGTTGTTTGGCAAACTCTATTCTGGCTTTCCTGTTTTTGAGGCTCACCAATGGTTTATATCTTGTGGTGAACCCTCTGTATTCACTCTGGTGAAGTCTTCACTTGATTGTTGACTTTGACACACATACACCTACCTCCGGGAGAGAGTGTTCTTGATCTGGCCAACTGTTGTGAAGGATGTTTTCTTCACCAGGCAAAGAATTCTTCGGTCATCCACCACAGTTGTTTTCCGTGGTCTTCCGGGTCTTTTGGTGTTGCTGAGCTCACCGGTGCGTTCTTTCTTTTTAAGGATGTTCCAAACAGTTGCTTTGGCCACACCTAATGTTTTTGCTATCTCTCTGATGGGTTTGTTTTGTTTTTTCAGCCTAATGATGGCTTGCTTCACTGATAGTGACAGCTCTTTGGATCTCATATTGAGAGTTGACAGCAACAGATTCCAAATGCAAATAGCACACTTGAAATGAACTCTGGACCTTTTATCTGCTCCTTGTAAATGGGATAATGAGGGAATAACACACACCTGGCCATGGAACAGCTGAGCAGCCAATTTTCCCATTACTTTTGGCCTTAAAAAGTGGGAGGCACATATACAAACTGTTGTATTCCTACACCGTTCACCTGATTTGGATGTAAATACCCTCAAATTAAAGCTGAAAGTCTGCAGTTAAAGCACATCTTGTTTGTTTCATTTCAAATCCATTGTGGTGGTGTATAGAGCTAAAAAGATTAGAATTGTGTCGATGTCCCAATATTTATGGACCTGACTGTAGGTGGATTTAAAACACACATTTAATAATGTAAACAATAATAGATTTGCATTAACTAGTGCCTTTTATCTACCTGGAGTTCAGATTCAAGCAAGTTTATCTGCATTCTTTGTACTGTTAAAAAATAACCTAAATGTGTGGAATGGTCCCCCATGCTGACTATTAACCCCCCACAGCAAACAGATGGCACATGCTTTCTCACCGTTCCAAGGACGGTAGGGGTTAAATGCACCCAAGGAGCAAACTGATCAATCCGCCTACGTCTTCGGAGAAGTGGGGAAGGCGTCCTGCCTGGATAACGTACACTTATTTTACCAGACGGCGTGATATGCTGCTCTGCTCACGGCTCAGTCCCTCTGCCGTCTGGCACAGAAGACGTTAATTAAAACACCAGATAATTGGTGGCTTCCCAGTGTGTGACAAGCACAGAAGCTCCTGTTTGCTTCATCTTACTACCGACATCCATCTGTAAATTCATTAAAAAAAAATGTCGGCTTTCCGAGCAGCAGAAAAACACAGATTTCAGACAGGACTTGGCAAAGGTGGACTTAATCAGTCTGTCTACAGGCTGTTCCTAGGTATGTGCGAGTGCAGAATTGGCACAGGGCTGCATTTACTAGAGGGAAACAAGATGATACACTACAAGAGCGTCACTTAGACCCCATACACACTATTAGATTTTCTGCAGATTTTTGTCTTCAGGTTTGCCAAAACCATGTAGTGCAAGGGCCTGCCTTATTGCATACAAATTGAAACTCTAATGCCGCGTACACACGGTCGGACTTTTCGTCTACAAAAGTCCGACAGCCTGTCCGACAGACTTTCGACGGACTTGCGGCGGACTTTCGACGGACTTGCGGCGGACTTTCTAACGAACAGACTTGCCTACACACGATCACACAAAAGTCCGTCGAATTCTTACGTGATGACGTACACCGGACTAAAATAAGGAAGTTCATAGCCAGTAGCCAATAGCTGCCCTAGCGTGGGTTTTTGTCCGTCGGACTAGCATACAGACGAGCGGATTTTTCGACCGTACTCGAGTCCGTCGGAAAGATTTGAAGCAAGTTTCAAATCTAAAGTACGTCGGATTTGAGGCAAAAAAAGTCAGTTGAAAGTCCGGAGAAGCCCACACACGATCGGATTACCAGCCAGCTTTAGTCCGTCAGCGTCCGTTGGACTTTTGTAGACGAAAAGTCCGACCGTGTGTACGCGGCTTTAAGGTTTGACCTTATATTACCGTATATAGTTTTGGTAAATATGAAGAAAATCTAATAGTGTGTATGGGGCCTTACCCAAATGTTTTATTCATAACTAGACCCAGTATGGATTTTAAAGGAAAACTGCTTGTGAGGATAGACATATGGCCCTGACCATGGCTGTTTTTAAAAGGTACAGGTTCCAGGGCTGTCATCCTAATCCTAAGGTCACTACCTATTGAACCACTGACCTTGAATAAGCATGCAGGGCAAGAGTTCATACATTGTAGGTTCAATGTTTTTTCAGTTATCACCAGTAGTCAAGGCAGGATCACACAGCAAGCCACTTGCTACCCAGGCCAATTCTGACATTTCGCTCCTACATGTAAAATCATCATTTTTTTGCTAGAAAAATACTCAGAACCCCCAAAAAGTATATATATATTTTTTTTTTTAGCAGAGACCCTAGGCAATATAGTGGTGATTGTTGCAACTTTGTATCTCGCACGGTATTTGCGCAGTAATTTTTCAAACGCGTTTTTGTTTCATGCGAAAAAAAAAAACAAAAAACAGCAAATTTAGCCCAATTTTTTGCACACTGTGAAAGATGATGTTACGCTGAGTAAATAGATACCTAACATGTCACGCTTTGAAATTGCGCCCACTCGTGGAATGGCACCAAACTTCAGTATTTAATCCCCATAGGCGACGCTTTAAAATTTTTTTACAGGTTACATGTTTAGAGTTACAGAAGAGGTCCAGAGCTAGAATTTTTGCTCTACCTCTAACGTTCGCGGCGATACTTCACATGTGTGGTTTGAACGTCGTTTACGTACGTGGGCATGACCTACATATGTGTTCGCTTCTGCACGCAAGCAGATGGGGACAAGGACGCTTTAAAAAAAATTTTTTGATTGTTTATTTTACTTTTATTTTTCTATTTTGACACTTTCTTTTTATTTTTTTTATCACTTTTATTCCTATTACAAGGAATGTAAACATCCCTTGTAATAAAAATAGTGCACGACAGGTCCTCTTTACAGCAAGATCTGAGGTCAATAAGTCCCCACATCTCGCCTCTAGGCTGGGAAGCCTGGAAAAAAAAAAAAACAGCCAAGGCCGCGGCATTCCCAGCCAAGGCAGCGGCATTTTTTCAAATGTAAGGGCCGGGCATGACAACATAACATCACGCCTGGCCTCCGAAAGATCATAGAGATGTCCAGGGGGCCATCTGGCCCGCCGGATTCCCTATTGTAAACTTCCGGCATGGACAGATGCCTTCTCCCTCTCGACGATCATAGGGGCGAGCCGGGAGAAGCACCGGAGGACGGTGGGGGGGGACGTCCCCTCCCGATGCCTGTAAGAACGATCAAGCGGCTGAACAGCCACCATGATTGTTCTTACGGTGCAGTCACCAAAGTCCACTCAAAGTCGACGATGTCATATTCGTCATTGGGCGGGAAGTGGTTAAAGAAAACTTGTGTCAATCTCAATTTCATTGTGGGCTGCATCAGAGTTTTGGTTCCCCTCAAAGGGCTGGTTGTATCTGCAAGACTATGTATGCAGAGTTTGGGAGTACGCAGAGTGCAGGAGTTTGCTGTGAACAGAGTGCAGGGTTCAGGAGTATGCAACGTACAAAGTGCAAGGTTCAGAAGTATGCTACACACAGAGTGCAGAGTTCAGGAGTAAGTGAAGTACAGAGTGCAGAGTTCAGGAGTACACTATGTGCAGAGTGCAGAGTTCAGGAGTATGCAACGTACAGAGTGCAGGGCTCAGGAGTAGGGATGGGCTTAACAAACCGCAAAACACCGCGAAAGTTCGGACCCGAATAACGAACCCCATTAAAGTCAATGGGACCCGAACGTCAAAAATCAAAAGTGTCCATTTTAAAGGTTTATATGCAAGTAATTGGGCCTACAATGGTTATAGGGGACCTGCCCTGGAGGACATGTATCAATAAAAAAAAGTTTGTGAAAAACGTCATTTTTAAATGAGCAGTGATTTTTGGATTTTTAAAGTGAAAGCATAAAAATGAAAAATTCCTTCCAATATAGTGCCTGGGGGGTCTCCTTAGTCTACCTGTAAAGTGGCAGATCTGTACCACGTCTAGAATCTGCTGCAGCAATAATTGCATTTATAAAGCAAAAAAAAGAAATTTTCCCTGCAAGCTGTCTTTATTTTGCTCAGCAACAGCTGGGGAGCCAGTGTGTGTGATGAGGCCACAATGTAGTGCACTGGGAACAAGATTAGAGATTTTTTGGATACAGTCTGGTGTCACTTGGACTTTGGATAGAAGTAATGGGTGCGTAAAAATCGGTCATAGGGTTACAGTGGGAAGGCACCACGGACACCCAATAGAGGTAATCTTGATGAAAGCAAGAATTGGCCTTGCTTTAAAAAATTGCAATGATATGCACCTGTCAAACAGGTGCTGAAAAATTGGTCTTTGGGGGTTAATTGTGCCCATGAAACCTATACCAAAAACATTCTTCCAGATGAAATGATTGAACACCCTCAAAGCTAGGCAGCCTCGAAGTCCTGCAGAGATTCCACATCCCAAAAAGACTTAATCAGTGATATCGGCATCAGGGGCTTCATAGCTGGTAATAGAGGACTGATTCATTTTTATAAAAGTCAAACTGTCCACGGAGTCTGTGGACAGACGCGTTCTATGATCAGTAACAAAACCTCCTGCAGCATTGAATGCCCGTTCTGAAAGCATGCTGGATGCAGGGAAGCCCAAAAACTCAATAGCATACTGGGCAAGTTCTGGCCAGTGGTCTATTCTCATGAACCAATAAGTCAGTGGATCGTCAGCTGGAAAGCTCTCCATCTCTGTTTTGGCCCCGAGGTAATCGTCCACCATGTAATGCAGATGCTGCCGATGGGATGTGGAAGCTGACAGCCCTTCGCGGCGAGGAGAAGGAATCATCACTCTCCTTTATGCCATGTATTCTTGGGTCCTTTCGCAGGCTTTAAAGCATGAGGTTGCCCATGCGCCTCAAATTTGCCGAGGCTTGAGAAGCAGACTCCTCGGGGTCACTCAGGATGACAGCATCTGGAACTTCCTCCTCCCAGCCACGTACTACTCCCAAGGGTCCTGGGGTTGGAAAGCCATCGTGTACAGATTGACACATGTCTTCCTCTTCTTCGAAGCCTATGAAAATGCCAGAATCCTCCTCCTCATCCTCCTCCCCTCTCTCCTCCTGTGTGTTCTGTGACATAGAAATGATGGTATCTGGATAAAGTGGGCCTTGAGCGGAAAGGAAGTCCTCCTCTTCCTCCTGCTGCTCTGCCTCCAGTGCCCTGTCCATAATGCCACGCAGAGTTTGCTCCAGCAGGAACACAACAGGGATTGTGTCACTGACGCATGCACTGTCACTGCTCACCATCCTTGTGGCCTCCCCAAATGGTGACAATACAGGTCATGCATCCTTATTGATCAGCCATTGGCGTGGGAAAAAAAAGCAGAGGTGGCCTGAGCCTGTCGTTGTGCCGTACTGGCACAGATACTCATTGATAGCCCTCTGCTCTATGTAATGCGGCTGTAGCATTCCCAAAGTTGAGTTCCACCTGGTGGGAATGTCACAAATCACCATTGGCGTGCTGTGAACCACCTCTGGGCCTGTCCCTGCAGAGCTGCAAGAATCTCTGCTCCAGTGTGGTTCCTGTCCCCCTAAACACACCAGCTGAAGCACTGGATGGCACCTTTTACCCTGACTCTGGGAATAGCCCTTTGAACGCTTAAGGGGGAACCTGATGTTCATAGGACAATTCTGCAGAGGGGGGCATGGAGGTGGCGGAGGAGGAGGGGGTAGAGCTCACAGGTCTGGCATCATCACCACCAGCTGTATGGAGATGTGGGGGCACAACAAGCTGAAGCACTGAGCCCTGTCCAGCATCCTTTCAAGTTGCAAGCAGCATTACCCAGTGTGCTGTGAACGAAATATATCGTCCCTGCCCATGCTTGATGGACCACATGTCAGCAGTAAGGTGAATTTTACAGCTGACTGCCTTGCCCAACGATGTCAGAACATTCCCTTCCACGTGATGGTAGAGAGATGGAACGGCCTTACGTGAAATTTGTCTACCAGTGTTCCTCCCCCCCTAGGCTCATGTTCCTGTCATCCTCAACCTCAGAATCAACATCTGAATCCAGTAATGGCTGGGCATCATCAAGGAGCAAGTGGCTGACGCTGTGGTCAAATAACTCAGCTGACTCCTTAATGGCTGATGTTGGGGCTATGGCAGGAATAGATGTGGACAAGGAGGCAGGTTTATCCACTCTGGCAACTGCAGGGGAATGCACACTTGTCTCTGTTTGCGTGACAGAGGATGAGGAGGATGAGAAAGGTTTAGTAAGCCAGTCCACCATCTCCTCTGCATGCTGTGGCTGGATAGCATGGGCAAACTCACTAAACATAGGAAATGATGGCATCAAACTGCCAGTAACGCACACAAAATGATATGGTGCCAAACTGGCAGTAACACACGTAAAACTATATGGTGTTAAACTGGCAGTAACGCACACAGAACTATATGGCGTTAAACTGGCAGTAACACACGCAAAACTATATGGCGTTAAACTGGCAGTAATGCACACAGAACTATATGGCGTTAAACTGGCAGTAACGCACGCATTTATTGCTAGCCCCCTTACAGTGCCAAGGGAATGTCTGTCTCTCCTTGTTGTCCTCTCAGACATTATTGGGAGGGAGGGGGCGTAGTTTATAAGCAAATGTAAAGAAGAAGTTGAAATCTGTACGTAGATGCACTTTAATCAATGTAAAGAGGTGTTTGGTGCACTTTAATTTGAGTACTCACAGTACACAGACACACTCCACGGATGCACAGAAATATATGGCGTTGAACTGGCAGTAAAGCACACAGAACTATATGGTGTTGAACTGGCAGTAATGCAAACAAAATGATATGGCATTAAACTGACAGTAATGCACACAGAACTATATGGTGTTAAACTGGCAGTAACACACACAGAAGTAAATGGCGTTAAACTGGCAGTAACGCACACAAAACGATATGGCGTTAAACTGGCAGTACACACAAAGCTATATGGCGTTAAACTTGCAGTAATGCACGCAAAGCGATATGGCGTTAAACTGGCAGTAACGCACACAGAAGTAAATGGCGTTAAACTGGCAGTAACGCACACAGAAGTAAATGGTGTTAAACTGGCAGTAACGCACGTAAAACTATATGGCGTTAAACTGGCAGTAACGCACACAGAACTATATGGCGTTAAACTGGCAGTAATGCACACAAAACGATATGGTGTTAAACTGGCAGTAACACAAAACTATATGGCGTTAAACTAGCAGTAAGGCACACAGAACTATATGGTGTTAAACTGGCAGTAACGCACAAAACTATATGGCGTTAAACTGGTAGTATCGCACACAGAAGTAAATGGCTTAAACTGGCAGTAATGCACACAGAAGTAAAGGCCGGGAAGTTAAACTGGCAGTAACGCAATCAAATAGACGGTGTTCAACCGTCACTACACTGACGCTATCTGAACTGTCCCTACTCTATCTATACACTAATGTCAAGATTACTGACACAGTCTTACTATACTACACTGAAACTATCTGAGCTGTCCCTACTCTAGCTGCACACTATGCAAAGCTGAATGATGGTCCTCCTCAATACACTCACACTATCCCCAGACTGACTACTCAATACTGACAATTGAAGCAAAAAGTACAGTATAGCACACTAACTAACTGATAGCACTAAACAGAGCCCTGTTCTATCTCTCCCCACCCGAAATCACACTGAAAATGGCTGCCATTGAAAGTATACTTTAATCCTGTGGGGCGGGAATGAGCCATGACTGGCTAAAGTCATGATGACAGTGTCCAATCATGACTCTGACAGTGCTCTGTGTCCTGATTGGCTGAAGCTTTCACTGCTTCAGCCAATCAGGGCTTGCAATGCACTGTTCAGCGCCGCAATACATTGTGGTCGGTTCGGGGGGTGAACAAACAGTTGAACAACCCGTTTGTTCGGCTTTTCGCCGAACAAACGAACAAAGAAAGTTCGGCCCGAACTTATGTTTGAGCCGAACCGTTCGCCCATCCCTATTCAGGAGTATGTGACATACAGAGTGCAGAGTTCAGAAGTATGCGATGTACAGATTGCAGAGTTCATGAGTATGTGACGTACAGAGTGCAGAGTTCAGGAGTATGTGAAGAACAGAGTGCAGAGTTCAGGAGTATGCGATGTACAGAGTGCAGAGTTCAGGAGAATGCGATGTACAGATTGCAGAGTTCAGAAGTATGTGACGTACAGAGTGCAGATTAGTCACATAATCCTGAACTCTGCACTTTCTACGTCACATACTCATGAACTCTGCAATCTGTACATCGCATACTTCTGAACTCTGCACTCTGTATGTCGCATATGTCGTATGTGCAGAGTTCAGGAGTCTGCGACGACGTACAGAGTGCAGCGTTCAGGAGTCTGCGATGTACAGAGTGCAGAGTTCAGAAGTATGCGACGTGCAGAGTTCAGGAGTATACTACGTACAGAGTGCAGGGTTCAGGAGTACCTTCATACAGAGTAAAGAGTTCAGGAGTATGCGAAATACAGAGTGCAGGATTCAGGACTACGCTACATACAGAGTGCAGGGTTCAGGACTACGCTACGTGCAGTGTTCAGGGGTGTGCAGAGTTTAGGACTGTGCTATGTACAAAGCACAGAGTTCAGGGGTGTGCTGAATACGTGTAGAGTGTAGAGTTGAGGAGTGCGCTACATACAGAGAGCAGGGTTTAGGAGTGGGCTATGCACAGTGCGCACGATTCAGCTTTGACAGGCTGTCAACATCTCACTTTCACCAGTCCTCCCAGCAGTGTAGACGACTCTGCCTCTCTTTCTCACTTGTAGGGAGATCATTGACTGACATCTGTCCCAACCGTGAGTGTGTGGAGGGCAGACAGGGATCTCTGAGAGGCACAAGCCACAGAGAGAAAAGCTGTCCTTGTAAACACAGAAGACTTCTGTGTTAGCAACAGTGGTGAGAGAGGAGGGCGAGAGCCGGAGGTGGCGGAACAGAGTTCTGCCATGTTCCAGCTGAAAAGAAGCCCTGGGTGCAAGGGCCACATGAAATGGCCTGGTGGACCAGATTCAGCCCACGAGCCTTGTGTTTGACATGTGTGAAATAGACCATTTAGAGCAGTGCAACAGGTTTGCTTTAATCCAGACCCCCATCCCCCCCTACCAACAAAAATCCCCCTTCCAGCACAAATCCTCCCCCTCATATAACCCCTTCCAGTACAAATCTCCCCTCAGAACAAACCCTTGCCTTCACCTCCCCATTTCCCAGCACAAATACCCCCTTCTCTGCACAAATACCCCCCATCTCTCCCTCCCAGCATAAACCCCCCTTCTTAGCACAAATCCTCCCCCATCCCCCCTCGCAACACAAATCCTCTCCCATCTCCCTCTCCCAGCATTAATCCCCCCTCTCAGCACAAATCCTCTTCCATCTCCCTCTCCCAGCATAAATTACCCTTCTCAGCACAACCCCCCCCCCATATCCCCCTCCCAACATAAATCCCCCTCTTAGCACAAGTCCTCCCCCATCTCCCCCTCCCAGCATAAATCCCCCCCCCCCCTTGGCCCAAATCCTCCCCCACCCAGTATAAATCCCCCTCTCAGCACAAATCCTCCCCCATCTCCCCCTCCCAGCATAAATACCCTCCTCTTAGCACAAATCCTCCCCCATCTCCCCATCCCAGCATAAATTCCCCTCTTAGCACAAATCCTTCCCCATCTCCCCCTTGAAGCATAAATCCCCTCTCAGCACAAATCCTCCCCCATCTCCCCTCCCAGCATTAATTCGCCCTCTCAGCACATATCCTCCCCATCTCCCCCTGCCAGCGTAAATCCCCCTCTTAGTATAAATGCTCGCCCACCCCCCCTCTCAGCGCAAATCCTCCCCCATCTCCCCCTTCCAGCATAAATTCCCACTCTCAGCTCAAATCCTGCCCCATCTCCCCCTCCCAGCATAAATCCTCCCCAATCTCCCCCTCCAAGGATATATTCACCCTCTCAGCACAAATCCTCCCCCACCTCCCCCTCCCAGCATAAAGCCCCCTCTCAGCACAAATTCCCCCATCTCCCCCTCCCAGCATAAATTCCCCTCTCAGCACAAATCCTCCCCCATACACCGCGCCCCTCCCCACTCTCCCCTTACAATAGTGTCCTCCTAGCGACCCCTCTCCGGAGCCTGGGTGGAATGTCTTATCGCATGGTGGGGCAGTGGGCGGGATTTCCCCATGTCACTCCGGCACCAGCCGGGCACCTCAGTGGCTGTGGGCAGCGGTGGCCGGATCTATAGACCGGGCATTGGCAAATGCGGCCGCTGGTGCCACAAATGTGCACACACTCCATGTGGGCAGAGTGTGACAGGGCACAGTGGGCCCCCCCTGGCCTTGGGGGCCGTGTGCACTGCACACCCTGCACACATGGATGATACACTACTGATGTACAGGTTTGTTACGTTGTCTGTACCAGTATATGTACTGCGGCGGGTCGGTAAGTGGTTAAAGTGACAGTAAACTCTGGTTTAAAAAATTATATTCAAGTATGTATTATTATTTTAAAAAAGTATCTTCTATTGCTCTCCGCCACCTTCAAATTCCTGTTTTTTTTGCTGCTGTGATCTGACTTCCTATTAGAGGGTGGCTATGTTTGTTCTCCGTGGTTCCATTGTATACAGGAATGTAGCCACCCTTCTTGCTAACTCCTGAGATGGACTAGAGACTATAGATCAGTGTTTGTAAACTTTTTTTCAGTCAAGGCAACCTTTAAAAATTATGGATCTTGAGGCACCCCCATTCTAAAATGTAAAAAAGAAATCTAATAGTTTTACATAATGCAGCAACATCCACACAAGTAGGACACCCAATGTTAGAAGTGATTTATTCTTCCAAAGCAAATACACTTTTGCAAACTGGTACTGACCAGTGGCGGCTGGTCCAAAAGGGGTGCCGCCCTCCCAAAAAGTTCCCAAAGTTAATTTGCCAAATAATAAATCATAGAACAGTTTATTTTTAAATAAATGATAATCTGACTATCATTTTTTTAACATCAAGTTAAAAAATGTTAGTCATATTATCATTTATTTAAAAATAAATCATTCTTGTGAGCACTGTGCGGGGCGCCAGACTAATGGGTGTCTATTAGGTCGGTCAATTTTTGACAAGCATGTGATTTGAGCCAGAGGATCTAATTGGCTTGTCTTAGATTGTCTTCGGGACGCAGAGCACTGCGCCCCGAACTCTCCCACTTTTACTTTTAGCGAATCAATATATGCCATTGCGTCACTTCCGGTTTCTGGCTTCTCCTCCCGGCCAATCAGGAGGCTGAAGATTTGGAAACCGGAAAGAAGACCGGGTTAACACGGAACCTGATGGGTATCAGGGGAGCCATTACAGCCCAGTGCTGAAGGGCTACGTTTGTAGGCAAGTCTCACGGCGTCCTCTGGTGAGTGCGGATGTAGAGGGGTTTGTTTGCGCTCCCCCAAAAAATTTTTAGCACTTGCCGCCACTGGATCTAACTAGTATCCCAATGTTTCTCTTCTCCCTCAGTTTTTCTCCATCACTTAGCTAATGTGACCCCAATGCTAATGGAGAGGGGCAGGAGAGGGGATACAAGGATTCTGTGACTGACATCCTCCATATCAACTGATGACGCCATTGGTCGTTGGGATGCTGGCAGCTAGAAGGTTGTAATGGTGCACAATGAAAACCAGGGACTTTGTGTAACTAAAAAGCTCCCCTAAAGAAACCTCAAGGCACTCTGGTTGAAAAAAGGCTGCTATAGACTACTGATTTTGTAGTGTGCATAGAGCATTGCATGTGACATAGGGTTGCCACCTGTCCGCGATTCACCCAGACAGTTCGGGTTTGGAATCATGCGCCTGGGTTTCAGACTGCCTGAAACCCGGATGCATGATTCAGACTGAACAATCGCTTCCTAGCAGGGTTGCTGACTGTAGTTGTCTAAGCTGAGAGTGTCTAACACACTCTTTCACACTGCCCAAAGCCAGCACTAACAACCCCCCCCCCCCCCCAACACGCAGACGGGAGAGGAGAGAGGGCTCGTTCTGCACCTCATCCTCCCGCCCCTACCCCTCTGTGTCTGCCCACACTCCAATCCCTGATGCTGTGCCTCAGAAAAGGAACGTCAGGGCCAAAAATTGGAAGCCCAGCAGCCTCAGATACATCTGGTTTAGAGCTACTGACTGCCAAGGGGTGAGTGAGCTCACCATCCATCCCTGTCTGTGATTTGAAGTCTCTCCCCCTTCTCTCTCCTGCCTCCGATTGAGTACACAAAGGTAAATCAGGGTTCTCAGAGCACCCCTTACATCAGAGTTCCCCTTTACACCAGAGGCCACGGTGTTTCCCCTTACATCAGAGTCCTCTCCGTACATCAGAGTTCTCAGTGTTCTCAGAGCATCCCTTATATTAGAGTCCCCAGTGTTCTCCCTCACACCAGAGTCTGCAGAGCCCCCCCTTACAGTGAAAGGGAACTCTGCAAGTTCAGATGTAAAAGGGGAACTCTGTGGACTCTGATGTAAAGGGTGGAACTCTTGTTATTAACTTCATATGATTAGAAATGTTATTTAATAGCAAATATAGATATGTCTACATATATATATAGATATATATATATATATAGTTTATACTATTTTAAAAAAAAATTGCTATGTGCGTCGCTAAAGTATTCGGGTTTGACCTGAAGAAAAGGTGGCAACCCTAATGTGACAGCAACTACATAAACAGAAATGAGGGGGGAAGGAGGGGTTCAGGAGCTCACAGGAGACATTACAAGGCAGAAAAAAAAAAACAGAACTGATTTAATGAAAAATAGATTACAGGGACCTTTAAGTAATGGATAAGTATGGTTTATTTTCTGGAATAAGGACAATGTTTCGTATCACTTTAGCATTAGAAAGACAAAGCTTTTAGGGGGTATAGTGATAAATGATAATGAACGGCTAAGACAATGGCCATGCTTTCAGAATATGTTTTTTTTCCCCCCCCGGTGAGCCTTCTTTGCAGAATATTGCCTGTCCCAGGACTACAGGTGCATTCCCAGTATGTCATGTCCCTACAGCAGACAAGGAGTTAAGGGATAGACTGAGGCAGCAAAGGATTTGGGGATGTTGCAGATACCCGCAGGCCATTCGATTACTCTTCCTCTAATGTCTAGATCTGTATTCACACAGCACTTTACACACACAGTGCAGCAGAGCAGGCAATCCACGGGGGTTCACCGGCGATACCTGTCCGTACCAATCACAACTCCCGACCCTGTGTGATACCTTCTGGCTCTTTGACTGTAATCAGCAGCTACACACCGGCTGGCACCGGCAAACGCCATTAGCAGCCCTGCTTATGTAGAGTGTTGGCAGAATCCAATATCTGCAAATTTGATTTCCTTCCTGAATCGCTTAGTTCTATTGATTTTATCAACAGTCACTGAGGAACCACAAAAATGGGGGAGGTGGCGACATTGTTTTTGTGCGCACGATTTTTACTTGCATAACAAGCGGTCAGGACTATGCCCACCTGCGGGTATTTAGGAATTGAACACAAAGAAGTGTAATAGGCCCATTGTTCAACGGTTGAGAGCGAAGATTTTAGTGTTATTCTAGGAGATCTTTAAGGATGGAAATATGAAGGTTCCAGCTTTAAAAGTCTCTGGTTATCATAATGCTTGCCTTATTAATTAAAGGTGAACTCCAAGCAAGCAGATAACATACATATATGCGGGCTGTTTTACTTGCCAAATGAATTGTATGCCAGTCCTGAGATTTGAAACACAAAGAAGTGTAATATACCCATTGTTCAGCAGCTGAGAGCAAAGATTTATTGCCAATCCAGGGGATCCAGGATGGAAATATGAAGGCTCTATTTTTAAACGACTCTGGTTATCCTAATGCTTAATTAATTAAATGTGAACTTCAGGCAAACAGGTGAAGTACATACACTCACCAGCCACTGTATTATGTACACCTTGCTAATCCCGGGTTGGACCCCCTCTTGCCTTCAGAACTGCCTTCATTCTTTATGGCATAAATTCAACAAGGTGTTAGAAACATCCCTCAGAGATTTTGGTCCATATTGACATGATAGGATCATTCAGTTGCTGCAGATTTGTCGGCTGCCCATCCATGATGTGAATCCTCCGTTTCACTACATCCCAAAGGAGCTCTATTGGATTGAGATCTGGTGAGTGTGGAGGCCATTGGAGTACAGGGACCTCATTGTCATGTTCAAGAAATCAGTGGTGAGATGATTGGAGCTTTGTGACATGGTGCATTATCCTGCTGGAAGGAGCCATCAGAAGATGGGTACACTGTAGTCATAAAGGGATGGACATGGTCAGCAACAATACTCAGGTAGGCCGTGGCATTTAAGCGATGCTCAATTGGTAATCTGGGGCCCAAAGTGTGCCAAGAAAATATCCCCCACACCATTACACCACCAGCACCAGCCTGAACCATTGATACAGTGCCGAGACAAGGTAATTTAGAGCCCAGGGCGAACATGCCAAACTGCACCCCCCCCTCCCACACACACACACACACACACACACAAAATGTATGAGCATTATGTGTCAGCGAAGATCCCTCCACAAAAAACTTAGCACTAATCTGCTCCCTAAGCATAAGTTTGCTCTCCTCCCAGTACAAATCTGCCACCCTGCTGAAACCCCCTGTCCTAGCACAAATCCCCCCCCATCCCCCAAATCCCTCAGCTTAAATGCCCTACCCACCCCAAAAAATCCTCTATTACTAAAATTTCCCCTCCTAGTACACATTTTCACCCCCCACTCCAAATCCCCTCTTCCAGCATAAATACCCCCTCAACGTCCCCCCCCAGCACAAATATTCTTCCCCTCATCCTCCCTCCCAACACAAATCCCCCTAAATCTCCACTCTTAGAACACCCCCCTCAAATTTCACCTCTTAGAACAATACTTACCCCCTGCCACCCCCCCAAATTTCCCTCTCCAACACAAATTACTCCCCCCAATCTCCTTGTGGTGCCCCCCCCCCACCTCAAACGATACCACAGTGCCAAGGGCAGCCAACCCTCCTACTCACGCCTTGTTCTGGCCCTGCGTTGATACAAGGCAGGATGGATCCATGCTTTCATGTTGTTTATGCCAAACTCTGACCCTACCATCTGAATGTCGCAGCTGAAATCCAGACTCATCAGACCAGGCAACGTTTTTGCGATCTTCTATTGTCCGGTTTTGGTGAGCCAGGGTGAATTGTAGCCTCAGTTTCCTGTTTTTAGCTGACAGGAGTAGCACCCGGTGTGGTCTTCTGCTGCTGTAGCCCATCTGCTTCAGGGTTCGATGCGCTTTGCATTCAGAGATGGTATTCCTCATACCTTGGTTGTAACGAGTGGTTATCAGCGTTACTGTCGCCTTTCTATCATCTCAAACCAGTCTGCCCATTCTCCTCTGACATCAACAAGGTAATTTCCTCCACACAACTGCCGCTCACTGGATATTTTCTCTTTTTCAGACCATTATCTGTAAACCCTAGAGATTGCTGTGCATGAAAATCCCAGTAGATCAGCAGTTTTTGAAATACTCAGACCAGCCCGTCTGGCACCAACAACCATGCCATGTTCAAAGTCACTTAAATCCCCTTTCTTCTCCATCCTGATGCTCGGTTTGAACTTCAGCAAGTCGTCGTCACTGGATCTAGATGACTAAATGCATTGAGTTGCTGCCATGTGATTGGCTAAATAGCAATTTGTCACCAAGCAATTAAACAGGTCTACCTAATAAAGTGTCCGGTACTTGTATATGCTTATTGTTTTACTTGTCAAACAATTTGTATTTCTATACATCCAGTCCTGAGATTTAAAACAAAGCTGCAGCCCTAGTAATGAGACCTTTCTCCACAATTTAAACAGTACTCCATCTTCAGTGTGTGTAAAGGGCCACCACTCACCAGATGTGCTGACCACAAAATCCAAAGGAGATCAAATAGGCATATGACATAAAGTATGCATCTTAGCATATCCACTGTATCTCAATTGTGAAAGGTCACCATCAATCCAGATGGACATTCACCAAAATGTAGGACTTCATTGCATTCATAGATGTCAATATGCCCTTAGGACCGCAAACGGGTAAAATAACAGGCAGAGTGACTCAAAAAGGATCTCCAATAACAGATATTCCTCCAAGTGATATAATAAAATGCAGAAATGCTCCAATAGTGCAGGAACATCTTTTATTTAAAAAATAACACTTCAATACTTAAAAACATAAAAGCCACCATATAAACCTACATGGAACATTGTCGCTTAGAATACAGCTGACAGTGTGTGGCATGAGTACTCAAAGTTCCATCCACAGGGTTGACTTCCTTTGTGTTTTGCTGTCAGCACATCTGGTGAGTGGTGGCATTTTACGTACTCTAAAGCTTGATTACTATTGAAGTTGAGGATCGCTGGAGGGAGGTCTTACTGCTAGCATTGCCTCTTTGCTTTATATTGTTTAGAGGGATTACACATATAATATACAGCATATCAGGGGCGTCGCTAGGGGGTGGCTTTTGGGGCTATAGCCCCGAATCTGGGGCCAATAGCCCCCAGTCTCTACAGGGGTCCCCAACGGGGAGGGGAGGCTCTCTGGGGACCCTTATGTAAGTGGGGGGCTCTCTGGGGACCCTGATGCAAGGGGGAGGCTCTCTGGGGCCCTTATTTTAAGGCAGAGGCTCTCTAAGTACCCAGATTTAAGGGGGAGGCTCTCTGGGAACCCTGATGTAAATGAAGGGCCCTCTGGGTACCCTGATGAAAGGGGGAGGCTCTCTGAGGACTCTGATGTAAGGAGGAGGCTCTCTGGGGACCCTGATATAAGGGGGGGCTCTCTGGGGACCCTGATGTAAGGGGGCTCTCTGGGGACCCTGATGTAAGTGGGGGGCTCTCTGGGGATATATATACACACACACGTATATTACTGTATATACATGTGTATGCCCGCCCAAGCGTATGACTTTCTTTACTACGCTGCTATGGGCTCTAGCCCCAGATCTTTTGTAGACCTAGCAATGCCCCTGCAGCATATTAATCATATGTCCATCACTTTGCTCTCTCCTCCTGCGAGCATGCTCCTTTCACTGCAGCGCACCAGATTGACCGCATGTACTGCTTGTGCTCCTTGTGCCGCTTCTCCCTCCCCCTCTCTGAGCCCTGTTGTACAGTAGACTGCAAGGGGCCAATACAAAGTTGAATTTAACTACTAATGCTAACTCACCTAGCCCTTGTCTAACCCCTACTGTCCCATTTTCCAAGCCTATTCCTAACACTATCTTCTGGAAAGTTTTTAAGGATCTATGTCTATGTGGGTATGGGGATGGTATATGAAAATAGTCAATGAAGAAAGTGGGGTCAGTGTGGTCACGGGATGCTATGTTCCGTATTTTCTTTTAATGGTTGCATTTTAAAAAATACAGAACCACGGTATGTTATTTTTTGCCTTTTTTAAATGTCTGATGTTCAGATTTAAAGCTGCACTCATTTGGAATAAATATACTGGTATGGAGTCACACATGATCGAGGTCAGAGATTTATTGAGCATGGAAAAGGAGGATAACGATGATAGACGCAGCTCTTGAGTCAAATAAATTTGAATAATTAACATGGAAATAATTAAAGGGCTGGAACCTACCAGTCCATGACTTTTTTTCCTATGACATTTTATTGAAAAAGCTTTGAACAGTCTTGATGTGTAATGTCCAGTTACTGGTGAACTGGGAACAGCTAATGTGCCCGTGGTCCTGCAGGCCATAGCTTCTCAAGTTCACCCATCATAAGTCTAATCATGCTCAGCCCTGATCATAGGAAAGATTTCAGTTCACTTACAGCCTGCTCTGTCTACAGTAAGTATGGGGATTTGTAGGGAATGGGGAGGTTGCATAGAAAACACTATCAGACTGGGGTTAGAGGCATCACTTGGTATTTGCCAGAGGGCCCGGTCCATCTAGCTGACTTCACCAGAAGCATAAATTACATCCTTTAGTCACTGCAAAAGATAATAGATTGAGTGTGCAGCCATCCTATCTTTTGTGTTCTCTGCAAAAGATAATAGACTCTGTTCTTGACCATTCTATAGCCTACAGAGAAAAATATTTTTACTTTGCATAATCAAACTCAGATCATATACATAGGCTAAGAACACAAGGAAAAGCAGGCTGACACTGGATTCTGGTGTCACTGGCCCACCACCAGTGGCATCACCAAGCTGGGCCAGAGAGTTGGTCAGTAAAGGTCTACCTCATCTACCACAACCCCAAACTGACAAACAACGACCTGGTACCAGTGGCATCACCGAGCTGGGCCAGAGAGTCGGTCAGTAACGGTCTACCTTATCTTCCACAACCCCAGACAAACTCACAAACAACGAACTGGCACCTCTTTACTTCATATACAGGAGTTGGATAAAATTATGGAAGCACCAGGTAAAAGAACGCAATCTGTACCGAATATGGTTTTGGACCACCTTTGGCTTCCAAGAAGGCCTGAATTTACCTGGGAATTGACAGATATAAGTCTTGGATGGTGGATAATGGAATCAGATACCACTCTTCATGCAAAATCGTTCCAGTGCTCGCAGAGATAGAAAATGAGCCTGAACCTTGTTCTCCAAAAATTTACCAAAGTGGCTCTATGATATTGAGGCCCAGCAGCTATGGCGTCCAAGGAAGGTGCGAGACTTCATCTGCTTGTTCGTCAAACCATAATTTGACAACACCAGCTGTGTGAATCAAAGTATTATCTTCTTGGCAAATCATGTCGTTTTTCCATATTTTTGTTGAACCCCTGTATATGGTCTCACAACCAGATTTTTCCTCTTGTGGCCCCAAGGAACTACTCCTCCCTTGTAGGCCCCTTTGACCTGGCCCCCACTGAAGCTTTCAGTGGTCTCCCCAGAGCTGCAGCTCTCTTCCCCCTGCAGACAGTGACCATCATGGTATGGTGCAGCAGCAATCATTAGGAAGAAGAAACCCCTGTAGTCTGCAGCAGAGACAGGTAATATAGACAACTGATGACCCCAGTGGCCATTTTGGGGATGCCTGCATGTATGTGTGTTGGTAGGCTCTATAAACAGAGCACACAGGCCATGACCAGCACCAATTATTGGTACAGGAAAGAAAGGCGGAGGTGTTTTTTTAGAGAAAAGTATGTTAAAACACACAGTACTGGTAACCTCAAATTCTTTTTTCCTTTACCTTTTTTAACCCTAAACATTTCTGGGGCCCTGTGTACAGCGTCTGCTGCAAAACTCAGCTTTTCAAGTACAGTGCCAAATGAAGTCTTCCTCCCATCCAGTGCAATTAAGAAGACATGCTAGAAAAGAGTACATGCCAAAAATTGTACCCCAATTATTGGGTACTTCTGCAAAGTTTGCTATTCATTCCACACCACCCTTTACCTTAGCTGGAGCTAACCTTATATGTATGTTTGCTTTTCCTGAACCCAGAACTCTACTTTAAAGCTGCCCTCCCTGCAACAGTACTGATCTGGAGCATAGCCCGTGTCCCTGACCAAGTTCTACCAGACATTTTTATTTTTGATTGGTGAACCTTTAACGTCAGGGCTGTATTCTTTTTTTTT
This sequence comes from Lithobates clamitans, assembly GCA_037952925.1. Taxonomy (NCBI): domain Eukaryota; kingdom Metazoa; phylum Chordata; class Amphibia; order Anura; family Ranidae; genus Lithobates; species Lithobates clamitans. The sequence continues at coordinate 142,525 of JBBGZY010001567.1, read as the reverse complement.
AATTTATGGTCCAATCGTGAGAATAATCATAAACATGCAGAAATAAGGGGTTAAACATTGGCACTTACCCCCAGCAGCTCATTATGACCCAGCAGCGCTCATTCTCAAGCGGTAAACTCTTAGTCCCTCTGCAAGTGGTACCCACAGCAGCGACAGCCTCCTCCTAAAATCTCAGCTCAGCTCGGCAGCTGCTGGCGTCTGCAGGAGGAGACTGCAACCCAGATGAGATGGGAAAAATATGCCAGCTTGTGTATGTGTGAGGGAGGGGCGGGATGTCTGTGGGGACAGATTTAACCCGAGCGTTGTTTCTGTGATCTCAGATTGTTAAATCACTTTTCAGCATCTTAATGGGGATGTCCACTCTCCCAGGAAGAAATGGAGAAATCCGACCACTAGTAGTAGCGGTGGAAGACGTCAGGCATCAGATTGCTTGGTCCAGGGATGTGTCTGCGCTAGCAGATAACCAAGTAGTGAACATTTAGCCTACAAGCCCCGGAGTGCAGAGCAGAACATTAGGTTGTCATATCAGTGAATTCCCGCTGGGAGGTGCGCACATTTCTCTCTTGAAGTCGTTCCTGGTCTGCCTTTATTCATTCTTAATGTCGGAGGCTTAATTAAACCATCCCTAGTGTGAGGGTGAACGTGATGTATTTATTGCAACCAGGTTGCACAATAATTCAGTTATAAAGGATTCCTGGAGGGCACATTGAGAGTTGTGTGCTGTTATAATTCTTACAAAATGAAAAATGGAGCTTGTTTTTTTTTTTTTTTTTAAGACAAAGCCACCCAAAAGTGATATTTTAGTTAGAGGTGGAGCCTGGTGAACTGAGCCAGCCCCTTACTTGGTTAGACAGTAGATGCAGGAACCAATAAAAGTTGTGATTATTTTGTGTTTCAATATGCTATGGGTAAGGCCATTGCGGACGAAACACGTTAGCATTGTTTTATTATATGTAACCTGCGTATTGGTGAGGGGATGCACTGGATACCTTCACTGCTATTGTGCTATTCCTGGGTGACCAGTGTGTTCCTATACCTATAAGGAGGAGTGGGCTCCCTCTTGGCATACCTGCCCTTAATCTATCATTATATATAGTATGTGCTCCAACTATGGAGACTTTCAAATTGTAGCGTTAGTACTGCAGATAATACTGGGGTGCCGCGACGTGACTGCTGCAGCTTACGCATGTATTTGTAAATGTGTGCAAATGAAAACCCCTTGGTTTTAGGCTGGGTTCACACTGCTGTGCTGGGTGGCTCACTGCAGGGGTCTGGTGCATCCCTGTTCATCCTTTCTGGTCCAATTTTTTGGCTGAATTCGGACCTGAATTGCACAGGACTCCTGTGCAATTCGCAGCCATCCCAGAGGTGTGTGAACTGGCTTCATAGATAGCCGGTCACAGTCTCCTGACATGCGAATTAGATGCATAGAAACCGCAATAGTGTGAACCCAACCTTAACATGAACTTTTAGACAGGGGTAGATTTGGTTTGTTGCAGGCTGGCTGGTAAGCTGTGAATTTTTATTTGTTGTTCTTTGACATGGGTGACCCTTCCATGTGCTCCTTGATGTAAAGGCCACCAGTTATAGGTTGGGGTAATTGCCTTTTTTTTTTTTTACTGTAATCTGTGTAGCCATTAAAAATGTATAAGGTTTGAGTACACCGAGTTGCTGGCTTAAATTCAAAAATGTTATAGTACTGAGGGGCTGCATATCCCAGCCACGAGCACCGGTCTTCGGCTTCAGACAGCATCACCAGCAGTGTAGAACTTGGGTATTGTATTTAGTGACTTTATGAGCCAGCTCCTTGCTTCTTACACACCTTGGATATTATAGAAATAAGCTCTCCCTGCCATAATTCCTAACTCTGTTCCTGTAAATCTGGGAGTCTTGGTGTTCCCACCCACCCCGGTGTGTTCCAGCTCCTCCTGTTGCATTCTTAAAGCCCCACTCCGAACAAAAAAAAAAAAGCTTTCCCATGCAGTGAGGCTGGGCCCGCATTGCACGGGTCAACTGCTCGTTTTTGAAGAACGGAGATATACTTACCTCCGATCCTCCCCACCAAAGATCGGTCCCTGTGGCTTTTGCCCACCCCCAGTCTAGCCATCTTTACGCCCATAGACCTGTTCTAGACATGAGGATGTCAAATACAGTCCATTGCTGAATTTGCAGGTGGAGCAGAGGATTGGGTATGTATACACTCTTTCCAAGCCTCTAGACCATGGGTCTCAAACTGGTGGCCCTCCAGCTGTTGCAAAACTACAAGTCCCATCATGCCTCTGCCTGAGGGAGTCATGCTTGTAACTGTCAGCCTTGCAATGCCTCATGAGACTTGTAGTTTCGCAACAGCTGGAGGGCCACCAGTTTGAGACCCCTGCTAGACAATACAAGCAGTTGACCCGTGCAGTGTGGGCACAGCCCCACTGCATGGGTAGACTTTTTTTTTGCCCGGAGTGGGGCTTTAATATAAAATCGGTAAAGTGAGGTTTCAAGTTGATAAGCATAAAGTTATTAAAGTTCTGCACCTCTGAGATAAAAGATGCATGCATAATACAATCTATGAGGGTATATGTGGGTGAGTCAATGGTAGAAAGGAATCTGGGTGGAGATCAGTAGATCTAGTAGATCATTGACTTTATAACATTATACAGTGACAATCTGCAGCTTCTTCAGTAACCATTCTCAACCACAGTTCTGTGGAACCCTAGCGTTCCTCCAGAGGTTGCTGTGGGTTCTTTGAACTATAGCTGATTCAACTCCCATTTGATGGTAACTACCTAGATAATGTGGTAGAGCCAGTGGCATAACACCAGTGATCGTTTCAGTTGTTGGTATAGGTGACCACCCCTATAAGGGTAGGTTTACATTTTTGCGTTTTAAGGGCAGTAAAAATAACATGGTTGAGCTGCATTTTTACTGCTCCTTTTTTGCTAAAGGCAGGGGATGGGGATGTACACATGCTGTGGCTGCGAAGCTGCAGTACGGCAAAACGTATTCCTCCTGATGTGTTTAACCCAATTAATTGAATGGGGGCACACTACAACCCCCCTCACAACAGCATGCAATGTACACAGTTGTGATGTGGTGGTGTGTTTTAATTGTTAAAACAGGTGGTGAGGAGGGACCACTGACGCCTGTCAAACATGCGCTGAAAAGTGAACCACCACAGATAGCTCTTCAGAGGACGATGAATGTATAAACAAGCCCTAAGTAGCACATTCTTTTCACTGACCATCAATGTTAGCTGCATTCTTCTCACTGTCCCCTGATCAATTAATTAGTTTCAGCATGGATTTGCCTGAGATCTACTCTAGAGCAAGCCAGACACTTTCTTGTATTAACCACTTACTGACCGCCTCATGTGAATATATGGCGACGGTGCAGGGACTAGCATACCTGGGTAGGGGGTGGTCACATACGTGCCCGCCACCCGATCTGTGCTGTAAATCGGTACAGCACAAATCTGTCAGCAGGTCCCGGCCAATGATTTTTGGCTGGGACCTGCTGATTGGCTTGGTGAATAACAGCACAGAGCCTGCGTTTACTAACAACACAGGGCTCTGTACACGAAGCAGCAGCGTAGCTGTTTTTTTCTCCCTGCAAAGCAGGAAGAGAAATCAACCACATTGGTTAGTAAAAGCAGAAAATATTACACACATTACACATTGCTAGGCACAGTTAAACCACCCAGTGTCAGTTAATGCCAGATTATCCGCCGCACTATCACAGTCCCAATATAAGTCATTACTAGTATAAAAAAACAAAAAACAAACAATCAATATACACTTATTGGCATTTTTATTTCCCAAAGACATGGAACAGAATACATTTTGGCCTAAATTTATGAACAAATAAAAAATGTTTTATAGCGGAAAGTAAAAAAAATATTATTATTTTTTCAGAATATTTAGTCTTTTTTGATTTATATAATAAAAAAATTAAAAAACCCAGTGGTGATCAACCAAAAGAAAGCTCTATTTGTGTGAAAAAAATTACATAAATTTCATTAGGGTACGGTGTTGCATGACTGCGCAATTTCCAGTTAAAGTAGTACAGTGCTGAATAGTAAAAAATGCTATGGTCATGAAGGGGGAAAAATCTTCTGGAGATCAAGTGGTTAAAAGAGATACAGACTCAAAGGAGAGACATAAATGTTCCCCTGTACAAAACATTAGTAATATCTCATCTTGAATATTTATTTTTGTTTTGGGCACCAGTTGTCAAAAAGGATGTTGCAGAATTTTAGAAAGTGTAGAGAAGGGCAACCAAATCAATACTGGGCATGGAGGAGCTCAGCTATCAAGATAAACTGAACTAAATTTGTTCTCCCTTGAGAAGAGGAGATTGAGGATGCATAGTTTTGGCAGTAATGTTACTCAATAGAGCCAGTTGTGTGGAACCAGTAATCAGCGTAAGGAAGCTTTACACTGACCACCAATGTAAGGAGCATTCTTCTCACTGACCACCAATGTAAGGAGCATTCTTCCCACTGACCGCCAATGTAAGGGGCATTCTTCCCACTGACCGCCAATGTAAGGGGCATTTTTTCCACTGACCATCAATTTGGGGGACATTCTTGCCACTGACCACAATGAAAGGAACATTTTTGCCACTGACCACAATGTAAGGGGCATTCTTCCCAATGATCACCAATGTAAGGGCGATTCTTCCCACTGACCAGAATGTAAGGAGCATTCTTCACACTGACCACCAATGTGAAGGGCATTCTTCCCACTGACAACCAACATTGGGGCATTCTTCTAACTGACCACCAACTTAAGTGGCATTCTTCCCAATGACCACCAACATAAGGGGGATTTTTCCCAATGATCACCAACATAAGGGACATTCTTCCCAACGACCACCAACAAAAGGGGCATTCTTCTCACTGACCACCAATATAAGGTGAATTCTTCCCAATGACCACCAATATAAGGGGCATTCTTCCCAATAAACACTAATATAAGGGACATTCTTCCCAATGACCACCAATGTAACAGAGCATCACCACAATAATCGGGCACCACTGACTAACCAAACCTATTAAAGTCTTTCTTTTTTATTTTTTTGTACAGCTTATTGATCATTCAAACGTACCGTGAGCTGTACACATTTTTAGAAGGTACCCCGATGCCTTTTATCAAGGTTTCCTCCCTGGTAAGAAGGTTGAGAAAGCTGCCACAGATTGTTGATCCAGGGAGTGTCCACCAGCCTTAGGGGATCAGGGAGGATTTTTTTCCCCTTTCAGAGCAAACTGAATCACACTATAAAAAGTTTGGTTGCCTTTCTCTGGATCAAATGCATGAGGATGCAATTTTTTTAAATGATTTTTTTTTTTTGCCTTTGGTTGTATCAAATCTTTTACCACTTTTTGTATGTTAAATGCCCGAGAGATTTGCTGTATTTATAAATTGCATTTCCTGGCCATCAGGTATCCTTTTCCTAAAATCAGGAGATTTCCTGGTTCCAAGGGGAATATATGTTTCAGTAAAAATATCTGTAGTTATCATTTTTCCCGTGTAATATTTGCTTGTCTGAAGCTTTTAAGAAATCTTTTTCAAATAGCATGTCATTGATTTTACTAATTGATTGATCATGGATTCCTAGGGAATATCTGCTGTGTTCAATTCTGCTTGCATATCACTAAACATATTTGATACCCTACACACGGAACCTTCAACCTTCACCTCATTTACAAAACCAGCATTCTTCAAAGGAGAGTCCTTTGATCTATACAGGAACTCTACTGCTGGTTTAAGGCTGAACCCCAAAATTAAAAAACTACCCTTGTCATGGGGCCTACTACACTACATGGGTTAAATGCTTATTAAGTCTAGGGGATGAGGAAAAAAGTGTAGGACTTACCTTATTCCTTGCTTCGGAAGGCTCCCTCCATGCTGTGTGACCGATCCCCCAAAGCATCTTCTCTAAGGCGCTCCAACCAGCAGTCACGACAGTAGTTCTGCATTGTACATGAGGATAGCAGGGGCCCACCCACATCCCGGTGCATCAAAAAGAGGAGAAGGGAACCGAAGCCTACTGGAGCAAGGACCAAGCTAACTATTACACCCTATTCATCTACCCCAAACCTAGTAAGCATTAAACCCATTTTCATCCCATTAACTTTAAAGTGCATGTGAAGTCCAAATGTACCTTTATTTTAGTTTTGTAGTAAGTAAAAACTAAGTTAATAGCCCTATCAGGTTATTTTTTGTTGCCTATGTCTGTCTAGGAAGTTTTCCCCTTTACTTTTGTCCTAGAGACACAACAAGAAATTAAGTTGTAGAGGAAATTTCTTCAGTTTGTGGTCATAGACACAGGTGTCCCCATTGGAGGATTTTCCCTCACCTCTTGCTCTAGTAATAACTTTGTCATTTTGGAATTAAAGTATAACTAAAGGTATTTTTCTTTATTTGAATAGCGTGGTGAGGGTTTAGAACCATCGTCAGGTTATTACTGCCTTCTGTGTCCTGTTATATTTAAGCCGGCCATAGACGGCCCTGCTGAACGGACCAAGATTCGAACCATGTATGGGCAGGCAGAATGTACCCAAAAGTTGATCGATCAACTTGGGTACAACCAGCCTCCCGGATTTAAAATGTGATTATTGAAAACGGCTATACTTTAACCTCGCTTTCGGTATTTGTGACAATGGTTACCAGGGTGACTAAAGGGTGAATCTCCCCAGTGGGGACACAGCAATAAAAACTTGACAGAGTCTAATCCCACTCTATCAGAGACTAAAAATAAATAAAATCGCCTTTACATAGACTTCAGAAACTATTGCATATGTCAGATGCCTGTTTCTCAACTGAGCATCGTGGTTCCTTCCACCAGTCCCTACAGGACATAGTAGTGAGGTAAGGGTCAGCAGAAGGAACCACAACCTGCAGCAGGGGGTGCAGGCATCCAACACTACCAGATGTGTTGAATGTGAAGGCTCATTGGGCAGTTGTAGCTATTCAACAGAGCAAAGATCAGGGGAATTAGAGGCAGGACCAGTAAATGTAAACCCAAATCATGCTTTGTAGCATTTTTTTTAAACCCAGGGACTTAAAGTCATAGGGATAGTCACTTGAAGTGGTTTGGTAACCAAGTAATATAAACTTCTATTGTTAACAGTAGAAAAGACCAAAAGCTTGTACCATCTGCCATTTGTAGGTAGACCTGACTGCTGGAATTTTTCCAGCCTTGACCATTATTATTATTTGCAAATTGTGTGACAGTTTGCCATTAGGTCGCAGACGGCACACCCTTTGGCTGCTAATACTCTGGTGCACTCAACAGCAATTCATTTGCAGAGATTAGCCGGCAAATCTTCTCCCTGAGCTTAGCATTTTATTTGCATTAACCCTTTGGCAGCTGGATGGGTCAACAGCAAATAACTTTAAAAATGAGCTATAGAGCAGAAGCGGAGCTAAGAGATTAGACGAAGACCAGCTGCTATCCTGCAGTCCATGCCTGGATCTCTCTGAGCATTAATGCACAGCCCTGTACACATAATACATTCTGTATTTTTATAGCACTGCCACAAGGGACCCCATTGCAGAGGAATGGGGCTAAATGTATCTATACAAACCTACGTCTCCTGAAATATTTACTAGGATAAGAAAGGATAAACTCATAATGGAGAAGCTTGACTCACCACAATACCTAAAGGTATGCCTAGACTTGTGGAGATGTATAAAAGGATAACTCTGGACTTGCTGCTATTCATTTAAATCTTATGTAAAAGATGGTGATTGAAAAACATACAGATGCAATCTGCTGATACAGCCATCTCAGAAATCGCAGTACTTCTAGGTATGGAGGAACATGTTATACGCTTACTTCGCTCTGACAATGCAGTGACTAAGCAGCAAACTGCCAATTGCAAATGCACATGGGGTCAAGGCAGACCAAGTAGTGTGCAGTTACCAGCCATCAGGGTATGGTCTATACTTGAAAAGAGACTTTATTGAGGCTGCTGTGAGGGTGGCAGCCAGGAACCAGTAAGGTAAGGTTAGGACACCAAAGGGTGCCTGCTATACATTAGGTGGGTTATTTGTTTTTTCTTTTTGTTTTGAACACAGCTTTGAACTAACCCTAATGCCGGGTACACACAGTCGGACTTTTCGTCTACAAAAGTCCGACGGACGCCGATGGACCAAAACCGGCTGACAATCCGATCGTGTGTGGGCTTCCCCGGACTTTCAGCGGACTTTTCCAGCTGCAAATTTGACGGACTTTAAATTTGAAACATGCTTCAAACTTTTACGTCGTAACCACGCTGGACCCAGAAATCCGCTCGTCTGTATGCTAGTCCGACGGACAAAAACCCACACTAGGGCAGCTATTGGCTACTGGCTATCAACTTCCTTTTTTTAGTCCGGTGTGCGTCATCACGTACGAATCCGTTGGACTTTTGTGTGATCGTATGTAGGCAAGTCTGTTCGTTAGAAAGTCTGCCGCAAGTCCGCCAAAAGTCCCCCAAAAGTCAGTCGAAAGTCTGTCGGACAGGCTGTCGGACATTTGTAGCCGAAAAGTCCGACCGTGTGTACGTGGCATAAGGCACATCTCTTGAGAGCAACCCTTGACCCATTTATATTCTTCACCATAATTCCCCCTGCTTAGTTTCTCTGTAAAAGTCAAGAATCAAACCTGTTCATGATTTCCTCCTTAAGGGACCATATTCAGGCCTGGTGAGTGATCACTTAGCCCAGCACTGCATCCTGGGAGGAAGTCTCCTTCTCCCACATCCCCAGAAGCATCAAATATCTACAGCAGCTTCAACAAAGTGATGGCCAACTGAAAATTAGTGGGTCAAGAGGCTGGGCTATCAAGAGACTCTTTCATTTTGCCTTGAATTAGCTAGACAGAGTCTTTAATTATGCCTATTAAACCACAGACTTATAGGCTACCCATAGACTTAAGATGGAAGCAGAAAGCCCAACTGCACAAAGTTGTTTCTGTTTATACATTATGCAGAAGCCATCATGCCTGGTTTATCTTAAAAGAACAAAAGCAATTGGTCAGTAGCTTCTATTTTGGCTGACTGATTCTTATTAGGCACACGTGCACAAGTTGGAGGGAGTCCACAAAGACGTAATCATTTGTCATTATTGAAAAGATCAGGTGACAGTCATCTCAAATCTGTGGGCAGTCGTACATTTCCCATAATTTTTTGTCCAGACAGAAAACCTCAATTAGCAAAGTAGAGCGAAGATTGGTAACGAACTATAGGACACATCAGCCAGAGACGTGCCATTAAGACTAACCTGAACAGTTCAACAACTCACTGCATAGCGAGTTGTTGGGAATGACAGCCCTAGAAAGTGGACCTTTAAAAAGAAGCGGGTTGTGGCGGCTGACATATTTTTATCCTGAAAGATTCTCTTTAAAAAGGCTTGTAAGACATTGGAGCAAAGCTTCAGATACTGGCCATTATTAATACAAATCTTTCCTGCTCCCTGAGAGCAAAGCGTCTGTCTCAGCTCGGCTATTTGAGGATTTGTGAACTGCAATCTCGCGATCAACAAGAGACAAAAATAGAACAAGGAAACAGGAAAAAAAAAATAAGCTTTGCCAAGTTATCTTCCACTGAATGGAAATATGCAGATTATGAGCTAGCTACCACCTGAGCTGTATTTCTGCTTACACAAGATTAAAGTGTTTCGGGGATTTTGTAGAAAATGATGTAATGCAAAAAGAGCAGGTAAGGAAGACAGATGCTCGATTTTTTTAACAGTTAGAACATTTTTAGCTTGAAATGTTGGAGGTAAATCTTAGTTCTTCCATATCATTAAAATAAGTTACTTCTTCCATACCATTAAAGACTTGTGTGAAGGCCAGATGGCAAGACCTACGTTAAATATTTTCTCTCCAAGCTCATATCATTCCACAGACTGGGTTCACACTGCTGCGAATTTTGATGTTTGTTTAGATGCGGTTAGGGAGACCAACATTCGCTTGTCAATTGAATAGAATGCACTTCTATGTGTTTGGTTCACATAACAGCATTGAGAATTTGATGCGGGGAAAAAAAAACTCCGGTGCTCCTTTGGTGAGGGTGCGATGCAAATTTGTGCGGACCTCCACACCGCAAATCGCAATGTAAATTAGCACCTCACCCTGGACAAGAACCCACATAAAATTCGCACCACATCGCAGCACAACAGTGTGAACCCAGGCTCAAAACCTAACCTCCTACATCTGTCATGGTAAAAGCTTTGGAGCACACAGGACTACGGTGGACCCAGGGCTGCTGTTAGAAACCATGGGGCCCCATACAGCCAATCTGGCAGCCCCCCCCCCCCCAAATAAACACAGTTTACTATGCTTCAGTTATAAATGAACACAGCGAGTGATCGGTACCGATCACTCATTGTGTTCATTCAGGAAACAAAGAGGCTGGCTGGGGGGGTTAATTACTAGAACTGGTCCCTTGTATGTCTCCCTCTGCAGCAGCTGAAAGCTGGCATGAGGGAGACAAGGAGAAGCCAGCTTTCAGCTGCTGATCACCCTCTCAACCCAAATATGATTTACTCTGCTGCCTGGGTCCCCATGCTGGCCTGGGCCCTGTACAGGAGGACTGGTGATACTCCCTTATCCACTAACCTGAGTGGACCATACACCTGTCAGCTCATTTGAACGAGCTGCCAATGCACAAGAACAAGGCTTGAGCACAAGAGCTTTCTTGAGCAGGAGTACAATGCAGGTGCTGCAGGATTTTAATCCTTCACGCCGTAGTGTGTTACCAATTATTTTCTTGGTGACTATGGTCCCAGCTGCCGTGAGATCATTGCCAAGATTCTCCCCTGTAGTCCTGGGCTGATTCCTCACCATTCTCCTGATAATTGAAACGCCATGTGGTGAAAACTTGCATGGAGCCCCAGACCAAGGGAAATTGACAGTTATTTTGTGTTTCTTACATTTGCGAATAATCGCACCAACTGTTGTCACCCTCTCACCAAGCTGCTTGGCGATGGTCTTGTAGCCCATTCCAGCCTTGTGTAGATCTACAATCTTGTCCCTGACATCCTTAGACAGCTCTTTGGTCGTGGCCATGGTGGAGAGATTGGAATCTGATCGATTGATTGCTTCTGTGGACAGATGTCTTTTATACAGGTAACAAGCTGAGATAAGTAGCACTCCCTTTCAGAGAGTGCTCCTAATCTCAGCTCATTACCTTTATAGAAGACACCTGGGAGCCAGAAATCTTGCTGATTGATAGGGGATCAAACATTTATTTCACTCATTAAAATGCAATTCGATTTATAACTTTTTGGAATTGCGTTCTTCTGGATTTTTTTGCTGTTATTGTGTCTTAAAATAAACCTACCAATAAAATTATAGACTGATCTTTTCTTTGTCAGTGGGCAAACATACAAAATCAGCAGAGGATCAAATACTTTTTTTCACTGTAGTGTGTGTTACTGAAACATAATGGCGTGAAAGTTCAATGATTCCCTTCCCATCTATGTAGCCCCTTTCATCTCCAGGAAAGGATCCTAGAAAAACAAGTTTTGTTATATTCGGTTTGCTATCTGCCACACATGCTTCAGCTTGTGATATGATTTGGGTCCATTGCCTACATCCTAGTCCTTCCCTGAATATTACCCTGGTCATGTGACGGGTGCCAGTGGTAAAGAGTCTTCTGTACTTAATGAGCAATCCGGCCATGGAGGCATGCATTTCGCGAATCAAAAAGACGTTATGAAAAAAGATGTTATTTGAAATACAATTTCTATTTATTTTTTAAATATGATAACCAAATGTATGTACATATTTTGCAATTGCATTCTATCAGCATCCCTACAGACAAACACAGACAGCAGCGCTGTGTACAACTGACTGCTGTAATCACGCTAACCTCCTTATCATTAACAATTATACACAGCACACCACAAGCTCAAGGCAGAAGCCCTGTAAATCAGAAAAATTATTAAAATTAAAATTAATTTTTTTTTTAATGCTTAGTCCTAATCACATATCACCAGAATCCAAGAAGCTGCAGATCATAATAAAACCGCGTACACACGAGCGGAATGTCCGACAGAAAAAGTCAGACGGAATCTTTTCATCGTCTATTCCGATCGTGTGTATGTCTCTTTGGATTTTTTTTTTTCGAAAATTCTGACAGACCTAGAAATGGAACATGTTCTAAATATTTCAGACGGAAACAATTCCTATCGGGAAAACCGCTCGTCTGTATGCTGTTCCGACGGACCAAAAACGATGCATGCTCTGAAGTAAGTACGAGACGGAAGCTAATGGCTACTGGCTATTGAACATCCTTTTTCTAGTGCCGTCGTACGTGCTGTATGTCACCGCGTTCTGGATGGTCGGACTTTGGTCGGACTTTGGTTTGACCGTGTGTAGGCAAGACCGCATGAATGGAATTCCATCGGAGAAACCTTTGGAGTTTATTCCCACGGCAAAACCGGTCGTGTGTACGCGGCATGATGCCCCGTACACACGGTCGGATTTTCCGATGGAAAATGTCCGATCGGAGCGTGTTGTCGGAAATTCCGACCGTGTGTGGGCTCCATCGGACATTTTCCATCGGATTTTCCGACACACAAAGTTTGAGAGCAGGATATAAAATTTTCCGACAACAAAATCCGTTGTCGGAAATTCCAATCGCGTGTACACAAATCCGATGGACACAGTGCTACGCATGCTCAGAATAAATAAAGAGATGAAAGCTATTGGCCACTGCCCCGTTTATAGTCCCGACGTACGTGTTTTAAGTCACCGCGTTTAGAACGATCGGATTTTCCAACAACTTTGTGTGACCGTGTGTATGAAAGACAAGTTTGGGCCAACATCCGTCGGAAAAAATCCTAGGATTTTGTTGTCGGAATGTCCGAACAAAGTCCGACCGTTTGTACGGGGCATAAGAGTTTTAAAGGGACTTCAGCGTTTGCAATCCTAAATCATTGCTCCTTGGATCTCACGAGAGCGTCACAAAAACTTTCCTTGCAGGTTACTATGACATCTAAGCAAACCATTGCAAAGGCTTGGAAAACAAACATTTTTAAAGGGTCTGTTCACCTTAAAGTGATATTTTATTGATGACTGGAGCATATTGAGTCCTGGTTGGATACACCAACAGTGAGATCTCCCTGCCAAACTGGACTCTGTTCCTGTCCATCTGGAAGTTTTGGGTGTTCCCACCTTTGTGTGTTCCAGATCCTTCAAAATATAAAATGCATTAAAAATGCAGCAAGGATGGTTGGCGCCCTCCTATAACAGGCACAGCAGGTGTGTAGAACAGGGTTTTTTTAAAACAGTAGTTTTGTGTGGATTGGCCCTTTGGAAGTATTATAAAATAAGGCATATCTTTTATTTCTGAGCATATGGGAAGCATCTATGATTATTTTATTTTATGCAATGGAAAAGAACTGTAGGGGAAATTTGATCTTGGTTTCCATAGTGATAAGTTAGCTTACAGCTGGGAGCTTACCAATGCAGTTATGAGAAGTAAATAAAAGAATCTGGTTGCTACAGGCAACAAGAATACTTGAAGGAACTTTTAGATGTAATTTCACCTTTTCTGACCAGTCACTGAAACATAAACCAACATATTTTCCATCATATCAGTTCTTACCCCAGAGGAGCTTGTACGTACTTACTTACTTGGTTCTCTTGCAAAAACTACCCACCCACTAATATTCACCTTCTCAGTGCTCCACCATTGTACCATTCCTCTGTTGGAGCCCAAACCCTGTGTGATCTCCATGCAGGAAGATGTCGGGGCTTACACAGGGTTAATGATAGGGGTGCAACGGATCAAAAAACTCACGGTTCGGATCGTTCCTCGGATCAGGAGTCACGGTTCGGATCATTTTCGGATCAACAAAAAAAAAAAATCTCCCCCACTGTAATATCCATAATCTCCCTATTGGCAGGGTGTGGCAGAGTATTGGCAGAGTATTGGCGGGTATTGGCAGGGTATTGGCGGGTATATTGGCAGGGTATGGCAGAGTATTGGCATGGTATGGCAGAGTATTGGCAGGGTATGGCAGAGTATTGGCAGGGTATTGTCAGGGTATGGCAGGGTATTGTCAGGGTATGGCAGGGTATGGCAGAGTATTGGCAGGGTATGGCAGAGTATTGGTAGGGTATGGAAGAGTATTGGCAGGGTATGGAAGAGTATTGGCAGGGTATGGAAGAGTATTGGCAGGGTATGGAAGAGTTTTGGCAGGGCATGGAAGAGTTTTGGCAGGGCATTGCAGAGTTTTGGCAGGGCATTGCAGAGTATTGGCAGGGCATTGCAGAGTATTGGCAGGGCATTGCAGAGTATTGGCACTGCTGCCAACCGATCTCTCCCCTCCACTGTACAGATCAGTACACAGAGGGGAGAGAGGAACCGGCGTCATGACATGACGCCGGTTTGTTACAAGTGAATGCTCCGTCATTTGACTGAGCGATCACGTGCTAAACGGCCGCCGGGTGTACCAAGATGGCCGCCGCTCCGGAGCTAGGCCAAAGCCGCGGCCTTTCCTATGGCCGAGGCCACAGAGCGGATTGCAGGTGTCCCGTACGGATCAACCTCCGCGGATCGGATCAACCTCCGCGGATCGGATCACGGATCGATGACGATCCTTTGCACCCCTAGTTAATGACTTTCTCTACCACATAAAGCATGAGAACACAGCAGGTATACAAAGCCAAGGGTAAAGAGTTTAAAAGCATAAAAAAAACAGCCAACATATTTTGGTGGTCACAAGCACTCTGTTTCGGCAGAGATGGACTCAAGGACCAGCAGGGATGGACACAAAATACAATTATATTAAAATGTTCAAAACAGTCTTAAAGGAGAAGTACAGCCAAAGCTTGTTTGGCTGTACTTCTGTGTTTTGCACCTTTAATCTTTGTTGACTTGCAATAATATAGCAAGCAACATCCACAACTGGGCATATATCACCATTTATATTATTAGGGCTGACTTACTTGTGGTCCTTGTGAGCATCTCTTGGTGGCAGCGTCCTTTCTCCCAGATCTGACCCGCAACCCATGATATACCACCCTTTTTGAGGGCCTAATGCGGTGGGGCACACTGGAAGGATAAAAAACACTTTGTGCATCTGGTGTGACTTGGCCACACACTGTGAGTACCCATTGTCTGATTAACTATAGCTGCCATGCTGGACTATTCACCTGTATCAATATTGCTTGTATACATTTGCACATGTTTTCATATACTGACATGCTGTTATTATTATACACATCAGAAAACTATATTTTGCTTTGATCCTCCCCTGAAGAAGGAATTGATCACATTCCGGGATCTTCTGTGAATCTGCCTGTGGTTTGGCCTCCCACCATGAGATCAACGGTATGCTCCAGAATTTAGCTAAATACACTGATGTTGTATGGCTATCTGCTTTTTCTTAATCTTGTATTGTGATGACCACTATCACTTTAATATGTCATAATAAAATGTTTTAATTTTACTCTCTCTTATCCGGTCTGACAACTGCCTAAAAAGTCCGGGTGGTTTTTCGTTTTCCTTTGCTAGTACTTCTCCTGTGAATTACAGGAGTGCAGTCCATTCTGCACTCCTGTGACCCATTTTCAGCAGACAGCAGGCTGAAGCCCGCTGTCAGCTGACATTACAGAGCCGGTCCAGGCTCGGGCAAGATTGCGACAATGAAGTCGGGATCCGCCCACATGCCTGGACCGACACCTGGCTCAGCCTCTCGGTGAGCCGCTGAGAGCCTGAGCCAGTGAGCGTGGGGGCAGAGCAGAGAGCGGTGACTGACAGTCACCAGCTCTCTGCTCAGGGAGCTGTGAGAACCAAGCGATCAGCTGTGTTTGATCACTCGGTTCTCAGTGTTAGAGCCGGGGGTCAGATGCAGTATCAGACCAATGTTGTATCCACCCAAATGTGTTTCTGCAAGAAAAAAAAAATCCATACTTCTCTCTAACAGTGATAACAAAACTTCAAAATAGAAAAGCTTCAGACTACGGTATATTGAATACTTAATATCTAAATGCACATTTTGTTTTCTAAAGAAGTTCCTTAAGTCCATGTGAGCTTGTTTAATCTTTAAGCCCTGATGAAGGGAGAGCTTGTGATGCAAAATGCGTTGTTTTCTTTAAATTTATGTTGCAAAAAAATTATTAAAGAATTTTCAACTCTACCTTTAGCTTGGCACACCTGTTGTATTCTTGTGCTTTGAGTTGCTCTGCAAAGCGGCAGAGTCTCTTTAAACAACCAGTATATGCATTTAAGTGGAGCCAGAACACAAGGAGTAAATCCACATAAAATGAAGAGATCATACAAATTTCTGAAAGACGTTGAGCAAACTTAAAACCCCGACGTTGCAAGGCAAAACCATAAACATAGCATCCAGATCAAATGGAAGAGTTTGCTACCTGATGCTGTCAATCAGACTGTGCTGGGACTCTTCGGTCAGTATCATCGGCAGCGTATACGCCAGACGGTCCACCTTGCGTTCCTGTGCATACTGCTTTAACAATGCAAAAACCTTCTCCTTCAGGGCCGGCTGATCTCCAAGGACCTCGTCAAGCTGGAAGAGAATGACAGGGGGCAAAGAGGCAGAGATCAGGAAAAGGACAAAACTGAAGGTGACGTCACACTAAGTATCACTTTCTCTACAAACTACAGTTTGGTTTTAAAACCAAGTCAAGGACAAATGTAAGCTGTAGTAGTTTTTTTTTTTTTACTGTTGAGAATTCAATAAAGTATTTATGAAAAGAGGCTGTAGCTGGATAATGGTCTGAAATCACCCCTACGCTAATAGCAATAAACTCAAGGAACATGTACACATGGAAAGCAAACAGGAATTACATTTCCTTTGAAAACACTTTTTCAGCATAGCAAAGAGAATCTTAAGCTAGCCATAGATGGATCAAAATTCAGCTGGTTCAGCAGGGAACGGTCAATTTTTTGGATTCATCTATGGCCGGTTTCTTTCAAAAGGTTGGTTTCTCTCAAAAGGGAATGTTGGACATTTTTTTATTTGATTAAAGTATGCAGCCAATAGCGCAGTGGGGAGGAGTCCTCCATCTATCTTGTGCGGATGAAGGAATACGTTTGTTCATTGATCAGCCAGCTGGTTTATACAAAAAAAAAAAGATCCATATGTGACCAGCTTTAAAGGGAAAGTTTGATGAGCTTTGGTCTGTGTTGTTTTAAACACAACTTTATACATGCATGACAAGAGAGTCCCAGAGCACTATGGGCTATCTAATTACATAGTCTGGTTGAAAAAAGACACAAGTCCATCTAGTTCAACCAATAAAAGGGGGAAAAATATAATGCAATTCTATATACACAATTCTATACCCACAGTTTATCCATAGGAAGCTAAACACCCCAGCAAAGCATGATCCAATTTGCTCTAGCAGGGGAAATAATTCCTTCCTGATCCCCCAGGGGTTAAACACTAGGGGGCAATCAAGGGGTTAAGTATGTCCTAGGGAGGTGTTCCAACTGTAGTGTGGGAAAAAAAGGCCATCAATTTTGCTTGGGTAAAACGTTGCACGACCGCGCAATTGTCAGCTAAAGCGACGCAGTGCCAAATCGCAAAAAATGCTCTGGTCAGGAAGGGGGTAAAATCTTCCGGGGCTGAAGTGGTTAAAGTGGAACTTCCCCTTTTGGGTGGAGCTCAGCTTTAAAGTGAAAAACTCAACACCAAGTTCACTATATGGACCCCTTATGTATTTTTTACATGTTGATCATATCCCCCCCTTAATCTCGTCTTCTCAAGAGAGAATAAACTCAGTTCCTCTAATCTTTCCTCATAGCTAAATGGCTGTGCTTTCTTTCAGACACTCTGAGGTTCATTTACTAACACTAAAGAGTACAAAATCTGGTGTAGCTGTTCATGGTGGCCAATCAGCTCCTAAATTCAGCTTGTTAAATTAAGCTTTGAGAAAAAAAAATGGAAGCCGATTGGTTTTTATGCAGCTCTGCACCATATTTTGCACTCTATAGTTTTAGTAAATCAATCCCTCTGTCTCTGGTTGTATAAAAGAGTTGGAAGTGAGGGTGAGGAGTCAATGCCTGGGCTCAATCACCCGTGTGTGTAAATTCTAGCTTGAGCTATTGAGCTCTGCTTTCTCCAATAAAGGAAGGAAATGAAAAAAAAATCTGGACACTATGAAAAAGAGCTCACAGTGTCACTTGCTGGCTGGATATGAAAATAAAAAATACTCATTTGCAATATTTCAAATTTACCTCACTAAAATATATTTTATTATTACTTTTTTAGTCCTGACAATAAGGGAAGACAAAATATACAAATCACTATACCTTACCTGTGTATCAAGCCCAGAGTCATTTCTATGAGCACAGCAAATTTGTGACCTGTCTTTATTTGTCCCCTTTGTCTTTGTAATATTGAATAGAAAGCAAAAAAGAAATGCATGTGTGCGTCTTCTCATCTCTCATCTCTACATCAGTCTGTTTTGTATTCTGACAATCACACCATGTAAAATGTTACTGATGCCTGGAAGGCAGCAGAGCCATCACAAAACACCTTGGAAGATATAAAGGGAGGATGCGTAGCCACATCCTGCCTCTAGGGACCGTCACTGAGCCCAGGCAGGCTGCTGTGTATTAAACTCCGTGCAAACTAAAATATCTCCATTTATATTATCTATTAAATGACAATAGCAAGTACTTTTTTTAAATTGCCCTGTTAGAATGTATTTATATTTAATTCCTTTCATCCATTAAAGTCCAAAGAGGGTTTGCATCTAAAGGTTATTCTATACTTTTATCTCTAATAGCATGCCATTAGGTCTACCGAGTGCCCCAAGTCTTCTTTAAAATATGAAAACAACTCATTCTATGTATTTTAAAGTTTTTGATCATCGTATAATTTATCTACTTTTCAATCCATCTATGTATTATTATTTATTTTGTCATCATAAAGCGGCATTACAGTTTTTAGACTAATTCAATTTTCTTTAGTAAAAAATATTATATTTGAGCCAAAGTGGTCATCAAGGTATCCTACCAGCCCCTCAATCTGTGTGCCCAGAGGTGCCTCTGGTCTATTAGAACCCTAGAAATGCCCCTGATACCTATGAGTTTTTCTTTTCTATCCCATCAGGGTTATTCTATAAAAAAAATCCACTTGTCTGAGTTTGTTTCGCATCTACAGTTCATGATCAAATGTCTGTATGGTCTTTGCCATCTAGGTGAAATGAGACAACAGGTAAAGAAAAGGATTACTAGGCATAAATATGCTATTAGGATTAAAGTGTCTTTGAACCCACATCATTAAAAACTATCAGTAAGTGGTGTATTACATCCTGTTCATACGCGGTCACTATGAGATTCCTTTTCTTTATTCTGTAAAAACCTGGTTGATCCTGCGGCTCTCTGTCTCCACCTTCTGTCCATGTCCCCACTACAGTTGGGGATTTTGCAGAGCAGTGTTGGCAGCTCTGCACATGCTCAGTTTTCAGTGTATTTTCAAACCTGAACATTTCCTCCTTATAACATCTGAGCAGCCCTATAGAGTCACACATCTGGGTGTATAAACAGTGGTAAATGACAGCCCGCGCCTTCCCTCCTCCTCCATACCCACTAACCAGGTAAACACAAATGGACGTGAGATATTACATTGTGATTGAGGCTTCATCTCCTTCTTATTCTAAGACACAGGATGGAGGGTTGTGACACAAGTGGGAGTGTTTCAGCTACCGCTAGCTTTTCCTCTTCACTCTCTAATAATTTCTATTATGTTTCACCTGATATACTGTATATAAATCAATAAAGAAATAGATTGTAACATGTTATCCTTACTAGTATATATTAAATGTTTTTACTGTTGTAACAGATCTGTTTTTAGACTGATGAAAGGCTTATTGATTGAAACTGTTGCCAATATGTTTTGTCATATTTTAATTTAAAATATTTTTTTTATATCCTGCAACACCTTTGGATTTCCAAATACATATTGATCCTAAAAGGCATTAATTATATCTTCAGCAGGTGCTCTTCACCTCTTGTTTTGCTTGTATAGATTATACAGTATATATATTTAATTATTCGCCTGGGGTTGGCTAGCAACGTGGTATCTGCAGAGGTTTACGTGGGCATCTTAGATGAAAATTTTCTTTAACCATTTAGTCTAGGGATGGGGGTCAGTTAGTTTCATCTCCTTGACAATCAGCACCATTTAGAACAATTTTCAAATCCCGTGTAGCAAATACCCATTCCTTGCTCGGTGTCTTTTTTTTTATTCTACTTGACTATTACTATTAAATATATCAATATATGATCAACCATGACAAACTATGCAGGCAAAAACTGGGACAATGCTATGTCAGATTTTTATAAGAACTTTACTTAAAGGGAACAAAAAGACACTGAATTATTATCCATCTTTTTTAATCTAAAGAAGCTATTAGAGAAAAAAAATCACTGGCAATTATACTCTTTTGAAAATTACATGAAAAGTAAAATCAATCCATTTGGGCTATGGGTCCAAATTTTCCCAACTGTGGAGAATATTGGGCCATCCTTCAAAAAGGAATGGGGAAAAAATCTGTCCACGTGCTCCAACGGCATGATGGCCCTCCTCATAGAGGAATATCAGAAAACTATTAGAGAAATTGATAGAGAATTGAAACCTTTGAAAAAAGAAATCATGTTTCATTGTTTGCTATAAAATTTTGCAAACAGGTAATTTTTCTCCTTCATTGATATGCGCTGATGAGGCGGCACTGATAGGCTGCACTGGTGGGCACTGATAGGCACAGTTAAGGCAGCACTGATTGGGCGAGGCAGAGGCGCCGTTCGCGTGCCGACGTCTCGGGGAGGCGCTTTTTTAATCCTGCCCCTCCCCACACTCCCATCTAGGGCTGGCCAACAGGCCCCACACACCCCTTTAAAAATGGCGCCAACCCATCCATCATTCCATGCTGTGAACCAATCCATATAAACATGTGTATTGAGGGGATATCAGTGGTATATTATAGAGTGACTTGACGTTCTCCCTCTGGCGCCCCTCCCCTATTTTTCAATTATAGGCCTGGTATTCTGCATTTTGGTGCTGTTGAAGTCTTTTATTGAAGTTAGTGGTTTGTTACCACTATTAGGCCCTTTCCAGGTCCTAGAACTTCATGAGATTGGTTGGGTAGGTATATTTTCTGTTTTTTACTCATATACAGATATAGCCAATTTTTGGGGTTGACCCCTATAGATTTGGTTCCTATACTAGATCAAGTGTGTTTTTTCCT
This sequence comes from Lithobates clamitans, assembly GCA_037952925.1. Classification (NCBI taxonomy): domain Eukaryota; kingdom Metazoa; phylum Chordata; class Amphibia; order Anura; family Ranidae; genus Lithobates; species Lithobates clamitans. Next base: position 121,315 of record JBBGZY010001567.1, on the reverse strand, counting down.
TTTCTCTACAGCGATATCAGTCGCTCTGGGATATACGTGGGGAGTTTTGAGGGGCCTTTTTGGGGTGCCCTTTGTGAGTGACTTCCTGTTGGGTTTTTGATGCTCTTCACATGCAGTTATTTCTCCCTGGACCAAAATGGGCAGGCCTATAGACGCAGCATGTTCCAAGCAATTTTAATCTGGATGCAAGATATTTTTAAGTGTTTATGCAATCTGCATGATTAGTGCACACACAATTGAGTAATTCAGCATTTATTGATATTTAATTTATTTGTCTATTTCATTTTTTATTTTTTTTTATTTATTGAATTTTTCAATGCATATATCCTTATATCTTCCCTTTATCAATTGTCAACGTACTCACGTCCTGTTGTAACTACCTACCCCTGAAGAAGAGAACCAATATCGCAGACTTGAAACGCGTTGGGTATCTCTGTTGCTCATATTTTCAAAAGAATGGTTGTTGTCAACTGTTATTGCATATTTCTATATCTGCATCGTGCATATTCTATGTATTGTACATGTTACTTTATTCATTAAAAACATTATACATTTTTCAATACTGTCTTACTGATTAGATGCACACTACCCTTTCAAAATCCAATTAAGAGGAAATTTTTCTTTAATTACATGGGTAATTTTGGACTTCTAAAAGCTTTCCATTGCACTTAGCTAAAATGGAAAATAATCTTGTATCTGTGGGTACATTCAAGATCAGAGTAGCATTTTACCTGCTACAAGCAGACCAGAATTTGAGTAGCACAGTACAGCAGTACTCCGTAACAGGATAGGAATACTGCTAGGCTATGGGACACGAACAAGAGGTCCCTTAAAATAAGCTCAACAAACCAAAGTACCAGTGTCCCATCCTGGCAGACACCAAGCTCACACCGGAATGCCGTATGGGGAAGGGGTGGTAATGTGTGACTTGCTACCCATCTCATGTGATGCAAGCTGGCTGAAGATCTTCATTACAGTGAACTTGCAATGAGGTCTTTTAAACCCCATTCACCAGTACATGGACATGTGTAAAAACTGAGCTCATAGTATTTCCTCTGGAGACTTTTCCATTGAGATTATTAACACAACCCTCCTTCCCTCCCCTCATACCAAAGTGTTAGGTGTTATCCTGAACCAGATGTCTCCTTTTACCCACAAATCCAATCACTGTCCACATCTTGTCATCTTCACCTCCACAACATTTTCAAAATACGCAGCTTTTTAACCAATGACACCACCAAGCTTATAATTCACCCCCTATTATCTCTCATCTCGTCTATTGCATCTCTCTTCTCGTTAGCCTTTCCTATACAGGCTAGGCCCTCTTCAGCCTATCATAAACACTGCTGCCAGACTCATCCACCTTTCCAGCTGCTCAGCATCCACCATTCCTCTCTGCCAATCCCTCCTTCGAGCTTCTGCTTGCCCAACAAATAAAATACCAATGGCAATATACAAAGCCAGTTTTTACATCACGCTATGTAGCTCATCACCCAAACCATCATTTTTGATCCTTCTGATCTATTGCTCCCTTGTCACCTCCTCTCATGCTTACCTCCGGAACTTCTCAGGATTCTCTTCTATACCCTGGAACTCCCTACTCCAATCTATTTCCTAAGGTAAGCCTATGCCACCTTTGCCTAAGGCTGGCCATAGATTATACAATTTTCGTGTACAATTTTCCTTCAGGTTTGACCTCATATTATATGGTTTGGTAAATATAAACACATTTGAATTGTATACAATCAGGATGGCCCTTGCATTACACAGTTGAAGGTAAATCTAAAGAAAATTGTATAATGCATGACCAGCTTAAAGTGTTACTAAACCCAGGACCCTGCATTTATTATATCTGGTCTCCCACAGGACACAGAACATGCAAATACAATTATTTTAGCAAATATTTTTGCATCAGAAGTATATAACAGTCTTGAGACTTCTATCAGTGTCTGGTTAAAGCAGTTAAACTGTGGATGTTAAAAAAAAAAAAAACCCTGCAAGGCAATGGCATAATGTGCTAGTATGCATTGCATACTAGCACATTATGAAATACTCACCTTGGAACAAAGCCCTCCAAAGCTGTAAAGTCACCACTGAGAGGGCTGACATGTTCCCCCTGTCTTTCTTCCGGGTTCGAGAGCTCCGGTACTGTTATTGGCCGGAGCAGCAATGTCGTCACATGCGTGCGAGAGCCCTCGCTTCCGGCGCGAAGCTTTGAAGTTGGGGCAAGGTATGCCGGACCTTCAGAGCGCATGCGCCAGTGATGTCACTGGGTGCATGCAGGGTGAATATATCCTAAACAGTGCACGTTTAGGAGATATTCATTTTACCTACAGGTAAGCCTTATTATAGGCTTACCTGTAGTTAATTACCAGGCAGGGTTTACAAGCTTGTAGGAGGTGTTTTCATTCTCCTCTGACTATCCTACAAAGCTGCAGGACCCCTGACCCTCTGTCTGGACAGTGATAATTGGCCCTGTGCTGATCAAATGCACCCTCCCAAGAAAAAAAACTCTCTAGCAATACACAACAAACTGAGCATGTGCAGAGTGACTCCAAAGGCTCTGTCTTATCAAGAGATTCATTTTGGACTGTGGAAGAAAGGGAGAAACAGAGAAGACAGAATCAAACAATACCACAATAAAAATTACCCCTCTGCTGATGCTGACCCAGTGATTTTAGAAGGCATCAGCCCTATTCTTCTACATATTTTTTGTTAAAAAAAAAAAATTGCAATAAGCATATATGTTTATGGAATTTTTTTTTTTTTCTACTAGTAATGGCAGCGATCTTTTGCGGGACATTGCGGCCCCTCCTCCTGAACCATACCAAGCCACATGCCCTCAACATGAGCCCCCCCACCCAAAGCACCTTGTCCCCATGGTGATGACAAGGGCCTCTTTATAAAATCAGCTCTAGCGTCTCTTCTGATTTCTTCTCCCCTCTCCGACTTTTTCCCCCTCTCTGGTTCTTCTCCTCTCTGCGCTGTCTTCTCCCTCTTCTGCCGGGTCTCCTCTCTCCTCTGATGTCTTCTGCCTCTGCCGGGTCTCCTCTCTGCGCTGTCTATTCCCTCTGTTCTTTCTCCGATCTTCTCTCGACGCTCTCGCCCGCGCTAATGCTAGGTCCCCAGTGTGCCATTACTTATATAGGCATGGGGCGGGGCCACGGGTGACGTCATCCAGAGGCCCAGCCCTTTGTGACGTCACCGCCTGGAGTATGATGGGGTGGTGATAAGTACACACTATAGAGGGATATGTTTTGTTCATATTTCATGTCTGAGGTTTACAACCACTTTAACCACTTGCCAACCAGCCGCCGTCATTATACTGCGGCAGATCGGCTCGTTCCCGCAAATCGCAGTAGCTATACGTCGGCACCTTTAAGTGTGATAGCATGGCGGGGGACCCGATACGCATGCCCAGCGGCCACCATGTCCACTGGCCACCCACAATCGCGGGCATGAGAGCCAGAACGGGGATCTGTCAATGTAAACAGCCAGATCTCCGTTCTGACAGGGGAGGAGAGACAGATCTGCTGTTCCTAGTGATTAGGAACTGCAATATGTCTCCTTCTCCAGTCAGTCCCACCCCCCCACAGTTTGAAACACACACTGAGGGAACACATTTACCCCTAGTGTTAACCCCTTCCCTGCCAGTGACATTTACACAGTAATCAGTGCATTTTTATAGCACTGATCGCTGTATAAATGTCAATGGTCCCAAAAAATTGTCAAAAGTGTCCGATCTGTCTGCCGTAATGTCGCCGTCCTGCTAAAAATTGCAGATCACCGCCATTACTAGTAAAAAAATAAATAAAAATGCCATAAATCTATCCCCTATTTTGTAGACGCTATAACTTTTGTGCAAACCAATCAATATACGCTTATTGCGATCTTTTTTACCAAAAATATGTAGAAGAATATATATTGGCCCAAACTGATAAAGAAATTTATTTTTTTTACATTTTTGGGGGGGATATTTGTTATAGCAAAAAGTTAAAAAAAAATGTTTTTTTTTTTCAAAATTGTCGCTCTTTTTTTGTTTATAGCGCAAAAAAAAAAACCGCAGAGGTGATCAAATACCACCAAAAGAAAGCTCTATTTGTGGGGAAAAAAAAGGATGTCAATTTTGTTTGGGTACAACGTCACACAACAGCGCAATTGTCAGTTAAAGCAACGCAGTGCCGTATCGCAACAAATGGCCTGTCATTAAGGGGGGAAAAAGTGGTTAAGGTAAATTTAAAAAAAAAAGGACCCCTCTGCCATTTCCAGATCCTGTGTGCAGCAAGTGTCGGTTGAATAGAAGGAAGATCTAAAGTATTGACAAGATGGTACCTTGTACCGGCTAGGGTTGCAAAATATGTACCAACCTGTTCCGCGCAGTGTTATCGTGGTTGCTCAGAGCCAGGCACACAACTACACATTTGGTGGACATGCCCAATAGCACAAACCTTTTGGAAAGATATCTTTAAAATGGCCTCCAAAATGTTTGGTTTGCAAGTACAGCCTGATCCTGCTACCGCATTACTTAATCTGAAACCAGGATCGCTAACTTTGATTCAATTTAAACTATTTGTACAACTTCTAACGGTAGCTAAGCAAACTTTGGCAAAGACATGGCGGTCCCCGACATTAGTAGTGGCTGAGACGAAGAATGGGATGACTAACGCCATGATTCATGCCAAAATGGTGGCCATTGACAACGCTCTGCTTCCCAAATTTGAAAAACAATGGCACCCATGGCACACATCATTTACCATCTAACTTTGATGAGAATGTTCTACTGCCATGGTAGCTGAGTTGCAATGATTTAAGCTGATATATAAAAAATGCACAGACTTCATGATGGATCTCAATCCAACCCTGTGGACCTCCTCTTTTCTATGTTCTACTCCTTCTCTCCTTTCTCTTCTTCCCTATCCACTTTCCGATCCTGAAGCTCTTTTCCTAGTAGATTGTAGTCTCCTTCAGACATTTCTGACATAGCTTAAGTTGTGGGCACAAGTACCATTTAAGAATTTACTTACCCTTTCACAGCTCCTACTTAGGTATTCTACACCTTATCCAGGTTATACCCAATTAACCCTATTTATATGTTATGTAATAATCTATTATTAACTAATAATTTTAGCATCTTATCTTTACCACAATATGTTTACTCATGTATTTGTTATCTACTTCTTTATATACGCAATAAAATCTTTTGACAAGGAATAGAAGGAAGATCATAGCCTAGCAAGCACGCGGTAAATAACAGAAATAAGAGAGAAAGATAAAAGAACATGAACCTGTTTTGAAGTCTTGTATTGTGTTGTAAGATTCTTCACAGCAGAGAAATGTGAAAACCTCTTTAGAGTTCAACACTCCTGTGATCGAGTCCTGGCCTTCTATTGATTTTACTTGACAACACTGTTCTCACACACACACATATATATATATATATACACACACTATGTAATAGGACTAGAGAGCTACTCATTTCTTCTGCTTCCTATTTAAGCTCTGTGGTCAGGTCCATGTCAATAAAAGCCATCTAATCTCCAAATGAAATAGTAAGGAATAGTAACGAATTTATTTGAAATTTGTTAAAAAAATTTTGTTTATTTGTTTTTTAACCACTTGCCGACCGCCTCACGACGATATATGTCGGCAGAATGGCACGAGTAATATATGGGGACGTTGCTCCCCTTCCACGGGCGGGGGGGGGGGCGCGATTGCACCCCCCCTCCCCAGTGCCTGAGGCGGTCTGCATCGCGGCAGGAGCGATTCGTCCTGAGGGGGAGGCCACTGATTCATGGCCTCTCCCTCACGATCGCCCCTGACGAATGGGAATCTTCCTCTGCTTCTGAAACTGTAAACAGAAGCACAGGAAGTGATGTCATCTCTCCTCGTGGAGCCTTTTTGTTCCGGCTCCCGTGGAGAGAAGACATCAATGTGAGTTTGCACCAACAGCACACTAACACCAGTACACATAGGCACACAAATCACCCCCCAATCACACCCCCTGCACCCCCTGTCACAGTGACACCAATAGCAGTTTTCATTTTTTACTGATCACTGGACTGGTGTCATTTTGTGACTGTTATAAGTGTTAGGGCAATTAGTGGTAGGCCCCTTTAGGTCTAGGCAGTGGCGGCCTGTCCATAGGGGGCGCATGGGCGCCGCCCCCCTCTCCCCCAAAAAAAAAAAAAATGTCCCTTTAAAAAAAAAAAAAAAACTTCCTTTAACTGCACTGTGTTCCGGGCGGGCGCCGGACACGGTGCACTATGGAAGCGTCATGCCAATGCAATCCCGTGATTGCAGGCAAGACGCTTCATTTGCGGGGTTTTTTGATGCCCTGTGGCGCTATGCAGTGCGCCTCTACATGCTGATTGGGCCATTCTCGTTTGTGTCTTCCTGTCTGGGCGGTGCTGTCTCCCGGCGGCGTGTCACTTCCTGTTTCGGGCCGCTCTGTGTGAATGTAGAAGGGAGAAGACAAGGTACTGTGTCACTGACAGCCTATTCTTCTCATTCTGTGATCGGAGGGTGGAGGGAGCCGTGCTTCACCTCTGCCCTGCCAGGCATCAATCTCTGCTCCAGCCCTTCACCCGACAAATGTGCTGGAGCCTTCATTACACATCTGCTGTATGTGTAAATCACGGGTGCTCTCAGCACTGCGTCCTGGAGTCATGCTGTGCATTCTCTCTCTCTCTCTCTCTCTCCTCATCTCCATCTCCATCTCTGTATCTCTCTCTCTCTCTCTCTCTCTCTCTCTCTCTCTCCCTCCATGTATCTCTCTCTCTCTCTCTTTATATATATATATATATATATATATATATATATATATTATGTATATGTATATCTCTATCTAACTGCATGTCTATCTATCTGTATATCTATATAACTGCATATATCTATCTATCTATCTATCTATCTATCTATCTATCTATCTATCTATCTGTATATCTATCTGTATATCTATCTATCTAACTGCATATATCTATCTATCTATCTATCTATCTATCTATCTATCTATCTATCTATCTATCTATCTATCTATCTATCTATCTGTATATCTATCTATCTATCTAACTGCATATATCTATCTATCTATCTATCTATCTATCTATCTATCTATCTATCTATCTATCTATCTATCTATCTATCTATCTATCTATCTATCTATCTATCTATCTATCTATCTGTCTATCTATCTATCTATCTATCTATCTATCTATCTATCTATCTATCTATTTACATGTCTCTCTCTCTGTCTATCTGTATAACTGCATATATCTATCTATCTGTATATCTATATAACTGTATCTATCTATCTATCTATCTATCTATCTATCTATCTATCTATCTATCTATCTATCTGTATATCTATATAACTGTATCTATCTATCTATCTATCTATCTATCTATCTATCTATCTATCTATCTATCTATCTATCTATCTATCTATCTATCTATCTATCTATCTATATATCTATATAACTGTATCTATCTATCTATCTATCTATCTATCTATCTATCTATCTATCTATCTATCTATCTGTATATCTATATAACTGTATCTATCTATCTATCTATCTATCTATCTATCTATCTATCTATCTATCTATCTATCTATCTATCTGTATATCTATATAACTGTATCTATCTATCTATCTATCTATCTATCTATCTATCTATCTATCTATCTATCTATCTATCTGTATATCTATTTAACTGTATCTATCTATCTATCTATCTATCTATCTATCTATCTATCTATCTATCTATCTATCTGTATATCTATCTATCTGTATATCTATATAACTGCATCTATCTATCTATCTATCTATCTATCTATCTATCTATCTATCTATCTATCTATCTATCTATCTATCTATCTATCTATCTATCTATCTATCTATCTATCTATCTACATGTCTCTCTCTCTGTCTATCTTTATAACTGCATATATCTATCTATCTATCTGTATATCTATATAACTGTATCTATCTATCTATCTATCTATCTATCTATCTATCTATCTATCTATCTATCTATCTATCTATCTATCTATCTATCTATCTATCTGTATATCTATATAACTGCATCTATCTATCTATCTATCTATCTATCTATCTATCTATCTATCTATCTATCTATCTATCTATCTATCTATCTATCTATCTATCTATCTATCTGTATATCTATATAACTGTATCTATCTATCTATCTATCTATCTATCTATCTATCTATCTATCTATCTATCTATCTATCTATCTATCTATCTGTATATCTATATAACTGTATCTATCTATCTATCTATCTATCTATCTATCTATCTATCTATCTATCTATCTATCTATCTATCTATCTATCTGTATATCTATATAACTGTATCTATCTATCTATCTATCTATCTATCTATCTATCTATCTATCTATCTATCTATCTATCTATCTATCTATCTATCTATCTAACTGCATATATCTATCTATCTATCTACATGTCTCTCTCTCTATCTATCTGTATATCTATCTATCTATCTATCTATCTATCTATCTATCTATCTATCTATCTATCTATCTATCTATCTATCTATCTATCTATCTATCTATCTATCTATCTATCTATCTATCTATCTATCTATCTATCTATCTTATCCATTCTATCCCTCTGTGTGTCTATAGGCCCATCACGGGCGAATGATGGCAAGGGGGGGGGGGGGTTGGTTGGGATTTTGTTTGCGCCCCCCTAAAAAAATGAAGCACCAGCCGCCACTGGGTCTAGGGTACCCCCATAACCCCCCCTAATAAAGGTTTAACCCCTTGATCGCCCCAGTTAACCTTTTCACCCCCTGTCGCCAGTGTCACTAATCGATTATTTTTCTGATCGCCGTATTGGTGTCGCTAGTTAGCCTGTTAATTATTTAGGTTCACCGTCAGCTTTTTATAGCGTCAGGTACCCCACATACTACCTAATAAAGGTTTTAACCTCCTGATTGCCCCTTAGTTAACCCTTTCACCCCCTGTCACCAGTGATCACCGTATAAGTGTCACGGGTGACGCTAGGTAGCCAGTTAGTTATTTAGGTTCACCATCTGCTTTTTATAGCATCAGGTACCCCCATATACTACCTAATAAAGGTTTTAACCCCCTGATTGCCCCCTAGTTAACCCTTTCAACAGGGATCACCGTATAAGTGTTACAGGTGACGGTGGTTAGTTAGTTTGTTTTTCATACCCGCCGTTTATTACCCAATAAAGGTTTACTCCCCTGATCGCCCAGGTTCGTTAAGTTTTAGGGTTAGTTAGGGTCTGTGTTGCCCCAGCTTGAACTGCACTTATGGGACTCGCCACATCACCACGTAATACTGCAGTGCTGGATGTACGACCAGGGTGTACTAGGCCGCTGGTGCTTGCCAGTTCACCAGAAGGATGAGCGGCACTAGTACTTCTCTGCTCCATACGACAACAGCAGAAGAAGATCGTGGTCTGGTACGCCTGACCTTGGCAGAGACCACAGCTCCGTCGTCAGAGCTATCTGTCATGGAGCCGATGTGGTCTACAGGATCGTATTCTAAGCCTGAATCTGACAGATGAGTGACTTCCTCTTCACTATCTGTCATGCTCAGAAACGTGTAGGCCTCTTCACTAGATTAGTGCCAGTACCGCTAACACCCACGCACGCAACATACACCCCCCTTAGTGGTATAGTGTCTGAACGGATCAATATCTGATCTGATCAGATCTATACTAGCGTCCCCAGCAGTTTAGGGTTCCCAAAAATGCAGTGTTAGCGGGATCAGCCCATATACCTGCTAGCACCTGCCTTTTGCCCCTCAGCCCAGCCCATCCAAGTGCAGTATCGATCGATCACTGTCACTTACAAAACACTAAACACATAACTGAAGCGTTCGCAGAGTCAGGCCTGATCCCTGCGATCGCTAACAGTTTTTTTGGTAGCGTTTGATACAGTTGCTGACAGCCTAGGAGCTTTTTTACCTGTGAGTCTCACTAGTGTACCAGTAAATTTAGAGCCCAAAATGGTAAATCGAAGGTACACTAGTGAAGAGGCCTACACGTTTCTGAGCATGACAGATAGTGAAGAGGAAGTCACTCATCTGTCAGATTCAGGCTCAGAATAGGATCCTGTAGACCACATCGGCTCCATGACAGATAGCTCTGACGACGGAGCTGTGGTCTCTGCCAAGGTCAGGCGTACCAGACCACGATCTTCTTCTGCTGTTGTCGTATGGAGCAGAGAAGTACTAGTGCCGCTCATCCTTCTGGTGAACTGGCAAGCACCAGCGGCCTAGTACACCCTGGTCATACATCCAGCACTGCAGTATTACGTGGTGATGTGGCGAGTCCCATAAGTGCAGTTCAAGCTGGCGAGGTGGCAAGCACAATTAGTGTCCCGCTGCCACCAAGAAGACAAAGACAGGCCCGTCGTGCCCATAGTGTGCTTCCTGCAGAATTTGCCAATCCTAATTGGGAGCCCACCACTTCTGCAGCACCCGTACTTGCCCCATTCACTGGCCAACCCGGAACTCAGGTGAAAACAGTTGATTTTACGTCACTTGATTTTTATTCATTGTTTTTCACGGAAGATCTCTATAGATCTATTGTGGACCAAAGCAATTTGTATGCTGGTCAATTCATCACCGCTAATACTGAGTCTTCCCTTACCAGAGATTGGAAACCAATTACGGTTTCTGTATTTAAGACCTTTCTGGGCCTATCCCTCGACATGGGCATAGTTAAAATGAGTAAGTTGCGGTCATATTGTTCCACTGACCCAATTTACCATATGCCCGTGTTCTCTGCCTCCATGACCAGGGCACGATACAGGCAGCTTGCGGTTCATGCACTTCAACAACAATGCACTCTGTCGTCCTCGTGGAGACCCTGGATACGATCGGCTCTACAAAATTCGGCCCCTCGTAAACCACTTTAACAAATGTTTTGCAGCCAGCGCGGATTTATTTATCTTGACAGCAACAGCGTTTGCCTCCATGATACATGGAGCGACTCCAGCGCTGTAGGAGGTGATTTCACCACCACAGTTAAAAAAGAGCATATATGCCGAAGCATTGGGGCAGCAGGGGTGGAGGAGTGATTTGCTCCTAACTTTTGGGGCGGATGCCCCCATGCTTTGGCATATATATATTTTAGGCACAGATTGCATTAAAAAATGTTTTATTTTTTACTATTTTTTTTTTTGTATTTTTTTTGTATTTGCTTTGCAGGTATGGTATGTCTTACTGTTATACTGTAAGGTTACTTTGTTTTATTGTTAACCATCATTTGCTTAGCAGGTACGCCATTCAGTTGCAGCACTTATTTACTTATCTTGACAGCAACCACGTTTGCTCCTACGATACATAAAACCGTGACTCCAGCGCTGTAGGAGGTGATTTCACCACCACAGTTAAAAACAAAATGGTGCATGTATGCCCATCATTAGAAGTGGATGGATGAAAGGAGGTATGCTAATGGTGGGCATACCCACCGTTCAATCTTTTTTTTTCATTCAGCCAACAAGCTGCATGAAGAAAAAGATTACAATATATGCCCAACAAGGACCAGCAACGTACTGGTATGTTGCTGGACTTTGAGTGGTTATACCAGAATGATGCCTGCGGGTTTAGGTATCATCTTGGTATCATTCTTTTCATCCAGTGGTCGGCTTTCATGTAAAAGCAATCCTAGCAGCTAATTAGCCTCTAGACTACTTTTACAAGCAGTGGGAGGGAATGACCCCCCCACCGTCTTCCATGGTTTTCTATGGCTCTCCTGACCCAACCTGAAAAACATTAAAAATAATACATTTTTCTTTTCTTTCTTCATTTTCAAAAACAAATGAGAGCTGCAAAATACTCACCATGCCTCTCAGCAAATAGCTTGGGGTGTCTACTTTCCATAATGAGTTCATTTGGGGGTGGGGGGTTGTGCATGAAATCAAAAATTTACGCCCTTAGAAATCCTGAAGGCGGTGATTGGCTTTCGGGGGCCCCGTACGCGGCTAGGCTCCCAAAAAGTCCCCACACATGTGGTATCCCCATACTCAGGAGAAGCAGCAGAATGTATTTTGGTGTGTAATTCCACATATGCCCATGGCATGTGTGAGCAATATATCATTTAGTGACAACTTTGTGCAAAAAAAAAAAAAGTTTGTAATTTTCCCGCAACTTATGGCAAAATATTAAATATTTAATGGACTCAACATGCCTCTTAACAAATAGCTTGGGGCCCCCCTTGCCCCAAAGCACCCCCGCCCCATGTTGAAGGCATGTTACCTGGCATGATATGGCTTGCCAGGCTGCATGCTCGGATAAGGTTCTGGTATGGATTTGAAGTGGGATCCAATGCTGTTTTTTTTTTTTAATTTTCTATAACTGGCATTGTTTTGTGTACTTTTCAGCTGTCAGTGGGGAAGCCTGCTGACAGCTGATGAGTATCGGTTGTTAAGGACACGGTGGCCGGCTTCCCGGCCCACTGCTTAACAACCAGCTATTCTTCACACAGAATTTGAATTGGTCGATCATTTTTTGACTGATCCGAATTCAAATAGTTCCAAAAATTTGGAATTTGTTAGAAAATAAATTAAACTAAACTTAACGAATACTAAACGAAACAAAACAAATTCTGAAACCAAATTAGTAACATAATGAATCTATCCAAAACTAAACACATTTTTCCGTTCTGCACATGTCTAGTATGAACTGACAGGTAAAGAGATAGATAGGTAAAGAGAAAATTTTGAGTTGTCACTGGAATAGAAGTAGAGGAGAAAGTGAAATAAAAGATTGATAAGCTCATTGCTGTGCTGCTTCTCCTCTTACTATCCAATCACATAATTGGGTGGGTCCAGGATGAACTGGGCTCACATGAAGTGGCTTGAATGTTGGCCATCAGACTGACAGACTGAAGACATCTAGCACACAAAAATAAAAGTACTGCTGGGGAAATCTCTAGATTGATGCTTTATATTGCAGCAAAAGCTAGTTTTGTTATTTTATTTTTTAATGGGCTATTTATATTTATTGTGGGGTTCAGTTTTAACAAATGCCTGGACTCAAATGTATTACCAGGGCATTACAAAGAGCAGACCAATGAATGATGATGATGAAGTAACCCCTTTCAACCAATAAATCTTTTGTCTACTAGAGCTCCACTCCAGCCACAAAAAATACCTTCTATATTGTTAAAGGATGTAAAGTTTTGTTTAAAAAACAAAACAAAAAAAAAAACATACATGTCATACTTACCTCCTCTGTGAAGTTGGTTTTGCACAGAGTGGCCCCGGTCCTCCTCTTCTGGGGTCCCTCACTGGCTCCTCCTCTTCTCAAGTGCCCTGTTAGAGAGCTGCTCTCCCTCAGGGCACTCGTGCGGGATCGCTCCCATGTCCTTCTGCTACGTCCATTGACACAGACAGCAGGACTCGGCCCGCCCCCGGTTCCCGTGTCATTGGATTTGATTGACAGCAGCAGGAGCCAGTGGCTGCTATTGATCAATCCAATCAGGACCCGAGACTCTGGATGGAGCTGGTGTACTCGTGCCCGTTGCTGGAAAGACCAGGTTCAGGTAAGTAAAAGGGGGGCTCTGGGGGGCTGCTGCATCACAGGAGGTTTTTCACCTTAATGCATTTTATGCAAGTTCATGCCACATCCTCAATATTGTAATTAAAACAAAATCTTGAACTTTGGATGGGATTTTTAAAGCACCGAACATAACACAGATATAAATATAAAAACTCTTGCGTTTTATTAGTACAAAAAACAAGGACAAACCATACAATACAAAATAGGCATAAATCAGAATTATACTCATAGCAGGTGTGCCATATATGCACTGACTGTTTTTTTACATGCATAGAAATTGCAATGCGTCTCAACTCCAAGGAGACTTCTTCATGGGACAAAAGCCTTCTTCATCTTTTGATCCTTGAAGAAGACTCTTTGGAGTTGAAACGTGTTGGGATTTCTATGCATGTAAAAAACAAACAATCAGTGCAAAGAAACAGTATGGGACATCTGCTATGATGATTATAATTCTGTTTTCTTAGAATCAAGTCGTATTGTCCTTGTTTTTAACATATTTGTACTAATAAAACACAAGAGTTGTTATATTTATATCTGTCTTATGTTTGGCGTCTTAAAAATCCCATCCAAGATTCAAGATTTTGTTTGTGTTACCTTCTATATAGTTCTTCATACCCACAAAGGATATATATCCAATTTGTGTGCACCATATCCCAAAAACTACCTAGATACTACATAAATACAAACCCAGATACTACCTTGTAAAATTAGTGGTGACATCATCAATGTGCTGTACATGCCTTTGCAGCTCAACCCACTACAGGCTGCTGCCTTGAGAAAGCTACAGGAGGGAGCGGAGATAAGACCAGTCTCCCTGCTCAAGGAGAGAGAGCAGCAGTGACTGGTCATAAAACAGGAAGCTCCTGCACGGAAGTAAAGTGTCACACTGGATTACTGCACAGACATGGAAGAAATACAGAAAGCAACCAAAGATTTAACTAAGATTGCACATTCTTCTTTTATATTGGCCTCATTCACATGGGCGTACCTAAACATACACCTGTATGAGGATCGTTTATTGCCTGCATGGGATGCACAGGTGTTCCATGCTTCTGCCCAGACAGCCCCATACATTTCAATAGGGATGCAGTGGCTGCACAGACACAGCTGTTAGTTCCAATTTGACATTGGTGTGAGTGTGGGGGTAAGTGGGTCCCTGAACACAGACAGTGTACTATCAGGGACCCGCACACACTGGCACCCACATGGATGTCGAATTAGGAGCAGCAGCTAGGTCAATGCAGCTGCTGCGATCAAATTGACTTGAATGGGACTGTCTAGGTGCATGGAACACCAGTGCATCATGTGCAGGAAACACACGACCCTGACACAGGTGTATGCTTAGGTATGCCCATGTGGCAAAGTCTTCAAAAATATTTAATTATTCCCACGTTTTCAGCTTTAAATCACACTAATGGAAAATAATTTCTCATTGACTGCTAATGAGTTTCTGCACTTTGCAAACTTTTCTTTACCTTACTGAACAAGCTCATTATTAGAACAAATTGCTCTTACTTTCTGTTTAAACTCCTGAGCCTTCAGTCTCTGTGTCTGGCTTGTGGTTTCTGATCCCCGTCCACTGGCACTATACACTCTGCTGTGTCTCTGTCTTCGGCCAACACACAGAAGGCCCAAGCGGAGAATGTCCTCTTCACTGGAAGAAATCAGTTGGACTGCCTCAGATAAATCAGTCACAGGAACATCATTGATCTCCAGAAGGTAGTCTCCAGCTCTGACCCCAGCATAAGAGGCAGGAGAACCTGGAACCACACTGTCCACCACCAGTGGTCTCCCTCCACTCAGGGCCAAGCCAATCTCCTCTTGGGTTTTCCTGGTCACTTCCACATTCTGAACTCTGGAGATGACCCCGATACTTGGTGGCACATTAAGACACTCCCGGCCAAGCTGTATCAGTGACTCGCAGGACAGAAAGGACACCGGTTTTCCCTCCACTTCCAGAATCTGGTCTCCAGGCTGCAAACCGGCTGCATGGGCGCTACTTCCTGGCTCAACCCAGAGGATGTAACAAGGGCCCGCCCCACCCAACCCAAAGCCAAATGTCTCTGGCCAACCTTCATTGGTGACTGGCATCGATGAAACTGCAGAAACAAAAAACAAAGTACTTTACTGCACGCAAAACATTACGGAGAAAGTTATTCCTACTATTCTAAGGAAGCTGCCATCTTGGCCTCTGTTAATCTTCAACTGCCATGGTACTGCACATGTGATCAGTTATGACACCAGCCATTGGATGGTTTGACAGTTTGGTTGAGGACACAACTAATGTGACAGTTACATTCCCGGCACGTAAAAAAGAAAAAAAAGTTTTTTGAAACTGTTAAATCAATGAGTTTACTTCCGCTTCAAAGAGCATCTAAAGCCAAAACGTCTTTAATTTAAATAGTGTAGCAAAGAGATAAAACACTTCTGTCAGGTTTTTATTGTTGCCTATGTCCTTACTGGGCAGAGCCAACCTCTCTATTTGTGCTAGTAGGGTGTCATAGTGGTTTAATGGTTAGTAAATATGCCTTGCAGCACTGGGGTCCTTGGTTTGAATCTCAACCAGGAAAACACCTGCATGCACTTTGCATGTTCTCCCTTTGTTTACATGGGTTATCCCCATACAATGGTTTCCTCCCACATGTGAAAGACATACTGGCAGGTTACTTGGAAGGTATGTATGTGTATACAAGTCGGCTCTGTATACTAGTCCCAAGACAAGAAATTGGGGAGGGTTGGATATGACTGACCGCATATATTCATACATGCTCTTGTCCTAGTCACCAGGACAAAAAATGAGGAATAACCCATCATCAGAAAAGGTATGGACAGGGTTTTTTTTTTCCCAGCGGCAATGTACGAGAACGCAGTTCCGGCACCTCCAGCAATGAATGCATGTAATGACAAGGAGCGCTGGGGTGTGCTGGGAGGTCTATTGATGCTTGCTGCTGGAGGATCTATTGCCGCTGGTGGGGATCTATTTTTGTGTGGAGGTCTATTGTTGCTAGTGGGAGGTCCTATGTTGCTGGGAGGGATCTACTGTTGAGGGAGAGGTCTTTTTTTGCTGGTTTCTGAAGGGTCTATTGATGCTGGCTGCTGAGAGATCTTTTGTTGCTGCTGGGGGTCAATTGTTGCTGGGGTGGTATTCAGTGGCGGGGGAAGTCTATAATTGTATAGGGGATCTATGGTTGTTGGGGTGAGGTCTGTCATAGCTGGAGGGGCGTCTACTGTTGCTGGGGTGGGATCTATTGTTGCTCACTGCACGGAATCTATTTTACTGTCTTACTTATAATAATTAACAAAATCTGTGAAAATCGCTTAGTAGTACAAAATGTTACTTGAGTCTGTATCCTCTAAAAGGTACAGTACTAAGAGATGGGCAGGAGGTGGAACCAAGGAACAGTGCTCAGAGGTGAGTATGGACTGACAGCAACAAGAAGGGATTTTCCTCCCATTGGGGAAATTTCCTCTCACTTCCTGTTGTCTCTAAGGGACAGGAAGTGAAGAGAAATCTCCCCAATTGGACATAAACAGAAATAAAAACTTAACAAAGGTTTACTCTTTTACAATTCTATCCAAAAAAACAAACAAACACATTTTAGCTTCAAATACAATTTAAAGTGGTTGTAAAGGTAGAAGGTTTTTTACCTTAACCACATGAAGACTATGCCTTTTTCTGCTATTTGTTGCTTACGAGTTCAAATCAGTATTTTTTCCTAAAAAAAGCAAAGACCCTAGAGAATAAATTGCAATTTTTTTGTCACACTGTATTTGCGCAGCGGTCTTTCAAATGCAATTTTTGGGGAAAAAATACACTTCAATGTATAAAAAAAAAAATAAAAAAAAAAAAAAAAACAGAGTAAAGTTAACCCGACTTTTTTTGTATATTGTAAAAGATGAAGTTAGGCCGAGTAAATAGATACCTAACATGTCATGCTCTAAAATTGTGCACACTTGTGGAATGGCAACAAACTATGGTACTTAGAAATCTCCATAGGCGACTCTTTAAAAAATATTAACGGTTACCTGTTTCGAGTTACAGAGAAGGTCTTGTGCTAGAATTATTCCTCTGTCTCTAATGATCGCGCTGAAACCTCACATGTGTGGTTTTAACACTGTTTACATTTGCAGGTGCAACTTACGTATGGATGGGGCGTTTTTGTTTATTTTTTTACACTGTTCCTTTTTTTTTTTATCACTTTTACATAAACATCCCTTGTGACAGTAAACGGCAGTGACAGGTAGTCTTTATGGAGGGATCAACGTTTTTGAATACTTTCAATTTTTGAAAACTGCCACCGTTGGCTCCCGAGTAAACCGGAAGTGATGTGATGACGTCACTTCCGGGTTACTATAGCCGGGACCCAATCAATGCCAATTCCGGCTTTGTTCGGGTCTCCGGCCAGCCGGCGGACATTACTGGCTGGTCGTTGGGTCTCCCAGTGGGACAGGAGAGCCCAGGCAAGAAGTGGAAGGCATTGGTTGAGATTACAAGAAAGCTGACCGTCGGCTCTAAAAAACGATACCTGAGTGATGCCTGCAGCTGCAGGCATCACTCTAGTAAAACCACTTGAAGCCAATGACATACAGGTAAGTGATTTGGCAGCAAGTGGGTAATGCATTTTAAACATTAAGGTAAAAAACGTGTTTTTTTATAAAAAAAAGTGTAGCTGCTGACTTTTAATAAACACACACTTACCTGTCCCACAGTCCAGAGGTGTACTCACCCCAGCAGTTTTCTTCCTCTCTCCTCCCTCGGCGGCACCGGCATTTCTAATATGGGCACCCAGTTGTGACAGCTCGCGGCTTCACAGCCGGGTGCCCACTGCGCGTGCGGCGCTGTGCTCTGTGATTGGTCCCAAAGTCTTCTAGGACCTGTCATATGTCCCAGAAGACTTCGGGAGGGAGGGGGAAGGAGAAGTTCCAATTACGATCGCCTAAGGCACCGGGTACGGAAGTGGCTGCGGGTACCTGTCAAAACCGGGTACCCGCTCCCCCCTCTACAAAAAAACTCAGTTTCACCATCAGGAGCTGGGGAGGAGGCCTTAAAGCAGAAGTTTCACTTTTGGGTGTAATTCCGCTTTAAATTCGGTTGATTTGTTCAATTCGTATTCAGGATTTATATTCGGAATTCATTTTCTGTCTTTTTCGAACTTCCTTAGAATTTGCTGATTTTTTCAATTCAAAACATTCGAATGGATTAGTTTTGAATCAGTTAAATCGAAAACGTTAGTGTTTTTTTTTTCTTTTTTTCGATTCGAATGTGGCAAAGTGAACAAACAAAAGAAAAACCTTCATCAAATGATTACAATGACTCTTTAAGTCACCTTTGGCTTAACAAAAACAGCATTATTTTGAAATAGTACTCTAATAACACGCAGTCTTTGATTTCAGAAATATGTTTACAGTTTATGTTTACGTTTACAGTTCGAATTCGACTGGAGTTCTATGTAAATATCGTTTCGAATTTCAATTTGGATGAACTTCGTTTCGTTATTCGGAGCATTCAGTAAATTTCGTTTATACTGTAATTTCGGTCATATCCGAATCTCCGAATAACGAAAAATTTGTCCAAACATTTATTTAGAACCGCATATTGTCAATACTACTCACATTGGCTCACGCTGCTGTGAATTAAATCCTGTAATGAGGGAGCCGAGCCACACTGTCTGTGCCTATGGATGCAGGTAGTGCAGCTTGGGATCAAGCCCGCAGTTGTGCCACCATAGGAAGCAGATTCCTAGGGTGGCACACCAGGAAGAGAAGGAGTCAGTGGCTGCACTGTGCAAAACCATTGCAAAGTGTAGGTAAATATAACATGTGTTTGTGTTTGTTTTATTTAGATAGCATTTACAATAAATTTAAGGGCATCTAGTTCGCAAGGAGTCGTAAGACTTTGAGAATGTTACTTACATAAATGTTTAGCGTGATATCTTGGATCCACGAAAACCCTCCGTACAGTGAAACCATGCTGCTGTTTCATGAGCGGATCTACCAAAAAGTCACTGCTTTTCTTTGTGTATAGATTCTGTTAAGAGGCACCGCCACACCATGTATATCCATAAATTGCTGGCTGAATTCTGCGCCGTGGGACAACAAGCCAAATGGATATACAAGTGGAAGGAACAAAGGACTTGCAGTCACTGCAAGCAGCCATACAGAAGATGCCGAAAGCAGTGTAGTGATGTCTCCCACTTCACAAAACAAAAAGCTTAGGTGGGATTAACAGCTTGACCAGTTAATAAGCTTTATTAATTGGGAATTAAATGCATGGTCACTAACTAAATGTGATTTTGACTAGCAATACAACCACCGTGAGCACTGCTGGCAATTAACCGAGTAGTAAAAGCACGAAGTGCACCAACATTCTGCTTACATCATTTACTAAAAGAAAATGCCATATGCTTATATTCAGCATGATTCAAAACAGCCTTAGGATCTGACAAGCTGTGCCAGCAGAGTGTGTTGTGAACAGCCTCAAACTCTATCAAATCTACCTTCAGGGATAGCAAATAAACACTCTACAGCTGTCAGTGAATCACAATAGCACTAAACTTTGCTCTATCGTGACCAAGATACTGCCAGCATCTATTCAGTTTAGTAGCTTTCCCCATATAGCAAACGTGTGACCAGGATATGAACATTCAACTATTTACATACTATACACTTAGCAATCCGTAAACAACCTTTGAAACAAACTCTCATTGACTTCTGTAGCTACAGGCATGGTGGAGCAATTCATCCTCAAGTTCACAGCAGAAACACTGGTGGCTCAAATTTCTCAGCAGCTTATCTTACTCTGCTCACATCTCCCATCAGAGACTCACCTGCTCAGGTCACCTTGCTCCCCCTTTCCAGCAGGGACTCCACGGCACAATTTACTCTACTCCCCCTCCCAGCATGGACACAACAACTCTGCTCCACCACACAGGAGGGACTCAGCATATCAGCTCTCCCTGTGGGAGGGACTCAGCAGATCAGCTCTCCCTGTGGGAGGGACTCAGCAGATCAGCTCTCCCTATTGGAGGGACTCAGCAGATCAGCTCCCCCTATGGGAGGGACTCAGCAGATTAGCTCCCCCTGTGGGAGGGACTCAGCAGATCAGCTCTCCCTGTGGGAGGGACTCAGCAGATCAGCTCTCCCTGTGGGAGGGACTCAGCAGATCAGCTCCCCCTATGGGAGGGACTCAACAGATCAGCTCCTCCTATGGGAAGGACTCAGCAGATCAGTTCACCCTGTTCATCCCACAGGATGGATACAGCACCTCAGTTCCCTCCTCCTAGCAGGGACTCAGCAACCTTCTAATATGTTTTTTTAAGACCTTTTTTTAATATGTTTTTAGCTAACTAAAAAAAAGGGGGGAGCCTATCTGCTTAGGGAACCCCCTTGAACCATCCCAGCACTAAAGTTGGACTTTAAGGCTTGGGTTCACACGTATGCAGTTTGCTTTTGATCGTTCTGCAGTGCTTTTTGCTATGCGTTTTTGTACACGCAATTTTACTGTGATTTTGCATTATGTGTCCCCTATCCCATGATTAAGATACAGGCGTATCGAAACATGTCGGGGGCGTGGCCGCATGAAGGATAACACCACGTACGAGTGACAGGAGAAAGTTAGCTGCACGGATCACCGAGTGGGGGAGACGGCTATACTCATTCAAGAAGCAGGCGGGGAGAGGGTGAGAGATACTTCCTATACTCTGGCTTTTAGAGGGTCCGCCGTGACCGCATACCCCCTAGGAGATTGATCTTAGCAGCCGGTTAATACTACACTGGACAGATTGCTGTGGAGTTTGCTGTGTTTTTATTTTTTTACATAATAGTTTAACCCTTGCCGTCAGGAGCAGACATCTATGCCTTTTAGCCTCATACGTAAGTGGAGGCATGAGAAGCTGGTGAGTGGCTGTCCATGGGGAGAGTGGTCACTGAACACAGAGGTGTGGTGGAAGATTGCACTAGAAGAATCTACACTCTTAAAATATAGGAACCTGCGGATGCACCAGTTTTTTTGCTTTTATGAGCACGGATTTGGACACTTGTTGGCACACTTGTGTGATATTTAAGGGACTTGATTTTTTATATTTACTTTTATGTAGAAGTGTGTGCTGATGCTCACGGATCACCATCTGATGGGCTTATACATATGAGTTATCACAGCATGAGGGGTTTATTATAACAGCATCTGAGTGATATTGACACTAAGTAACGTTAATTTATTTATTTTTGTGGTGTTTTGATATATTGTTTAGACACATGTTTTTTTGATGTGGACTCATCAATAGTATGTTTTCATCTTAGTACTATTGCACACATCTATCCATTTTTTGCACTATATATAGATGAGCACCGGTCAAGAGGTGTTTGTTATATTTAGTTTCTTTACCTTAGGAGGTGAAATAGATTTATGAGTAATAGCGCCACGATTTAATTTGTCACGTGTGGTCCTTGCACTGATCACATAGCACTTATTTAAATCTAATATACACTGTTTGTTTTACATTAAGTGGCAGCTTTAGGCAGGAACTCTTAACCAGGTGAATAAGATCATCAGTGTTAACCATCCAAGGCGCAGTGGGGGTTGACCTAGTATAGGAGGGATTTTTTTACCTAGGAAAAACCGCATATTTATTGATTTTGCATTATGATTTTTTTTTTGCCCAATTTTTTGTTGGGCAGATTAAAATAAATGCAAATTGCAGTAAAATTGTGGCAGAAACGCGCTACACGCTTTTCTGCAGCTTCTCCATTGACGTCTATGCATCCTTGTGGCTACTTTTCCAAGAAATTGTCACCTACGGAGATTATGAGATTGGTCACAGAGAGCTGTTAGCGATCATTTTAGCCCTGAAAGAATGGAGAGATCTCCTTGAAGGTACCACTGTGCCGGTTCTCATTATTACTGACCATAAGATTCTCACATTCTTGTCTGAGGCTAAATGCCTCTCTCCCAGAAGGGCATGATGGGCTCTTTTCTTGTCTAGTTTAAATTACATTGTCTCATTCTTACCCGGTACTAAGAATGTGAGGGCTGACGCTTTGCCACAACAATTTTCTTCCAAGATGGATTCGGTTCCAGTTCCTGTGATTTCTCCCGATTGTATTCTGGCTACGGTTCACACCAGTCTTACTTCTCCATTGGGTGACAAAATTCTTGTTGCTCAGGTCCATGCTCCTCGAGAAACCTTGTGACCACTGCTTTGTCCCAGAGAGTCTCTGTACTGTCATGCTCCAGACTTACCATTCTCCCTAGGCTGCTGGCCACCCTGGGAAGAATCAACCCTTTTGGGCCATTTCCCAACAATTCTGGTGGCCTAGTCTATGTGCTGATGTAACCTTCATAGCTGCCTGTTCCGTGTGTGCTCAGAGTAAGACTCCATGACACCTTCCAGTGGGCCTCCTACAACCCATACCCAATGGAGAGAGGCCCTGGACCCACCTGTCTATGGATTTCATTGTGGAGTTACCCAACTCCCAGGGCAACACAGTTATCCTTATGGTGGTTGACCGGTTCTCGAAAATGTACCATTGTATTCCACTTAAGTTGCCAACTTCTAAGGAACTGGCTTCCATTTTTGCTCGGGAGATCTTTCACTTACATGGGCTACCCAAGGTGATTGTCTCAGACAGGGGTAGTCAGTTTGTGTCCTGGTTCTGGCGAGCCTTTTGTGCACAGTTGGGAATTCAGCTTTCTCCTCTGTGTATCACCTGCAGTCTAATGGGACCACAGAACGAGCCAATCAGTCCTTGGAGAAATTCCTACGTTGCTATATTTCTGACCATCATAACAACTGGTCAGACCTCTTGCCGTGGGCGGAGTTTGCTCACAATAATTCTGCTTCTGCTTCGCTTTGAATTCTGCCTCCTGATTGTCCCCAGTTATGGCGAACTATGGTTTCCAACTTTCCATGTTGCCTGACTCATTTGTTCCGCAGAGTATTCCTGTGTTAGAGGATCATCTCCATGGTCTTCTTTCCTCTTGGGCACAAATCCAGAAGGCTTTGCGACATGCTAATGATAGGTACAGACTCCATGCTGATCGCAGACGCCTGCCTGCGCCTTCCTACCAGGTTGGGGACAGGGTCTAGCTGTCATCTTTCAACCTCCGACTTTGTGTTCCCTCTTGGGCCTTTCCGTATTTTTCGCAGGATTAACCCAGTGGCTTACGCATTAGACCTTCCTTCTAATATGCGTATTTTGAATGTATTTCATGTCTTCTTATTAAAACCTTTGGTCTGCAACCGCTTTACAACCTCGGTTACTCGTCCTCACCCTGTAGAGGTTGAGAACCATGAGGAGTATGAAGTACAGTCCATTGTTGACTCCCGTAGGTTCCGTGGGCGCATACAGTACCTGGTGCATTGGAGAGGGTATGGTCTGGAGGAATGCTCTTGGGTCTCATCCTCGGACCTACATGCCCCTGTCCTCCTCCGTGATTTCCATAGATGTTTTCCCCTCAAGCCCGGTGGTCCTCCTCCTCCGAGGGGTCATTGAGGAGGGGGTACTGTCAGGGCTGGGCCCTTCCTTCTCAAAGCTGGCCACTCAGCTGTCAGCTAATTGCCAGCTCCTATCTCTCCACAGTGACTCACCTGTTGATGATATCCTGCTCGTCAGTCCTGCCTACTTAAGCCATCCAGTCCAGATGATCTCTGCCTTCGCCTTGGTCTCATCTCTAGAGATGCTCTCCTGTGTTCCTGTTAAAGACTTGCTTGGCTGACATTTCTTCTGGCTCCAGATCCTGCTTGCTCTTCTACTACGCTCATCTCTGGCTCTGTGACGTTTTGGCTTGTCTGACTATGTTTACTCTGTTTACCTTTTTTATTATTATTAAACAAGTGTGATTTAACTGTACTTCTGTCTCAGTCTGATTCATGGTTTCTGACAGCACCTCTGCACAACCCCCCTATGTTAGATGGACTCGTTTTTAAAATAAGAAATGCAATTATATAGAGGTTGGATTAGAGGTGTAGTGTGGTATAATACATTCTTATATAGGCCTAAACACCAAAGCCAAAAAGGGCTAACGAAGCAGGAAAGAGTAAGAAAGGGATTTTGTTTCCAAAAGAGGGACAGTTCCTCCAAATGGTGGACATTGGAAGTTAAGTTACATCTATACCTGCATGATGCCTATGGGTGTACCGCTATACTTCTAATACACTATTTCTGTGGCACTCTCATTCTCCCCACGCTCTTTGGATGAAGCCTTCAGCAGGCTGATTGCATTCTTTGTATACATCAATGTTTCTATTTTACAAGTGATCAAATTATACCTTTCAGGTTTAAAGCAGGGTAGAGTTGGCTTTGCTAAGAGGCATGAATGAAATTACAGGTTAGACTGATGGACAGTGGATGCATGTACTGTAGAATCTCGCTAAGGTAAGCATAATTTTACGGGTTTACAGGCAGTTTCAATTTTACTTGCAGGCTGTCTCAACCACCATCCACTCAGAGGAAAATTATAGGATTTGTAGGGAGTTCCGCTATAAAAGGGCTGCCCACCAAAACCTGATATTTTTTAGCTGTCATGGTGATGCCTCTTCTGAGACCTACACAGTTACCAGCTCAGCCCCGTAGGCATCCAACCCTACCCCTCCTTCAACAAGGTGTCTCACCTGCACCAGCTGCGTTGGCCATAATAACAACGAAAGAAAATACAATCTTCTTGTAACGGCAGCAGCAGGTGTCAACCAAACAAGCAAGGTCCATAATACCAAGGAGAGAAAATACAATTCTCTTGTAATAGCAGCAGCAGGTGTCAACCAAACAAGTAATGAAGGTGCATAACCTCCTGTTTGACTTGCAGAACACAGTGCCGGGGCAAAGGCTCCTGTCAGCCACATGAGAATACATCCAAATTTGAGGACTTCCGGAACTCAACCAAAGATATGTATCAAAAGCTTTAAAATGTAAAGGTCAAGTGAATTTAAAAATGACAAAAATGCTAATGTGTTTAGAATGTTAAGGTCCTAACCATAGCTTTGATTAAGACCTCAACGGTCAAAACGTGTTAGCTTTATTGTCATGTTTGGATATACTCGCCTTTTATTTTTACAAACTTTTGATATGGAGCTTTGGCACATTGGCAGCAGTTCCTAATATCAGCAGAAGATTCCAACGCACTATTCCCAATGCACACTTTCCTGTAAAGCGGGCTGTATAAAAGTGGGTGCTGAAGTTACCTACGTCTGGAACCGTGAACAATCAGAGCAAGAGTTGTCACTAGCACACTATGAGTCTCCGAAATAGGGTCCAAAGCTTTATTCAGTGATCACATCATTACAGCAACGTTTCAGAGCCATGCAGGACCCCTTGGTCACATGCCTGATGAAGGGGTCCTTCGTGGCTCAGAAAAGTTGCTGTTTGCTGAAGTGATCGCTGAATAAAGCTTTGGAACCAATTTTGGAGACCCATGGTGTGCCGGTGACACCTCGTGCTCTAATATCAGCAGAAGGTGATATTCTGCTAATATCGGCAGGCAGTGCCGAGACAAGGTCTTCTAGTGTCCAGGGCAAAGATGTCAAATGGCGCCCCCCTCCTTCTCAAAGTTTATGAGCATTTTGAATTTTGTGTCAGCAAAAATCCCCTCCCTCCTCTCCAAAAAAAATTTGAGCACTAATCTGCACGATTACCACCGAGCATAAATTCCCTTTGCAAGCCAAAGTTCTCCCCAAACAAAAATTCCCCCTGTTCCAGTACTCCTACCAGCTCGTAGGTATCTCTATGCAGCCCCCCCCCCCACCTCAGATGATACCACAGCGCCCAGGGAAGCTGTCCCTCCTGCCCACCCCTTGTCCCAACCCTGAATGCAGGCACAGAGATCTCACTATAGGAGACTTCAGGAGATATAGGGAGGGAAGAATGGTTCAACTCTCCAGCTTCCAGTAAAACCAGGATATTTAGTAGCTGGTGATGATGTCTATCACTGGTGGGATCCTGCATTCCCACCAGAGACACTCTCTGCATGAATGTTCTCCCAGTCTTCTTGTGGGCTTCCTCCATGTGTTCATGTTTCTTTCCAAAAGCATACTAGTAAGTTAATTAGCCTCTGATTAAACTGGTCCCATGGTGTGAATTTTTGTATGACTGCAGTAGAGGCGTAACACAGTACATCTCTTTAGAACTGCAGCCGGGCGTGAACGGCTTGATACACTCTGTTAAAGGGTATCTACAGGCGAAGGTTTTTTGATAGGATGAGGAACGGTTAGAACCCTTGCTAGATTTTATTACTCTCTGTGTTCCCATTAAAGACATCAACACTTTCTCTATTTGATCAGTGACCACTGTCACGGGACTGAAAATAAGGGAAAATCCTACATTTTGAGGAATAGAGGGGAAATGTTTCAAGATGGTATTCTTCTTTGATTTGGAAAGATTACCTCCCACTTCCTTTAGAGTCTACAGGACAGGAAGTGAAGGGAGATCATCACAATGGGACGCAGATATTAGATATACTTCAAATTCTGCATTCTGACTTGGTAGATAGCTCCTTTATGATGTCAACAGGACAGCCAGAGTCCATCATTTTTATAAATGTGCCCCTGGCAGCTGTGGATCATTATATTATACACCTCGCTGCTGCCATGTGCCCCCCCTGTGAAATCTCCTGATGAACTTCCTGTGCATTTTTGTGTAGATGCAATGAAATGCATAATCCATAATTATCCATAATAAGTAAAACTGCACACAAGAGTGATCTGTCTCATTGCCGAGCTGCATTACTCACCTGCAGAGCTCCAGGAGCTGGAAGAGCAGAGGAGGGAGAGACAGGGCACTACCGGAGAGGCTCAGTGTTTGTAGATCAGTTACACAGCAGCAACAGAGGGTAGGGAGTTTCTATAACAAGTGCTCTGGTTGCTTTGAAACCTAATCAGCCATTTATTAGGACGGAAGCTTGAGTGATATGCTGCTGACAGCACAGGGAGCTCTGCCAGGAGATATTGTTAAAAAACACTAAACAGGGGATGATTACAGTAACAGAACTTTATCTGCCATGCAGGCCAACTTGGCATGTGTACTGGGCATTTGAGGGCAGTGTGGGTTGATATTATTTTCCTTTATCCATCATCAGTAAAGTCCTGCAAAATACAATCAGCCTATAGACAACAATTAGAATTTATTCTGGAAGAGTTGCCCTCATGCTGGCTTCAGGGCTTTGAAGCTAAATTAATTAAAGTGTATCTAAACCCAAAAACAGAAACTGAAAATATCGCAGCTTACCAGTCCTTAGATGTTGTGGCTGCATTTGTTTTCCCTTTGTAGGTTTTTTTGTCCTTTATTTTCACCTGGTGATCAGACCAATAGGCGTGTGAAGGGGGTGTGCCAGGTGTGCCTGGGCACATCCTAATTACTCTTTGCAATGCCGAATCCCCTTATTGCCTGGGCTTCCCCCAGTGTTACGCCCCCCCCCACCATAGTGCTGCTGGCTTCCCTCCTCTCCCCCCGGCTGTTAGGGGGATGTTTCAAAATGGAGAGTAGGGGAAGTGGCTAGTCAATAGACATGCTTGTAGGTTAATTAGCTTCTGTCTAAATTGGCCCTAGTATGTGTATGTATGAATGTGAGTTAGGGACCTTATATTGTAAGCTCCTTGAGGGCACAGACTGATGTGAATGTACAATTTTGTGTTAAGTGCTGCATGAATTGATGGCGCTATATAAGTACCTCTAATAAATAAATAAATGTAATTTACTGGCCTCTTCTTTTTCTAAATGAACACAGTGAACACAATCGCTCACTGTGTCCATTCATCCTTCCTTCAAAGATAAGAAGTTTGCTAGTACCATATGCTGAGAAACAGCCCCACGCCATGATTTTATGGCATCATTATGGCATCCAAAGAGTTCAATTTTAGTCTCATCTGACCAGACTATATTCTCCCAGTATTTCACAGGCTTGTCTAAATGTTGTGCAGCAAACTTTAAACAAGCTTTAACACGCTTTTTCTTCAGCAATTGAGTCTTGCATGGTCAGCGTGCATACAGGCCATGGCGGTTGAGTGCATTACTTATTGTTTTATTTGAAACAATTAATTGTACCAGGTCTTACTGAAGCTCTCCACAAGTGGTCCTTGACTCTTGGACAACTCTTCTGATAATTCTTTTCACTCCTCTGTCACAAATCTTATGAGGAGCACCGGGTCGTGGCCAGTTTATGGTGAAATGTTGTTCTTTCCACTTCTGGATTATGGCCCCAATGGAATATTCAGACGTTTAGAAATACCTTTGTAACCAATGCTATAAGTATGTTTTGCAACAATAAGGTTGCAAAGGTCTTGAGAGAGCTCTTTGCTTTTACCATCATGAGATGTTCTTGTGTGACACCTTGGTAATGAGACGCCTTTTTATAGGCCATCAGACTGAACCAGCTGATATTAATTTGCACTGACAAGGGGCAGAATTGCTTTCTAATTACTGATACATTTTAGCTGGTGTCTTGGCTTTCCATGATTTTTTACACCTCCCATTCTTCATGTGTTTAATACTTTTTCCCTGTGTCATTCCATTTTATTATACATAATGTCATTTCTGAACTTATTTGTTTTGGTTTCTTTGTATGTAAGGATTGCATGGTTTGTTACCGACATGTGGTGACAATTTCATGTCAACAGCACCTTTAGAAAGTATATTTACCTATGATGAATGATGACATGTTCAATACTTGTTTTACCCGCTGTATAGATACAGTATATATATATATATATATATATATATATATATATACATATTTGGCAGTAGGGCAATGGACAGTGTCGGTAGAGAAGTGAATGATGTCAGTAGAGCAGCGAACTGTGTCAGAAGGGCAGAGATTGGTGTCAGTAGTTTATTTTTTTTAGATTTTTTTATTATTACTTTTTTACAATTTTATTACTTTTTGCAAAAATTTTTAATTACTGTTTTTTACAATTTTTTTTTAGGAGCCCTATTGGGGGGCTTTGGTGAAATACCATGGGTCTAAACAGATCCCTGATGTCTCACTTTTTTAGACAGAGAAAGGGACTAAGGACAGAGATTCCCCAATCCTTTTCTCTGCAGTCAAGCAGCAGAGGGAATCTGCCCAGCACAGGGTCATTAGGGTGTGCCCAGGCACACCTGGCACACCCTGTGCGCATGCCTATGTATACATATGAGGTAGGTGCCTTAGATTGTAAGCTCCTTGAGGGCAGGGATTGATTTAAATGTACAATATATGAAGTGCATCATAAACTGCCAGTGCTGTATAAATCCCTGTAATAAAAAAAATAACAGCTTATATAAATGCATCTTTGTGAAATTATTTAAAAAATAATAAAAAAAAGGTTCTGAAATAAAAGCTAACATTTCCTAAATGTCCTCATATAACTTTGGCCACAGTCCATCTTCAGAGTGCAAAGCAATCAGACTCAGTTTGCAGAGAGCCAGTGGAAATCGGGGTTAATTGACCATGTATAAAATAGCCATGTTTTGTCACTGCCTCTAAATTATCCACATATGCATCTCAACGGGACAATAGTTGTTGAAACCTTTTGTTGCGGCCAGAGCCTTTCCTAAAGACCCATGATATGCACCCTTCGCTCTATTATCACGGGTATTCTTGTGGCAGTCTGCAGCTCAGGTAACCTGAGAGGATGGAGATGTCACTCTTAGATAACAGACTCAGATGTCCTGACACTCACATACAACACCAAGTGTCACTGCTCAATAAGATGGGAATTTAATAGCGCTGAACAGGAAGACACTAAAACTAATCCACTACGCCTCCTAGGAAAGAGCTATCAGTAGCATTCAGAAGATGCCTCTAACCTGTACCGGCTTTTGTAGGTTAAACCTTAAAAGAGAAGTCTATTCTTATAACAATGCTCCATGTTACATCCATACTTACGGTGTAACATGTAACATAGTCACACTCCGCACCCACCCCCAAACTGGCCATATACCCACCACCGCCAGTACCCAGGGGCTCTTCTCCCCACCAGCTCCTGTCACTATTTAAATATGCTACGGCTCTGCATGGCTCCGCCCAAAAAGCTGCGTCTTTCATTCACAGGAATCTGTGTGGGAATTGGCAGAGGGACTTGTAGTTCTCAATGGAGCATAAGCATGGTGATATCAATGCACTTGTAGTTCATTGATACTTCCTCCCAACACCCATAACTAAAAGTCTGTACGTCGGTACAGACCTGCCTCTGGAGGAAGAGTCATAGTTACAGTTGGTAAGGTTGAATAAAGACACCGGTCCATCCAGTACAACCCGAGTGGGTGTGTCTACAATTTTCCGTATCCCTGTACATTGCAACTGCTAAGAAAACATATCTAAAAGTTTTTGGAATCTATGCACACTCTCCACTGATACCACCAACTATGGAATGGCGTTCCACATCCCCACCGCTCCAACAGTAAAAAAAACCCTTACACAGTTTAAGATTAAACTGCTTCTCGTCCCATTGTGTGGCCACTTGTCTTCTTTAGTGTTTTTTAAGGCAAAATATTAAAACACTGTCAGCCCCTCTATTACAGGCAGACATACCACACTGTGTAAGGCTGTTCTAAAAAACGAGGCATGTAAATACCTTTTTTGGGTGATCTTCAAGCTAGTCCCGTGACTCACGGATGCTTTACAGCTCCGATACATGGCTTCTGCAGGAGGGGCCAAGATCTCCATCTGACATCAGCCAGGGAGGTCATGTGGCCGCTCAGCCTCTCCCGCAGAAGCCCTGTCTCATAAAGCTGCCATGAGTCACATGACCGACCTGAAGATAGCTTTAAAAATGTATCTACAATCCTCGTTTTAATAAAAGACTTACACAGTGTGGTATGCCCGCCTATAATAGAGGGGCTGGCAGTGACCATTGTAAGTTTTTGATTCTAAAAATAGCGGCGGGGGCAGAGACAGAGACACAGAGCTGACAGGCAGGGAGGAGGGGGAGAGTGGAGAGCAGAGAGGACAGCTGCGGATGACGGAGGGACGTACGCTGACCATGGTGGTCAGGGCTCAGCAGCCCTTCTTATCGTGGTCAGCACACAGAGGGGGACACAGGAAGTGCCAGGATCACCCAGGTTTTTTACAGTTTAGAGAGGGGCAGATTACACAGCACAAGCACTGTGCTGATAAATCTGCTTTAAGGGGCCAGGATTTCTATGTTTTTTGTTTTTTTTTTTTAGCCTAACAAACACTTTAACCTTAGGTTAAAAGTTTCCTCACAATGCTATAGTCACCATTCAAGAATTGAGGTATATAACTATTATATCCCCTCCTAAAGTGTTACTAAACCCAGGACCCTGCATTCACTATATCTGGTCTCCCACAGTACAAAGAACACGGAAATGAAATTATTTTAGTAAATATAAAGTGCTAAATACCTTTTCTCATCAGCAGTTAGAGCAGTCTTATTACATCTATCAGTGTCTGGAAAAAGCTTGTAGGAGGAGTTTTCCTTCTACTCTGACTGTACTATGAGGCTGCATGACCCCTGACCCTCTGTCTGGACAGTGCTGATTTTACCTGGGCTGATCACATGCACCCTCCCAAAAAAAAAAAAAATAACGCTCTAGCCATACACACCAAACTGAGCATGTGCAGAGTGACTCCAAAGGCTCTGACTTATCAGGAGATGGACTAGGGACTGTAGAAGAAGAGGAGGATCAGAGAAGACAGGATCAAACAGCCTTTTTACACAATGTGGAGGATTAACCCCTTAGGTTCCACAATGAGTATAACAAGCATGCTTTACTGCATATACAGACTGAGTTTACTGTTGTGGGTTTAGTAACACTTTAAGCGTCTCTTCTCCAAGGAGAATACGTTTAATTTTTGTTATCATTCCTTTACAGTAACTGCCCCCTTATTAGCTTTATTGCCCTTCTCTAGACTCTCTCTAGTTCTATCACATCATTCATGAGGACCGGTGACCAGAACTGGACAGCATACTCAAGATGTGGCCGGACAACAGTTTTGTAAAGTAGTAGAATTATAGTGAGTAAATCCCCTTTTTAATGCATGCTAATAGTCTGCTGGCTGCATTTGCTGCAGATTGGCATTGCATGCTATTGCCAAGTCTGTCATATACTAAGACCCCCAGATCCTTGTCCATCCTAGATTCTCCCAGAGATTTCCCCCCTAGTGTGTAACTTGCATTCATATTTTTTCCCCCACCTTTCATTTTTCCATATTAAACCTGTCTGCAGGTGCATGAGCTTTGCACTCGCGATCCACTGATCATGGTTGCAATGTTTTGTGAACTCTCATGCAAAAAACTAATCAATGCACATTTGTATTAGCAATCAGTACAGGTGCATGTATTATTTTTTTCCAAAAGGTGGAATATGCCTTTAATCACTTCAATACTGGCCACTTTCACACCCTTCCTGCCCAGGCCAATTTTCAGCTTTCAACGCTGAACACATTTTGAATGACAATTGCGCGCTCATACACCACTGTACCCAAATAGATATTTTGGGTGGTATTTAATCACCGCTGTTTTTTTTATTTTTGCTAAATTAAGAAAAAAGACAAGGAAAAAAAAGGTTTTTCTTAGTTTTCGTTATAAAATTCTGCAAACAAGTAATTTTTCTTACTCACTGATTTATGTGCTGATGAGGTGTCATGGTTATGCAATAGAGTTTTGTCTGTCAGCTTACCTGTCTCCATGTGTTCATCTCTAAAGACCAGCTGACTCTCACCTGACTGCTTTTATAAACTCTCCTCTAGCATGGCTCCACCCCAGCTCCTATCAGAGAACCCTATATTAACCTGTGCACTGCAAGCCAGCAGTGCTGATCAACCATTGTTTCCTGCGTCTGATTCCAGTTACCGACTTTGGCCTGTTCTTGACTATTCCTGTCTGCTCGTAACCCTGACCTTTGGCGTGTCCCCGACTATCCCTGTTTGCCTATGACCCTGAACCTTGGCGTGAACTCTGTTGTCCTTGTCTGCTTATGGCCCCGACCTTGGCTTATTCCCTTACTATCCCTATCCTCCTGTTGCCTACTGTGGGTGTGACCTGGGGGACCCTGGGGGTCGCGACCTGGAGCCAGTTGCAGCCCAGTCCATCCTCACCACTAGAGGCTCTGGTGAACACCTGCTGGCTCTTAGACTCTGCACCCCAGGGAATCTTACGCTCTAACCCTGGTGGGATCCGTGCTGGTGTTCCAGCGGCCCTGCCTTCCTTACCACCCTGACTTCCATCTGCAGCAGTCAGCCATAGGGTCCACTACCTTGCGTTGCACTCCTGATCCCAACGGTGTACATCTGTCACCTAGCCTCAAGGTGACCTGACATGAGGCTGCACTGGTGGACACTGATGAGGGTGCAATGATGAGGAAAGAAGAGCCAATAACCAGCAAGTCTGTTTATGTGTGACCAGCTGTGATTGGACACAGTGGATTACATGGTAAAGGGCTGCTATGATAGGCCCTTTAGCCAGATCTGTGATAAGCTGTGTCCAAAGCGCACAGGGGTCACAGAGCAAGCCCGATGCACGGCCCAGGGGGTGCACAGGAGATGCGCACATAGGACGAGAGCCTTGCTCTAACCATCTTTCAGCTATAGTGCAGGAGGGAAGAGGTTAAAATCACCCCTGTAAAAGTAAAAGACTTGAAGATTTGAAATAAAACATACAAACTGTTGTAATTCCTACACCGTTCACCTGATTTGGATGTAAATACCCTCAAATTAAAGCTGAAAGTCTGCAGTTAAAGTACATCTTGTTTATGTGCCTCCCACTTTTTAAGGGACCAAAAGTAATGGATTAACAATCATACATCAAACTTTCACTTTTTAATACTTGGTTGCAAATCCTTTGCAGTCAATTACAGCCTGAAGTCTGGAACGCATAGACATCACCAGACACTGGGTTTCATCCCTGGTGATGCTCTGCCAGGCCTCTACATATTCAGGTCAGGTGATTGACTTGGCCATTGCATAACATTCTACTTCTTTCCCTTAAAAAAGTCTTTGGTTGCTTTCGCAGTATGTTTCGGTTCATTGCCCATCTGCACTGTGAAGCGCCGTCCAATGAGTTCTGAAGCATTTTGTTGAATGTGAGCAGATAGTATTGCCCGAAACATTTCAGAATTCATCCTGCTGCTTTTTTCAGCAGTCACATCATCAATAAATACAAGAGAACCAGTTCCATTGGCAGCCATACATGCCCACACCATGACACTACCACCACCATGCTTCACTGATGAGGTGGTATGCTTTGGATCATGAGCAGTTCCTTTCCTTCTCCATACTCTTCTCTTCCCATCACTCTGGTTCAAGTTGATCTTGGTCTCATCTGTCTATAGGATGTTGTTCCAGAACTGTGAAGGCTTTTTTAGATGTTGTTTGGCAAACTCTAATCTGGCCTTTCTGTTTTTGAGGCTCACCAATGGTTTACATCTTGTGGTGAACCCTCTGTATTCACTCTGGTAAAGTCTTCTCTTGATTGTTGACTTTGACACACACACACCTACCTCCTGGAGAGTGTTCTTGATCTGGCCAACTGTTGTGAAGGGTGTTTTCTTCACCAGGGAAAGAATTCTTCGGTCATCCACCACAGTTGTTTTCCGTGGTCTTCCGGGTCTTTTGGTGTTGTTGAGCTCACCGGTGCATTCTTTCTTTTTAAGGATGTTCCGAACAGTTGATTTGGCCACACTTGATGTTTTAGCTATCTCTGATGGGTTAGTTTTGTTTTTTCAGCCTAATGATGGCTTGCTTCACTGATAGTGACAGCTCTTTAGATCTCATATCGAGAGTTGACAGCAACAGATTCCAAAAGCAAATAGAACACTTGAAATGAACTCTGGACCTTTTATCTGCTCCTTGTAAATGGGATAATGAGGGAATAATACACACCTGGCCATGGAACAGCTGAGCAGCCAATTGTTCCACTACTTTTGGTCCCTTAAAAAGTCGGAGACACATATACAAACTGTTGTAATTCCTACACCGTTCACCTGATTTGGATGTAAATACCCTCAAATTAAAGCTGAAAGTCTGCAGTTAAAGCACATCTTGTTCATTTCATTTCAAATCCATTTTGGTGGTGTATAGAGCCAAAAAGATCAGAATTGTGTTGATGTCCCAATATTTATGGACCTGACTGTGTATAAAATTATGTGAATGACGCGGATGATCCATGACCAACAGCAGTTTTCACAACAATGTACACTTCATACCAAAAATTGAAATCAAAATGTGTAGCACTGTCAAACCATGACCATTAATAATTAAAGTGCAAAAAACATCTAATATAATGCAATAAAGATGAAAATGTGAAAGATGAAAAAAGAAAAATTGTTAATAGTCCAAATGTCCCAATTCCACATCCATAAAGTGAACTCAAAACGTGTGCTGATCCAATGTTCAGTTTGTGAAGACAACCGGTGCTCCCCACAGAATAGACAAGGCAAGTATATCTGCTTACCAGATTTTAAGACCCTCCAGGGTCTATATGCACATTAGTGAGCTTTCACCCCTCACTGTGGGTTCAACCGCATCCACTACTCAGCCTGCTTAATTGGATTACACAGTTGTATACCCCACAGTTATCATCAGCCAAGGAAGCTTCAGAGTCCAGTTATACATTCATCATATGAAAGAGGAAGATAAACTCATTGCGCAACATTCTTTTAAAAGCACACAGAAGTTTATTAAAAGTTGTACTTACAACAAAGCGATAAAATCAGGTTCAAAATGCCTTACTGCCTCACAGAAGAAGTCCCAATGGACAAAACGTACATCAGGCTAGACACAGAGCAGCGGTGACGTCCAAACACTCGTGGAGGTTGTTGAACAAACAAATGTTTCCATTTTGAACCTGATTTTATCGTTTTTGTTGTAAGTACAACTTTTAATAAACTGTTGTGTGCTTTTAAAAGAATGTTGTGCAATGAGTTTATCTTTCTCTTTCATATGATGAATGTATAACCGGACTCTTAAGTTTCCTTGGCTGATGATAACTGTGGGGTATACACCCGTGGAATCCAATTAAGCAGGCTGAGTAGTGGATGCGGTTGAGCCCATAGTGAGGGGTGAAAGCTCACTAATGTGCATCTAGACCCTGGAGGGTCTTCAAATCTGGTAAGCAGATATACTTGCCCTGTCTATCCTGTGGGGATCACCGTGTGTCTTCACAAATTGGATATTGGATCAGCACACATTCAGAGTTCACTTTATGGATGTGGAATTGTGACATTTGGATTATTAACAATTTTTCTTTTTTCCTTTTTTCATCTTTCATGTTTTCATCTTTATTGCATTATATTAGATATTTTTTTGCACTTTTAATTACTAAGGTCCTGGTTTGACAGCGCTACACGTTTTGATTTATGTGCATATACCATACCTGGCTGATCCCCTTGGAAGATACAAATCACTAAAGTAGGCATCGCTACTCCAATGATCTCCACTAGCTTCTGGGTCTGAACACAGGAAGTTGCTCGTCAGCACAGGCCCCATTCAGAGAACGCCTTGCATTTTCTCAGAGAATGCCTCATGTCATGCAGCCCAGGAGGCTTTGGAGCAATCTCCACGAAGGATGAGCTCAGGTTTGATCTGAACTTGCGTTGGGACCAAACTCGTAAGGAACCCGTAAGGAAGCCGTTACTTTTGCCCAATCAAATGCGACCAGGGCAGCTGCTCATACACAGCATTGACCTAAGATAGCCATGTGGCCTTTTTGGGTCAATGATGTCACAAGCATCTCCACCTCTTTGCATGCATGCAGCTGCGGGGTGCCCTGTTAATTGGGCAACAGTAGGTGACAGTCAATTGGGAGTGAGAGCTTTCTTTGAAAATGCATATTTGGCCCAAACCTGAGCTTATCCTTATCTCCACCACACTGCCCATGTGCTGCGTCATCAGGGGGCTGGATGCAAGAACCAGGAGTAAACAGCTTGCTCCTGATGATGTAAGAAGAGAATGTGGTGGTCCGGGACCTAGTTACACCAGAAAATGATGGTTTTGCTGGGTGTATATGTTTATTGAAGGTAACCCAGCAAAGGAAGTAAGAAGAGAAAGAAAGAAAGAAAAAAAGATATGTGGAGGAAGTGAAGATCCTTTTTACCCCCTTGCTGACCAATGTACGTATTAAAATGTCCTGTCGGCAAGTGGTTACACTGGGAGCATGGCTGCAGCTACAACCATGATCCTGGTATCATTTTTTTCACCTGCCAATCAGTTGTCATGTAAAAGTGATCTGGGCTCACTTTCAGAGTGCTAAAGAAGACCAGTGGATCCCAGACTCTCCTGTTCCTCCAGGGAGCCCAGGACTGCAGTAAATGGGTGGGACGGCTTCCGCAGAGGGGATGGAGGAACATCCATTCCCTGATCTCCTCTGTGATGATTGAAACCAGAAGCTAGGAGGATTTTGTCACTTTCTGGTTTCAGATCTGTCATTCCCTGACTCTAAAGCCTTGTACACACGATCGGATTTTTGGCAGGGAATTGTGTGATGACAGACTGTTGGCCTAAAATCCGGCCATTAGTACGCTCCATGAGACAATTGTTGTCCAACTTTCCGCCAACAAGTGTTGGATGGCAGGTTAGTAAATTTTTGGCATACAACGGTCTGTTGTCAGATTTTCCTATCGTGTGTACACAAGTCCATCACACAAAAGTCCAAACACGCATGCTCAGAATCAATGCTCACCAAACTCGACATTAGCAGAAGGTGCCCAAAGGGTGGCACTCAAGAGTTGTAGTACGTCACTATGTTCGTGTTTGTTGGCCGACAATTGTGTACCGTTTGTATGCAAGACAAGTTCCTGGCACACGCCCTTCGGACAAAAGTCTGACACTTTGTTGGCCAACAATCTGATCATGTGTACCAGGCTTTACAGTCAGGGAAGCAGCTAATCAAACCCAATTTGAGTTTGATCAGCTGCCTTGGAGGGCAGGGAAGACATCAGGGGTCCAGACCCCTCATATACCCATAAAGAGTACCTGTCACCTGCTCAAAGCTTGTTCTCAACCTTCTGATAGCTATAAAGTTAAAATAAATAAAATTTTAAAAAGTAGCAAAAATACATGTAGATAATTAAAAATAATAAAAATAAGTAAAAGCACCTGTCTACCATTGCATAACTCAACTGCTAATGTACGCGCAGGTCCAGCACGCATAAGTAAATGATGATTGCACCACACATGAGGTATCATCAAGGACTTCAGAATGAGAACAATAATTCTAGCACTAGACCCCCTGTTTAAAGAGGAGTTTTAAACAGAAGGTAAAAATACTGTAGCTGCTGACTTTTATAATTAGGGCACTTACCTATCCAGGGATCCTGTGGTGTCCTCACCCGAGCCGATTCCTGAATCAGCTCTCGGGTGCTGGCGCCGCCATCTTAGCTAAGGGAAACCGTCAGTAAAGACTTCCGCGAATCACACTGCCCTCTGGGAAGGAGGGGGGCCGAACTTCCGGCTCACTTCGCTGCAGTGAACTGAGACCAAAGTGAGACCTGAAACCAAAGGGAGCGGGTACCTGTCAAAAACAGGTACCCGCACATCCCCAAAAGGTGCCAAATGTGGCAGCGGGGGGCAGAGAAGCAGACCTTTTGGGGTGGAGCCTCGCTTTAACCCTAAACTGGTAACCTGTAAAGGCTTTTAAAGCGCCATTTATGGACAGGTTTAGCCACTTGATGTGTTTGGTATCTATTTACTTGACACATCATCATCTTTTATATTTTATTAAAAAAATGGGTGCAGCTGTGTATAATAACCAATCAGCTTCTAACGTCTTCAATTAAGCTTTGATAATAAAACCTGGAAGCTGATTGTTTTGATTTGAATTTTTTATTTGATAAGCGGCTGTGCAATTAATGTGTGACATAAAAGATTGCAACAACCACCATTGTATTCTCCAGGGCCTCTGCTTTTAGAAATGATAGAATGTTTGGGGGTTCTAAGTGATTTTCTAGCAAAAAAAAAAAAGAATAAAAATATTTACTTATTTTAACACGTATGAGAGAAATGTCAAAACTACTTGGGGTGGCAAGAGGTTAAAGTATTGAAGCCAAAGGACAAGCATGACAGTCAGGGAATTAGCATTTCCAGGAGAGAAGGACAATTGAGGATTCCACATTGCCACTATGCTTTCTACCATTGGAATGAAGCACTGTACATTTGCTCTGTTAAAAAATTACCCTGCGAAGAGCAGCCATATAGTGCCTCCTCCTTGTCATTCCCCATAGTCCTCCCATCCCCCATAATGCAACCCAACTGTAGCCACATCCCTGTCTGCGAGCAGCATCAGCAATCCTTAGTATCGGCGATCGTCTCCAAAGCCTGAACATCGGCAGAACACCGTGTTGAAGCCGCTCTCCTCTTCCGGGTGTAGGAAGATGGCCGCGCCCTGCGGTGTATAACAACACACGGGTGGTTTGACATAACAACATGTAAGTTCTCTCATTTATTCTGTTTTTATATGAGCTATTTTTGTTTTTTAAGAATGTTGTGTGTGTTGCAATGTTAAAGAGAACCAGTCACAGTTAGAATACTCAGGAAAATCGGTGTAAACCCAATGGCTAAAATCTCACATGAGCTTTAACCTGTTATTGTCACTTTCAGTCTCTTTAAATCTGCAGGTTTCATAAAAAGAACAGCTGAAGATCCTTGCCATGAAGGTCCTGATCCAGGCACTTCCTGCTGTGGGGTGACAACCAGGGGTGTTTGGATTGCATGAGCTGGTCAGGAAGCTGTCACCTGTACTCGACCAATC
Organism: Lithobates clamitans; assembly: GCA_037952925.1. Taxonomy (NCBI): domain Eukaryota; kingdom Metazoa; phylum Chordata; class Amphibia; order Anura; family Ranidae; genus Lithobates; species Lithobates clamitans. Next base: position 81,064 of record JBBGZY010001567.1, on the reverse strand, counting down.
ACGTGACCGGGGCGTTCTCCTCCCCAAAGCTGCATGTAAACATAGGGGCATGCATATGGGCAGCTGAGGCTCAATGAAGAGGAAAGCGGTGATCCCTGGTGCCGCACATCTGTATGGTCCTATAGTAGTGATAAGAGTGGCAACCACCAGCCCCCCAGAGATTAATTATGGTGGTGGGAGCGAAACATGTTGGGGGCGTGGCCTGGTTGGATCGAGGCTGAGGTTGCCACTCTTATCACTACTTAAGGATCACATGGATGTGCGGCCCCAGCGATCGCCTCTTTCCTTTTCCTTGAGCTACAGTAGGATCCAGGACGGGCTCCATCTCTTGCCAGCACTCCCAGCGGCACATGCGAAAGAATCCACATACATACCCCATATCAGCTGAGCCTGAGCTGCACACAAAGAAACACTATGGGTCACATATGGGCAGCTGCGGGTGGGGAATACCTCAGCTGCAGATGATTGGTCCAGTACATATGACAGCTTCCCGGACGGCTCTCACACTTGAGTTGGGATTGGATCTGAACATGCCTAAGCTCCATATTTAGTGACAATACTCTGTCCCCGTCTCTAACTTTTGCTCCTTGGTTTTCACCCTCTCTCAGTGTAAACTGTATACCAATCAGCCATAACTTTATGACCACCCACCTAATATTGAGTAGGCCCCCTTTGCCACCAAAAACAGCCCTTACCCATCAAGGCATGGGCTCCAAAGTACCATTCACATGAATGACAGGACCCAAGGTTTCACAGCAGAACATTACCTTAAGCATCACACTGCCTCCACTGGCTTGCCTTCTTCCCATACTGCATCCTGGTACCATCTCTTCCCCAGGTAAGTGACGCACACACACCCAATCATCCACATGATGAAAAAAAAAAAAAAAAGATTCATCAGACCAGGCCATCTTCTCCCATTGCTCCATGGTCCAGTGCTGATGCTCACTAAGGATGAGCTTCGGCGTGTTTGTACAGCCCAGGTGCAGAGCCCGCCAGGAAGTCAGCACTGCGCTTCGCTAATCCCAAGCAGTGAGACATTGTCCGGATGCGCAGCTGCAGAGATCGGGAAATGTCTAGCTGCCTGTGATTAGCATAGCGCAGTGCTGACTTCCTGGCAGGCTCTGCACGTGGGCTGTGCAAACACGCCGGAGCTCATCCTTAATGCTCACATGCCCATTGTAGGTGCTTTTAGCTGTGGACATGAATCAGCATGGGCACCCTGACTGGTCTGCGGCAATGCAGCCCCATAGTACACAACAAACTGCGATGCACTGTGTTCTGGCGCCTTTCTATCGGGATCAGCATTCACGTTTTCAGCTGTTTGAGGCTCTTCTATTAGATCAGACTACACAGGCCAGCCTTCGCTCCCCACCTGCATCAGTGAGCTCTTGGCTGCCCAACACCCTCTTGCTGGTTTGCCAGTTTTCCTTCTATGGATCACTTTTAGTAGGTCCTGACCACTGCAGGCCAGGAACATCCCACAAGAGCTGCACTTTTGGAGATGCTCTGACCCAATCGTCTAGCCATTACAATTTGGCCCTTGTCAAAGTTGCTCAAATCCTTACACATGCCCATTTTTTTTTTCTGCTTTCAACACATCACCTTCAGGGACATCATGTTTACTTGCTGCCTAATATATACAGCCACTTTCAGATGTCATTATAACAAGATAATCAATGTTATTCCCTTTACCTCTCAGTGGTCATTATGTTATGGTTGATTGGTGTGGCAGTGAGGATGCACAGTCCAAATGTTCACCAGGTTCCAGCACAACTCCTTCCAGCTTCCACTCATTGAGGGTGCTTAGGCGAAGTGATGGATGATGCTGCCAAAAATCATAGTCCAGTGTAGAAAGAATAACCAGCACACCATTGTAAGTAAATAAAAACAGCAGGACCAAATAATGCAACGTGTTTGAGCTACTTATTTTTTATAATCAGGTAGCTGGGTTACAGCAAGGAGATGTAGCCATCGGAACCTTTACATTTACCAATGTTGCATCCAATTGCATTTCAGTGGATTTGAGAAAGCGAAATGCTGTTAGTCTTTACAAAAACTTTAAAGCCCATCTCCAGGGAAAAAAAAAGAAAAATCCTTCCTTGCAATGGGGCTGCCGGCACTGCAAGAATTAAATGATCATTTAGGTCTAGGGGAGACCCTGCTCCCCAGGAGATGGTGGTGGACTATCCCCTAGTGTCCTTGCCCACTGCAGGGCTCTGGGCTGTTCACTGGTCTTAATGATGTCACAGAATCTGTGATCTCCGGAGTGTAGGGGAGAAGAGACTGCGGGAACCGATCTTTCAGCCTTCAGGAAGCTGAGGATCTGGTAAGTAAAACTGCTTTTTGCGGTCCCCTAGACCTAAATAAGCATTTAAGCCCCACTGCAAGGGAGCATTTTTCCTTTCTCTGGAGTTCAGCTTTAAGGGTCTGTTCACATCAGGTGCATTGGACCTGTGCTGGGCAACCTGGCCCAGCACAGTTCCAATGCAAGAAAAAAAAAAAAATGTGATCCCTATCCGGCTAGTTCAAAGCACTGCGCGCTGAAAAAAAGGTACGGAATACAGTTCCTTTTTTTTTTTTTCAGCACAGCAATATGCGACGCAATCCACCGCATCTCACCAGCCAATAGAACTTAATGAAACTTCACTTTGTACCTTTTCAATGACGTTTACACAAAAAAAGGGGGTGGGATCAGCGCATCAGTAGCTCATGACACAGCTCTGATATACTGCCATGTTACAGAGGCATACAGCTAATCCTTTATGTCTGTGTTTTTTTGTTTTTTTTTCCAGTCTCAGAATGGACTTCCTGTGGCTTTTCATCCTCTATGTGTCTGTTCTTGTTCTCTGTGTTTCTGTTTATTGCTGCTTGTCAGGAAGATCCAGGAGCAGACTGGACAGTGTCTTCTACAGAGCTGAAGAGGTGAGATATACTTTTTTTTTTTTCCATAACAACATAAGAATAGTGTCAGACAGATATTTTGTACGCAAGAAACTTTATTAATCAACATATAACAGAACATCTGTCCTTGCAGGTGGTAGTCAAATTCATTCTATCACTTCTCTATACCGCTTTAAATTAATCAAAATAGGGAAAAAAATAGCCCTGGCATCTACAAATTCTGTTGGAGGTACACTCCTTGCAGTGCTTGAACTAATGTAACCACTGGGTATTTGTAATAACCACAATAAATGGTGCTGTGTAAAGAAACAGGTGAAGGGTCCTTGCACATAGGTGCCCTGAGTACACACAATATGAATTCTGCAATATTTCCCCTGCTGGAAGCACAGGTGCTACATACAGCCACCCATAGACCTGAATGTTTGGTTGTGTGAATGAACTCAGGTGTAAGCTGGTACAGTTGTAAACACTTCTTTAGCGTATAGGTGTATTACATAAATAGAACATTTCTGTCTTGTAATATGCCATACACTATACAAGTGTTCATGTGAGTTCCAGCGTATACGCGAGTACAGCTGCGCACAGCCATACATAATTATAGACAGCTGCATCCAGCACCTGAGCTCCTGGTTGGGGAAATGCACTGGAATTTTTGTTGCACAGACCCAGGGCATTTGTGTGCAAGAGCCTGATAAGAGAATATGTCACCAGCACTTGAAAAATGTCCATTTTACTCGTTGTGGAAACAGTGTCACATGGGTCACAGATTCACAGTAGCCAATGTTTCTGGGCTATAACGACCTATAAGAAAAGGTAAAAATCTGGCTAATTGCTTTCACCTCATTTAAAGTCCTGGGACGACTTTTTGTGTTTTGTTGTATAATGACCTATATGACACTGTTTCCCCAATAATTGAAAGGCATGGCTATTCTTGGAGTGCTGATGACTTTTATGTTTTAATCCTGCTGACATTTTATTATATAGTCTAACACTGCAGTGTTTGGCCATTGAGCATAGCATTGTCACCAGATATATACAGGGGCTGCCAAAGCTGACTTGACAATGCTAGTTGCCTGGCTATTCTAAACAACTGTCTTCAAACTGTAATCACTGACCCAGAACAAGTATTAAGAATTTCAAGAGAGACGTAAATCCTTATACATGCTTCTTCTGGGTTTTGTGACTCTATTAAAGTCAAAGGGTTAATGACAACCCACCAGCTAACATTTTCAGAAGGCTAGCAATGACAGCCTCCATGTTTTCTCATAACAGGTAAATGTTTAAAGCTGAACTCTGGGGGCATGCAGATACTGTATATTCATTATTATCCACAAAGAATATAAATCCATTGTGTGTGCACCAATTTCCGTTGCACAACTCAGGAATTATCTTGTAAAAGAAGCAGTGATATCACCCATGTAGACTGTGCACTAAGCATTGCTGTGGCTGGGACCCAGAAGGTCCTTTAACTACAAGTGGGGATGGATACAAGACCAGTCACTCTGCACTAGAAGAGAGAGCAGCAGTGACCAGCCTTTATTAAGGAAGCTCCTCTATAGAGACAACAACACGCACAGTGCAGGGCTATTAACCATGTGAGAAGGTTAGCTTATGACAGAGGCATGAAACGCCTTAGAGAGGACTCTGCAGGGGACCGGTTGCATTGATTGAGGCACCATGCCAAAGCCAGGAATAAGGTAGGTAATACCTCTTTTCCTTACACCTCTAGACTAAACAAGCATTTAAACCTTGAAAACTACAAGGGTACATTTTGTTTCTTTTCATATCCAGGGATACCAAGTAGCTTTGTGAATATGACCTCTGCCTTGTTTCTGTGCTTTTGAGTCCTGTCAACTGGCTCAGGCCAGTATCAGTCTTCCACGTTTAGCATTCAGCTTGTCTGCCCACTGCACTATAACTACAGACACCCTACCGGAAAGCATCTGCGACACGTACTTGCTTGATTTAATATCACTCAAGTGCCCAATTCCTCTTACTGAATTTTTTGCTTTCTACAGTTTGCTGCCTGGAATCACATTGTGGACTGAGCAGGGTTTGGCTGATGCTGCTAAAGTGAAATGGGGTGGGGGGAATCACCATCTGTAAAGAAAAGATTGATACATACCTCTCCGCCACTCTTCGAAGAGCTAAGCTGGCTAAAGGATCTTCAGCGTCCAACATACTTCCTGGAGTGTCAGATGCCTAGTCTCCCGCTGCACGCTATGGCATTGATGTAGAGTTCAGTGGATGAAACCATAGCACACAGCGAGGGACCAAGCTGAAGATTCTTCTCCAGCTTAGCATTTCAAAAGGACAAATATTGGCAGTGAGGACAGCAAGGCAGGCAAGTATTAACACGCTCCTTTATAGCAAGTCCATTTTTTTTTTTTTTTTTTTTAGCATTTTAAATATTTAATTTGGCAAAATCGTCGCTTTCAAGTGTAGAGATAAGATGATTCTATATTGGACCTTTGTAGATCCCATGTTTACCCAACACACATGCAGTGAAAATGTGCGTGTCAAGTTAACATGAAGTCTCTCACTCTCTGATCCTTCAGTTCTGAACAACCAGATCCTCCTTGTGTACCCATTTTGTGAGCAACACCAATATCCATTTCCATATGTAAAGCTGAACCCCTTTATATTTGCAGGCGCTTTCCTATGTGTTACCAACATGGCTGCACAGTTGTCTTACCAGCTGCTTCTATACAAGGTATGTTATGTAAAATTAGATTGTGTTGCACATTTACCAGGGATGTCACTTTCCCTTCCCACTTTTTTACATTTTAGGTTAAAACAACCACTGAAAATGTGTACGTGGTGTTGAACATGTTAAAGTGAAACTGCGAGGAAAACTTTTTTTTCAGTTTTGGCTAGAATGTCTGTTAAGTTTTAAAAGCCAATTATCCCTAAATTCTTGTCCCAGAGATGCTTGTCACCAGGATAGGAAGTGAGGAGAAATCTCTCTAGTGGTAACACAGACTAGAATAAAAAACATTTTTACGATAAAGGGGTCTATCAAAAGTTAACAGCCAACACGTTTTGGGATCAAACACAAATCCCCTTTATTAGGGTATAGATTTGGGAGCAATCGGAACAGTTGGTTATTCTTGCTGATTAGGGTTGTCTGCCACAAGTTCTAAGTCATCTCCACATCTTGCCTGGTGATAGCATTTAACAAGCATATAACTAGTGAAGTCTAAAAAAATTCTTAACTGTCCTGCATGCTTATTCTAAGGGAGCTCATTAGGTAGCTGTTGCAGGATTGGGATGACAGCCCTGGAGTCTGCACCAAAAAAACAGTCAGCAGTGGCAGGTCCTGTATTTTATGCTCACAGGTTCCGTTTCCTATATCCACATAGGGTTGTCTATTACTCAACTTGTCCAAAACTGAGCTCATAATATTTCCTCCCCCACGTGCCCCTTCCCCTGACTTCTCTGTCAAGAGCAATGGCACAGCCATCAACCCATCCCTGCATGCCAGGGTGCTAGGTGTAGTCCTGGACTCTGATATCTCTATTTGGCCCCTCATCCAATCATTTTCCAAAGCTTGCCGCTTCAACCTCCACTACATTTCCAAAATACGCCTCCTCCTAACCAATGGTATCACAAAACTTCTAATCCACTCCCTGGTCATCTCTCGCCTCGACTACTCCAACTCCCTCCTCATTAGCTTACCTTTAAATAGGCTATCCCCTCTTCAGTCCATCATGAATGCTGCTGCCAGATTCATCCACCTTACCAGCTGTTCAGTGTCTGCTACTTCTCTCTGCCAATCCCTCCATTGGCTGCCACTCACCCAACAAATTAAATTCAAAATACTATCAATAACTTACAACGCCATCCACAACCTGGCCCCCAGCTACATCACTAGTCTAGTCTCAAAATACCAACCAAATCATTCTTTGTTCCTCCCAAGACCTCCTGCACTCTAGCTCCCTTGTCACCTCATCCCATGCTTGCCTCCAGGACTTCTCCCAAGCTTCTCCAATCCTTGGGAATTCCCTACCCCAATCTGTCCAACTATCTCCAACACTATCCACTTTTAGGCGATCCCTGAAAACTTTTCTTTTCAGAGAAGCCTATCCTGCCTCCACCTAACAACTACACTTTCATTTTCTTCATCCACTCATTCCCCCCCCCCCCAGTTATTACCTTTTGTATCACTCGACCCTCCCTCTTAGATTGTAAGCTCTAAAGAGCAGGGCCCTCCTGTATCGAATTGTATTGTAATTGTACTGTCTGCCCTCAAGTTGTAAAGCACTGCGCAAACTGTTGGCAATTTATAAATTCTGAATAATAATAATAAGTATGAGGCTTCTGTTACTTTGCGTTATAGGAGTTCAGCTTTTGTGGTTCTGCACTTGGTTCTGGATGCAGCAGTGTTTGGGGAATACACCTGGGAGGTGCTGGACTACAGCCTGGAGATGGAACTACATTGGATGTTTGTCTTCCTGCCCTATGTTTTAATCACTGTGAATCTTTATTTCTTTTACAAATGCTGCAATTCTGATCCAGGTAAGAAAGCACAATTCATTTTTTGCTACAGTTTGTAAAGCAGGGAGAATATTACATAACGTGGAAGCCACCTTCTACATTATCCACAGTTTGTGTATATCTGACCATCACATCTCTATGAGCTTGTTGGACATCCCATTCTAAAACTTTGAGAATTAATATGGCGTTTCAACAATATTTGAGGTGTTTCCGTGCCCATTTAGTCATCCAGAAAATTTGTGAGGTTGGGTACTGAGGTTGGGAGGATCTGTCTCACAGTGAGCATTCCAATTCATCCCAAAGGTGTTCAGTAATGTTGGGATCAGGGCTCTGTGCAAGACACTCCAGTGTCCCCACACCAAATGCACCATGCTTTTTTATGGAGCTGGCTTTGGGTAAAGGGACTGGAACAGAAATGGACCTTCCCCAAGCTGTTCCCACAATGTGGAAGCACACAATTAGTTAAATGTTCTTTGAATGCCATAGCATTAAAGTGGTTGTAAAGTCAGAAGGTTTTTTATCTTCATGCATTCTATGCATGAAGATAAAAAAAACCTTCTGTGTGCAGAAGCTGCCCCAGCACACCCTAATACTTGCCTGAGCCCCATTCTCTGTCCAGCAATGTCCACAAGTTCCTAGGCTGTCCGAGACTTTGCTACTGATTGGCTGAGACACAGCAGCGGCACCATTGGTCAGTTAGCCAATCAGGAGAGAGAGGGGGCTGGGCTGAACCGGGGCTCTGTGTCTGAATGGACACAGGGAGCTGTGAATTGGCTCGGGTGCCCAGGTAGCAAGCGGCTTGCTGTGGGGGCACTCAACAGGAGGGAGGGGCCAGGAGCTCCAGCCAGGGACCCGAAAAGAGGAGGATCTGGGCTGCCCTGTGCAAAACCACTGCACAGGGCAGGTAAGTATAATATGTTTGTTATTTTTAGAGAAGAAAAAATAAAACTTTACAATCACTTTAACAATACTCTTTACTGGAAACACCCAAACTCAATTAATTTAAGGGTCTGTCCACATACTTTTGGCCATATAGTATAGTTCCTTGGCTGTCTGACCTGGACTTTGCATGCAGCTAATGAAACTGGATAGATGTTAGAACTCTGATCTGCATACTTGTTTTTTGTCATTGACTCAGAAAGGACTGAGGTTTTAGATCAGCA